>JAWWLV010000045.1:64475053-64604088 GCA_035041135.1 Platyrinchus mystaceus
TGCTCTGGAGGCTGAACAGCCCCAGCTCCCTCAGCCTTTCCTCCTCAGGGAGATGCTCCAGTCCCTCAATCATCTCCTCAGCCTCTGCTGGACCCGCTCCAGGATCTCCATGTCCCTCCTGCCCTGAGGAGCCCAGGACTGGACACAGCACTCCAGATGTGCCTCACCTGGACTGAGTAGAGGGGCAGGATCACCTCCATCCATGCTGGAACTGTGCTTTCTAATGCAACCCAGGATTCTCTTGGCCTTCTTGTCCCCCAGGGCACACTGCTGGTTCATGGACAGCCTGCTGCCCACCAGGACCTCCAGGGCATTCTCTGCAGCACTGTTTTCCAGCAGGTCACCCCCAGCCTCTACTGGTGCCTGGGGTTATTCCTCCCTAGGTGCAGGACCCCTGCATCTGCCTATTGGACTTTAAACAGTTCCTCTCTGTCCATCTCTCCAACCTGTCAGGGTCCCTCTGCATGGCCACCCAGAGCTCTGGGGGATCAGCCACTCCCCCTGGTTTTGTATAATCAGCAAGCTTGCTGAGGAGGCACCTACCCCTTCATCCAAGTCACTGATGAACAAGTTAAACAATATTCCAGCCTGGCTTACACTGCTCCCACGGGAGGCCATAGCACAGGCTGTGAAAGGAGAGTCCTATTTGGACACTCACTGGGTTACAGTGACATGAGAATTAATGGCTCTGCAGATCTCGTGATGGATGTCTGTTATCATGAAACAGCAGACACACAGGAAGCCCCACATGAACTTCATGGAAGTTGGTACATCTCTTTAGTAAGTTTATTAGGGATGAATACAGAGAACATTTTACATTCAACCTACAGCCCAGCTACGTCTGTGCCTGACTTCAAATTCTGCCTTGTGTGGTGCAATTTGATCGCTGTGCTGTGCCACCAGCTGTTTTTCCAGCTGGTAAAAGACATCCTGAAGGCTTTCAGCATCTCAGGTATCTGGTTAGAGTTGAAGTGTAGGATAAATATGTTCTACTTTGCAGCCTATTCTGAGCCCTCTGCATGAGCCTCATTTCATACCAGTTCCTCTTTCCTGTGGGGCCAAGCCCTGTGTGAAAAGCTTTATCTGGGACTGTGAGTGGCCACACTCTAAAATGACAAAAAACTTTTTGAAACCTGATTGTATATTTGCTGAGGGATGTCTCTGTGTGTTCTTTTTCATGCAGCTGGGTACAGACAATCCCCAAAATGTACTCACAAAGTGGGAAAGCAGGAAATCTTGCCTCCTCTCATCCAGCTTGGCAAGGTACTGCTCAAAACTCCATCTCTTCACTTATTCTTTAGTCATCAGCTTGAACCAGGAGTCATCCTGTGTAGGTAAAGACCGTGAAAACAGAATCTGTGCTCCTGGGGAAAAATCTGATAGTAAAATTATTGAGCAGGGAACTTCATTAAATTTCAGAGCCTGTATTGTCTGATAATATGAGACAAGAATGGCCCCTTACAATGGTGTTTTGTTGTGAATTATCTGGTGTGAGCTGATACATGATCGTGCTGCTTGTTTTACATTGATCATTAAGCAACTATGAGATCAACAGTAGCCTTGCACTGAACACTTCCCTGTTTCAATTATTGCAGCTGCATGTTTATTCTGAAATATTCAGATTCCTGAAATTAGGCAGCTTAGGTCCACTACCTACCACCTTAGTTAAGAAAGAAATTCTGTGGTTCTGGACTCTGTTGTCATTTGTGGCTTATTTTTCACATTAATTGTTTGCCATCACAATTCACGTGGGTCATTTATAGTAGCTGGTTGTGTGAGGTTTCTGTCAGTTTTTCTTTGCTGTCTTGGAAAATTCATCAGAGTTTGGTTTGGGATGAGTCACGTCAGAGTCAACAGTACTATTTATATTCCTGCATTGTTTCCAAAGAGACAGAAATGGAAATAAAGATTTGAAAGCTATTAGACAATAGAGGTACTATGTAATGTTAGAATGATTGAAATATTTAATTCCAAATTGATTTACTAAGATAGAAGATAAAAATCACTTCAATTTCCTTAATGAGAAATTTCTTCAAAAGAGTATGTATCATGCACTTTGGTAGAGGAATCACAAAATTCATATCTGAGACTCAGATGAGACATTATAAATTAGTCTTGTTCAGGGATATTTAACAACACTGGGCAGAACTGCGGAGTATAAAGTGAGCAGAAAAAAGTGTTTAAACAATGTGAAATTATTAAAAAGTTGTGTAACTTAAAAATAAAAGATGTCACGGTGGGGTTTTTTTTTCTGTCCTAAGAATATAATTTTCCTTATAAATTTTCTTATGACTTTAACAACATTTGGGGAAAAATGCATTCATTCTGTCTGCATGAAGGTGTCTTGCCTTTTTTGTTCTCTTACCTTTTATGTGTTCAGCTTTCATCTGCAGTTAACTGTACTATCCTTTTAAATATAATGGAATTATGTAATTTAGATTTATTTTATGGAAAAGTGTTTGCTTGTTTATGGTTTTATAGAATAAATGCAATGCAGTGTCTCAGAAGAATTTATCATGGAGTTCCAATAAGGAGCTAGAATATAGTGGTGATGATTTGCCAAGTAGATTTATTATATACTGTTGAATGCAGAGATAAAATGCTCATCTTTGCTTAGAGCTAATGAAATGGACTTTCAGATTAATATTATTCTGACAAGGGAAATAGTCAATGTATTTTTCTGCTGAAAGTCCCAGTCTTTCCCCTCAGCAATACAAAGTGCAGAGGTGACAGAGAAGTATCCAGGCAATGGGAGGTGCTGAAACTACAGAGCAGCTTTTGTACTCCAAATAAAAATAAAAGTGGGTTCTTTTCACAACCCAGCCTGATGTATATGCTGGCAAAATAAATCAAGTGCTGGCCAGCTACAGATAGTTGGAATACTTTTCAGAGAACTCCGTTTACCAGGAGTTCTGTAACTATCCCAACTATCAAAAGAGGGGCTTCCTATGAAACTGCATGTGACATGGGAAGCAAATTAATGTGTGGTTTTATTAACAAAGATTATCTACTCCAATACCATGATGTAGTTATTCTAAAAATTGCTACCCTACTAAGTGAAAAACGTTGGAAGAGATTGGCAAGGAATGCCTTGCGCGGATGAATGAACTTAACATGTGCCAGCCACGGGTAGGTGGAATGTGCCACTTAACAAATTATGCTATTTTTAGCACCCCTAACCTCCTTCATATGCTTTCAATCAGGAGACGAGCCTTATGCGTGCGAGGCAGCCAAAACAAGCTGCCAGTTGTGGCCTTTCCATCGGCTTTCCGTGGTTTTAGTTTGCAGCCCCAACGCCGAAAAATCCTGCAGCTGCTGGCTGGGGAGTGCTGGCCCGTTTGCTGTAGCCATGGTGTGGAATTTCTCTGTGTTGAGTATATTTAGACAGCAGCACACTTACAAATGTGTTGTAAAATTGGACGCCTGCCGGGGGAGGCTTGGGCCTCTTTGGTTTACTTACTAAGCCCGTGTTTCAATGGAGAAGCAAATTTGATTTTTTCTTCCCCCCCCCTCCCCTCTCTTTTTCTTTCTCTTTTCCCTCCTCCCCCACCCTTCCTTTGCTAAAGAGGCATCAGTGACTGGTGAGAAGAACTGACCAACTTGACCTCCTCTCCCACTGGTGGTCATGAGAATAATACGGGAGGAGGTCAAAGGTTGGCTTTTGAATACTCTTAGGAGCTAATTTATTACAAGGAGGGAGTTTCACATTGGCTGAATTATTTTCTTGAAGAGAAGACCACACTTGAGTTTGTTTATGCCTTGTGTTCATTGGGAGTTCTCTTTAGGAGTCTTTCTATGCACCTGTGCAGAGCACAATAACAGCCCTTTTCTGCAGGGTGGAATAGCCGACAGCCAGAGAAAAAAATGGGCCAGCCTGGAGCAGAACCTGGAGGTTATTTGATTACAGAATGTAGTCCAGAGGGGTTTTTCATTGTAATTCCCTTTCCCCACCCTTTCTTTTGCCGTTATGTTGTGGCTGGATGTTTTTTGACTGGTGGAACACGGGGAAGATGGGATGGGGGAGGAGGGAAGGAAGGGGAGCACATTTGCACAAACATCTTTCTGAGAAATAAAAGTGCAGATCCTTCAGGAAATATGGATCAGTGATAGTCAGTGGAAAGTCAAAGGAAGTCAGTGATAGTAAAAGCTGCTGTTGTCTCAGTGCTTCCATTTGCTGTTGGGGTAGAAGAAAATTATATATTCTGCTTGCATTTCCAGTTGCCTCAGCTGCCTAGAACACTGTGATACCTTATGACTTATGTGTTTGAAAATTATTTGTCTAGATTTAAATGTCCTGGCTACACTCACTCTCTGCTGCTCAGCTACAGCCCAGCAACCTACTCTTTCAGTCATTCCTCGTGGTTTTGTACAGTGTTCAGTGATATCTCAAATATCACTTACTGTCAGACAAGGCAGCTATGGCTGCACATTCTTTCAAGGCTCCCGTTATCCAGAAGATCTTGATCTATTGCAGTTTTTCTGTTTACAAAACAACTCTCTAGCCTTTGTTTGCAGTTTAAAGAGTATCTGTTGTATGTTAGGAGATTCTGTACATTAAGCTCTCTGTGCACTGAAATCTGTAACTTTGTCTGAATGTTCTAAATTTGTTCAGTTTGTTGGTGAAAAACTTGGAAAGCCAAATTCATGTAAGCAAAGCAGCTTTATTTTGAATGCGGTGGAATTAGGAGGCTGAGCCTCCTCAGCACTGGAACCTGGGTTTGTTGGGGGAGTTTTACATATTCCACATTTCCAGGCACCAGGTCTAGGTAAAGCTCAAGATCTAAATGTGCTCATTAGCTTTGTCTGTGCAGGCAAGGGGTAAAGCCACTCTGAGGGGCTTGAAAAGGAATTGGGTAGTTCCTGGAGCTGTAGTAAAATTTAAGGAATACCAGCTTTCTGCCTACGACATTTCTCCCTGCCTCTGCAGTTTGTATTTTGTCTCTTAAGACATTTGCCTGTTAGAGTTTTGGAGAGAGATTTAAAGCTGTTTAGCAGATATTGCTGATAAACCTTTATAAGTTACAATGTCCACACATAGCAGTAGACAGGGCCCTCCCAAGGCTGTCACAAGGGACCATCAGCTCTATGGTCCAGCGTGACTGACCAAGATGGGAACACCTCTCCAGGTAACAGACTGAAGGGGTCACACCCTGGGCATGGTACTCACTATGGGGCACAGGGGAAGAGCATCTTGGGATAGCACAAAATTTGCCAGGGGTTGTTATGTGGAGGAAACAAAGGTGGAGACATATAGGTGGTTTGAGGAGAAAGGAGTATGGAAAGTAGAGGGAAGAGGAGAGAAAATGGATTGGTCACATGTAAACAGTTGTTTCTCAGTACACCTGTCTGGCCTTGCCCTTTATCTGATTGGCACGGACTGTCCTGTCTTCTGAGCAACCTTTGCTGTTTTTTTGAGGGACTGTTTGTTCTGTGTGGGAGTGCAGAGGTTGGCAAGGGAAGTCAGACCGTGAGTCACAGGGGTTGTCCCTCTGTGGAGCCTGCAGCTGGAACCAGGGAGGGTTTGCAGGTCACTGTGTGATCTCTGGCCAGGACAAAGCTGGGGAAGCCAGACAGTGGCCAGAGGAACTGAGGTGGCAACTGCAGGGATCAAACTATTTATGATGGAAACTGCAGGGCTTTTGAGAGTCAAGTGAGTGTATGCATATGTGCCTCAGGGTGAGACACGTGGAGAGGAGAGGGTCCAAGGACGAATTGCTGAGTGGACTGACAGCATCTACTGGTGGAATCTCTAATGTGTTTGCCTGTGCATTTGCTGGTGTGTGCAGGGGTGACCTCTGCCAGCAGCTGGAGTGGGCTCTGGGCTTCAAGGGCTTGTATGTCTGGGCCAGCTACTGGAGAGATCAAAATTGTATATGTGCATTTATGTTTTCTTATAGCAGAGCTTCATCCTGATCAGCTAGTGAGGGGAACAGGGCAAGGCCATTGGTGCTGAGTGTTCCTGTCTGTGCTGATCTGTGTGGCTGGCCACATGTATGTGTGCATATCTGGTGTATATATGTGTGTGCCTGCCTACTAGGAGTGCACCTCTACCAGTGGAAACCTCTGGCAGGAGCCTTTTCTGTCTCAGGCTTCTGGATTCAGCCACTGAGGAGTTTGTTTAATATCACCTGAAGGAGCAGTGAATTGCATGGCTGGGTGCCTGGCGCTGACAGTAGTAAAAAGGTCTTGGTGTAGGCAGAACATTATCACAGTCCGAGCTGTGATGATAAAACCACAGACCATAGTGATGAAACTGAAAGGAAATACGGACATTCTTGTGCAGATCTGGAGCAAAATAAAACAAACAAACAAACAAAAAAAACCCCAGACATTTTTCCGTGCTCTTTGAAAATGTGGGGTCAGTGATGAGTCCCACAAATTTCAGAAAACAAGCATCATCCTGGCAAATTGCTTGACCCTTTGGTGGTCTGGCAACGGGAGAAGTTAGATATTCACATTTCTGCCATAACATCTGACCAGTATCCTGAGCCAACTGCTTTTCATTCCAGCTACACTGGCCTGTGAAAGAGGAGGACATCTGAGAAACGGTGCTGCTGTGCTTAATGAAAGGCTGTAACTGAGCACGTGCTCACCACTGCCCTGGCGGTGCTGCTTCCACACTGCAGCACTTGGGGCTGCCCTTTGTTCCCCCTCCTTTGTCCTTCAAGTTATAAGATCTGCAGGCCAGAAACTATCGTCTCTCCCACTTGGGCTGTGTCCACACCTCTTACAGCAGTATAAATGATAGTATCTATCTGCCAGCTGAGGTTGCTGTGAGATGAAGGCACTACTGGAGAACTGGAACTGCATCGCTGCTGTGGGTGGCAGCCTGGCACTGACACCCAAACCTCTATTAAAGTGTGGTTCTGCTTTATTCCATATTTTCTCTGCTGATTCCGATGCTGTTGGTTTTTGCTGTGCAAAGTGTTGTCTTTTGTGCAATTACAGAACAGCCACTGCTTGCTCACTGGGGTTCAGAAACTCACTGATGGCAGAATCACTGCAGGCAGAGCTGAGCAAGCCTGTCCTAAGTGTGAACTGGTGTTAAGCAAACAGGATGGATACAGAGCCCATGTGGCTGCTGGGGAGCTGGCATAGCTTAAGGTTGTGACTTCAGGATAGCTTCTCTATATTGGATTGGATGCAGCTCGTTAGATGTCAGTCTTCTTCCATTTATTTCACAGTGGAAGGAATTTTTGCACCCATCCAGTTCAATGGCCAAAATAATACCATGTTAATAGCTGATATATAAATTTTGCAGAGTGAAGCAGCACTTTTGTTACTGCTTACACACACTAAGCAGAACCTCGCCTGTTTCAAAGTATTCTTGTATAGGAGGTAAATGATATCTAAAGTTTCAGCTGATTCCTCAGAGAGTTGTCAAGCAGGGATCTTAGAGTGTTCTCTCATATTTCATTTCTGATCAGCAAGGACATGTATACAAATGTACTCCTTGCATTTGAGTTCCTTAGAGATACAAAGCACAGTAAACCCAAAAGTATGAAATTAAATTGGTTGTAATTTCTCTAAGTGTTTAACATATAAAAGCTCTAGTTCTATACAGAATTAAATCTGGTTTTTAATTTAATTAACCATCAAATAATTGCATACATAATCTCATAGCATACTTAACAATTTATTTATTTGTGTGTAACTGCTCTCTGCTTTATTCCCTCCTGGGAAGATTTTCTTTCTTTTCCTACCCTTTCAAAATACAAGCACTTCAGCAACTTAGCTGAACTAAGTGATAATGAATATCAAGTAAAGATAATAATCTGGGGGATTTTTTTCTTTTATATGTTAGTGCCATTGAGAGTCTGTATGGATTACTCACATCCTCCTTCTCTTCTGTTTACATAGTATTCCACTCGAGGAAATCTTTATTTCTAGGGATGAACTTACAGTTTATGGCTGGTATTTTTTTTTTTTGTACTTCAGTGTTGTGATGTTTTGCTGAAATACTGTGGTAGACAGTAAGATTCTCCATGTCTGTTCTGCCTTGAAAAGTCATATTCTTTGTTTTGTTTTATATCTTACCCATTATTAGAATAGGCAATCTGCTGAATTGAAAATTGTGAGCAATGAAGGTCAAGATAGATTTTTATGACAGCTAAAAACTGTGTAAAAAGAGTGAACGTGGTGGTAGTCTATCCTATATAACCAGAAAAGCTTTAATTCCCACTTATAGCTGTTATCCAGAAGCTGGTAATTCTTCCTGGAATTTTGTTCTGTCACAAAAAAGCGATGTCTGTCACACCACCTTCTTCTCAAATTAAGCATTCATAATATTTGACAACCTAGAGAAAGGTAGTTATTGCTAGATCTATTTATGTTGGGGGTTTGTTAGTTCTTCTAAAGTCTGCTTTTTGTAAATTTGTTAAAAAAAGAAAAGACCAGCTTATTGAGCAGGTTGTTAGTTAATTTAGTAATTCTAAATCTTTTGGAAGAGTGGGCTCTGCATGAGCAAACACTGTGTACCCACCCATACAAACACCAAGCCTGTAAAAAAATTCTGTTTACTCTTTTCTAAGGGAAAAAGATGCATTTCTGCAACAAAGAGCTAGTCAAGTAGAAATACTTCAAAGTTGTATCTTCTCTGCAGAGCTACTGGTTGCTTTAGCTGATGTGCTCCTGGTTATCTGCTGAAAACATCCCAGTTCTTGCAGCCCCCTTTGGCCTGGCAGGGATGGCTGAAATCGAGGCTTTGAGTGGGTGAAGGCTATTTGCAAGATCTCCTGCTGAGCCTGCTAAGACATATATTGTGGGGTAATTTCTGGAGTTTTGCCAGTTGCAAACAGGGGGCCCCACCAAGCCTATTAATGTAGGAATGAGGTTGGAATGCCACACTTTGCTCTGCTCTGTTTTCTGCTGTCCCTGCTCTGCTGACCACCAGAGTAAAAATAAATTAGGGTGTTGGTTTTTTTTTCACTGTAATGTCTGCCATTCCTTATTACATGTTGTAACTAATAAATAATTCATCTGATTAACTGCGATTTTATTTATTTTTTTAATATGAAATAGAATAAGAAATATTTTCTCATTGACCTCCCTCCCAGACTGTGCAAGTAGCAGGACAAGATGACATACATCCACTGTATCTGTTATGAAGCCATAAATCTCTTCTGGCCTTTTGTTGATGTTGTTTAGGAGGATCAAAATTAAAATGCAGTTTTTACGTACTATTATAATGTATTTAGATTGTTGTCATTGGCATGTTCTGTCTGTCTAACTCATTTATGGTTCAGTAAAGTGTTGTATCTGACTTTCATGTGTGGTGGAAAGTGTGGCTTATGACAGAAGCAGAGTTGTTGCCTTAAAACTGGGGAAGGCCATAATACTTACTGACAAGTAAAGGTTTTTGGAGCTTGGATGTGGGTGTCCAATAAGGAGGTTTTCTAAAGGGAGATGTTCTTGGATTTATTAAAATACTAAAGGAGCAGACTCCTTGCAATGTGGTATAAAGCATGAGATGCAGAAGTTTGGGAAGAAATGTTTTGGGTGGGTTTTTTGGGTCTTATTTTTGTACAGGTTATTCATCTTGGAATAATTTAGCATTAAAGTACTCTACTGTATGTTGCACACAGATGTGGTTTAACACACAAACTGAATAGCCTGTTGCTCTTTTCTTCAAGGTTTCAGAACTAGATTTTATAGTTTTTGGCAGTCTGTACCTAGAAGTTTCAAAATTGTTCTATAAGCAATATCTTGTGGCCATAAATTATCACAACCATTTTAGGTTTGTAAAAACCCTACATAAATCTCCGTGTAAGCACAACAATAAAAAGTGCAAATGTGTTTAGTAATGTTTCTTGGGTCACCATTGCTCTGAGTTGTGTGTAACAGTACCCTAAAAACTACAACTGGAAACCTATCTTATTACCTATTTGTTAACTCCCACCATAACATACTGCAGTAATAAAATCACTAAGCTTTGCTGTTTATTGCCCTTTTGATATGTGGCAACATAAGTGGACCACAGGCACTCTAAGATAAAACAGGAGGAGCCTTTTTTTCAGTATTAATAGTGCAGATGTCAGATCTGTGCCTTCTTGGAGCCAACAAACCAAATTTGATTGTTGTGGGCTTTCTGGGAAGTTGACTTCATGCAACCTCTGGGTTCCTTATTTACTGGTAGAGAGAGCATTGCTCAACACATGGCTGGCATCACTCTCAGCCATTTTAAAAGAATATTATCTAAATGACTGAGCTGTTATTGGAAACATCCCCGCAAGTTCAGCTGTCCTGTGTGCTTTATGAACTTATAGGAAAACATGGTTCTTGCTTCAAAGAGCTGATAATGAGGTTCAAAATGAGGCCCACCACATCAGAGAGATACAGTGCAGGAGGGAAGGATGACAGAAGGAGCTGAGGTGCTTTAGTCCAGTGGGACACAGCAGAATCATGCCTTCAGCTCCTAACTCATCTAAGCAGCTCAGTTCAAGAGTTTTAACTGTGGCTGCTCCAGCCAGTCCCCCTTTTCCATGAGTGTGCCCCAGCTTGCAGCAGAGCTTGATCTGAATCCAAAACCTGCTCTGCTTTCCTTAGAAGGACTGTGACCCAGACACACCAGCAGCTGAACAGCTGCAAAGCACCCGACTCTGACTGCTTGGGAGACTTCCTTCAGCAGCAATCTGGAAGTGCAAGCAGCTGGATAAGGTTTCTGCTGTGCACCTGATCTGCTGCTGCAACTGCGTTTCATGTTGTAGCTGCAAATAAGTTAATAGTGATCTCCCCCACGTGCATTTTTTTCCCACAGTTCTCTAATCACCTCATAATTTTACAAAAATGTTGTGTTGTGACGGGCATGGAAGGGTTTACCCAAGGTATTCTTATTTTCCAAGTGAAAAAAAATTGTAACACTTTGTTCTTCAGTTAATGGTGGTGCTGGTGTCTCCTTGCCAGGTGATTGCCAGAATATGCTGCAGGAAAGAGAGGATCTTTAATGTATTTTGGCTTTTAAGATTGATTAAAAAATACAGAAAGCATTTGACTCCAAGGGAAAGAGAACTCTGTGTCACTGAAAAGGATGCAGTTGTAGTGTTGTCTAGAAAAATGTGTGATTTTTTTTTTTTTTTTTTTCAGAACAGGGAATATTATTCTATATGACTGTGGGAGACTGAGTTCCAAGTTTCTCCACCATAAATCAGTAGGGCATGCAGCTGAACCTGGGTCTGCCATTACATATTCAGTAAATGGCATTGAAGATATGTTATTAAAGGGAGTCACATCCTTGTTTTCATCAGAGAATTCTTCCCGAGGTTGAGAAACTTCCCATATCACAAATGCTGAGAATCTGCCTTTAGAGAGTTTTGGTTTTGGCTCATGATGGTTTCTCACAAAAAAAAAAAACCACTGCAAAAGGTATTTTTGGAAGCTCTGTTCCAGAGGTGATGAAAGGGGGAGGATAGGCCAGTGAATAATATGCCATGGATGCATCTCAGAATAGAAAAAATCAGTGCATCATCCTAAGCAGTTCAGAGAAGCTGTTTTCCTCAGTCTCTAGAGTTGGAGGCTGCGCATCTTAGAGTAAATGATGTTGTTAGAAATTGGTGTAGAGTTCACTGAGACATAGATCAAAATCATCCCAGGTGTCCATGCTTTTCTACCGTGCACAGTAGTTTCTCTATGATCCCAACACCCTCATATTTCTTATTCTGTATTCCTTGAACTTTGGTGAAGTCCTGCATGCTCAAAGCCCCACATTACCAGTGGCTCTTTCAGGCTGGCTAAAACCCATTTAAGAACAACTGAGCCTGTTCCTATTGGATTGACTATGTCCTCACTGGCAGATGATCTTTCATCTGTTCTGTCTGTCATTGCTTCTGAAACTGCAGTTGCTGCAATACTGTTTAGTAAAAGCAGACCTGGAGTAGAGCTGTTCAGACAGCACAAAAAAATCCCAAGAAGCCCAAATCTTGTGTGAACAGTTCACTGACTGCTGAAATATTTTGTAAGCAATATATATTGCATGTACTTCTCTGCTGTTCTATTTCTGATGTAGAGAATTACACAATTTAATTGTCTTGCAAAAAAATTAAAATAAAATTGCCAAAACTTCCAGCTATTACTAGCTGGTAGTTGTTCTCTCACACCATTTGATTTGATAAAGGACCCAGGAGACAAAAGCAGCAAGAAATTTGACTGCCCAGCCAGCTTCTGTTGATGTGTTGAAGTGAAAGCTCTGGCTGTCCTGTGGTTCTGTCCTGCCCAGTTCTGGACTTGGCCATTCAGTGTGAGGATTTGAGGGTGAAGCTCAGCCATTGCCATATAACAGTGTCACAGCCCCTCACCAGGTCACTTTAGAGATGTCACTCTGTGTGGAAGGGCTGAGGAGAGAAGAAAAACTCATCCTTCCACTCTTGCCCCATGCACTGACTGTGATTGACCTCTTTCTTTCTCAAGTAAGCAGATGCATTCCCTGCTTCCCACTACTCCTCAAAACAGAAAGAAAAATTATGCCTGGGAGGGGTTGGCAAGAGGAAAAAAATCAGTTGGGAGTGTGTTTAATGCATACATTTAAATCAATATGCACCTTAAAAGATGCAGAGGGCGCTCAGACACCAAAAGAACGAGTTACATTGAACTTCTCTACTTTAATTTTTCTCCATGGGATTCTGTAAAATGCCTTGTATCTTATAGTTAAAATTACTGACCAAGTAATGACACCTTCGAGTGAATGGTGTTTCTAGGTTTGTTTGCATTTGAGGAGGGAGGACGGTGGGGTTGTTATTGTTTTTATGAGAATGAATGCTACTCAAAGGAATATGCATTGTAATGTGTTTTCTTGAACTCTTGAAATGTCAATAACAGTTGAATGTTATTTTAAAGATGAAAGCCAACACACATTGTATACAAAACCTTCCATTCTTTCTTAGGTGTAATGTGTCTAAAATATTATAGTGTTATGCTTGGAAATGTAAATTGTTCCTTTGATAAAATATTTAAAAGTAGGTAAGTTTGTGTATTTGGATTCCTAAAGCCAAAACTCAGCTCTCAGTATTAAAACGTGGCCTAAGATTTCCTGACACCTGTCTGCAGTACCTCAAATCCCCATGTAATAATCAAAACTGTCTTTTTTCATCTCTTAATTCAGGCTACAAAACCTGACTTGATCAAAATAGAGGTATCTTGGCTTTCTTTCTTTTTCTTCCTATATATTTATTTAAGCTAGATTTTCAGATGTGATCAGCATCTAACACTAAGAAATCTGTTCTTTTCTGTTCACTGGCAGTGAAGTACAAGATTTAACCTTTTCCAACTCCAGTTATCTGCGCTGAGTTTGTTTTTGTTGTTTTTCAGCTTTATTGACAATCTGTCCTTGAATATACCTGTAGAATTAGAGATGGTATATGGAACAATACCTAGAGTGCAAAGCGATTCAATTCTCACTCTCATTTTCATTTTTTTAAAAATGTTTATAGCTTTGCAAGGTGTTTTCATTTAGGTTGAAACTACCCACTTTTTTATTGCTATGTCAAAGAAGCATTTTCCCAAAACCTAAGCCTGTTTAGGTTTTTTTTTTCCAGCTGAGAAAAGTATTTTGTCATGTGATGCATACATGAAAATGCACATACATAGTGTATTTTGAGTTGTTACGTTATTAGTAGTAGAAGAAGTAGTAGTAATAGCAATAAAAAGGAATAATACTTTTGGATCTCACGCTACGGGATTTTGGGGTTTTGGAAGGGTCATCATCCTGAGTCATACATCTTAAGAAAATCTGTTTTGGTATAACTACATTATAGGGGCTTGATGAAAACAGTTTGTGTGTGTGCACCAGCCTTTCTTATACTTTTCCACTCTTTGATCTTTGTCTTTGCAAAGATCACTCACCATTCCATTGATCCTGTGCACAGAAGTGTAAGTAAGTGGAGTTGATTTCCATTTGTGTTTGTTGAGCTGACAGATATGTTCTGCAAGGTGAGAGTGGACTGCTTTTGTGCTCTGCAGCTCATGTGTAGATATTCTAGTTACTAAGGTTTATTTCACAGTTTTTCCAGAAGCTATAAGAAGGTTATTGTTTAAATGTATATTCCATATTTGTGACATGTGAAGGAATGAGAAAAAGGCATTACTCTAATCCAGCTCTTATGTATCGCAGTTGAACTGTACTGATTATATTTTCATGGTTTCCCAAGGAGACGAGGGTTATGAGATCATCCCCTCTGTGTCTCTGGTTTTGTCAGTCTTCTCCCTTCCTCCCCCTCTTTCTCCTTCTGTCTTCACCAATAACTTTGAACCCACTGGCCAAGTTCAGTCCCATTTGCTAGAGCAGAAGTCTGAAATATATTAAATTCCTAGAGTTATAATGAATAGTGGCAGTCAGGTAGTGGAGAGAAACTGGAAGGAGTTGTCCTCCAAAGAGTGTAAATGTAATCCTTGTTCGAGTGCAGATCATCAGCGCAGGAGTGGCTACAAATAAGGACATTTTTCATGAGTTCTACTGTTTGCAGGTATTTGAGTGCTAAATGTTTGACTGCTAAATGTCAGGATTAATCACAGAAGTGCTGTTGTGTGGGAAATTTATAGGAACATTTTGCAGTCAGACATTAATTTATTTTCTTTGCTTGTTTGCACGCTCCTGTGTGTGTGACACCCAGCCAGCTGGGGGATGCACACACACACTCTGCATCAGCCTTTTGGGCTGAGCTTTGGAGGGCAGCTCTCAACTGTCTTCACTTCTGTTACTACTTATAAACAAACAGGAGGGTGTATTAGCATGAAAAATAGATGCTTTATGCAAACCTGTGTAGTGGAATGTGTTGCAAAGGTGAAGCAGCTTCACTATGTAAATCTCTTACACCTTGGAATATAACTATGATACTGAATTTTCCAGCAACCCAAACCCACCTTCCACAGATGTATTATGCTACACTTACTTCCTTTCTCACACCTGGGAGGAAAACATTCTTCTTCTCCTGTGTAAGTCATGGATAATACTCCTGGGGATTCTGTGGTGGCAAGTGTTTTCCCCCTTGGCAGTGTCATGGGCTGCAGGAATCAGTGGGTGCATCCAGGGTGCTCCACTCAGGCTGTGTGCAGTTGCTGTTTGCCCAGAGTTTTTTAATATCCTGCACCCTGAATATCCTACACCCAGAGCTGCTAAGGATGGTGACAGTATGTACAGCAATGCAGGAGAAATGATAGACTTGAAACAGGGAAAAAAAAAAAATTGGACCTGCTTACTTGGTTTTCAAAGGCCCATATTTAGGGTTATCTTCCAAGGTAGGATTAAACAGTATGTATTTATACACATACACACATATATATGCAGAGATGTTATGTTTTTCTTTTATTAACAAGACACATAGAATAATTGTCACTGTCCAGTGTTAATGTTTTCTCTTTCTCATGTTGTCTGGGCATTACCAAATGGGAATAAAAAGGCCTGACTGTGTGCTCATGACTAACTAGCAGCTGATCTCTGCAACCCTGCAGTCTGGTTTTTATTGCAGAGTTAAAGGAGGATTTTTATGCACAGAGCTGTACTTCTTGATATTTAATATTTCAGGTCTGATTCCCGCTGACAGTCTGGAGCAGACAGGGGTCATGACTTAACTTGTCCATGAAGTAAATAGAACACTATTGATGCTATAAAGATAAGTAATATTCATTACAAAGACCACAAAGTCATGTACTTGAAGAGGCTGGTGTTTGGAAACCAGGGCATGCCAGATTTATAATTGTCTTGTGATATTAATTCAGTCACTGCACACATAAACATGATGTTTGAAGCTGGTTGATAACTCAGTAACAGATGTTTGCTTTATGCTTCACAATGCATTAAATGTTTTAGAATTTTGTAGTGACATATAATAAAATACGAAATATCTTAGGGAAAATGAAAAAGACATCTGTTTTTCTGTCAAAGTGGCACCTTGACAAGACTGAAACAACACTGTTTGTTTCAGTTTGCTGTTTATTTCAAGTTGGTAGCAATTAGAAATGCTTTTTTTAATTGTTTGGCTACAGTTTCATTAATGTGCATGGAGTAGATGCACAAGAAATCTGTTTGCATGTTGAACGGCTGTATTTGTCTCATTCAGGGTGGGATTTGGTTACCTAAATGTGTCTGTTGTCATTTGAGACACTAAGGTGTCCCACCTGGCTCCTGGCTGCTGTTTCTGAAAGGTGCAATCCCTAATCAATCTTTTCTCCTGCCTGAAGCCCTGTGCAAACATTGCAGATGTATAATAGTGTCTCCAGTGGCAGCAGTGCTTACACATAAACAGATAACATCTCACTTGACTGACTTTGCAAGCTGGAAAATATTTTTAAAGTGGAGTTGTATGCACGGTGATGTTAATATGCAGATTTTCTCACATTAATGTTAATCTGAATAAGAACAGATCACTCGTGTTTCAGATGTCAACATCTTTTGGTAGACTAGCACTGCCAGTTTTGTTAAATGGGACAAGACATGAGCAGCAGGAGGAGCAAAACACGGTATATAAATGTATGAAACGGGAGTCTGGGCCCCAGGGAGGGGTGTGGGCTCTGACATAGTAAAATAATGTGGGACAACATCCTTGTGAACAGAAGAGTGGCAGTGCTGATATACACTGTTCAACTTCCTTGTCCATCTGTGGTCAGCAGCAGATGCTTTGAGAAGATCATAATCAAAGCAAGATAATTGTACAGTGCTATGTACATAAAAATCCTCACTAGGATTCTGAAGGAGTATGTGCAGTTACTTTGAAGTGATGCAGTCAGTTTTTGAATCATTATCCCGTTTACTCACCCAATAACACTGTCTACTTTGTAACCAGTAAATAGGCATCCCTGACCCACTCAGGAACTCCTCAAGAGGGTAATGTAATATTCTTCACATTTCTGGTTTCACCTTTTGGGTTTAGAACTACAAACAGTTCATAAGAATTTGCTGAAAAGCTTTTGGTTTAGTTTTTCAATTCATCATCAGACATGGGGTTAGTCTAATTTTTTCAACACTTAAAGAAACAAAGCAATACTTTTTGGTGAAATGACGAGTCTCTTTAAAAAGCTGTGAAAATATTTCAAAGCTTTCTTTTTGGTCTCTCTTTTGGCTATATCTGTTCATCATTTTATGCCCAAAGAATGGCATAAAATGCTACCTCAAAATCTCTAAGGTATGTCAAAGTACTTTTATTGGTGTGCTACTTCGTGAGATGTGTATTTATGGCAGAGTGATATCCAAATAGATGTTATTGAATTCTGTGAATCATAATTATTCACCTGCTGAATGAAGGGTGAGTTGAGTACATGTGTTTATATTCTCAGAACTACACTTTTAATTTGAAGACAATGAGTTATAGCATC
This sequence comes from Platyrinchus mystaceus, assembly GCA_035041135.1. NCBI lineage: Eukaryota > Metazoa > Chordata > Aves > Passeriformes > Tyrannidae > Platyrinchus > Platyrinchus mystaceus. Next base: position 64,492,352 of record JAWWLV010000045.1, read on the forward strand.
TCTAATTTGCTTATCTGGTATTTGGGAGATGAGGGGTTTACAGCAATTTATCACCTTCATCCTCTGGGCAAGGTTTCTGTGAGGTCTGTTTTTTCTGAGATTGCTCAACTTTTTATTTTTGAAACCACTGGGCTTTGGGAGTTGATTAATCAGGAGGCTGTAGAAGGTGAGTAGAGCAGGCCACAAACGTTTGGGAGGTCTTCAGCTTAAAAGCATTATGTAGGATTTGATTTCAAATCTCAAGGCCTCTTTGAAGTCATTATTGCAGCACCACTGTCATGCAACACTGAGGTCAAGGCATGGGAAGCTCTACTGGCTGCAGATTTTTGCCTTCCCTGCAGGTACAAGTTGCCCTGAATTAACTGGTTACACAACCTTATCTCTTCGGGTTTCCCAGTGCAGATATCTGTGTGTGCTGGTCTGAAGCTGAGCTGCTAAACTGGTTAGTTCAGCTAATTAGTTACCAATACTGGAAACAGGTTCAACAGCTGGGAGAGGTGAGGGCTCATCTTCATATTGGGTAGGAAATCGTGTTGTTATTCAGTAAAATTGTTATTTTGCAGCCATGCCTGCACCAGGTCACTGAGTGAAAGAAATACTTGGCAAAAGAGAGACACAGGTAATCCATGAAGTTCTTAAATTAGTTTTTTATATGTACCCAGAGGGGGAAAAAGCTCCAGCACAATAACAAGGAATATGAATCCTGTCCCAGATGAAACCAGGACAAGGTTTCTATAGAAGAAAGTGTGTAGGATGGGGCTGCTGTGCTTGGGAATTTATCTGTTGTTATGTTGCCTTTCAGGAGGTGGAGTTTTTCCTACTTTGGATGTTTTCACTTTAAAACCTTCCACCTAATATGTTTCTTTCTCCCAATCCTTGTTATATGAAAACAAAAAGGGTAGAGGAGCTCTCCATCTATTTTGAGCTACTTTAGCCTTCACCATTTCTAGAAGATAAACTACCCACAAATGCAATTCTGGTTTAGCACTTGATTAAAGCCTCTGATTTTACAGAGAAGAAAATACTGATGTTTCTGGTAATCTTTTGAGTAACTGCTTATCGTTATGAGAGTTAAAAACTACACTTGGACTGTAGTTTGTACTGATGTTTTAGCCTAATTTTGCACTCCTATGGTGTTCTGAGCAGTAAGGCCTCTGCATAGCTACAGCTGCAATGTACCTTTGTGCCCACTGTCTCTGAATTAACTATATGTTAATGTAAATGTCATGTTTTCATAGTCAGATAGTAACTTTTTTGTCCCAAAACCACATTGCATAGAGGGAGGTTTGGTTTGGTAGGGGCTTTTTGGGGATAGGGTTTTTTTTTTCCTTCAGAAATCCTGGCTTTGAGATGCTGATGTTTTCCATTCCTTTCTGAAATAAGATACTGTATGCAGCAAGTGACAGAATAAAAAATGTGCTGCTTTGAAACATTGCTCTTTTCTAATCCAGCATATCAGTATTTGCTTCTATGTGTTCAGGATTTACGTTGACATTTTCCATCGTCTAAATGAAGTTTCAGTGTTTTCCTTAATTCTTGCAATAAAATATAAGGCCTTTCATAAATCAGAAGCTTTCTGCATTCTCCTCAGATGATTGGCATATATTTTCCTGCTACACTGTGTCTAGTATTTTAAGTACTACTGTTCATCTCAAAGGATTTCTAACTCTTAAGACCTGTGTGTGTAATCTCCTGTCCAGTTGACTACAGTGTGTTCTACAAATGGAAGTCTTTGGAGGTGGAAGCAGGAACACATAAAAGCCATTTTCCATTGGGTGTCTAGTTTTCTGTACTGCATTTGTTTTATAAATCCTTCTGCATCCTGGCAGAATTCCTACATCTGAAAGGACAAGCTGTTGGCTTCTTTCAAGTTTTGTTTTTATTCAACAGGAAATAAATCAGAAATAATTTTTTTTGTGAGTACAGTAGTGTGTATTAAGCAGTTAATCAGAACTTGTTATGAACCCACTGACTTTTTTGAGGCCTGCAGAGAGAATTTTGCTCTTATTAGTTGGTTGTATTTGTCTTTATTGACAGTAAGAAACAAAAAAGTATTAATTGAATATAGTGCTAGGACATTATTAAATAATTTTATAGTCTAGAAGCTTAATTGGTTAAAAGAGCACTGTGTAAAATGTTGGGGTTTAATCTTATTCATAGGATTATCTCTTCAGAGTTCCATAGAGACTCTCTCTACCCTGATCAGTTTTTTTGGCAATGACTCAATGCCAAACCATTATCCAAACTCAGAAAACCTTGTCTGTGTAGGTTGTTTAGATCTTAAAAGTTTCCCTTTGAAAATATTCATCTCTTGTGCAGAGGGTTCACAAACTCTCCAAAGGAGGATTTAGAAAAGTAAAATTCTTTTCCACTGATATTGTGTGTATACAGTTAGAAAAAGCATTTTCCTTTAGTAGGCCCTTAAAATTCCAAGATTGTGTTGTCTAATCAGTCAAGAGAAGCAGTCAAGGTCTTAGACCCCTTTTCATCAGCCACGTGAGTGCTTTTGAGTCTGGGTACCATGCTGGGTTGATTGTTGCTTTTCTGTGTTTAAACACACCTGAGGAGTCTATAAATACTGGAATAAATATTTATAATGTATTTGAACTCATGATTTCATTGTTCAGTCTGAGCAGAGTTGCTGTAGGGCTTATTTTTGTCCTTTTCAACCATGCCTCTGTGGAAGGATTGGGCAAGGCATGCTTTGATGTGGCTTGCATGCAGATCAAACCACAGGTTTGGCTCAGAGGGTGTTTGTTTGTTTGTTTGTTTTTTGTTTGTTTGTTTGGGGAACTCGTATTTTTTTAGGTATCTGTGTATATTTGGGTTTTTTAGACACTGAAATCTTTATTTTTCTCTAATGCAGTAAAGATTAAATCCCAGCCTGTGTATGAGTTGTCATGGGTGTGAGCCATCAAGACATTTGGCTTAGACCTGTGTGGGGGATTATTTTGTAAACAAACTTGCAAAGTAGAAAGGTAAATTCCACTGGGAAAGTTAAAACATAATGTTATTTTTCCTCAGTTTTCCTGAAGCTGAGTATGTGTCTGTGTGGTATTGCTTTCTAAACCCAATTTCAAGTGTAATGCCATAGAAAATGCTCATAGACATTGTTCTGAAGTGATTTATCCTTTAAATCACAGCTGTCTTACTGCCTGCCTTCATCTGATCCTAAAAGTATAAATGAACTCCAAGGCTTTGATCTGGAAGGTTCAAAACTCAAAGGAGATTTTCAAGGGCTTTGAAGTTGAGCTCTAGAAGGGACAATGCACTGTGCAGTTATTCACTGGGGGTGTGCTGTCATCGTACAACCGAGACTTTGCCAGTGTAAATTCATCAGTGTTTGATGTAGCATTATTACATTAGTATTCATTTTGGTTTAGAGTTAGGATAAAGGGGGGGAAAAGGGAGCTCCTTTTCCTTTTTGGCTCCATTTGTTAGTTGAAACGAATATATATTGATTTTCTTAAGACAGAATTTTTCATAATTAAAGAAAAAAAGGTTGTCTCCTGGTGTCACCCTTTCTACCATTAAATAAAGTTCTGAGAAAATATTCAGAGAGGTTCTTACTTCTAGCAGCAGTTTTTATCACTAACTGACAGCAGGCAAGAAAAATTGATGTACACTTTAAAAAAATGCCTTATAAAGGCTTCTTTCAAATTTAGAAAATGCCCTTCTCTTGGGATCACATGGGTAAAATCCTGTGCCTGCAAAAGAGGCCGAGTAGTTGCAAGATGTTGCAGGGTGGCATTTGTAGAGTCCAGCCAGTGACTGATACCTAAAATGACAATCAGAACTCTGTGACTTTATTCTGACACAAACTTCTGAATTAGGAATATGGGTTACAGCCCATGGAGGTGTAAAGTGCCTGTTAAATCAGCAGGCACTGAAGGTACCTCTGGCTCTGAAACTACTATTAGAATCACAGAACAGAAAGAAAACCCACTATGTGGGTTTTCCCAGTTTGCTTGATGAACACATTTTGGTTATTCTGTCAAAATTCTGGTGTTTCAGGGGGTTTTTTGTGCCTTTTAGGTTCTGTGGTACCTCATTGGTAAGAACATTTGATTGAAACTGCCATCGTTTGTGACCTGAACCAGATTAAAAGAGAAGCCTTTTGCAGATGAAAGGCTTGCAGGTTTATCTTTTCTGCTAACTACTCCTTCCTTCTGTAATTTCACAGTCCTTTTGTTGGAAATGAGTATCATGAGCCTGGGGACAATGGCATGCTGTGACTGGCTGTTTCAATACAGACCAGATTATGATGATGAGGCTTCTTTCCCCCTCTCGCTGTCCTTGTCAATGGGTATGATAAATAAACCAAGTCAGCTGGCATATTCATCTGGATATTTTAAGTGGACACTGACTTTATCTCACTCCCTGTTCATAAGTTAGCTATTTTCCAGCCTTTATAGCTGGGAAGTGCTTATTGAATGAAAATCATGGATTTTGTTCACAATTCATCAAACAAATCAAAAATTTGCTTGGACTAATTTAGTGATCACTATTCTTTATAATGGAACAATTTCCTGGTCTTTGCCTGCAATTGTTTCCTAGGCTTTTTCAAGCTCTTCCTGTCAGGATTTCTGCTTGCTCAGAGGTGCAGTACAGTCTAACGTGTTCTATTTAATTCAGTTTCCTTTGCATAAAGATTTGTATTGTAGCCACCATCTTTCTACCTGATAAGTGGTCTGGATCCTTGGCTTGCTGCTGTTACTGAACTTACTTGGAGCAATGGATTGTCAGCCCTCACCAGAAAATATAAGTGCTTTTTGGAATCTGTTGTGCATTTTCATGATAGTCTTGGAGGAAGAATATTATTTCACACATGGTATTCTGTTCCCCTTTTGCAGTTTTGCTTAGGTGTCACACAGAGTGAGTGAATTTGAAGCTTATTGTCAACTGCCTTAGCTGCAATTCCCTATCCATCTTCTGACAATAATGCAATTAATGCACACAGATGTGATCTATGTAACCAGATTAAGGAACCAGCTACTAGTGAGCAGGTGCTTAAGGATGATAATTCTTAAAGAATATGACATAATTATTTGGAGGCCTAAGAAACATGATGAGCCAAAGAGAGTACAATCAATATTTGAGATTTAACCATTCCTGTGCCTCGTAGTTCTGTGGGATCTCCTGCCTGTAAGAAAAGGTGTTTCTGCATTAGCACATCCATTCAGTTTAGGAGTGAAGTTTGAACTGCCCTCGTTTTCTGCAGGTTAGCATTTATTGCACAGCACTCTCTGAGCATGCAAATGGATTTACTTCATGAAGTTAACCTAGAATCCTTTAGTCCACTAATCTAAACTAGATCTAGCCAGAGGTAAAAACCCAACATGCGTATGAATACACATGCCAGTTCTCTAGAAGAAAATCCCTTTACAAATCTAACACTTTTCTGCTGCTGTAGTTGCTAGTGTGAATACAGCCAAAGTGCAGTGGGGTAGAATTCTTTTCCTAATGTAATCATCAATGGAAGTGACTGAATTTTCAGTTTAACCTGTTTGTGGCCAGAAGTTTAGGTGAACATTTGTAATGCTGATGGAGAGCCCACAGAAATTAAACATTTTTGAGGCATTAATAATACTGTTTTTGTTACTCTGATCTGAATACACTCTTTATAAAGAGTTTATTATCTGTCTTCTCTATGCCTGCTGGCTAAGAAGTAGGGATGCTTTCAATGTTATATTTTATTCTCCCCAGGGTGTAGCAGTTATGAGTCAAAGAAGTTAAAACTGTGACTAGATCACTACAGGACACCACTAGTTTAATGTGGAAGTCACTTCCCAACATGAAGCGTGGAAATGTCTCCTTATGTAACCCACCAGCTTTTAGATATCAAGGGAACATTTTCACTAACTTACATGAAAAAAATCCAGAAAGAAGCATGTAAAATATTATTATTATAATAAGGTATTTATTTTTCTATTCCATTTCAGTAGCAGTTGTACAACAGTGTGTCATATAAGATTGTTAGATTGTTGAAGTTAATTCCTAAAGCAGAAGCAAATAAATTAAAGCCCACACAAACAAATAACTTTAGTGTATTTAAATAAAGAAGTGATTATGCTGAACCAACTTTCCCTTCTTCCCCTTTCCTGCCCTCCCCTTACCCCCTTAAACCAGAATCTCATTTTTGCTCGACTTTTAAAATGAGTGTTACTAAAAACTTGTTTGGGGAATATTATTTAGTGTGACATCCCACCCTTAAAGGGAAGGAATTTACGTCTCTGTCCTGAGTAGATCCCTATTCAGAAATTGGATTTATGTATTCAGAAGTTAGATTTTGTTTTGAGTTATGGTAAGAAAAGATGTTTTCTCAAGTTGAGCTTTCTCAGATGGTCATACTATTTTCACAAATGGTCCACTAAAGTACATGTCATTTAGCATGTTTTTCTGACTACGGGTGGCACACTTAGGCTCTTACATAGCAAAAAAATCTCTTCCAATTTTTGAATCAGCTACTTGAAAAGGAAGTTGGAAAACACCAGGAAACTCTGGAAGTTTTCCTTCTGAGATGATCTGTTTCCTCCCTCTTGCCCCTGTCTCCTTCAGAGTAATAGAGGTAACAACAAATGGGTAGTTACAGAAAATGATTCAGAAATGAAGTCAAGCTTAAAATAGCTTATTGAGAGTCTTCCACATGAGCAAGTTACTTATAAGTGGCTAAACAGAAATCTCCTGTTTTCTTTAATAATTCTTTTCTAATTTCTTTTTCTCCTCCAATTCTTTTACATTGCTTTTGATGCACTGTGTGTGGTTGAAGGGTTGAACTTACACTATTTTATGATAGGCAAATAAAGTGACTAAAATTTAGAGTGACTGAAACAAAATGGTTGTTTGTTTAAGCCAAGACAGATTTAAACATTTAAATATTCTGGTTGCTTATTATATTTATTATTATATTAAGGATTTTAACTTGAGGTGCATATTATACCAGTCTTATTTTCAGAAAGTTGCAGGTTTCCATGCTTTGAAACCTAGACTGCTTAACTTCACAAGCCATTTGTGCTTCTACCTTTACATGTAAGTCCACTCATCTAAATAAAAATAAAAGTATTCAGAGTATAACCTAGTAAACAAAACAATATCACCATTTTCAACCAATTCTGTGAGAGTTAAGCACACATTAAATATGTGCTATCCCGAAATGCTGTATATTTCACAACAATAATGAATATATCTTTTAAATAGAATTGTTAGGGTTCTGCACTTTCATGTGTAAAGTACATTTCCATGGAAGCCCTACTTGCAGCTGCTTTTTGGTAGGATACCTAGTTTATATTAGAGCAGCAAATTCTCAAGTCCCATCACAACCAAACTTGCCAAACACAGGTTGTTTTAACAAGCTGCAAAAAAAAAAAAAAAAAAAAAAAAAAAAAAAGAAAATGTGCTAAAAACAAATTGAAAAGTTGTCTTAGTTTTCTGTTGCTATCACTTTAATTTTTATGATAGTATTTAAAAAACACCTGATTTCAGGTTTCAGATCCTCTCATTAAAATAGTTCGTTTCCTCTTTTGTCTCACCTAAGTTTATCATTTACAACTTAGTTGCCAGATATGTATTATTGTAATTTGTTTTTAGAGAGACAGTAATAGGGAAATGCTGTCCACTACAGAGATGCATTATTAGTTGATAAGCCATTATCTACAGCAGCCTTAAAAGGTTAAAACATTGACTGATAAGTTGTTAAACAATTCAAGCATTGTCCTCTTTGGAGTACTTGCAGTCCATTACATTTCATGTGTAGTTAATTTATCCCATTCAGCCTATATTAAAATGTCAGTTTTACACTGAATTCTGAGGTCATGGTTGTGTGTGACCTTCTTGGAAAACAACAATGGAAGTGATTCAGGATAACAAGTGTGGAAAATGCTGTTCAGTGGATTTTAAGTTCTCTGTATTTTCAGTAGATTTTATGAATGTGTAGTGCTGTGCATGTAAAAAAAGCTTTTAATAAGTATGCAAGACCACAGATTTGATATGGTATTCCTGGCATTACATTGTTTGGTAATTCCTTGGCATTTCTGATGAGTTGTAAAGTGTTTTTTTGGGAAGTGTGAAAAGTTGCTGTTTGGATGTGAATCTCTAGTCATGCCAAGCTGTTCTTCTCCCTCTTGGATGCTGAATACAGAACGTAAGACAAAAAATGGTACACATGTTTTGGTCAGCACCTCCTCCTGTAACTTAAAAAGGGGGCATTAAAATTTGCTATCAAGCATGATGGTTTGTAGGGGAAAAATGGAGCCCCTGGAATATTTTAAAGCTCAGTGATGTGATGTGCAGGGGAGGGGAGAAGAGCATGGGGCAAGAAGCTAAAACCAAGAGCCATTAATCATGCATTGGGCTTCAGAGACTTTTTTTTTCCCCCAAAATAAAGCCAGCTCTACAGTAAACCAGCTGTAGAAATGAGTTTAAAGTCTGTGAAGACTGAGACCTACAAATCTGCCTCTGTCCCATAGGGTTAAAGGGCACTTCTCCTGCAGGCAGAGCTGCAGACGGTCCCATAAATGCGGGACCGTTGCCATGACACAGGAAAATTGTCGTATGGAGCAGGATGGCAAATGAGTGCAACTGTCCTCAAACCTACACAAGGGAGTTGGGAAGAAAAGCTTCAAGTAGATAAGTGTTCCCTCTGAAAGCATAAGCATCTAAGACCCTTCTTCATAGGAATTTTTCAAAGCAGTATCTCTGTTTTATCTGGCCTGCTAAGTGACGTGGCTTGTAAAATTTAATAGGTTGGACTGGCCACAGCTCCTGGCCTGTGGAGATACTCACAGAAGTTTGGTTACATGAATCCAACTTGATTTTTGAGAACAAATCAGTTGCCAATAGGACTAGCAAATAGGTATTTGATAATGTTCATATTTATTAATTTTTTGCATAGAATTTTCATTAGTAATTGTACTAAGTCACATTCCAGTGATCCAGTCTAAATGAGTAGTGATGTTCTTTGAAGGCAACAGTTGGAATGTACCTGGTTTTATTTTAATCAGAATGCAATAAGCACTCATTTTGTATTACCGTTTTTGTTGGTAATAACAGATTGTAGTGAATTCTCAAATTTTTTTGAGTGATCCCTTGCAATCTCATAAATTAAATGTTGTTGCAAATGTATATATATAGAATCTCTTCCCCTCAGTCAGTACCAGGCATATTTTGGACTAGATTGATAAAAGCTAAACTTCTTTAGGCAGCAGATAAACTAGTTATGCTCACAGTGGGAACCACCAGCAGTGAAGGTGTGTGTGTGAACTCACACATGAAACATATTGGGGAAAAATAGTTTAGGACACTCATATCTGTCTTGCCTAAATGTGTTATATAGAGACAGATTAAATAACAATGTAATTATAAGTTGAGTAAAAAGGTTTGATGTTACTAATGGAGCTATTTTCTGAAATTTGCCCCTTTTGTTCCATTTCTATTTGGCTCCCCCAAAAACATTCTTCTCCAGTCCTGTTGAACCTTTGCTGGACAACTGCAGTGACTGCTCCTTGCTCCTGTCCTGTATGTAACACTAAATAATTGCTGCTGCTTTGCTTTCTCCAGACTGTCTGTGATTTTATATACACCTATCATGCACCCATTGTAATCTTTCTTCCCAGATAAGGTAACACACTGGTTTTTAATCTCTGTTTTTATTTTTATACACTAACAATTTCCATTACCTGTTATCATCGTTATCTTGCCACTCAGTCTGTTTTCTAATTCTCCTTCATTCTTGTGTAATATTTGCAATTACATATCAGTTTAATAGAAATCTTATGACAGGATCACAAGATCTCTTCTTTAAATACTGGCTCAGAATATTCAGAGCCTATTTTCTTGGCACCTTGATTTCCTTTTTTTTTTAATTTGAGAAATAAAAAGCCAGGTAGATTATTATGCTCCCACTGCAAAGCCAATGATGCTCCTTTCCTTGTGTGTTGAAAGTGTAGCTTTCTGTTGATCCACAGCCAGGGTAGGAATGGCTTAGTTGCAGGTGAGGGTACACCTGTCTGACATCTACCCATAAATTCAAAAATTATCTCATGAATAAAACACAGTGTCTGTTACCATCACCATTTATGCTTTGTAGCAGATGTAATTCAAATCAGATTTCTGTGAATGAAGTGGAGAGGTGTCAGGAGGATTCAGCTGGGGTGGGGGGATATGCTCTTTTCTTTTGTACTGTGTAGATACAAAAAAAATCCACCCAACAACACCCCCCCCCACCCCCTGTTCCACTTCAGGGAGATGGAATGTACTGGATAAAAAAACCCCTTAAAATTGTCATCTGCTGACTTCTTTGACTCTAAAGGAATAAAATGCACACAGCTTTGCTTCTTAGCTTACTAGGAACAGTGTTTAGAACTACAAGGCTGGTATCAACATGGCAAATGTTTTAGATGGAAACAGAATATTCTCAGATAAATCAACTTACTATCATTTCAGGAATTATCAACCAGTGACTCCTTCTCATGTTTTAAGAGGTTTTCTGTTGTGCAACACTCTCAAGCACCAAGTCTGTTTTAAGTTCCTATCCCTGAATGCAAGCAAAGGGGAAAACCCGAGTCAAGGAGAAAACCTGACAAAGAGAGGAAAATACCTTTGATGAATTTACTGGCAGTTCTGTGTATGTCATAGTGGGAAAGGAGAAAATATAAACATATCTTTTATTTGATCTGAGCAGGTTTGGGAAAACAATGTAGGCATTTATTGGAAACAAACCCACAGTGTAGTGGAATATGATGTGGGGTTTTTGTGGGTTTTTTTTTTTCAAAAGCCTAACTCTTCTTAACCAGCTGATTGTCATGTCTGCATTTCTAGATGAGTAGTAGTCCAGAAATAAGACATAACTGTCTTAAGCAAGTGCTTAAGATTTAATTCCCTTGTCACCTGATGATCTCTATTAATTGAAAATGTTATCAGAGTTATACCACCTGTTGAGATCAGCTGAAGTGGAATCCTGTGGCCTCTGTAGCAGGACTTATGGTGCTGGACTTTTGGGGGCTGCTGGAGGGGCATGTTCTTGTTTTAGTGGAAATTCTTATCTTTCCTACCAATCTTTTTTAATAAATGCACCTTAAATATTATGGGGGCTTTTTTTCCCCCGCTTTCCTCTCATGTTTTAGAAGAAGCTGGGGTGTGTGGCTCTTTGTCCTGCTCAAAACTTGTGGTGGGGAGCTAAATAGACTGGGTCAGGAGGGGATGAGTGCAGGGAACTATTGCAGGTTTGAAGAACTGGGGGTTTACTCAAAATGTAGTAACTTTGGGTGGTCTCCTGGATGACACATGGGAATTAGCATTTGAAATGTGACTCGTTTTCAAATCAATGAAATGGGAAAGAAGGTGGCTCCACTTTGTAAGTATTCTCAAGTTTTTCATTTTCAAAAGCAGCAGACAAGATTTTAATTTGCAGCAGATTCCCCTTGATAAGAACACAGTGTTCTGAGGTAAGGGTTAAGCAGCTTGAAATAGTTAATTCACAGAACAGTGCTTTCCCCTGTCCTTTTCCAGGTTCTTCCTTCTCTTTCATCTACTGAATAATGCATGAGGGCTCTCAGAGATCTACACATATGTGGAATAGAATTTTTTAATCATTCTATATACATTCCTTTTTATATTTTGAGAGATGAGTCTTTACTTTTTTAACTGCATTTAAATGCAGGGAAATGAAATGTAAAATGTATCTAAGCAATTTTAGTTATTGTTATTGTTAGTTCTACTTAGAACAGGAAAAATATGGTGGTAATCAGCTTATATAATGCAGAAAGTCAGTTCCCAATGAACTAAGAAAATGTATACATAACACTGGAGAACAGAACACGTTACAAATAGATTATCTCCCCTGAAGGACAGTGTCATTGCATTATTGGTGAAAAAAGTGCTGGTTTTCATTGTGGAGAAAACAGGTGCTTTGAGAAATAACACTTGGTTTCAAAAAACACTAAGGAGAATTTTCATGCTGTGGATGAATAAGTGAATTTTGACTGAATTCTCCTTAGAAGTGTTTGAGGAGGAAAGCATTGCTGGTCTATGAAGATACCAGAGCTCATTGGATTAAACTGATGTAGAAGAATAGATTTACTTTCAACTGGACACAATCTGGAATGATATTTACAATCAAATGCTAAAAGATGAGTTTTCAGGATAAACAGCCTACTCATCTTCCTATTGGAAGAGAAAAAAGCTGAACCCACTTTTTATATGACAGATTGCTGTTTAAAACATTCATGCAGTTGGATCTGCTTTCAGAAAAAAAATTAATGCTTAGTGAAGAGAAAACAGTGAGGATTTGGGAGGGGAGTGTGTTTTTCTTTTTGAAAATATTCAGAATCTGTTTGTGAGGAGGAAAAGCTATTTAAAGGATTTGCACACAAGTGATAAATGTATTTTTAAGTCAAATGGGCAGTGAAGCTAACTCAGAAACATTCGGAAGTGGATTATTGTACTGGATATTTCATGAATGCTGAAGCATGCCAGGTCACTCAGAGAGCACTAATCAGGGCTGGGAGCATATTACAAAACAGTAGGAGTGAAATTAGATTACATTCAGTTCATAGTGGTCATACCAAAACCAACACTTGGCACTTGCTGCAATTACTCACTTGTGTCACTTCTTGCAAGTGTTTGTGATATAATATAATGCAATCATATAAATTTGTGAGTGCAGGAAGTATTTTCCCAAAGGAGGTCTTTCTTGATATTATTGCAGGAATTTCCTAGTATTGGAAGCTGTTTTCCAGCACATTGTTCTGGATTGATTCTCTCTTCCAGCTGGTAATCATATGGTACAGGTCGTCCCCCATACCACCCCCATTCTTTCTTCATTTAATTGCAGCTAAGATTGCACATTCTTACAATAGTTGTAGAATTGCTATTTTCTTGGCTTCTTCTGCAGGAATTTTTTATTGCTTAGCCTTCTCCTATCCCAAAATCCAGCCTAAATAAAGAAGAAACATTTGCTTGAACTGCGGGAGTAAATAATAACCTGCTGGAGGCAGAAAAAAAATGGGTTAATGTGTGCCTGACAAATCAGAGCAGCAAATATGTGCTCTTGAATTTTTGACTGGGGCATCTACTTTGCTTAATCCTTAAAAATTATTTTGCTTTACTCCTCACTGGGTGTGGGAAGTCATGGTGGGGAGTAGCAGGGGGTGTTTGTAAAAATCAATCTGTAAAAATGTATTGCATTTGGGACACGTGACTGTGAATTTAAGATTATTTCATATTCCATATGCACAGAAAGAGAGTTAGCATGAACTTAGATGTGATATTTCCTGAGTTTTTAGTGTTAAATTCTCTAGTAGAACTGTATGTTTGCTTAGAGGAGAATGGAGAACAGGTCTGAGCAGAGTCTGAACTCGACCTTCAAAGTTCTCCTGCAATATGGGAACTTTAAAATTGAGTGTACAAATTAAAATTATTTCACAAAGATGAAGACTATGGACTGCTTCTTCAGTTAATGTTATTAACTAGATTAGTTATGTTAGTAATGTTAATAAGTAACTAGACTTATAATTTCAATCATGTCCTGTTTAAGTCAAAATATGCCAGAGAATTAAATTCACTGTTAGCACAGAAAATACTGAATTGAAGGTTTTTGAACTAATCTAATTATGATTTCAGCCAGCTCTCAACTTCAGAAATTTGATGTTAAACCAATATGTGGTACAATTAAGTCAGGTATCAATATATGAATGTAGCCAGTGTGCCAGCTGGATCAAAGAGGGATCCATGTCTAGAGAGAAAAATGATTGTTTATTTTTTTCCAGCTACATCTGTTTAAATTTTAAGTTGGTTTTTTTTTTCCCTGAAAAGAACAAATCGAATGTTCCTTTTCATTTTAAGCTGATTCAAATAGGCATCTAAGCTTTTACCAACTGGCACACTAAGTTGATGCACTTTAAATGTATGTAACTCTGGATTTAAGCTTGCAAGTAACAACTTAGGTGATTTTGACTTTTGCATTATAAATGTGTTTGAGGGGTTTTTTTATTTCATTTAATTCACTTTTCTTAAAACAATGCAAAGTGAAGTTTCCTGGTTGTGATCATGATTTGAAGTTTAAACTAATTTTTAATACCAGTGCCCTCAGTTTTGAACTCTATTTTTCTCTAGCATTTATGACATAAACAAATGCAGTTTAATACAATTGGTTTTAGGGAGAGATGTTGTGAATAATTAAACCCTCTTTTCTTCAGCTTGCTCAGGTTTTTTACATTATTTGTATTTTTTTTGTCCAGCTTCTTTAACACAGTCATTAGCAGTGCATCATCTTCAGTTGGACTGTGATAAACTATGATTTGCCTTCTTGCAAGAGATACCAGGTCTTACAACAAAAGTGTGTCTTTGTACATATTAGTTAAAAAATAAGCAATTATTTCATTTGAAACTTTATAGCCAAGTACCAGTTAGGAACAGTCTGTATCAGGATTCTTTGTGCTACATGTGGAGATACAGATTTCTGTCTTTAGAAATGAAGTTGTCTGCTGGAATTCAGGTTTTGCCACCAGAGGTGACTGTTTTTGTCACAGCTTTCATGCAAAAGTATAGGTTTTATTCCAGGCAGGATTACATGGCACTCGTGAACGGTGGGTTTTACCTTTCATACTCAGACTGCTTTAATTAGAAAAATAATAAAGTTTCCTGGGGAAGTCAATGTTTTATTTAAGCACAGAATGCAGAAGTATATTCCCACAGTTGCAGTTACTTTACAATAGCACGTTTGGCTTCCTTAAAAAAGTTACTTTTACTTTCGTAAATGTTTAATTCTGAAAGGATTTTCTCTGTTGCAAATGGGCAAAGGAATGCAGAGCAGTTATGCTATGTCAGTATGTGACATTTGTCGTTCTTAAAAGTTCTTGTTTTTGTTGAGAATACTTTAGAAAAGGCTTCCGGCAGATAAGTATATATTCATTTGTGTGACCATATATATGAAGAGAGGGTGACCTCTTTAAAATACTAGTATTAGCAGTGGAATAATTAGTTACCTGTTTATCTCCTGAAAAATAAATCCATCATTTTCTTATGTATGGTCTAAGCCTTTGCTGAGTAAACAGTGCAATGTGAATCCCATCCAATTTTCTACCAACAGTTTGCATTTCTTTCATTGCATTGCCATCAGGTCTGAGAAATAACCCTACAAAGTCTTAACATCAGTTCTTTGAAATTCAGGCCACTTTCATGTAGTGTTGTGTGCGACATCAGTTTAATTGAAGCAATACAGTTAGAAATGTGTGTCAGTGAAACAAACCCATTGTCCCTCACTGTCAGTGCTAATTAGTTCTAGTGGTGGAAAAAAAAAAAATCATTCAAAGCTGAATTGCAGTTTTTTCAAAAGGAACAGTGAATAAATAGCAATAAGTATCCAGAAAAGCAAGTGAGAAGTCTGTCCAGATGGCCTTTCTCCTGGTGCCCAATGTTAATGTGCAAAGAGCAGCGATGAGGAGTGGCTTTTACATCAGTGAGAGCAAATAACTCTCTGAGATTCAAGCAATGTCAGAGTCATCAAGGGAAGAGCACACACCTCTTCAGAAAAAGACACAGCAATCTGCTTTCAACAAGTTAAAATAGAACCTTCTCCTGACCTGAGCCATCACATTTTCACATGATGTTGTCTCTTGTGACATGGATGAGCTCGGGAAATGTGACCCTGAGGGAGGGCATTGCTGTGCAGATCTGCAAACCTGCTTGGGAAATCAGACTGTGAGAGTTGGTTGCTGTTGGTAGGGCAGACTGAGTTAAGTTTGAATGATCTTGTAAAATGAGGGAAAGTATTGAGACAAAAAAAAAATCCAATATGAAAATTATTAGTGACAAGTTCACTTAGGCTCAAATGCAAGAAGGATAAAGCACATAAGTAAAGGATGGGGAGCAGGAGCAGCTTTATAGGGAAGGGTAGAGATGTTATTTCAGCGCACGGTCACAGCATTAGTCAGCAATGTCATGCTCTTGCAAAACAGCAAATACTATCTTGGTATGTATAAACAGGAATGTAACTTGCAAGGCACACAAAGTAATCCGATAAAACCTCAGTGGGAGTACTGTGTCCAGTTTGGGGTGACATTGTTTCAAGAGAAAGAAATATTTTAACTGAGAGCAATGAAAGTAATGGATAATAGGACCTGTGAGAAACTTATTCTTCTACCTAGAGAAGCTCAACAATGACTATGAGGCTTTTAGAATATGCACAAAACTTATATAAGGAGGTAGGAACTGGTATACACACCATTTCCTTGGCAGACAAGATTTAAAATGTGGCACATACTACAATAAGATGGATTTAGTATAAATCCCACAAAAACTTTCTGTTCATAGGAGATGCTCTCAAACAGACTGTACTGAAGGTCTTTGAGAGGAGGCTGACAGAGGCTGTATCTAAAAACTGCCACTTGTGTAAAGCCCTCTGTCTTAGGACAAGGGGTGTTTCTGAAGCTCTCACAGGCACGGTGAGCAGGAAGGGCTCCTCTCTGACCATCTGGGAGCACCCAACAGAGGCAGCAAACAGACTCAGTGGCTGGAAGGAAGAGCAAAGAGATCCTTTCAGCCCAAGTCCTTACTAGCATAGCAGTTTAAGCTTCCTCAGTTAAGGTGTTGATGTGCTGTAAGGCTCGATCCCCTGTCCCAGCCATGTCAGAGGACTCCAGACCTGCTGATGGTGGACACAGGTTGCCAGGAGTGCCTGGTGCCTGTTTGTGAGGCTGGGGCTGACAAACAGCTGTTTTGCAGAAGGTGTGCTGTGGTTGAAGAGCTGTGTCACCAGGTGAAGGAGCTACAGGAGGAGGTGAACAGGCTGCACAGGTTTTGAACAAATGAGCAAGAAAGAGACCAATTACTTTCAGAGATACTACAGACTGAAGACTCTCAGGAGTCCCAAATCTCGGCTGTAGTGGACAAGCAGGTGAACTCGGAGCCCTGCATGGTAATTAGTCAAGGGGCTGTAGTTCAAGGGGCTGTTAAAGATGAAATCTTGGAAAAAAAGCAAAAAAGGAAGGTATATGCCTGGTGGAAGCAAGGTCAGTGTCAGTGTTCTGAACGCTAATCCATTCTTGAACAGCTTCTCCTTTCTGTGTTTAGCTGTGACCTAATATTTTACTCTTGAGATTTTTTTTGATTACATTTTGACACTTTTTCATTGCATCCTAGGGCACCTGGTAAATTCTTGACTGGTGCTCTCTGTCAAAGACTTAGTAGGTGCTAATATCAGCTTCCCAGAAACCTGTAGCATTACCCTCCAGGAACATGGTCCAAAAAGAAATAAAGGTGTCTAATGGAGGACTATAAATATCATACCTAATATTTTTTGATCCCAATTGTACCTGATCTACAAGCACTTTTTTTTTTTTTTTTTGTATAGCTGAGAACCACAAGGTGCATTCCATATACTTTAGAATTGTAGAAGGGCATTTCACGGACAAGAAGTGACATTTGCTGTCCCAGGATGGCACTGGTGCAATGTAAGCCTGGGCTGACTGGGTGTGCACCCAGGAGATCAGTCTTAGTTTAGAGTGGTGGCTCATTTCTGACCACACAAGGGTTGTGGGTTACCCAGGAGCCAGCACAGCTCTAGGACAGGAGTTGTGGTTCATCTGCTCAGCACCTGATGTGGCTCAAAGGCCAAGGGCTGTCTGACTGGCACTGCAGTGCATCGAGATGCTGTGCTGTGGCTTTGGACAAGGATTTAACAGGCTGAATCAAAGGAAAACTTAGCCAAGGTGATTAGAGAGAGATGTCCAGTGTGTTTTGTATGTGTATAGATGCAGTAGTTGAGTTTTTAGAGGTTTCATAGCAATTAAAACCCCCAAAAAAGAAACAGCTTTTAAGTAACACTGAATCAAGTTCAGACTGCAGCTGAAAAAAACTCAGGTAGAAGCCAACAGCAGCTTGTTTTTTCACCAGTAGGTGTTTACTGATTTAAATCTCTAGCTAAATGCTAGTCTTCTAGGTTTGTTGGGCCATCAGGCTTCATTACACCCCTTGATGTAACACATACTGCATGACAAATTGTTGGCTGCCTGCAGAATAGCTGAAAAACTTGCAAGAAGTTTTCTACCATGATGAATCTGTTTCTACAGTATTGTTTCTTCCTGAACTGTGCACAAAAATATCCACAAAGAAAATATTA
The DNA here is from genome assembly GCA_035041135.1 of Platyrinchus mystaceus. NCBI lineage: Eukaryota > Metazoa > Chordata > Aves > Passeriformes > Tyrannidae > Platyrinchus > Platyrinchus mystaceus. The sequence continues at coordinate 64,510,467 of JAWWLV010000045.1, forward strand.
ATGCCAGAAGACTTCCTGCCTCTTGTGGCTGAGCAGGGGCAAACTATAACAGTTCAAGGTCAGACAAATAAGTATCTTGAATTACATGGGAATGCACATCTCATTACCTACACAGTTTCCACACCTATATATATGTATGTGTGTGTGTATAATTTTTCCTTTGTTTTAGGAAGTAATTTTTTTTCTTCCTCTTGTGGAAGCCAAAACATGGAGTCTATCCGGTCTCACTTTCTTGTGGGTGAGAATGTTGTTGTCAGCTCTTTTAGCCTTCCTTTTCCCCCCTCAGTAGATGGTGTCAGATGTTCTTTCACTGGTGCCCACCCTCCCCACTGTGCTCTAAGTTAGGAACATATGTCCTGCTAGAGAAATCAGTAGATTAACTAGTTTCTAATGTAGAAGTTCAGTTGCATAGTAAGATGATTTCAATGCCATATTTTAATAAGAAGTGCTGGGGGGTGGGAGTTTTTTGTTTGGTTTTCTTGGGGGATTGGATTTTTTTTTTTAAGGGAAGAGGAATAAAAGAAAAGCTAAACTTTTTAAAAAGAAACTGCTGGGTTCAGTTGACCAATATTCTTTGTGTTGTTGATGCTCTGTGAGTCATGTTTGACTCATTTCAGCATAGAAGATGGAATTAGTCCAGTCAGCTTCGTATTTCTTTGTTGTGTTTTGCTTGCTGAAAATCATGATTGAGCAAGGAAGTATTGTTTCAGCTGCCAGGACATGAAGTAGACCTTAGAAATGAAATCTCTCAGTCTAGAAATTTGTGAGCATTTTTGTATTTGCCATTAGAATACTTCTGTCTGTGTTTCAGCTTCTGATCCTTTTCTGTTTTACAGAACTAGTTCTCGTTTCTTTTAAGTGTTTTATATGTAACATCTTACTTCACTTAATTGTTAACCAGCATAATCATCTGTATCTTTTGTAACAATTAAGTCAGTTTTTATGTCACTGTGATTATTTGACTTTCTGTGCAGACTCAATAACCTCAGTTTGGCCTCCTTTGGGGAGACAGGTGATAAATCTCTTTTGTCTTCTGAACATATGGTTAACTTGCTTCAAATATCCCTTTCTGACTGTCAGTCAATCATTCTCCAGAGCTCCAGATATGAATTACTTCTAATAACAGTAACCAGTCATAATTGTCTAGGATGAAAGGCAAACTCTCTTTTCTTGTGTGAGAGAAAACCAGAGTAAGGAGTCATCTCACACCTTTACATGAAGAGACCACATCCTCTCCCTGCTCTGTGTGGCTGGATGCCCACACGTGGGTGACTGGTGAATCCTTTCACTGGCCATCGATTCTGATGTCACATTTATTCAAGCAGCAGAGGAGGGATGACAGGTTGGGACATTAGTGGCAGTGTGGTCTGTTAGTGGGTCCTTAGCTCGAAGTTGTGACAGCTTTTTACCACCCAATGCCATGCACTGGGTTTAGAGCTGAAACAATCTGGCTTGTATATAGCTTGCAGTATGAAAAAGTTGTCTTTGACACCCTGGAATCTGTCATCTCATTCTTAGGGTTGCCAGAAGAGAAGATGACCCCGTGGCTGTCAAGGACTGCATACTTGTGTCTTGTACATGTGCGTAATTCTCATGATTTTCTGCTTGCTTCAGTTCATCTGTGGCATCACCTCAGTCAGTCTTGCTTCACAAAAAATTTAACTTCTAGTAAAAGGCTTATTGAGTTCTAAGAAAAATTTTAGTGGTGTATTTAAACCTGTGTTACTCCTTTTATATATCATGGCTATTTCTAAGTCATACACTGTTCTGGGCAAGCTGTTCAGAAATAGCAATCACAAATGAAATACATTTTATTTGAAGTGTATTTAAAGATATGGAGATGTACTTAAAGACTGTTAGGAGTGACTGGCACTTGTGAAGGATCATCATATGTTGTGCACAGTGGTGTTACAAACCCTCCACTAGGATTTAAATGTGTGAAAATACTATTATGTATTGTTGGTTTATAAAGGGAGCCTTGGTTCCTAAAGACAAGCCCTATCTTTTTAAATCTATTTAAATAATATTCCACAACAAAAAGGCATTGTGTGTTAGCAGTTTATAAAATTCAGGCCCCAAACTCAACATTAATTAGTAAGTCAACCTTTAGCCAAACTGTTCATATTATTAATTTGCAAAAGGCAAAATGGCTTCACCTTCAGTGTAAATTCTGAATGCAGATATATTGTAAAGATGTATGTCTACCTCTGACCTCAATCTTCAGATGTATAGACACCTTATTTAATGATCTAGTTTTGGCTTCTTGCTAGGGATGAGCAAGGAATATTTGGAACATTGAATGTGGATGTCTCATTCACACAGAGCAGCAGAACCTTTTAGTTTTGTTTTAAAGTCCATTAAGATAATACCACAGAGAGGTGTTGAACAGACAAAATGGATCTGTTTGTAGGAGGCAGCTGGAATTCTTGGACCTCTTAGGATAAAAATATATTATTTGGAAGATAATCAACAATCTGTATTTTTCCCCACATCCCAATTTTCAGGGTGGAATGCCAGTCTTGATGACAATATTTTGGATCTAATGGCCCTGGTATATCAGCTTATGCAGGCTTGTGAAGATATTGGTTGAAACTTTCCTATTGTCAACCGATGCCTTTGGTCAAGATTACCTTTGACTTGAAATTTTCCAGTGTCTGGTAGAGAGAAGAATAAAGAAGAAGGAAGGGAATAGAAAAACATTTTCAGTATCTGGGTTAAAAAACTGGGCGGGGGGAGGGGGGGGGGTGTGCGTGTTGATGAAAAGAAAAGAAATAAAAACCAGAGCTTCACATTCTTCAGTTTTTGGAGATTATTTTTAGAGTGCAGTGGCCAAATTGGTCTGCTGGCAGAAGAAAGCAGGAAAAACTAATCATCTGCCACTTGTGAGTTTGGAATGAATCCTGCATATCAGAAGTTTGGGGAGCAGAGATCCTAAGGTCACTCTTACTTTAAAACATAGCCTCATCAAGCTTCAGAATTCTTTGCAGGTAGAAATAATGGAGCCAAGAACACTTTCAGAAAAATGGTTTTAACCAGGCACCAGAAGTTTGCTGTAGCAGTGGCAACAAACCCCACAAATCTGTTATGAATGGGGAGTGCTGTGTACCGTCCCTGCCTCTGAATGAGAAACAGAGTTTAGGGCAAGATGTGGATCAGTCAAGTGGCATCACTTGGTGCCAAGTTTCAGTCCAGTGTGAATGTTTATGGCCTCTGAAAATCCTGTTGTAATATAATGGCTGCCAGATTCTGGAGTTCAGTGATGTTATTGGGCTCCCAGTATAACACAAATGTTTTCTTTCTTCTTATGATTTATGGGCCTGTCTCAATGTCTTTTGTTTTTCTGGGATCTTGGTTAGTGAAGCAGAGTTTTAAGCCTGCCAAACCCCTAACTGACAGCTATCTCACTGGTACTAAAAGAAGGGAGATTTGCTGTCTGGAGTACCCAGATGACCAAAGAAAATAGTTGGCACTGACAAAGAAAAGTGCAGTAAAAATAACATGAGTCCAAACATGCAAACCACTGATAGCTGAAGCCAAACCTGGGACACTTAAATAGTGCAACAGTTTGGACTAGCACTTTTTCCAAGCAGATAAAAGATTTTATATAAGGTAGAGTTGTTAGTTTTCATGCTCTATAAAAATAAGCAGATCTTGGAAAGCTACAATTTTTTAATTTTTTTTTAAGTCATTGACAAAATGAAGTGCTTATTACTAAAGAAATGCATGCCAGGATTGCCTAAACAGTGCCTTTAGTAAGGCAGGGATGATCACCCTGCTGATGCACCCAAGACATAAATACAGTGAAGACATTAGGTAAGTTAGGAATTTGTGATACTATAACTCTCTGTGTCTGCTGTTTGTGTGCTTAACTTATAAACTGTGAAATGCAATTTTGTTTTAACACTTGCAGTCCTCAGGAACAACTGTTTTTTTTAAACACGTGCTGTGCATCCAAGATACTTTTTATTACTTATTAATACAGAGTGATTTCATGGATATTTCACGTTCAATGGATATATTAGTTTTTTGTCCAAATGGTTATTTTCAGCTTTTATTCTCGAAGAAAGCACTTTTAGACAGAGCACAACTCTCTCTCATATTTTCATGCCAGCTTGACCTGGCACCGTTTCAGGACACACATTTTTATTCTCTGAGTTGTTGCTGCTGGAGCTGTTCAGGACTGAGGCTGCCAATTTAGTGTCTGTTCACTAATCACTTGGATCCCAGTCTGACCCCAATGGTAGTTTTCTTTTGCCTCAGAAATAAATCTGAGTTTGCTGAGGAGTAAGAGCTGTGTCAGGTTTATAATGATGTATGATGGTTTCATCAGGGTCCTTGGAAGCTTGTAAAAGGTTATCCACCACACATGGGTCTTCCAAACACAGACCAGTTTGCCAAACCATGTGTCATGTTTTTACATGTCACAATACAAGAAGTATGAAATCACTGTGGCTTGAGGATAAGGTGTGAGCAGAGTGGAGTGTAGTTGGCAGTTTAAACGAAACAAAGCGTTTCTATGCAGCTTCCATTCTCCATGAAGCGTGTAACTGAACAGAAAGTATCTATTTTCATGCCAAATTCTGTAATATTTGGATAGAAGGAATAATTTCTGAAAGTTTTTTTTACATTTAGAACTTTATTTAAAGGAGACACAATGCTACTGTAAAAAAATACAGATTTGTTCGGAATCTAATTATGTGTCTCCTTCAGCTTATGGTATATTCAAGTGACATCATACCAGTATCTTTTATTTGCTTTCAGACCTTGAATGTTATTTAGAAAGCAGCTGATTGTAATGTATGACCAAAAAAAGAGAAAAAGTTAGATTTTCTTGGTTACCTACTTAGGTGAGTAGAAGGCAGAAATCTGTAGCATGCCTGAGTGGAATGGAGAAATATGACTGTGTAACGTGATCCACTACCTCCAATTAGCTTTGTAGTCCTTTTCTGTTGTTCTCTGAGGGCTGCTTCAGTGTGAGATGAGTCCTTCCTGGTGCTTTTCAACTTTCTGTTTCCTCTGCATCATGTCCATGTTTGTGTAGGAAAGCTCAGAGCAACTTCAAGTCTGAAATCTTGGGAGAGAATAAGCAGTGCAAGCCAAACTGACTGCAAACGTGGGTCTGGTCCTCAAAAGAGCAAGTAAAAACCTTGTCCCTTTAAACCCTCAGTTCCTGAATTAAGCTCTAGGAATGTTCTCTTGGTGATGGATTTGCACAGCCTCAGTCCCTGACTGGTAGTGGACTTTGATGCCTCCAGGGAAGTTTCTTCTCAGGGTGTTGTTGCCATGGCCATTGAGGAAATGCAAGTTATCTGTCAGTGCTGAATCTGACATCGGTGCCAATAGAGGTCCTGACTGCTACTAATATTGATATTGTGGCTGATTTAGGAAACTTCACCAACTTTAAATGCTACTTCTCTGAGCTCTGTTTACTGATCATTACTTATGCTTTTGCCTCATCTGCTGATACAGCATTAAGAGGTATTTCCTTTATGTGGACACGTAAATAGGGAATGCTGTGTTCTTTCTTGGCTCAGCTCCTTCCTCTGACTGAAAAGAACAGTTGACAAATCAAAATGCTAATATGTCTCTACAGAGAAAAATATTCATCAAATACAGATTGCTTTAAATAAATTTAACTTAAAACATAAGGAAATAAAACAACATCCTGCACACCACTAGCAATTACTGCACATCTAAGCAACGCCTGCTTATTTCCATCACATTTATGCTTTCTGATGAACCTTTACCTTTTGTATTTACATTATATGTATTTAAATGCATGTCTATTTTTTAAGTTATGTATTGTTAGGTAAATACTTCATTTACGTTGTGAGATAAATCTCCATTTGCTTTGAAACCTTATACTGTAGTTTACAAACTTGCCAGGTTGTTTTGCCTTTAAAGCAGAGTAGATCCATGCCACAATAACATTAATGTGCATTTTAAATATTGTAGTTTTATTAAATTGTATAGCTAAGGAGTAAGCAGATAGTGGAATTTAGTGAATAGGAGTAAAACTGAACTCTGCTCGTTCCAATTCCTCTCTCTTTGACTGTGAAATCCATACTGTCTCCAAAATGGAAGAATAGTGAGAGAGAAGCTGAAAACTGGGATGTGCTGATGGATTTCCTGTGACTGTGTTTGGACATTGGGTGTTTATTTTTATTAAATCCATTTAAGCAATAATTAAAAACATGAGACAGTTGAGGGGGGCTGATTTATAGAACTTTCAAAAGAGCCTGCGAATTGCAAGCATTGCTTCCTATTCCTTTCATTAAATGAAATTGCTACTTTTGAGCCTGGAAATGCTGACTGTTTTATTTGCATTGCCAAGAAGATTTTTCCAAATTTGATTTGCCTTGCTCTTTGCTCAGCATTTCCTAGGCATGTGGAGGGGTTGACTTGCAGCAGTGGCACTGTGGGGGAAAGCTAGTTGCAGAAGTCTTGAACATTTGGCAGACTTCTTTATTGTTATGTTTTGTTTAGCTTTCAAAAAATAATTTTGAAAAACACTCTTGAGATGTCTGTATGATGTTATACTCCCTTCAGATTCAGAAATTATTGAAGCAAACAGAAAAATCTACCCCAAGTGACTTACAGTTGAAGAAAAAAAGGAAAACACATAACAGTGTCATCAGAGGAAGAATTGGCAAAATTATTTTACAGCAGGTGTTTCCTTCCTATTCAGTTTCTTCCTTTGTAGCAGGGTCTGCTGTGCAAGTTACATCACAACTTATATTTATTTATTTATTTATTCTTTAATCCATGCTTTAGTAACTTTTCTCACTAAGGTTTCTCCTTTCTATCTAAAACATGATTCTTTTCAATCCCGTGTCATCTACTGTTGTGTTTGTGTCAATGGAAAGGCTTTAGAAAACGTACTGAGAGTGCAGATCCAAAGGGGTTGATGTGAAACGAAAAGCATGCAGTTCCTGTAAGGAGCACATTCATCAGCTTTTAGCTCAGCATCCCTTCTCTTCCTCAGTCCTATTCTAACACTGATGTGCTGTGTTGAATCTGTACTGTGATCCAGTTGAAAACTACTTGTGGGGTTTTTTTCCCTATTTTCTTTTGTACAGCTAGTTTTCTTATTAAGCCAAAAATGCTGCCATGCATGCTCTTTAGCTGGCTGCACATCATCCATTTTAAAAGCAGCAGGTAGGAATCAGTCACAGGCATCAAGCTGAGGGTGATATTAATCAAATCCAATCCAAATTGATGATTTTCCCTCCTTTTAGTTTATGGTCATCTGGAAGGGAAAGAGTACTGTGCAGGAGACATGCTCAAGTTTGGTTTGTTTTTTAAGGTGCTTCAAAATGTTTAACATCTTGTTATGCCTTCTTGTCCATTCTAACTTACCCTCTTTGAGGAGAGGAGTAATCTGGGACCAAATAGAAGTGCAGCTGCTATTCCCACTAGAGTGACAAATGTGTGAGTCTTTGTTGGTTATGCTTCCCAGGTCTGGCAAAGAGGGATGTCCCCAAAGTCTGGCTGAGGGAATCTGTCAATCCATTTTAATTGTAACGGCAGATCTCTAAGGTGCAGTATGCCTGGGAGCCATCCTTTTGTTTCATCTGCATGACTCAATTTTACCACATTTCTAGGAGTGGAAAGAAACCAGACTGGAAAGAAGGTTGTTCATTTTCATATTAGGCAAGATAGAAGAGAATGAAGCAGGTGCTATGTGGAGTCCCTCTCTCTTTTGCTAAGATATTCTAGCTGAAGCTGCATCAAACCAGTGGCGAGTGATTTTGATGCATTCCTGTTCAAAAAGGTGGATCAGCAACGTGCACATGAATGCTGTAAACAGCTACACTATGACTGGGCGTGTGTCTTTTATCCATAACATCTACATTAAAGCTGGGCAAAATGAAAACTAAAATTCTTGTTCAAAGCAAGATAGAAAGTCCCCTTTGAGTTTAGTCATGCAACAAGGCTGCTGCAGTAAGAAATGTGTTGGAGATTCTCTGAACTTAGCACTGTAGCATGGAAAAAGCCTGCAATAATTTCAATAAACCTGTTCATATAACCTTTTTTGCCAATTCTTTTTCTACTGTCTAATTGTATGAACAAAGCACAGAATGTTGAAGGGACCTGAGTAAATCTCCTGTATGCAATCGAAGCATCCCTGATAGTTTTCATCATCGTTGTATTCTGTGTCTGAGCCCTGCAAAAGTGCAGCACCACTGGCATAAATTGAGTAGTGACATTGTGTGCTGCCAGCAGAGGATGGGAAAGGCAATCAACATCTGTGAACACTCATACAGCACTTCTCTCATTGCCCTTTTTACTCATGTGAAAAGAGGAATCAGTGCAGTGTCTGTAGTGCATCATTCATCCTACATGGATCATGTAGCTATTATCCTGAATATACAATATGCTCAGTTCCTGTTTGCTCAGAATAGAGATAGCAAAAACAGCAGCCAAACTTCCCAGGGACAATTCTGCTGTCAGTGCTCCAGCTAAAACAGCAGTGGCTCAGCACTTTTTTTTCCCCTCATCAGCGGCCTCTCTGTTTCCCATGCATGCCCTGCCTTCATTTCTAGTGTGAGACTTCATCTGCATCCACATGGTGGAATTTAAGTGGCAAAAATTCCCACTGTCACTTGTGCTGGTTCAGCAAAAGGGATCCTTTGTCAGGTGGTTTCCAGCATTCCTGATGTGTTTTGTTGTATCACTTTGCCCACCACAAATGTAAACACTTCAAAATCCTTTTATACTGGGACAGGAACTTAGAGATCACAGCTTCAAGTCAGCTTCACTGTCTTCTGTATATGGTGTATTTTGTTCTCTCCTCTATGTGCCTGCATTGTTATATTGCACAGACAGTAGGAACCATTTCTTTTTTTTTTATCTGCTCCTGATTGTGTTTCTTCTTGTTCTTTTCCTTTTTAAGATACAGAGCAAACTTAAGCATGTTGTATTACTCCTTTTTTATGTGATATCTTGCTCTGTGGAATTCAGTGGCAACCAAGTAATTGAATTCAGCAGGCAACCCATCATATCTGATAACTCCTTGTGACTTATAAATATGCTCACAAGGTGTTTTCATCTGAAAATATTTTATCTGTAAGAGAAAAGATCTTATTACTATTCTTTTTTTTAATTCATTATAAAAATAAAATATATCAGTCTGCATGCTAGGCAAGAGCTCATTGTATTAAACAATGGCCCATCCCTGGAAGTGTTCAAGGCCAGACTGGATGGGGCTTGGAGCAACCTGGTCTAGTGGAAGGTGTCCCTGCCTAAGGAAGAGGGTTGGAATGATATAAGCTTTGAGGTCCCTTCCAACCCAGGCCAGTCCATGATCTATGAAACCTTCCCAGATGTGAAAATTTCTTTTGCCCTGAAACCAAAACCCACGAGAGTGACAAAATACCATTGGCACATATATTGAACACACACTGAATTGTTAACAAGAAGTTTGTGTGTGCAGAATAACCTTCCACTAATATATACTTATCATTCTTGCTGATGTTTTTTAGTGACTGATGTTGCACAAAGAATTGAGATTATCTCAGCCCAGAAATGATTAGCCATGTAAACCAGGCAGGCACCAGAGGAAGGGTTCTGGCACATAAGCAATGTGACTGGTGTGATGGTTCTAAAAGTCTTATATTTATACTTCAGTTAATTAGAATTTCCTGGTGATCCAGACACTGGTTCCCAGTATCTTTTAATATATGTTCTGATTAACATCTTGCAGTGTTCTGAAGCATCTTGGTGGCTGAGCAGTCCAAATAAATAGCACTAAGTTGCTGTGATAAAATGCTCGTTATCTAAACCCCTGATCTGACAGATACCCAACCACATACCTGGATCTGCTGCTGTGAATGATTTCATTGAAACCCCTATACACTACTTTAATGCTTAAAAGTACAGGCCCTAAGATAGAACATGGTATGATTTAATGGGTAGAGGGGAAAAAAGTACTGGGAACAGCAATCATACAGCTGTTATGTATCACTTGGTTAGTTTTATTATTAATGATAAGGAATTGAGATACCTGGATCCCTGAACATTTTTATCTCTTTATGGTTTAAACTTTTTCTCATAGTTAGAAGAGGCATTAGTCTGATAATTTTTCTTTTGCTTTCTAAGAGGTTTTTTGATAAAAGTGTTAATAAATCTGCTACCAAGGGAGTTATTTGTGTATATATTAAAACAAAACATTTTCCATAACTTTGTTTATGAAAGCCAGCAGAAAAAAACATACAGAGAAAAGAACACACACACACCCCTTGGTAACATATCCAGGGCTACTATTAATAAAATTATCTTTTAGTCTGGTTTCCTAGGGCATGAAGTCTTAGGTGAAGTAATTGGTTGTTTGTTTGTTAGTATTTTTTCCTGAAAGCTTTGAACCCATGATGAATTTCAACCAAAACTGACAGGAACAAGGGACCCTGAAGTAAAGGCCCCTAAAAAGCAAAATGTGACTATTAAAGAGTCTTATAGAAGCCAATCAGTTGATTCAATACAGGCATATGGTCCCCAAGAAAGGGGGTCCATATGTAGGTCAAAATCATCCACAATGGTGGTGCCTCTTGGCTGACAGAAAACCCCTAAAGGTAAAAAATTGTTACCAATATAAAGGAGAACATGGAGAAGACAGGAATTGAGCCTTTATTGGAGACACTGTCCATGAGACAGGTGGTTTTCATGTGCTAGTGTGTGGCTCCAATGAAGGGGAGTAGGTTACCTGCTTTACAAATAGATCATATACAGAGAGGTCGTTTGTTTGTTCCTCTCTTCACTTTCAGCGACCTTAGGCCAGATGCAGCACCTTATTGTGCTTCCTCGGTGAAATCAGATGCTCTGCACACACAAAAGGAAAAGGAGAAATGCAGTGGTGACTGAATTCTAATCATTCACTCTGACCCAGCAATCTTTAGTTAGTGGCTGCTGAGAGAAGGGCATGGGATTCACTCCTTTAAATATTAACCATGTATTTTGTTCCTTCCTCTGCTCACACTCTGCAACCCAAATGCAAGTAGAATAATGGAACAGAGTCTATTAAATCCTGGTGATTGAAGCAGCTGGAGAACATGGTCCTGCAGCATGAAATAGGTGAATCAACTTAACTCCTGGTGCAAGTGAATGGGGGAAGAAGAAGGAAAGTAATTTAACACTACAGCAGCAAAGTCAGGTTCAATAGATCACTTTTGTCAGGGCCACATTCATAGGGTGCCATATGGTGAGCTGCTGTAAAGAAGGACTCCACCCAGCTCTGCATATGGTACCCACCATTTATAATAGATGTTGCTACATGTTTATTAAGTATTATTAAAAAGCTAATGTTACAGCTTCCCTTCAGAGACACCAAAAGCCCGGGTAAGATTACAGAGGTAATCAAGTTTAGCAGTCCAAAATGAAGAAAGGCTTCTATCAAGCTTTCAGTTGCCCTTTTCTTTTTTTTTTTTTTTGTAAACATTTATACAGTGTCATTTCTATAATAATATAAAAAGATTGTACTTGTGGCAGTATACAGAAATGCAGATATCTGTGCCAACTTAGAAACTCTGATGGCAGCAGAGACATTAAAAGGTGATTGTCATTTTGAATGCCTTTATCAGAAAAATACTTTCTTCTTTTCTCTTGATTTCAGGACATGCAGGCTGAGATAATAACTAGCTTACAGTGATAAGAGAGGGGATGTAAATGATAGTCTTTGTTACATTAAAAAAATTGCATAACTCACTGGAACTTTTGGGCCAGGTTTTTGTGATGGTTTTAGAGATTTTTGGTGGTTTTTTGTTAGGTTGGTGGCCTTGTTTTGGTTTTTTTTGTTAATGTCCTAATGTGCAATAGCGTTCAGCCTTGAAGAAAATGAGAAGTGGCAGTGCTGATTAAAAATGCTGAGAGCCAGAAAGCAGCCCTGGTCAGTCTGGCATCCCAACATCAAGTTGCAGTGTTTGCATTGTGATGCTGTCTTGAGTTGATAACAATATGCTTACATTGCCTTTTAAAACACTTCACTGTAAACCCAAAGGACAGAGTCCAAAGTCCAAGAGAAGCAGAATCAGCCTGAGCTCTGAGCTACGTATGAATTTTGGTCTCTGACCCAGCTACATCTTTCTTTTGTGGTTTCTCACCCTTTCTTCACTTCTGATGTCTAAGAACAAGGGGAATTACTCTCTGCTTGCAAGGAGGAAGCAAGCTTTCTAATCTCTTCCCCTGCCTTGTTCCTTATGCTCCTCCCATGCCTTTCCAGGAAAAAAATTACCCTTCTGAAAGTGTTCTCACTTCCCAGGAGCAGGTTGCCACCAGATTTCCAAACATTGATGACACGAGTAGTGGTTTTTCAATATCTTTTTATTTAAGCATCCTAAACGTTTTCCAGTGGATATGCAAACCTCTTTAGAAATTTCACAGATATGCACAGCATATTGGATTTGCTTTACTTCATGACACTTCCTAGCCTCTTATAAACAGTCCACAGACTCCAAGTTTCTTCAGTCAGCAGTTGGAAAACCAAGAAGCCAGTGTGATACCTCTGTGTTTCATCTTGGACAAGAACAGCTATGGATTTGATTGTTCTGCTTGACTGAACTAAATCTCATTTTACTTAAAACAGTGGCTTCTTAGAGATGGTTGTTAAAATCATGTTGCAACTGGTAATCATGAGTTAAATTCTATCTATATTTAAGTGATTTCAGGTATTCCTTGATATCTGAAAGCACATTTTTGTCACTGTGTTGAGGACAGAGACTGAAACCAGCTGGTGTTAGGGCAGAACAGTGGCAGTAATAATCCAGCAAGGGAGGTATCTTAAGAGAAACAAGATAATGCTTAATGACTACAATACCACTATTTGTGCATCTTGAAATGTGAAAAAAATCAGTTTTATAATTTGGTAGAGAAGAGCACCTGTGTTCTCAAAGGATATAGCTGATGCTGGGACGAGGTGTAGTTGAAGTATAAGCTAATATCTTAAACTTGTAATTATGATTATGATATAATCTAATTATGCTAAAAATTCAAATTTCCTACTCTTTGAAGTACTTTTTGATATTAATTATATTTTTATGATAATTTTTGCACACGTGAAATAGTGTTTATGTAAACATTTAAGCAAAATGTCTTTTGTTATTTGTTTGCTGATTAATGGAGGTGGTTTGTTTTACTTAGATGTGTCTGGCTTGTTATTTTAGGGAAAGTACCATATTCCTCATGTGTGGGAAGGGCTGGCTTTTCTCATTTCCCCAACACTGTGCCTCTGCCAGCTACTGGTACTCACAGCTCCCTTTGGTCAGGACACTCAGCCTCCCCCACACCTTTTGGCCAGGTTTTTCCTGAAGAAATGAGATTCTAAGCATCCCCTTCTGGTAAAGACGTAAGGACTTTGGCCAGGAAGTCAGTTCTCTCAGATTCTTCTCAAATGACTCCTTTCCCCTTCCCTCCCCCACCTAAGGGATCTTCTGCCACGGTATTGCTTCATTGTGGACATGGCACTTAGGGAACCTTCAAGACTCTGAAATCTTCCCACAAATATTAGACCCCACTTTTAGTCTCATCTGCTTAGTCAGAATGTTGTTGTTGTTACATAAAGTTTTCCTTCAAATCTGTGAGACTTCTGACCACAGCACATGTGCTGATATGGGTTTACTTGGCATGCTCTAATCTTAATACTCTGTTAAAAGTCCTCCTGTTGGTTCTTTTTTGGTGTGTTACTTTGAATGAGTAGAGATAAGAAAGATTTCTGAGTTGGGTTTTTTTTTTGCATTATCAACTAAAGTAAAAGTCAATAAGTCAATAGCAGCTTTGAAATTTTGCTTCCCAAAAATGTGGTTTTAAACCAGGCTTGAAAACTACTGATTTTGCATGGCTGCAGCTAAAAAATTCCGAATCAGTTCTACTTCAGGACTGTCATTTTGTAGTAGCAATCTAGGAAGTAGGTTTTGACACTTCTTACATCTTTAGCTGTGTTTTCACTTGCTCAGTTTACAGAACAAATGCTTCTTGTAATACATACAGAACTAAAAATGCACGCTATCATTATTCATTTTACCCATGACAGCCTGAGACAGATTAGATCTAAACTGCTCTAAAGCAGTTGTGCTGCTTTTAAATAGGAGATGGCTGTTACAGGCTTGCTCTGCTGTATTTTTCCAGAGTTTCTGTTGTGAGAGACAGGAATACTTGATGGTCTGACTTGGAATTTGAATATTTTAGCCCATGACATTAGAAGCAAAGGTGAAGGTATTAGTGAACAGAGCTAGTGTTTTAGGGCAAAGGGCAACATATCAAGACATTACCTTACAAATAAAAATGGAATCTTTCACCTTATTTGTAAAAGAAAATGGTGAAGATTTACTTTTTAGAATGATTGTAACACACATGTAGTGCTGTTTTATGTCTCCAGCAAAGTATAACAGATGGACTGTGGGTTTATTGGGGAAAAAAAAAGTGCTGAAAGATTTTTATTATGTGAGAAAGAGAGAACAAAACCCAAGGAAACATCTGGACAATTAATCTCTCAATCTTTGTATATAACATGAAGAAAAATACTGAAATATTTCAGAAGCCTTGCTCAGAAACAAATTTGCTATTGTTAGCAAAGCGCAATAATTTACCATCCTACACGTAAAACGATCTTTGCAATTAATAATTAATTGATGCCACTTTGTTCTTCACCCATGGAAAAATAAAGAACAAGGGAGAGCAGCGTGTTCCTCATGAGGTTTCTGCTTTGTCATTATAAAGCGATGAATCACTTTCACCAAAGCTGAGCTGATCTGTCATCTCTCAAGGAAGCATATGTCATTGTGGGTAAAAAGGGGCTCTACCTATTATTCAAGTCTGCGTGGTGTCTGATTACTAAGATGGACCCAAACATCTGGCAGTCATGCCACCTCCTCCTGACACGTGCACGCAAGATGCAATTCTGCCTTGTGGTTTCTTGTGCATGGAGGGTTTTGTTTTTTATTTTTAAAGCCCCGCAATGACAGGTGAGCAAAGCAATAGGCGCTTTTTGTCTGGGCTGGTGAAACATTATCTTTGCTTGGGAGAGCAGATTGCTGTTTAAACTGGTGTTTCTCAAAGTTGTCGTGCCATCAAGCTGTTCTGGATGAAAAAGTTGAGGCCACCATCCACGCCTGCTGGCTGTTTCTCCATGTGTTCCTCTCATGCAGTGCCTTTTCTGAGACAGCAGCACTGGCACACTGCAGAGTACAGCTACAGATCAAACCATTCATATCCTCACTTTTATTCTCTTAGTTGTGATCTTACTATGTTGATTTCCTCTCCCTCAGCTTTACATAGCTTAGGAAATGGGAAACAGTTCTGTTCGTGGGTTTACCCGCCTGTACCCTCTGAATTCTGGTTTGGCTTCCCCTCCTAGCAACCCCACTGTGGCTTTTCTAGGAGATATTAATTCAAACACTATTAAAAATGTATACTTTGGCCTTTCTCCTCTTGGCTCAGCCACATAAGAATACAGATATTTTGCTGCACAATTTCAGAACGAGGCTCTCTCTGGACTAACGTTCCACTTCCATCCATAACCGTGTGAGTTCTGTAGCAGGAACATGAAGGAAGGCAGTCTGAGCAATAATCAAACCCCAAGAACAAATCATTCCCACTGAGCAGTCTGAGTCATGGCCTTAGCTGGAAAATCAATACCCTTTCTGAAGCTCAGGCTCCCTGTTTGTGTCTAACCTGGGCTAATCTGTGTCTGGATGTTTAGCTGTATATACTGCCTGCCTTTAAATCTCCTTTAAACTCACTGAACCCCTGAATTTGCTTATCATTTAAGTGATGAATAAAGAAAACTCTCTCCTTACGGATTCAAGGAGGAATGTAGAATTATTTTGTTTTTGGGGTGTTGTGTTGTGGTTTTTTTGTTTGTTTGTTCTTTTTTGTTTGGAAGATGGAAAGTGATTATGTTCTTTTGGGGTTTGTGTGTTTGTTTTTTAGTTATTTAGGGAGTAGTAATGATGTCATTAATTAAAAGAAGCAACAGGAACACTGTGGACAGCTTTCTGAAAAAGTAACTTGTTCAGAGAAAAAACAACCTTCCCTCAAAATATAGTAAGAGGTGTAATAGATGTTTTCTAAAAGCTCAGCTCAATACAGTTATTATATGTGAGTCTGGTATGTTTGCATGTCATAGCCATGGCCAACCATAATCAACTTGAAAAACTATAGGAACAAATTGCTTCACTCAGATCATTCCTAAATCAAATAAAATTATGTGTATTTGAATGACAAGTAGATTCTGCAAATTAAGAGGTAAACTCTTTTTCTGCTTTATTTGCCTAATTCCACATATGCTGTCATTGATGGTCAATTCAGAGAAAACCAAAAAAGGTAGGAATACAAGCAAAACCAAAATGATGTGACAAATGGAGTCTCCAAGAATTGGGCAGGGTAATTGCTTATTTGTAACTCCAGGGATATATTTGTAACACCTTTGCATTTAACTTGGCCTCAAAAACTGATTTAGTTGCACGACACAGAAACACAACACGGAATTCTAATGTCTCAGCTCTCATTGAAGCTCTTCTTCTATTAAAGAAAAAGAAAGCTAAGAGAGAAAGAGCAGATTCCTCCATGCTGTAAGGAGCTCTAGCTGAACAGGAACATGTGGCTGGAATTGCCAGGGAGGAGGAGGCTTCTCCCCATTTCACACAGTTGAGTCTAGAGTGATTTGAATCCTCTCTTGAGCTCCTGGAAGGTAAAGACTGACTGGTGGGTGTGAGCTGTAGTGCACTGCTCCAGCGGCAAACAGGAACTGTTTGGCTCGTGTTGTGTTTCTGTAAGACAGTGTATGTTGAAATCTGAGAGCTCGTGGGATGTGACAAGAGGGACTGGTCTCTGCTCCAAGACAGGCTGTGTGCAGACACTCATTGTAGTGATCAGATGGGACTGTGTGGAGTTTGTTGTCCCTCAGAGTCACCAATTTCATTAAACCCCTGCATGGAGCAAGAATACAGTAGCTGTAGAGAGTAGTTTTTGCTTCTCTCTCTCTCCAGCTTAGTTATTTTGTGTTCCTGTTTCACCAAGTGTTTTTGTTCCAGTGGATGTTAGTATTTTCTCTTTTAAAATTATTGTTATTTTAAAGCTTGTCAGACATTTGGTGGGGAAGCCACTATGAGGGGAAAGTATTGGCAGAACCATCTCAACACTCTGTTTATTTTTTGTCTATTGCTTTTCTAGTACAGCCAACTTGTACCCCAATACAAACCACGAAGAACTTTTTCTTTTTGCCACATTACAGGGTATTAAGTGCTAGGCAGGGCTGTGCTTAAAGGCAAGTTACTTCAGAACCATTCCCCTGTGTCATAGTAAGCCCCTGTTGAGAAGCTTCACAATCTTTAGGAATATGCAGATTTCAAATGTTTTGGAAGTACCCAAATGGGCACCCAGTAACCAAACTACTTCAAATCAGTGACATTTTAGAAAGCCTGGGCATAAATTTCTCTTTTTCTCTGCCCCTGAACTCTAACATGGCATAACTTCTGTTTTTTGTGCACTGGTGTCAGTGGGACAATGACAGGTGTCACACTCTAAGGATTGTCTGAAAACCTTTCAAATAACCTAAGTTGTTTCCTTTGTGCTGCAGTGTCTTGAAACAGAAGATAGTCCTCCATTCTTCCTTTTTAATGTGAAACATGCCACTCATAAATCAATTATCCTGTAAATGGCTTTTTTGCAAGCTCTACTTGGTATAAAGTGCTGTTTCCACTTATATGTGCAGCGCTTCCTCAGACATATGATTCCAGGCATGAGGATTTTTTGGCAAAATAAAACTTAATTTTTTATTAAAATTTCCAACAATCACAATGGCTACTGCCAATTTATATCACTTGGAAACTGAGCTACTCAACCATAATATTTTCATATAAATGCATTGGCTTAGGACGTTTCTCCCTTGGGTTAGGCAAGCTGGATATAAAGTCCAGTAAGGGTATTGAAGAAGAAGAAGAAGAAATATAGAAGAATGTTTAAAATTAATTTGAGATGAAGCTTGAACCTCACTTTTGAGGCGGTAAAAAATTTCTTAGGGGATTTTATGTTTCACTTCTGCCTGTTAGGTTGGCATAATAAGTAATTTTCATGTGTTTGTTGTTATGCTCTATTTGCCACCAACCTGAAACTTCGGCTTCTGGCCCCTTCAGAGCTATTACATTGTGTACATCTGGGTAAAGATTAAGGATTTTACTGCTCAGGAGATGCTAGTTGGTGCTTTGAACAACCTACATGATAGGTGGGGCTGTTTTGGTTTTGTTATTTTTAAATTTTTACTACTGATAGATTTTTGGTGATGTGAATGAGATGAACCTCCTTTTTCTCTCCTGTTTCTGGGCAAAAGTGACTTTAATCCTCTTTGTGGAAATGGAGAGGGGAGGCAAAGGGAAAGAGAAGAATAATTTCTTTTTTCTTTACCTTAACCTCTGTGTGCCAGACTGCTCCATCCTTCCACCTGTAACCAGAGTTATCTGTGGGCAGTGAAACAATTAATTCTGCTGCTACGGGTGGTCACTGGGATTGAAAGCACTGCTCTAGGAGTTGGTTATTTACAGATTGCCTGTAATAAATGGATGAAATAACTAAACCTTGCAGTAATTTTGCATTTTGCTTCATATTTTCAAGGCTCTCTTGCTGATTGGGGAGCTGAGCTTCCAGTGCCCCATTAAAATAACAATTAAAAAAAATAATTAATGGTCTAGAGTTACGTAGCTATGCATACACTGTCATATTCATGGTTTCTCTGGGGTATGACATATATGAGTGAGCTGGACTCATTTTAGTGATCACTTCATGAGCTGGTCAAGGCCAGATCCTCTCAAATCTCATCAAGCAAAGGTTAAGAGTAAACTGACCCTGATTAACCCATTGGTCATGTTTCCTAATGGCCAATGGTATTTCCACTTTTCAGTCTAACCTGTCATACAGGGCTGTTCTTTGTGAGATGCCCGGAAAAAAAAGAAAGAAAGAGTTTCCAGAAGAAGAATAGAGACTGTAGGAGTGTCTGGCAAATTTCCTTGGAGCCACAGCCTGATGTGATGACTGATGTCCTATATGCTAGTTAACTAGTTAAATGAAGGAAGAAATTATTGGGGACTTTGAAAATAGAAATGCAAGGAAACCATGTGGTATCTGATGTAATTTACATGTCTCTTACCTTTACCATTTATCAGTATTTCTGATTTTGTCCTTTTTTGTGTGTGTGTATGTAGGGGCAGGAGGAGTGAGGGAGGGGGAAGGGTATTGTATACACTGAAATACTGAATACATTTCAGTTACTGACAGGACCTGTTGGCGTACCATTGTCTGGTGGAAAATCCAGTATCTACAAAGTCTACCTTTTCCACGTGAAAGTCTGAAATATTGCCAAAACACAGCAGGAAACCTAAATTGCAGTATATTGTTTCAGATCGGTTTGGTGCCCCTCAGAATTTTGTTGAATGGATTGCAAACATTTAGTTTTTAAAACAACTTACTATACCTGCATTTTCCAAGCAGCACATTTCCCTCTGAGGCCTGAAATCCAAGCTCCCTTTGTCTCCTGAAGTCTGAGCTGACCAGAGGACTATTTCTGACATAAAATAAGTTTGCCCTTTAACCAGTCTTGTTTGTAACACATCATGGTTAGTACTGTGCAACCCATCGTGGAATTACACAACTGGAATTTATTATAAGAAGCATAGAAAGCCTAACATAAATAGGATCTGAGCAGCTAAAAAACCTGCAGTGCTTAGATGACGGTGCCTGGGAAAACACTGTAGTGAAACCAGATGAGGAAATAACCTGAATTAGCTCATTAAGTCATTAATCACATGTCATCAAGTCCAAGCAGCAACTTTTGTAAAGGCAAACATAGCTGGATAAGATGCAGATGAAATGTTAGTTAGTAAGCACTTCTGTGCTGTGTTTATTTCCACACAGATGTTCTCATATTGATACAGAAATCTGGAGACCTTCCTGAAAAGAAGGGCAAAACAGTATATCCCTCTAATCATGTTGTGGAAATTTAACACCATCTCGTTCCTCTCATCTTTCGTCTTTTAGCACAATTCCCTCAGTTCACTCATTTTTGTATTAAAGCTCAATTGCTTTAGTAACATAATATTGGTGTCCAACTGCCAAAGCAAATGTAGGGTGCAGATTTTCATTAGTTAGAGCTCTGGAATCTTTTATTTGATTAACTGTTCTAAAGCAACACAAGAGTTGCGTGATAGAAACTTTGCATGCTCCTTTTACTGCATGTGCTTACTGGAGAACTCGGGGGGTTATTTATATATTGTGGTAAAAAATTGCATTAGCACTTGCTGCCTCAGCAGACTTCTTGGGTTTTGCTGAAATTCTCCTCTGATTATCCATTGGCCCTACACAGTAAAATATAATGGAGGGCTTTGGGAACATTTCAACACCTCAATTATCAGTTTTATACAGAGAGCTATCAGTGGGCAGGGTGCTTGTCCACTGCAAGGGAAAGACTGTGGCTTTTGTTCACACGGTAATGACAGGCAATTCACCAAGAGCCAACAATACAAAATCATAACTTCAGCCTGGAGTTGGGCAGATATATTACCACTGCCAGAAAGAATAATTCTGATGAACTGTTAAAGTCATTATTCAGTTCCATTACTCTGTCATAACATCCATTCAGCCTGTGTCTAGGTTATGTTTGGTTTGTTTTCTGACTTCTGTGGTGGAAGTCAGGGCGGTGTAACCTTTGTCAACAAAAGACCAACACAAACAGTTGGGTTTTGTATGTTATTAGCCATGTTGTCATGGACTTTTTGTTTTCCTCTCTGGTGGCTGCTGAGGTCAGACGTCAGTCTCAGGGCAAAGAGAAAAGCACTGTGATGGTGTAGAGATTACCTCATTAAATGACTATGTGCTATATTAATAGTGGCTTTGCCAGTGTTACTTTAGGTAAACCCCTGCTTTTTCTGTCCTAGTCATAACACTGAAACACTTCCTGTCAATTATGAGCTCCCATCAGTGGTGCCTGTAGAAGAGACAGACACAGTGGACGTGCCACTAAGCCTTTTTCCTGGCTTCTTGTTTGTTGTAGGCTATAAATTGGCTATGATGATAGTGGAATGGTGGTGTTTGAAAGGGCAGAGGAAGGGAAATAGGAACAAGTTGGATGTTTTTCTCTTCCTGCTTCTTCCCACATTTTGAAAGGGTTACACTGAGAAGCAGTGAGCTAACTTAAGAAACATGGTGTTATCCTTGACCACACCCTTTCCATGGAAAATCGTGTGTCAGTGCTGCAGAAATCCCTCTTCCAGCAGTGCAGTAGCACAGACTCCAGCCATGTATCCTGGGATGACCTCTCCAAGGCACTGCACATGCCCTGGTGACCACAGGAGCCCCTTAGTGCAATTCTTTCTTAGCTGGGTTTGCAGCTCAGCTCCACCACTGTGCTGGAGAGAGCTGAGTACACACACCCACCTCACTGGGTTGAGTAGCTGTGATCAAATTACCCCTCTGCCTTCTTTATGTTGGCTCTCTGGAAAAAAAAAAAAAAAAAAAAAAAAAAAGGTGGTTTGATTTTAAAATTGGCCTATAAGAAATGATTCTTTAGCACAAAGAGATGTTTTAAGAAATCCAAGACCTGCTTTTTTAGAGTTTTGAGATGGCATTCATTTTAAAAGTGTTTGAGTCTCATAGCTTTGATTGGCAGGGTAAAACCTTTGCTTTAAGTGATTCTTGAGATGTAAAATTTATTCCTCTTGGACAGCTGCCTCAGCAGATCCTTTAAGAAAACAATTCTGAAAATACTTTTTTTTTTTTTTAGCAGAGTTATTTTCAAAAGCTGGCTCTTTTATAATTTTCTGCCCTTACAGTACAAGTTGTCTATGTAGATTTTAATATGTTATTACACTTTCATAGTCTGTTAAACTACATATTGCATTTTAATTGGGTAGGTCTCCTGACTGGAGTTGGAAAGATTGGTTGAGAAATTATTGTTATGTTTTTTAATTTGAGGGATGACTTCTACAACTGAAGAAGTTAAATTATTGTAAAAATAACAGTGAATGTTGTAGTACAGACATCTGAGAGTCAGGTGTGCTTGACAGGAAAATGAACAATGTCCTATTAGCAGCACTCCCAAACTTCCCTGCTTTCCTAGAGCACCTTTGAGCTGGGAATCAGAAAGTGCTGTATAAACATAAATATATATGGATAAAGGAAGCCTGACCCATGGGAATGTTTTGATTTTTTCCTGAGATCACACATTGGAGCCTGGTGAGAGAGTCAGGAAGGGTGCCAAACTTTCCTCATTTGTAGTGCTTTGTTCCTGCAAACAGACAGTATCTCCTGCAGGCTGCGTGTGTGCTAATTGTATTTACTGACTTGTGCACTCGAGAGGGGATAAAAATAGAATTAGATCTCTGAAAAATCTTTATTTCTTAACATATTTTCTGTGAGTAGTGAAACTAATGAAGCCCAGTTTCCTAAGCGTTTGAGTTTCATGGTTGGACTCTCTGATGTCCAGTAAAATCTAATTTCCAATTGAAGCCTTTCCCACATCTGGGTCATTTCCAGAGCTTCTTGTGTGCCTTGATTCTCTAGTGTCTAATAAAAAAGGAGCTTATATTGCAGTCTTTCCTGTTTGTGGGGCACCACTAATGGGGGCTCCCTTTTTTTATCTTCTTTGCCTCTTCTCTTTTCATTGTTTATTAGAACAAAACATAACTGTGATCATTACTCCTCTGCCAAATTGGTTGTAAAAGTCCATCTCAGACACACTAAGATGGAAGGCCAACAAAGATGTAAAAGTATGGAGAGTGTGCTATGACTTTAATTTTCTTAGGACTAAAAATTGGGCTTTCAAGCATCATATTGTTTTCTTTCAAAGTAAAACATGAATAAGCACTGGTATTTACATGATGGTGTATAAAATGGTGATAATACTTTAATATGATAATAGAGTTTGCCATCAAAGCCATAAAAAAATGATTAGTCTGACTGATGATAATGGATATAAGTGACTTCTAAGGGGAAGAACAAATCTGGTACCAGCAGGGTCTGTGAACACAGGCAGAAAAACTGGAAACAAGAGAGTTGATATTATCCAGAAGTAAAAACGATTGAACAGTCAATTACTTCTAGAAGTTGTTTGTTTAAACATTTAACCACTGCTAGCATTTAGAGTAAGTGCTCTAGCTATCCATCTGTGAACAAATAACAATGCTGCTGTATGTCAGCCATTAACTGCAAACCCTTAGGACCAATTCCATTTTTACTCTCTTGAAATCACATATTTTTGACAAAATAGCAGCAATAATTTGGGTTGTAAATTGCACTTGGTTTAAAAAAAAAAAAAAAAGAAGTTAAAACTGCAATTTAGCACAGCCAATGAAAACATTTATTTCACAAGTTTAAACTTTCCCATGGGAATGCTGGATCAGCCCTTCTGATCTCTCTGTGTGTATTCAAAGGAAACATCCTTACAATACAGATGCTTGGGAAAACATACTGGAACACAGTCATTGCTCCTCAGGATCACAGAAACACAACAAACTTGCTGGTGTTTGTAGTTAAAGTTTGTGTTTTTTTAAAAAAAAAGAACATCAGATTTAGGGGAGGTGTTTTTTATATTTGTTTGGGAGTTCGGGGGGGGGGGTTGTTTGTTTGTGCTTTTCATGCCAAGGCTATGATTTTTTTTCTAAACAGGAGGAGGCATAAGCAAATCTTTGTAAACCAGAAATAAAACAAAGAGGTGAGTCTGACATCTGCAGTGGATGTGGATGCTGCTGGGTCACTGCTGGACCTGGGCCAGTTAATCAGGGGCACCTCCCACAGGTCATACAGGAGTAGCTCCAAAGAGACAATGGAGGAAACTTCCATCCCCTTGGTGCTTAGGTATTATGTCAGTACTGGAGACATGACAGATCCAGAAGAATCCTACATCTGTGCTGGACCTGATTTTGTGTTTTTCCATTGTAAATCCTTCCCTCCCAAGGTGGACGGATATTACTTGACCAATACTGATCATCTTCAGAACTTGCTGAAGCGCTGGTATCAGCTCTCCTACCAGAATGAAACGCCTTTATATAATTTTAAGAACTTTGTGAGGATCAGCAGGTGTTTGAAGACGGTGTTTGTCATGCAGTAAAGCTCAGTCATCAGAAATGTCCCGTTCATTGTCAAGTGAGCTGCCAAGCTCAGCCCCCATGGCAAGTGACTGATAATGTCTGTCAAAGGTGATGAAATGTCTCCAGACTGTTCTGAGCATTTCTTTGAAATATTCTGTTATGTCTGAGTGCCTAAATCTCAGTTGCTGTGATACCTAAATTAATCACCTACACAAGGCGATATGAATGTAGTCTGAAGTTTATTTTTTGTGATTCAGTCTGGAATTATGATTGCCATATCACGCTATTCTGGCTGATCTTCTGACTTGGTGAGGTGCTGAGATTCCTCAAGGGCCAGTAGTTCAGACTTGTCTTTCACAAGGGCTCTCAGGATTGTCCTGCTAAAATTCCTAACACTTCCAGTAAACTGCATTCAGCATTGCTGAATAAAACAAGTGGGCTCAGATATTGTTTTTCTTCTGCTCTGACCTCACTGTGGATCGTCATTGAGTTCAGTGTCATGACTTCCTTTGGAAAAGCTCATGTTGAAGTCACATTGCACATCCATCCTAACAGCAATCTCAGAATATAACCTAATTAAACTGCATGCCTTCTTTTTACGTGCTGCATCTGTAGGTTTGATATTTGATCTCTGACTATGGTAAGACAAAAATTTCAGACCACCTTAAGTGGATCATAAAGGGTTTTTCTGCCAAAGAAAAATATCAAAGCAAATTTCATCTATGGCACAAAGCAGTAATTCAGTATAGTACCTTAAACAGAGTTATATACTGCAGTATTGACATCTGAGTAATCCCCAGTGCTGATTTGAGAAAGATGTTCACTCATGACCAGACTAATAAAGTCCAATGTACTAATTTCAACTGCCAAGTTCATCCCATAATCACATATTTGAATAAGAACACACTTGCAGTAATGTATTGCTCCTTGACATGATGTAATCAAAATGGATCTTCAACTTTTGGTAGAGTTTAGGAGTAGAGATGTAGACTTATAACTCTGAGAGGTGTGATGGAAATGTGCCAGATGTCTTTTGGACCTTTATAGAGGGACAAGAAGGTACATGATCCCCACTAGCACTGCAGATCAGGAGGCAACAATCTTGTGCTCTTAGGACGAGGTGTGCTGTGGCTCCAGTGTTTTAAAGGTGACAATTCCTATATATAAATGGTGTCTTGATTTTTGTTGCTGCTGACTGGGTGCCTGATTACAATTCTCTGGAAAATATCTGGTGTTCAGGACTAAATATAAAACTAAATCTCTAAGAAAATTGCATATTCTGTAGGAGACAGCAAGATAACTAGATTCCCCAGAGAACTTATTTGGATGGAATCAGAAAAAATACAATGTTCTTTTCTCTTTTGCCTCTAGGGTAATGAAGCATTCCTGATATGCTTTAATCATTCATCATAGCCAGTTACTGCTTAATCAAATCAACTGTCACAGCTTACTATAATTTTGGCAGTTTTAATATTGTGACAGAAACCATTATTTACTTAAACAAAAAGGAGCAAATCTGTCACAGACTAGCTGAAGAGAGTGACATGTTTGACTCAAACAGCTGTCCACAGGCATGTATTTTTTCTCCAATACCAGCTGCTTCCACTAATGCTCTTGCCAGCACACCTACACAGCAACAGCCTAATCATGGCTTGTAAGAGTAGCTATCCATGTAAATTGATAAAAACATGGATACACCACTCTCTTCCAGTAATAGTTCAGTGGAAAAGTTCCAGCTGTTGGATGCAAAAATATTCTGATTAAGACAATGTGGTGTTTTTCTAGTTCCCCTCACTTAGCAGTTAAGGGTATGTTGCCTTTAGCAATATTTGCCTTTGTTCAAGGCCTGCTGACCTAAGGGATCTGGTTTATAGTGCACTCACGACCTCTCATTACTACGTATACAAAACAAGACATGGGTGGAATGATAGAAATACATCTGTCAAGTGAAAAAACTGAAGGACAACTGAAGACATAGATCCTAAAAAAAGAGAAAACATTAATGGGAGGGACTGAGGATCCTCTCAAGTGAAGCTGACAGTGGGTCTGGTATCCCTTACTCTGAAGTTTTAGTTTTATAATTATCCTGGTACACTGGCAGTTCCTTTTCCATGCCAAAGCCATGTTGCTGTGTATGTCTATACAGCTGATGTTTATAGAGGTCTCTATATGACCTCCACATACTCCTGTGTCAAACAAAGTTATATTTAAGCAGAGTAGCTTTTTACTGAGCTAATTGTACAGAATTATTGTATATAAAATAGCCTTTTGAGAAACTTGCTTTAAAGGAGGGGGCTCTGAGCAGCCTCGTCTGGTGGAAGGTGTCCCTGCCCATGGCAGGGGGGTGGAATGACATTGGCTTTAAGGTCCCTTCCAACCCAAACTGTTCTATGATTCTGTGATTCTAATCCAGAGGACTTGCTCTGTTGCAGTGCTGGAACTATTAACATAGTATGAACAGAAGGTGCATCCTTGTAGGTAACAATGGAACAAGTCCCTGGAAGTAACATATTGTTTATTAAATAGGTTTTTTTTAGAAAACTCCCTGCTTTCCAGCAGGGAGACTGGAGATTCTTATCATACTTCTAGGCAAAAGAAACCTCCAAATGCTTCACATTCCATTCCCTAGGAAATCTCCAGTCTATGAAAACTAGATGCATTGGGAGTTGTATGACTGGACTACCTTTAAAAGAGAAAAATAAAAAAGAAAAAAAGAGAATTGAATCGTGACCCTCATCAGGAAAAACTTAATTTGCAGTGCAACAGGATTAAATGATTTTTCATTAAGAGCATCACTAAAGGCATTAAAATCCCATGCAATAATTGACAAAATGCTGAATTGTCAAAGACTGAGCTATTAAGTATTTAAGCTTCTTAAGTGCATAACATTTCTCTATAGCTTGGAAATTAACAGTAATATGAGCTAGCTCCTAATGACTTACATTAGTGTATGGCCAAAACTATTTGTATAAAGGTAACTGCTGGAATTATTTTTGTGTCCATGTCGTGTAGCTAGAGAAAAAAGAATCCTACTTGATTTTCTATAGGAAGGAATGCATGGTCTTTTGACTTCAACATTTTAAAGCTGTATTGCTGAATCCTTGGTAATTAATAAATAAATGGCTCTGACAATTTCATTAAAACACATATTTAGAGGGAAATTTTCAAGTCAAATGTGGAGTCTGCCTTGTAAGGCTGATGTGACTGTGACATTTATCAGGCTGCAGCTGACAAATTACAGCATGTTGGAGGTGACCTTAAAAGTGCACATTAAAGTGCATAAATACTGATCAAGCTATTTTTTCTAAAACCTGAGACTAATGTTAGAGTCTGAAGATGAATTACCTAGGTGAAAGAGAGGAATATAATAATGACAATTTTCAATATCTAAAAGGCTCCAGGCACTACTGAAGCACAGGAACACTTGGAAGTGATCCAAGTATCTCTGAGTGTCCTGCTGTTAATTATTCATGTCCTGGGGAGATGCTAATAACATCAAACAAGTGACCAGACTGCTAATATGCACCATTTTGTCTCCATTCCACAAAAGCAGAAATCTGGTTTAAATTCAGAACTGCATTTGTATTTTAGAATAAAACAGGGATGATTTCTCCAGTGTTTGGAATTGGTTGATTTGTTTGTTGTTAAACTGAGAGCTCAGTGCTTGGAACTCCTAAGGTCTTCAGCAACACAACTGCTAAATATGAATGACTTAAGGGAAGTTTCCTTGTTTATGAGATTTTATAGAAAGGTTAGAAAATTCATATCTCTAAAACAAATTAGACAATTATTACTGGAAATGTAATAAGTATGTGGTGTTGTGACTGAGGGCACTACCTGGGCCACTAGTAGGTAACTGATATTACTGTAAATTTCTGAGATCTGCTGCAGGGTTGCATATTTAGAAAGCTTTGATGTGACTGAGCTGTGTGATTGTGTGTGGTTGAGCTGCATCAGTAAAGGCTGGGTTTGAGAGAGAAAGGGCACCAGCAATGGCAAATAGTTGAGGTTTTATAGGCTTTCTTTGCATGTTTCTCATATGATTCTTGGATACCTGTATATCCATAGTTGTATCTGTATAGATCCCTATTTTGTATTTGATAAATCCAAAAAAACCTGTAGTATACTGTTAAAGAAAGTCTCCTGCTGGGTTTGGATATTTCCCTTAAATTAGTTCTGGATTCTAGATTTGCAGCAAATGCTGTTTTCTCTGATCTCATGCTGGATGAAGATACATCTGCATGATCCATGTGCCTCATTTGCCTGCTCAAATGAAGGAAGGGGTATGTTCTTTCTGAGCTCATTCTACTAAGTATTACAGCTTGTAGTTTCTGCTGTGTAAAAATGAATTTGGAAAGGTGTTTCTATAGGATCCAGATATGCCACAGAAACACTTGTGATGCACAAGTCCTTTTGTAAGTTGTGAGAGCACTGAGGTGTGATATGTCCTTTTCCTCTGTGAAATAACTTCTGTTTAGTACTCTGAAACTTTTACTTATTTTATACTTAACCAGATTCTAATGCATTCTTTCACTTGGCATTTTAATATGCAGCTGTTCCCTCCGACTTCAGTTGTTGAACTGGCAGAGTATCACCAGGATATTTGGAGACTGGAGTACATGACAAATACATGGCTCTGGGAGAATTGGCTTTGTTCAGCCTTGGGAAGGCTCAGGGGAAGCTTTTCTTGCTGTCTAAACCACCTGACGGGAGGGTGTAGAGAAGCCTTCATCTCAGAGGCACAGAGTGGCAGAACAGGAGGCAACAGATCCAAGGTGGACAGTGGGAAAGGCTGAATAGATAGAGAGAAATGTTTTGTCATCATGAGGGTGATCAGGCACTGGGACATCTGATGGTGGAAGAGTGTGGAACCTCCATCCTCAGAGATATGCAGAACTTGATAGGACAAAGCCCTGAGCTACCTGGTCTAAGCTGGCTCTGCTTGGAACAGGAGCCTGGATTAGATGACCTCTGTGCATTCCAAGTGTTAATTATTTTGTGATTCACTTGAGGATCTCTGAAGCAGGGATCTTTTACAAAATAAATAAAATCAGCAATTAGGAGCCATTCAGGCTTACTGAGGTGCTGTGGAGTAGGTTGTGCATATTTTGGAAAGTGATTGTGTAGCCGCTCTTTATTTTGGGGGCAACGTGGAGATGTTTAGCATATAAAATTGCTACATTAGTGTAGGAGAATTTGAGTATGGAATATTAATTAAGTCATATTTCTGTCTTACGCTACAACATGTCCCATGTCTTTGTGGATGTCATGTAAAGGCTCTGCAGAAATCCTGTCTGCTCAGTAAAAAGGCAATCATTGGACCATTGAGGTGTCGAGCTATGAGAAATCTCTGCTGAGCAACTGTGAACTCAGGTCTTTCAGAAACTTATAGTTTGGTCACAATTGGGTGATTTCTTGAGAACAGCAAAAAGCCCATAGCTGACAGAACTGTGCAGCTCCTGTCAAGCAATAGCTTTCTGCTTTAAAGCAGAGTACAATTAGGTTTTTGAATGACACCATTACTGACTGGACAGGGGGATCTTTTTCTAACTATTGTTTGCTCATTACATCAACATAAATACTTGTTTTATCCTGACATTCTCAGAAACTATTGTATAATTTTTGCAAAGTTGGCAAATTCACAAGGAAATGCAATTAGGACATTGTGATGACAAATACCAGGCAATCTTAATCATACATTTTCTGTCTGTATGGCAGTTTCTATGCCAATCATTTTATGTTCTTTCTCATGAACAACATGAATATAGGTAATTAAAATACATCTCTGCAGCAATTATCTGCTTGATTATAATTGCAAAGACATTTTCTAAATTTCAACAAGTGTTTATATATTATCGTTAATCCAAATACATGTTTTGAAAGAATAGCTTAAAATAAGAAAATCATTATATCATAACTCACAAATTAGAACAGTCATAGGGAAACACCATAATCATAAGATTAGCTTGAAGATTTAAGCAAGGTCAGAGACTTTGACTCACCAGCTATACTCTTTTTTTTTTTTTTAAATTAAATGGGAGCACAGAGACAATTAAGGTCTCTAAATTAATTTCTAATTCTTATTCCATTCTCATTGTGTGCAGGTTTTTAGCATTTTTGGTTTAGTATAACAGTAATCACTATCTCTTGCTATTAGATCTAGTGTGCATTTATTATGAACCTGGTTGTTGCTGGTATATAACTTTTCCAGAACACTATGATAGAAATTAAGATTTTCCATTCTCACTCAGCTATAAAACACTTTATGCTGCTTTTCTTTCCTGTTTTCTTATGTAGCCATTAATAAATTAAAGGAAAGGGAGTCATTGCACCCAAAAAACTTAGGATGAGTTTCTTTATATAACATTACTACTGTGCCATTGGCTGGGGTTAATCAGCTCTCATAAGCTAAATAAGGCTAAGCCTGGTTGTTACCTGGCACGGATTTTTTGTTTGAAACACCCTTCTTTTGAGTTGTGTTTGCTCCAGTGTTGTGATTGAGAGTTACATGTGCACCCTGGCACGGGAAGTATTCAGATGAGTTTTTAAATACAGATACAGTAAAAGAATCAGAAGCAACATTTTATATACTTGTGTTAAACATGGTAAAAATCTGCTGTTGGTTCCTGGCACTGAACAGTCCTGACATCTTTGAAAAAATGTGCTGAGTGCTTTGTAATCCAACTGGCATCAATTCCATCCAAAAAAACCCCCAAAAATCACAGTCCAAAATGCAGAACACACCTACAGTTTGGCACTGATTTTTCTAAAGCAAAGGTTGAAGCAGATAGTTGATTTTTGTTGTGCACTCTTAACATGTCTTTCACAAGAAATGTGAAAGATCTTTAACTGACTGCATTTAAAATGCCACATCATGAGAATTAGAAGGTTTGTAAATGGATTTGTACAAGCCTTGGTTATAATTTCTTAGTCTCAGATGAAGATTTTATGTAGACCTCGGTATTTTGTGAAGTGAAAAGCTGTTCTCCATCATTATATGAACAGGGAGCCACAGGAAAATGGAAACTTA
The DNA here is from genome assembly GCA_035041135.1 of Platyrinchus mystaceus. Lineage (NCBI taxonomy): Eukaryota > Metazoa > Chordata > Aves > Passeriformes > Tyrannidae > Platyrinchus > Platyrinchus mystaceus. The sequence goes on from JAWWLV010000045.1 coordinate 64,541,559, forward strand.
GGCTTATAGGTCACAAAAAATACTCTTTCATGTTAGGAATGATGTCTTTAACAACCATGCTCAATTAGCTTAATGACCTTAATATGGATGGTTGATTTCTAGTATCTGGTGGTATTGGAAAGTATTTTGCCTAATATTCAGCATATATGGTTCTAATGGAAGCATGTATTATTGCAGACTCACTGCTCTGAAACTTTTGATCCATAAACCCAGCTCTTGGTCCATAAACTCTTCAGCTATTTCTACTCACCTGCTTATTTAAAGATGTGTTTTATCCCACTCATAACTCAAATTGAAATTGTGGCCCTCACTAAAAAGAAAAGAGAGGAGCACCACTTTTCCCTTTGGAAGGGAAAACTCTGAAAAGCAATCAGTGGGAACCTGCAAAAGAAAGCTTTATATTCCACCCCCTTGTGCATTCTGACAAAACCAGTCCTTCCAGTTGGCAGCAATTAAAATCACTGTGGATAGATGCAGGACAGAAAAAAAAGGACTGAATGAGACATGGTGATCATATTTGAAGTGGTGGACATGCAGAACCTGGTTCCCATGGTAGGGCAGGACTTATGCTCAACATAAACACCTTTAAGTTCAACATGGCACAGACATCTGCTTCCTTGAGTCTCTCTTTATTTTAAGAAAGAGGAGGAATTCATTCCTAGTTCTGCCTTGAGTGTTCAGAAGTCACCTAAGCCTTGGAACTTGAGAATTTTGCATGACCATTACCAAAATCACAGTATGGTCTGAGCATCCCCTCTGTGTGGCACACACTTCACACACATGTATATTATTTGGTCTTCAGACTTTTTTAGTATTTCATTAAGGTAACTGTATGGTTTCAAGGACTGGAGTTTCAAGATGACACTAGCTATGCAATAAATTACACAATTCAGGAAGCAGAAATAATACTGTACATCAAAAAAGTATTTAATACCATTCATTTTGTTACTACTGTACCATTAAAGGTACTGTGCCCTGCACTGGGCAACCTTTTAAAAACAGTTGTCCAAATCTATAGCTAAGATATCAGGTCAAAACTCCAGAAATTTTGTTACTATTTTTGTTTACATTTCTCCCTAAATTGGGATCTGTGCATCCTCAGCCCTTCACGTGAAACCTGTGAGTGCTGCTTGTGTGTTAGAACTCTCAGTGTGCAAAGGAGTTCTGCTGCAGAACGTGCAGAGTATCAAACATTTGAAGCCAGGAGGACTGAACTTTTCTTTCCCCATTTTAGAACAGGCACTAAAACACCTTTTTTTTTAGTCCAGGTTTGGCAGGCACTATCTAATGTAGGTCTCTGGTGAAATCTAAGTCAGCTGATCAAGCTGCATCTTTGGAAATGCAATCAAGTAACTTTTTGGAAAGGCAAGATTTTTCATTTGATTTAACATGCATATAGCAAATTCAGTTAGAGAGCCCCAGGGCTAATAATTTGTTCACTCTTAGATACCTCATGTCAATGAGAACACAGAACACTGGCATTCAATCCACTGCCTACAGAGCTTTTCTAGCACTTTTCTGTCACAGCTGGATCTGTATTAAACTGTAAACTTCATCCTCTGGCTGAGCCAGGGAGTCTTAGCCAGGTACCACACTGGCTGCTTGCCTGGGTGAGGAGAATTGCTTTTAGCCTTCAAGTGTCCTTTTTTTCTGTATATGAGGGAGATAATCTCTATCTTTAGAACATGATGATATCCTGAAAAATTCCTGTGTTCCAGAAACCAGCTCTGTTTTCAGCTGACTACTTATGAATCTGTGACAGCATGGTTAATAGAGTGACTGTTAAAGTATTTTGTAGGGAAGAGGAGAAGTAAATTTACAGACACTATGAAAGGGAAAAGCCTTGATTTTTGCATGTCAGCTAGGAAGTGAGGATGATGAAGGCAGCGTTGCTTCAATTTGGGAAGGAAGGGGAAGTGGGTTTGAGGTCTGTTACACAAATCATTTTCTGGATTCACTACAAGTTCTCCGTGGCAGACTAATAACTCCTCTGACCTCAGGTTGCCTCTATCCGATTTAGGCTTATTACAGGTAACTATCAAGTCTTTTCTTCAGATATATGTCTGTATGTAACTCTGGTTGTAGCACAGACTGTAAGAGGACTTCTGCCTTATAGGCCCATCAAAGAATTTGAAATCCCTTAGAAGGCATTGTTCATTTAGTCCTTAACTTCTTATCAGTGGCATTTCCTATTAGCCTAAATACATCCCCAGTTAAATCACATACCTCAGCCTTCAGCCTGTTTTACTTAGGTAGTTTCTGCTTCTCAGTGAGCTTTCTTTCTGCCTGCTTTTTGTTTGTTCCTTTTAAAGAAGGATTTTCATACCTGAAAAAGCTTTCAGACATGCCAGACATAAATCCTGGCTGATGTGGAGTGATGCAGGTCTGAGTGAGACTCACTTGATTCCACAGAGAAAGGGAGGAATCCAGGGCAGTGGTGACCCCCCAGAAAGAAAATAATCTCTCCTGCCTTTTGATTAGTTTCTTGAAAGGTCATTAACTTGGTGACAGTATCATTCTTTAAACAGAAATTATTTGGTTTGTTTTTCAAGATTTCACTTTCTGTTCATCTAGTTATTGAAAACATCAGTGGAAACTTGGAGCTCTCTTGCTTTTCGTGCTTGTGCTTTCCCACCTGAGCCAATTCTGGCAATTCTGAATTGGATCAATATCATTTTAGGGGTAGCAGATTTCAATGTCTCAAATCCAGACTGTTACTCCGTGGCAGGATCAGGCAGAAACAGAAGTTTGTAAATTGTAGGACTCAGCTGTCAAGCAAGACTTAAGAAAAAGAAGTAGGAAAAGCATGATTTTTTCCCTTTTTTTTTGTTTGTTTGTTTGTTTCTAAATTTGCATTGTGTCAAAAAGATTCAACAGAGACCTGGCAGACCTTGTGCTATGTGTATATCTAGCTGTATTTTCTGTTTACACACAGCATCACTTGGAATTCAAAACATTTTAGGTGAAATGCTATGCTCTCCTGCTTTCTTTAGAGTCCTGGAATATACATCACTCAGCTCCTGTGAGTGATGATATTTCATTAAAAATGGCATGGTTTTGAAAGCATATTTCTCTAAGTATGAGAAAAAACTTCAGCACTCCAAAAAAGGTATATTTCAAAAGATAGCAATTATTTTGTCTCAATGGATGCTTGACATTGTCTTGTCTTTTATTTTATTTTTTTTAAATCTTATCAGAGAGAACTCTAATGAACATTTTGTTTGGTTTTGTTAGGACAGGATTGTCCATCTGCCACTTTCCATATGACCACTATTAAAACACTGGGGTAAAGACACCCTGTTCTTCTTATCTTCCTTCCCTTGTGTTTGAGTCAATGGTCTCTTTTATATCTGGATTTTTTGTGAAGCTCTCTAATTCTCAGGAGCCTTTTTCTGTACCCTGCCTTTCCTGAAAAGGTCTGTCTTGATGTTTTATCATCAAGAATAGATGCCATTCACATAATCATACCCTTCCATGACATGAAAGGGAAATTTCCAGCCATACAGAAGTTATTTACAACTTAAGACATACCTGTTTGAAAAGAACTTATCTCATTTGGTATTTGTATACAATTTTTGTCAGAGAATTGCAGCAAATTAGAATTCTGGGGTGCTGGCCCATACTACTGGGAATAGGGCTGGCCTAAGTGAGCTTGGTCTGTAATTATGTTTTTTTCCCAATAGACTTGTAGCACAGTTATAATATTGAGATTTATTGGAATTAGTGAAACATACCTCTGTGGTTTATATCATTAAAAGGAATGGGTTTTAATTTCAGGTACACATTTGGAATTTCTCTTGCTGTTGTAATTATCTTAGTCACCTCTTATTCTTACTCTTGGAATTTTTGTAAACTTATAAATCTGATAACTAGATTTTTTTTGTGCTTGATTCCAGAATACATTATCTGAGCTATGTAATGATTCCCACAGCCATGCATTTTCTTCAGTGCCTTTCACTGCATCTTATGTACAAATATGGTTCCTCATTTGAGCCTTGAAATATTAAATAATATAGGGATAGGGGAAAGAAATGGGATTTTTTTTTTCCCTGGATTTCAGTTTTAGACAGCTGGCAGGTCTGCCTCTCATCCTCTTAAAGCATAATATTTACTGTCCTAGCATTTCATCCTCAAGGGATGTTTTATTTAGGGGAGAATCCAGCATTACCCTCAGCGAGGACATGTTGAGCCCAGAGCGATTTATTATGCTAACTGTTTTTCTTACTGAATTTCAAACTGCAGCATTGTTGGTGTTTTTCGCTGGGGAGAGTGAATGCTAGAGAATTTAGTTACAGGTTTTTGTTTGGTTTTTGCCCCTTAGGAAAATTCTGGGCTGAAACAGTTATTGCTTTCATATAGCAAGCCTATTAGGTGTTGCTTTAAAAAATTCTCTTAGGTCAGTGTGTCTAAGACGAATTGGTAAATTTTCATAAGAACCTCCATTACCGCAGTATGTTTCCTATTTGACTAATGTAGTATGTGTAGATGGACAACTCAACACTTAAAGGGGGCAGACTCTTTAATGTTGAAAGCATTACCATTCACAGTTTGGGAAAAAAAAATAAAACAAAACAGAGTAAGCCTAACTTTTTGCAAGCTTTGCCTTTCAAGAACAAACACACACTCTTCATAAACACCCTATTTGCACTGCGGGGTGGCTGAGACAGCAGCAGTCCCGGGGATCAGAGCCTCACACAGCCCAGACTGGTGGCATGCAATTTATGCAGCCTGCTCTGCTTTCTTTATCTCACATCTCCATTCTGCCGGCAAAGATGTACAGTAGGTGGAATCTGTCAGGCACGAAGCCAGCAGGCAATGTGAAAGTGGAGACTGCTGGCGTCGGATTGATTAAGCCTGCGCACGTGTCTGCAGAGAGGAGACATCAGGTTTAATCACTCAGCCTGAATTTCCTTCTGTTCCTTTCTCTTGCAGATAAATATCTCGTGAAATGTCTTGTGCAGATCGCAGTGGGAGCACTGCACTAAAGCAGAAAAGTCATCAAGGATGGAAACTTATTATCTTGCCCCTATTGTTTTGTTATCAGAGGTTTATGAAGTCTTAAAACATCTTAAAATAAGAATTTCCAACAAATTTCCTGAACTTTTCCTTAAACAGCATTCACAGGGAATAATAAATGTAACCTGTGTACTATTCAATAGCAAATTTTTAGAAGCATCAATCTCAGCTTTTCTCTGATCTCTGTTTTGTTTACTGGAGAGTATAAAGCAGGAAAGTATTTTGGTTATAACTACATAGGATGGCAAAGGTTCTTAAGTTCTAGAATAGTAAGATGAGAGCAACTGGATCCTTTTTTAAATACATGTATCTTTATTTTTATTGGTTTACAAAAGCAGGGTGATTCCCAAGTTTGCAAAGCCTTGAGGTTGCAGTAGAAAACACAGTATATATTCATTGTGCAAAATGGCAAGGAGCTGCCAGATACTGAATTTGCTGCATATTTTATTGTTTAAAACATTTGGCCAACTTGTTTGAACAGAAATATGAGGCAGAAAAAAAAAGATGAAGGAAAGAAAAAGCCTGGAAGAGGAAAAGGAATGTAAATTAAAAAAAAAAAGGAAAATTTCACAGTTGATCTGTGATTGAAATTATTACCACTGATGTCTTTCAGAGTTGTCCTCAGTAGTTACAGCCCATACAAGTTTTTTTTTGAAAGTGCTGGCCTATGCTACAGAACATAAATTGTTTCCTTTCCATGTAGTAAAAATAGGGTACAACGCAGCAGTTGTTCAGTATTTCTAATCCCTTCGTTGAGCAGGTATCAGAATCCCCTACATTTGTTATTTGAAGTAAAGGAATGAAATGTCTCAAACAAAAACACCCTAAGTTAGACCTTTCAGCCCTGTGTTTTCCCTCAAGTTCTGTTTGCTGTGTTCAGGAATATGCTATATCATGTCTTCCACGCATCTCCAAGACCCTGTCTCCGTTTGCTGAGCTTGTGCATTGTTTCTTTTTTGCTTCTAAGGTTCTGAACCAAAGTACTTTGGAGACTTGAAATTCACTATATAGTTATTTATTATATAGCTGTTTCCAAATAGTTACACTATAGTATGTTTGGCTCCTTGTTAAGTAGGGGTTGCCACAAGTTAAGGGAAAACAGAGTCAAAATACAGGCTAAGGATACAGCAATAATAGTGGAGAGTTTTACCCAAAGGGAAAGTGTGGGATAAGAACTGGAAAGGACAGGCATGCAGGATTTTAACTTGCAGATCCTATTAAGTCACAACTATTTGGCTGAATGCCAAAGGTTGCAAATTGAAAGGATTGGACTGAACTGAAACTCCTTTGGTAACATCTGGGATTAACTACTACAACTCTTCTTCACTGATCTTCCAGAAGACACTGTAGGTAAACTTGATTTATTCAAAACTCTGCTGTTGACTCACAAAGTAGGGTGTTTGCCCAAGGAATGAAAACAAAGTGCTGAGCACCTGTGGTTCTTAAAGTTCTGATGATGTATTTGCAGGACCTGAAGGTGCTAATCCTGATGGCCTGGACAAGCTGCTGCTTGAATGATCTCATTGCAGATTTCCCTTCACCTCTGGTGCAATCGCATTTGCCTCTGAAATTCATTCCTAGCCTTAAAAATTGTGTCATCTCGCCGAGTTTTGTAAAATACTGTGTTACTTTTCTCATTGTGCTCCATCTTTTCAAGGCTCAGATACTCCAGCTTGGACCTGTAGATGTAGCATAGCAACCATTCTTCCACATTTTCCTGCACCACTGGAGCCAAAGCAGGACTCTTTCACTGCCCTCTGTTCTTTGAGCTGATCTTCATGTGCAAATGCTGAGTCACCTCTATCTCCTAGTGCTGCCAATCCCAAAACCTGTATTTCAGTTATAGGTAGAAAGATCCTGCAGTCACAGAGAACCTCTCTCATGCCTGGATAGGTCTTCACTGTGTGGGGCTTGAGGATGAAGGAGCATTTTCCTCTCTTGTAGGCTGGGAATTTACTCACCCCTTAGCCAGGCAAATCAGTGTCCTTTGCTTAAAGGGGAGTTGTCATTGAACTTGATGAAAATTTTTCAAACCTGCTTCCAAGAATCTCTCATAGCAGTGAGTTACATCAGTATGTAACTGGAATAACAGAGAACAAATAATTTTGCCCATATGGAAAGAGCAGTTGTGTTGTATTTGATTCATCAGAAGGAACATCTTCAGCAACTAGATGTGATTTCTTGTTACTACACATACAAGGTCAGGCACTTTTATGAAATTATTTGTGAAAGTAACTTTTTTCCTCCTCTCTCTGCCTCTATGCCTAAAAAATGTACTTTCTCTGTGAAATACATTTCCATATTTTGGACACACATAAAAGCATTTATGGCTGCAATGATTGCTGCTCATGGTAAAACTTTTCCTCTCCCTTTTTATTGGAAGTGCCCAATTCCACTTGCATTTGATTTGATTGTCTGCTTTGACCTACACTGTGTGCATTTGACATCTTACTATTCTGGAATTTAAGAACCTTTGCCATCCTATGAAATTAAATCAAGACTTGCATTGGCAAAACCTTTTCCCTGGTTGTCTTCCACTGCCCTGCAACACAGTCTAGAAGACAGCTTGAAATAATGAGAGCTGATCATCAGTTGCAGAAGGAATCTGCCCAGTTGTTTGTTCTCCCTTGGGCAAATTAAGCTCTGATTTTAAGGCATTATTCTGTGTCAGCTTGTCATTTATAAACCCCCACTAATTTTGAGGTACAATGCAATAGAAGATGCAATATTCTAAGCATGACTAGTTTTGGTAAAAAAATCTTTTTTTTTACTGCTGACCTAGTGGATAGCATTTTGGGGCTTTTTCTTTTATTTTTATTTTGCATTTTGGTGTCTTAGCTATGAAGTGTAAGGTTTGATTAAACAAGGCATCACTCAGTTGTTGTGAGGGAGTTGGTCTGCTCTAGTTAATGGAAGTAGTTTACAGATATAACTGAAGGTTTTAGTAGCAGCAGCCAAATGACCATCCACCACAGTAATAATTACAGATTGGAATGATTAGCAAGAGAACTATATCATGGAAAGCAACTGGAAAGTGTTTACATTGCAATGTTAAACACTTTGGGAATTATACAAGTGTGTACATACTCGGAATATGGAGAGAGTGATTTTTTTTCTGTATATAATTGTTAGAGACACTTGCACTTCATGCCAGCTATTTTTAGTTTGTTAGGCACGGTTCTAGGAGAGGAAGTTTTGCTATGTCACCACTGCCTTCTTGCAGACAGGTTTTTGGGAAGCAGGCTACTCCTGATTGCAAGTGCATAATCAAAAATGGAATTAAGCATCATAATTCTTGAACAATTATGGTTCCAGTCCCAATCTTCATTTTAGGATCTGATTTTCAGGACTAGGCTTCTGTGACAGTCAGCCTTGGGGCTGAGTCTGAGTCAAGGGGAGATGAAGGACCAAAGTCAACCATGTGGAGGCAAAATAATCCTATCCCCAGCTGCTTTAGGTGTGTTCCCTTCCAGTCTGAACAGAGACTTCAGAGGAAGAATTCCAGTCTCCAGAGTTCTCAACACAGCACATTTTAGCAACAGGAAATCACAGCCCTTTCTGATACAGAGAGTTTTATCCATGTCTGTGTCACCACACGTTCTTGAACCTTTTTCTTCCTGAATGCCTTCACTTAAGATCATGCAGAGTGGGTCGTGATGGCGTTTTCTAAGGCTTGTTTGAAGCTTATGAAATCCATGCCTTTTAGTCAGGGATTTAGTTAGCTCAGAGATGGGGTTTTGTTTTATATAATTATGCCACATTCAAGACTTGAAACAATTGCTTTAAGTTTTATCATGCTCATTAGGAGGCCCTGTGATTCAAAGATGTTATCAGGTTGTATGACATCTCTAATTACTCCATCATATCAGCCTCTACAGCACTGCTGAAGTATTTTGGAGTGTTTTTTTTCTCCCTGGCTGTGCCACATTGTGTCACAAACAGCCAGTTGTTATAAAGGCTGCAGAAACAGAGCAGAACACAGACAGCCTATTGACAACTGAGAGGCGACGCAGAAGATAATTACAAACATTGCTTGGAAAAAAAAAGAAAAAGCATAGCCAGACAAGGAAGGATATGTTTTTATGAAAGCAGACAGTCTTAATTTCAAAATTAATTGTGTCTCCAGCCACTGATAATTAAAGAGGGGAGGAAGGGCTGAAGCAGTGCATTTCCCTTTGTTCTGTAATTTACCTTATCAGAAAAATGTGCTCACACGTAACAAGACAGGTTTGGAGGATGGATCATCTGGCTTTGTTTTGGAGATGTAAACACCAGCAAAGGAATGGTTTAGAACCAAGAGGTTGCAAGGAGACTTGTACCAGATGAGCTTTAAATGGCTTTGAGTGACAAAGAAATCTCTCTTGCGTTCATTCTGAGTAACATTGAACGTGGTCATATCTGCCCAGCTGAAGTGCACAAAACTTCAGCTCCCTGCTGTGTCAGCAGGCAGGGAAACTGTGACTTGGTCAGTCTGTCAGCACCTGACATCCAGACTGTGAAACAGATTATGGGGACAAAGAGCCTGTGCTATTTAAAGGGCAGAGCAGCTGCCAAAAGGTTCTGCTGAACCGGGGCGAAAGGAGGGGGTGCTCAGGTGTGGGGCTGACAGCCCAAGGGTGTACATGGCTTTGAGTTTGCTCTTTGGCACAAATGCATCCTTTAGAATAAGGAGCAGAGTCAGAGAGATTTGTAGTCAGTTTTGGAGAGCAGAATTACACACCCACTGCCTCCCTTGCTCCACTGTTGTGTCCATCCTTGTCTTCACACCAACAGTGCACTGGCAGATGCTGCTGTGAAACAACTCTTAGGGGTACATGAGGAGTTCATTGGGCTCCTGCAGTTTCTAAAGTAACACCCCAGTTGTTCCTCAGTTCAGAGACACAGCTGTATTCCAAACCCACACGAAAATAGAGCTGGCAAAAGATTCAATCTGCTTTACCTAAAACCGGAAAATCACTACCAAAAAAAAACCCCAAAAAACTTTTAAAATATTTTAAAAAATTATTATTGAACAGTTAGCTGAGAAAAAGTTTTCCATTCTGCACAGTTTCTCGTGTCCCACTCACTGCCATACCTGCACTATGCAATGTGACTGACTTCTGCCACATGTTGCTGCTTAGCTTGGCACTTTAGCCCTGGCAAACATTCATGTCCATAGCTCTATAGACTGAATTTAATACAACAGCACTAGTGCTTAAAGTCTGAAATGAAAAGCAACCCAGTATCAGGAAGGTGTGTGTTCAGTGCAGTACCACACGTGTAAAAATAACCTGGAGGGGTGGAGGGGTAGTGCTCAGAACAGTCACTGAGATGTTACATGGGAATTAATTCACTTGTTCTCATGACTGTTCTGTTTGATACCATGAAACTGGAGGAAACAATGGTCCCAATTCATACAGTCAAGTAGTTCACCTTGGCCAATATAATAATTTAGTATAAACAGTTCTCATGTAGGTTTAGAGAGATGCACACACTCATAGACTTGTCAGAGAATTTCCACTTTAACAGTGCAAGGCATCTTTACAGTGGTACAGTTATGCTTATGTGAAGGCTTATAGGCATATAAATATTTCAGTACAAACATTAGATCCTGAGCTGGATTGATTACATTGTGAAAAGTAATAAGAATTAATCTCTCTTTATATTCATCCTCTAGAAATAAAGGCCAGAATTACACAAGTGGCTTTGAATTTTAAATTGAATTTTAAATGCTTACTTATATCTGCCATAGTGCAATGGTACGGTATTTTTCCTCAAAGTAGTACTTGAAATTGAACTGCTTCCTTTCCACACACAAAAAAAGCTACTGTAAAGGTTCAATGATTTAAACATGAGAAAGAGAAAGCAGTAACAGGCATTTGATTATCTCATTGGAAGGAGTGAAGTCCTTACAATCCGTGAATGTTCTCCTTGGCAAAGCCAAAAGCCTTTTCTCAGATCAGGAAACCTGTTTTTCTGTTGTTGTGAGTAACACCTTCCTGCAATCCAGATCGTGGTGTTATCTCTGTAAACTCTGTGACACAGGAACTGTGTTTGTCAGCATGTGTGGCATGCTCTCTTTTCTAGAGGCTGTAATACTGTAATACTCAATCCTATCAAAACTGCAACAGTTTTCTTCAAATCTTTCTTTAAATGCTATACAACAGAAATGCCTCTTTGTTGTCTAATAAGAAGTTATGATTCCTGTGAGGAAAGAAGGTCAAAGCATTACATTTTACTAAATGGATAAGCATTTGTTACATTTAGGAAGATCAGCCTGGTATTCAATGTCATTACTGCAGAAACACAGTGTATTTAATTTAAACAGGGAATCAGATTTCTTCCTGGGTGGACTCATGTACAACCAGTGTCTCAGTGAAGAAGAAGAAGAAGAAGAATATTTTTAAGGATGACTAATGATGTTGAGTACCAAAGATGACATCTTAGAGGTGTCTGGAAGCTATGGGTCATCTGTCATTAGAAAAGAATACCCTACTTCAGGCTACCAAGGGTCAGAAAGAACAAACGTGTGTCACTGGTTTTGGAATAAGTGCTGTTTCAGCTGTGCACAGGTAGTGGTGAGTTCACTTATAAACAAACTCTACACTGTAACCAGAGGGAAAAAAAATAACATAATAAATACCTGCCCTTCAATGGGGGGGTAATTTTGCTTATCATTTGGGTTTCTGGACACCAAGGTGTCATTGTTTTAGGCATTATGGAAAACCAAAGAGTTTGATAAATGATGGAACAGAGTAAATATTAACTTTGTTTCAGAGCAAAGGAATTGAGTCATGAGTGTATTATTGCAAGCTCAGAATTAAGGTGTTTGAGGCATCACAGAACTGAGCCTTTTCCTGCTGAGATTTTGTTAACATGGCAGTATTTGAAGAAGATAAAATAGTGATGCCTCTGTTGCAGAACTCTCAGCCCCACTGTAGAGCATGTGAGACGTGTTACCGTGTTGTCATGGCAAACTGCACACACCTGACTGTGCTCTTTTACCATGGCTGGGACATTATTTTCATCCCTTTGCCTCAGTAAAGAGAATTTACATATCCTTTGGATCAGTCAGACTTTGAATCACTTGTAACAGCAATGGGAAGTTAATAGTCTACATCTTCTGAAAGAAGACTTGTATTTTTGGTTACTATTTAGTAACAAATATCCTCCTAATATCCCTGTTTAAAGCAGACTCTGATTTTGTTCTGAGGTGTGTTCAATGTACTTTTCAAAAGCCTGTCCTGCTTTACTTCCCAAATGTAAAGACACTTCTTATGCACCAGCATTCTAATCTCCTGTTGCCTTGCAGTAGATTTTAGGTTGTAATGAATTTGCTTTGATTGTATAGACAGGTGTTTTGAGTTTGCAGACCAGAAACAGTAGTTTTTTTAGCAAATATTTTGAACAAGTACTGCAAGTTATAACTATCAGAACTAATCCTTGGGAACTGGTGGCTCAGAGAAGTATGAATGTTACATTACCTAAGCAGAACCAATTCAAACATTTGCAGTCATTCTTCAGTTGTTTGCCTCCTGTTTAATTGTTGTTTTATAGTTAGAAGTTTTTGGTACTGGGCTTCACTGAGCTCAAGAATTGTTCATGGATTACTTCAAGGTACTACAGAAAAATCACACACTCCATAAGAATAGTACAGTTTTTTCTTTGGAAAACTGGCCAAATCCTGCAAACATTACATACACACTGTGTGCTACTAAAATAATAATATTGTTGTTTTTTCAAATATATTTCAGGTGAAATGACTGTAGGGGGAAAAAAAAATCCTGAAAAATGTGACACCAACTCAACAAGCCTAACAGTAGAAGGCACCAGCTAATTTTAAAAGCTCTAACACTGTCTATCTTCTGATTGTAGGAATGTTGGTTTGTAAGGCTTTGGATTTGTGATGGTTTGTGTACCAGCAGGAGGAACAAAGTTTCATGGGCTGGTATCCCAAACTGTGTTTTAAATAAAATAGCTGTGCAAAGTATCATAATATAATTCAAGTTAAAGAATCAGTGAGTTAACACACAGTCCCAGATATAATAATATAAAAGACAGTGAGTAGAAAGACCATGACTAAATAATTTTCCAGTGCAGTTGCGTAGCATACATATATATATATATCAGCTCATTTCTGATGATGTCCTTCATGTGAAATCACCTTAATCCTCCTCAAAGCACGTTTCACAGCATTCTTACATTATTTTGTAGGTGACAGAACATCTCTGTGTTGTTGACGATTGCTGTTCTAACAACTAGATGGAAATACATTTCACATGTGACCTCTCAGTCTGCTTTTGAGCTCAAACCACTGGCACCACAAAGGGGGCTAAACTGAATAATAGTTTAGGCTTATTTTTAATCATAATTTTGATGGATTTGGTTGTATGCTTTTACTAACTAGTCAGAATGAATCAATATAAAACAGTATGGCATCTGGACGTTTCTGGGAACATGAAGCAGAGGGTAATAATAGTTTTCTACATGTTGAAATAGATTAAAAACCAAAAAATCTCATAGTGCCACTTCAAAAGTGACATTTTAACTTTGATGAAACATGACACGGTGGGGCTGTTTTTCAGCTTGGATTCTAAATATAATTTGAAGTCATTGCACAGAAACAGTAGATAAGTTCTGAATCTCAGACATCATACTTGCCAGTTATTCTGGAGCCCTGGGAACTGGGCTTTTATTAATTCTTACACAGCCCCTTGCTGCCAGTGGCATGGGGTTCTGAGAAGTCATGAAGCATCACGAGACTGTCCATGAAGTCAAAAGAGTGCATGTTCATTAACAGCTTCAAGGTCTAATCTCATGCCTGCAAACAGGAGTGTTCAGAATCAGTGCCCAAATTTGCTTTTTTACCCTCACTATTTTATATGCTTCTCTATGTCATTATTAGCATACAGGCTGCTTTTAAAATCTGGCACTTTCATCTCCCAGGAATTCTCTGAGGCAGAATTCTGGTTTGAAAAAAGGGTTTCACATCTCAGCTAAACATTTCCTGAGCAGAAAATATGATTCTGATGATCAGTGCCGTGGTCCAAAATCATTTGTCCTATCTTTTGAATTAGTGAATATATTTTTATAACCTTATCTTAATGATTTGTTGCTGGGTAACCTATTGTTTTAGATCCTAGCCAGAAACCAGTCAAATCAAAGTATAGAACTGCTGCTAATGACCATTCTGTTAGATTATTGACCCCCCCTCTGTTTCATCTCTGCCTGTACTAATGGTCAATTTTCAAGAGATTGTTTTTTAATTAATTCTGCCACGTGATGATTAGCGTTGTCAAATATTTAATATCTGCTTTCAAATTGTGAGAACAAAACTTGCAAGTTTTTGTTATTGCTGCCATAAGACCAATGAGTTCCTCACTTGATGGTAATTCAGTTCTTTCTGTGGAGACCAAGAGACTATAAACACTTTCTGCAGGTGCTCCTTAAAATGGGCACATGCATGAAATTTACCCTGTTCTCCAGAGGATTTTTTAATATGTTTTGTTGTTCCTGTAGGTAAAAAAGAGAAATTAGTTAGGTATCCATTGCAGTTGGCACTCTGCTCTGCAAGCAGAGTATGTGTCTGTAGCTAAAAGTTGAGAACACCTCAGTCCAGTAAACGAGTCTGTGACAAAGATTTTAAAGATTATTGTTTCCATTAGCCTAAATAGACTCATGTTTCATCTAGTAGCAAGAATAAAAAGCAGCTTTTAATTTTCTGCATATTATATTTACAATTCAGTGTTCAACAGAAAGCCATCCCACTGTAGGCACCTAGTTTTCCAGTTTCTTCAGCAATAATGGAGTTGCCAGAAGGAACATGGACCTTCTGTTGCTCAAAGCTCAAGGGTTTGGAGAGCAAACTGGTCATGCCACTGAGGCTTATTTTCTGACCTAAAACTGCCTAGAGCTGTGCATTATGCAACCTCTGCAGATTTCCAGAGGAATTCTTTAAATTGATTGGTGGTGTAGCTTGGTCATCTGAGTTTCTGGAGAGAAAGGATTTCATTTTTTAAAACTGCCTTAGATGCTTTAAATTCAGAAAGAAAGTGGCCATGATTAACAACTTTGTTAGGAAAGACTAACTCTGGTTTAATTAAGCTGCATTTCAGATTCCCAAGGAATAATCTGGCTTTCAGCTTCTCTTTGACCTGAGCACTTTCCTGACACAAGCTGCCATTTCATACCTGTGCTTAAGAATGAACACTGCTGGGAAAAGTCCCACTTTCTCTGCACATCTTTTGCTCTGAAACCTTAGCTTAGATGTGCTGACAGTTTTATTTCCAGTTAGCCAACTGAATTAACCAACTGCATGAAAACCATAGAATGTTAAGAAAACAAAAAGTAAAAAAGGAAAGCTGTACAGCTTTTTCCTTTCCTTTTTTTTTTTTTTTTGCCTTTTCTTAAAAAAAAAAAAAAAAAAAAAAAAAAAAAGAGAGAGAGAGAGAGAGGAGCAAGAAGGAATAAAACAATGCCTGTAAAGGAAATCCTATCCTAAGTGTTAGTGAAAAACAATTTCTTCCTCCCTCCAACCACTTTGCAAGAGAGGTTTGGTCCCCATGTCAATGGCAGACGTGGTTGGAGAAAGCACAGTCAGCACTTTGGCAGAAAACCCCTGAAAGAAACCATTAAGTCACAAACCATGCTGTCCCAAAGACTTGGAGGGCTGAGGTCACTGAGGTCATGGTCCTAATAAGGGAATGTTTTAATTGGTTTCTACTGTTTCTCCCCTGACATCCCTCCTCTCCTTCCTCCCTCCCCTCCACCAACCTTCATACCTTTGATCCCTCAACTGCTGTGATTCTGAGGCTGTATGGAGAAAACTGCAATTATTCAAATATCACCATTGCTGTGACACATTGCAGATAGCGGGAGCACAGGGCCTCCACTACTAAGTAATCCTGTAAATTGCTTAAAATAACAACGAAGAGCACTATACACTTTTCTCCTCCATTGTTAGACTGAAATAAATAGGTCTTTCTTTAACATGCCTAATCCTGCTAAACAGTACAAAATCCTATTACTCAATGAATTATAAATCCTGCTTCAGCACCTCATTTGTCCTGGAGTGCTTCATTGTGAAAACCAGAAATTCAATACCTTATTTTAGTCACACAATCCCTAGCACGGCTGATTTTCCCCCTCCCTTCCCCCAGCCTGTCCTCCCATGTTGATTGTGCTCAGTAGGGTTTGTGTTACGGCCACTACAAACCCTGGTGAGGCAAGTAAAGACAGCACAAGGCTGTTTAAAAACCAGCCTGCACCTTTGTGGACCTGCACTCTCACTGTGTGCTTTTGGAAGGTAATGCAAGACAGATTGAAGCCCTTGTTAAGGCAATGTCGTGGTGAACGTTTCTCCTCCAGGTGCTCCTCTAACGGCAGCGTATCTTTATTGCTTTCCTCCTACTTGTCTTAGGAAATGTTAAGTCTCAAGGAGAGCTCACATTTTTTTGCCTCATTCACCAGATTTCTGGGGCCTTTGAGATGCATCAAATCTGCATAAAGTAGGTTAAGTTACTTAGGGTCTTGTCTTTGATAACGTGGGAGTACAGGGTTCAGAAACTGCAGCTCCCAAAGGGCAGTGCCCCTCTCCAGTGCCTGCTATGACCTGTGGATTTGTTACTACTCCTGCAACACGAGTGAGGTGGAGCTGTTTCAACAGTCAGTGTCAATCCCATAAAACCACCACGAGAAGGTTGTTACAGCGCTGAAGGAAAATTGGGGCACAGAGGAGGAGTTTTCTAGCACAGAAACCCTCATGAAAACCAACTGAGCTTTATTCATTTCCTTTGGCTTGCAAACTGACCATACAGCAGGAGGGAAGCAGGGAATGTGAGAAATGACATTTCCTTACCCCGTGCACAGATCTGTGACACTCTCAGAAAGTTAATTAGATGTGCCTGGACTTGCTGGGTGTGCTGTGGTGAGGGACAGCACCTGCCCCTCCTGGAGGTGTGTGTTAGCTGGCTTTGCTGGAGCTTAGATCCTTGTTACCCTGTCCTGCTTGGGTGCAAAAAATAAAACCTAAGCCTTGGAATTTGAAGGATTGTACTTCAGAATATATACCAAAAATATCTCCTATCTAGTCTGAGATCTGCCGTCTCTCTTGCCATCTTTCCATTTCTAAATACTATTTAAGATGTGCTAAGTGTATTTCATTTAACTAAGCCTTTTTAATGGAATTCATTTTTAATGCATGATCACATGTGTGTCATGTCTGTCTCTGTGTTTGATTTTTTTAGGGCTTTATGCGATGAAGAATTTTATTTCTTGTAATGAGTGTATTTTCCCCTACCATGAATACATTCTAAAAATAATCCTTTTGTGTCAGTTCTGTTTTCCTTATAAAACCCAATGCAAGCTGCTTAGAGAAGTCTTTTGGCCAAATTAAACCCAAATGAAGTTTTTTATTAATTAATTTTATCAGTACTAACATGATAACATCTGTTACTAACATCTTGACTTACATTTTGAACGGGTTTCTATTTAGAAATATACATAAATTTTATTTTTAAAAATCATTTCACAGACATGAAACATTTTTCCTTCTTTTTGGCTCAGGCTAGCAATATTCATACATGTCTAAAATTACTTTCCACCCAGTGCATCATGTTGCAGACTCTAGAGCTATCCTAAGAATCCTTGAAATTTATGAATAAACATTTTTGTCTCTAATGGTTGGTAGCTTTTATCTGAACTTTGAGATGATGCTTCCAGAAAGTCATTCAACAGACCAATCAGCAAATGTATTGTAGTACTTCAAACCTACAGTCTTGACACAAGTCTGTGAAGTACAAACATTTAATGAATTCTGAAATAATACAAAGGAAATTACTGCTTTCATTTCTCTTCCTAAATGTACACAGTTAAAGATTAAGAAAAAAAAAAAAAAACAACTATCAGCAAACAAATGTTCCTGGTGATGTGAAGAAACCAAAAGCCTGGAGCACGTAGGGAGGGGAGAGGAGGGTGAGGATTTGCTCAACCTGCATTGTTTCAGAAACAAGAAAAGAGGATGCTACAGCTGTAAGAAATTAACACAAAATAAATATTGTACATGCTGATACTGATCAGAGGGGAAAAAAATCCAGACTGAGAAGACTAAGGTTTTTAAGATTGTAGGGCAATTATTTATGAAACCTTAGAAGAAAGGGAAAAAAAAAAGCCACATCTAAACAATAGAGTAACAAGAGTTATCTCATTCCTGAAAGTAGATTTTTGCATTTAAAGTTTGATGTCTTATACATTATTGTGACTCAAGACAGTATTATTGTAGCTGCACTTTTTTGTAAAATACTCTACAGGCAGAAATTATAAACCCTCTGTCTCGAACACTTCGTGATTTGAATCCTCAAATTTTTCCTGTCCTTTCACTCATGAGTAATTTTAGATATGTGAACCAGTCCCCTTGAACTCAGTGAGACTCAAGGTACATCAGCCTTTGGTGGGTTGCAGCTCACATGAGCAAGGATATGGAAAAATGGGCGAGAGCAAAAATGCTGAATGTGGGAAATCAGTAGGGAATGCTGCAAGTCAGCAGGTATAAGCTGTGCAGGGCTGCACCTCCAGTTGCACACAAAGAAATTTATGTTTTCCTTTTGCCTATCAGAATCTTTGATTGCTCCTGCCTAATCCTTTCCTGTGTGCTCTTTCCTTCTATTTCAGTTCCCACAAGTAGAAAAGTGTCATTTCATGTGATTTTGCTGCAGTGAACCACTGCAAAGCCTTTGTTTTCATAACACGTTAAACTGTATTCTTTGAATTCTTCATTGATTCTATTAAGCTTTAAAAACAGCCCTTTCCCTCTCCCTCCCCACCTCCACCCACACACACCAAAAAAAGGGAAGAAAAACCCCCCCAGCCCCCCTGGCAGTGCTCTGAAAGGACTGACAGGCTGTGCTCAGAAGAGACCTCAGGATCCCAATAGCAGGGTTGCTGCAGGTCAGGACTGAGGCTCATTTACAGAGCCCAGAGGGGCCCAGGAGTGCAAGGAGAGCAGGAGGTGCTGTGGGGCACTGGCACAAAGCTGCACAGCAGCTCGGGGAGAGGAGAAGTGGGGGGAGCTCGTTGCAGGTCAGAAAGGAGGTCTCAGCAGAACCTTTTGGGAGCTCCAGGACTGGAATAGCAAAGGGGGTGTCACAGGTCAGCACTGAGGTGTTTTGGCAGAGCTGCACAGGGGCCCAGGACTGCAATAACGGGGTGAACAGGTCATTGGCACTGGCAGGGATGCGTGGGAGAAAGCTGTGCAGAAGAGCCTGCCTTGCTTTAGCTAAAATGCTATGGCTCCTACTCCTTAATGAGTGTCCTCTTACCCCTAAACCCAGGAAATAATTCCTTCTAGAGCCTACTTCTCTACAGTCTTCACATGGCATTTTAGGTATGGGAGAGAAGTGATATCACAAACTGCAGCAGTGATCACATTTTGTGTTGTTGTGTAATTCCTGATGTAAAGACAAAGCAAAACTGAGTTTTCAAAGGATTTGGGGAGTTTGGGGTTTGCCAAACTCCCAAGCTACAGAGACTCCACAAAGTCTGCAGGCAGGAGAAGAAGTCACTGTGTGGATTCCCTCTGGGCTCAGAGCGGTTGCTCATAAACAGGCTGAGGTCTTGGGTATCAGGCTGCAATCTGCTCACTCGTACAATAATGGGCTTGCACTGTTTATGAGGTCATTGTAGTTTCCAATATTGTGTGTTTAGAGAGCATAAAGTTTACCTCTTGTAGGTGCATTTTCTACCAACGATACCAGGACTCTGAACAGTTGTTTGGGCTGCTCGTCAAAATAAAAGGAGAAATTTGCTTTGGGGGAGAACGTAATTAAAAAGAAATAGAGTTCAGAAACATATAGCTAGGTCCAGAGCTAGGTAAAACATTTCCCCCCTTTTCTCCTTCTTCTTTTTCCCAGCTTACCCTGAGAAAAACAGTTTGGGAAATATTTGATTTTATAATAAACTGTCCTAGATTGTATTGACTCAATCTTTGCTCGGTAGCAAACATTAACCTCCAGGAACATTTAGTCTCAGGTGACTAATAAGGAATAAAGAGGGAAAAGAACTGCAACTTCACAGTTAGTATCTAAGTTTACTTAAAACTACATGTTTTACTACATATTAGGCATTTACTTATCCATCAAGGGGTTAAAGGCATGCTGTTGTATCCTGCTATACTTAAAATACTGAAATCTGTGTTTAATGACCAATAGGCATATTAAATGTTTGCTATAAAATAATAGCATAACTATGAAATAGTAACAGCATCATTAAAGCAGTGAGAAGATACATTTGGTTACTACTCTGTAGACATAGGTAGTATGAAATATTCTCTGCCCAGCTACGGACAAGTCTAAAATGCAGTATTTTATCTCAAGTTATAAAGTTTCTGTCCATAGAGAAGGAATAAATTATTTCCCCAAATTTAAACTAAAAAAAAAATAAAAGATGCAGAGAAAAGACCAGGTTAATCTGATCTTCTGTCACGTTTCAGGGATGTGTCTGAGTTTTCATTCCATACATTTTCCTGTTTGCATTGTGCACAGATTTGTTTCCCTCCCTTTCTCTCCTACTCACTGTCAACAACAATAAACCCTGGCACTGCAAAAGACAGTGTGTGTGTGTCTAAATGCCTTGCTGGAGAACACAAATTCCTCCTGCCCACTGGCTGAAATGCGTTGCTGGACCTTTGCACAGGGTCCCCATTTTGTGACTGAGGGTTCCAGGTTCTGTAACAATTCAATATAACAATATACAGGATCCCACCAAGTGTTTGATTAAGGTGGTAACTGAAGAATTGTGGTAGTCTTGTAGTCCTTGACACACTCCAAACAATCCTTTCCATCTAGAAATGTGAGGAGCTGCAGGAGGACACTTTTTTTAGGCATAGCTAGATGTCAAAAGTAGACTACTTGTTTTAGAAGTACTACCTACCATTCTCTGTAGTCTAATATTGTGACATATTCTTTGTAATTCAAACATTGCTCCTTGCTCATCAAATTGCTTACACTGCCCTCATCTATCATGGCTTGAAACATGTGATAAATGCTTCAAGTTCTTGCTTCTGCTTTCCTGCACCCTTCAGTGCAAATTCCTTCACCTTCAAGAGGAAAACACCTAAATAACATCTCTTCTGGCTTTTCATGCCTTGCTTATTTCTCTTTACAAAAAGAGCTCTTTCTCACATCATCTGTTTCTTGCCAGGTTGGATGGAACCTCCTTTCTTCACTTACATCCATCCAGCTATTTTTGCTTCTCAGAATCCCTCTGGTGATAACTCACAGCAACCAAAATGTCATATCCCTTTTACTCTTTACTGGAAAAAGGAGATCACTCAGCTTTGTCTCACCTGTGTTCTGAAGACAGTAAGAGCAAAAAGAGGGGCAATCAGTGATGGAAACAAATTTTAGCAATGCTGAAAGAGGAACATCAGCATAGTTCTAATGTATTTCTGCTGGGATGTGAAATTCAATACAAGGGTTCTGTTTTTTTCATATGTATTGCTCATGAGGGACTGGCTTAAATAAGCTAAACATGCATTTACAGTCACCAGGTTCACTACTAATGCTGTAAAATGCCAGTTCATAAACACAGATGAAACATAAAGTGTGTTTGCTTTTGAACACATAGAATGATGTAGTGGGTTGTAGTCATGTTTTCCTTCAATTGTTTGTGACTGCCATCACAGCACAGTTTGTTGTGCTCAACATTCAAATAGGCTGAGAAAACTACTCTGTTTCCTTTGTAATTTTTCACCAACAGGTTTTTTTCCACTATAGATAAAGCTACGGTGTCATCCTTTAATTCCTTGATTGCCTAGAAATACAATTCAACACAGCTTTAGCACCAAGCAACAATCATTCCATCCACTATTAGCATAATGCTTAACTCCATACTTAAATTGTTTTGCTGAGTAACAAAGAGGTTATTTGTGTCCTTAAGTGGTTTACTGAACTACAGACTGTATTCCTGGGCTACAGGTAGTTCCTGCAGCACAGGTATCAACAGATTTTGCCCATTTTTAGCAGATCTGAGAAGAAAACAGAATGCAAGCACACATATAACAGGAAATAGTGCAGAGCATAGATAACTCATGCAAAATAAAGACGTGGCAAGTGTGTGTCACTGCATGGTCAATTATAAACATTCTGTGGTTCTACTGTGAAAAGAAACAAAATACAGACAGCTATGACAGAGTGAGGCTTTAAATAAGCAATAATAAAAATAGAGTAGATACACAGAACAGTAAGGCCATATATTGCACATGGCTTTGAAAAAAGTTATAAGATTTCTTGTAAGTATTTTATATGCTTTTCAACATTTGATGAGCATCTTTCGTAACAGAACCCATTGAAATTATGCAACTCGGTATAGTATTAATCATCAGAGCTATTCCACACTTAAAACATTCATGTAGAAAAAGAATGTCTAAAAAAATGAGGAAAATCTTTATGAGTAGACAGGATCCTTTTAATTTTGTTTAATTACTTCTTTATTTTACCTCAGAAGGCTTTAATTCCTATGAGTAGGGAATTCACAGTTACAAGGCTTAGGCCTTTATCCATCAAACATCAGTTTAGGTTTGCAAGAGGTGCCATTGAAAGCAGTAAAGTTGTGTGCATGAAGCTGGAAGTGAGCACATCTGGGCCTGAATAAGTGACTCCACGTGATATATTTGTCTCTAGGAGCTCTCTCTTTCCCTTTTCCCTGTGTAGGTACATTTTTACACTGTGCAGAAGTTCAGTGAAGTGGTTCTAACGTGGGATGGGAAAGAAGAATCTCTTCAAACATGAATCAAAGCTTAATTGCTACTAAGAGCCTCGGTGCTATATTTCGGTAGCCAGAGCTTGTCATGACTTGCACAGGCCATTTTCCCAGCAAGTTAAATGTCTTTTCTTTCTTCTGTCCAGCAATAGTGTATGTGGCATTGGCCATGAACTCTCCAGATACCCACCTGTGCAGGCCACACCAGTGTTGTGCATAATTTCAACTCTGACTTGTCCATTGCTGGCAAGTTCTGGCAGAAAGGGACTCACGGGCAACCTGAATTAGTAAAACATCTTTGCTACTTCAGCTTTAAGATTTCTGAATAATAAAGTCCTAAGCAGGTTCTTAAAATTGAATTTTTAAAAGTTTGATATACTTTTAAACATTCTCGGGTCTCAGTTTTTCTCTTTGTTGGCATACCACAAATGACAGCTCAAATTAGCCAGTTCTCCTTTTCTTTATTCTCACTGAATTTCCATTCCTATTCTCGAGTATAATGTAGCACAGCCAGCTGCTTTTTTCCACTCTCTTACAGAGGAATGTTTATTTACATTTATTCATGGAATTTAAAAATTGCAACCTGGAGTTTACGGTATAGATGACAACATGTATGAGAGTATGAAGGCCTACTCAGAATATTAGCAGTCTTTAACATTTGACCTAATGATGCAAAAATGTTGTCCTACATTATTTCTAAGATTCCACATGGAATATTTGACCGTTGTTAGGAAAGGAGAAATGTGCTTTAGGAAAGAGAAAATTTCAGCCACTGTGCTTTAATTTAATTTAATTGTGCTTTATTCTTTTCCCTTTTTCTACTCTTTCCTACCCCACTCCAAGTATATTGGCTCAAGAGATGCTCCAGCATCCACTTCTTTTCCTGGATCATCTCCAGTGCCACAGAGATTCTGATTATCATTATGTTTTCAGGTGTACTGTTTCTATGTTTTCCATACCCTGCACAAATGGTATATAACTATCCTTTGTAGAATACTTAATTCTGCATCAAATGGAAACAAGTTTTGTCATCTCCCTGGGTTAGGAGCATCTTAAAATCTAATTTATGCCTTTTGAAGTTTTGGTATGGGGTTTGGGTCTGGGGAGAACAACATGTGGGCAAGGCTATTCTTGTAATTAATTGTTTGCTTTCTCTGGCTGCTCTGAGAATCTGTTCTTTGTCCTGCATATCTGATAATGTCATGACTCTGAGGTTCTTTATAGCTGTAGTAGCTAATGTACCTTAATGCATTTATATTTCAGCGTCCTCAGAGGGGTTCCAAGCTGTGGTCTCATTAACAGAAACCAGAGCAGGGTGGAAGGAGCCTTCCTGATAACCACACATTTGAGACTTCTCATTGTGACTCTTCTCTCTTGCTTTTTCTGTGACCTCTCCCATTCCCCTCACAGCCCAGCCACAGGCTAATCATCCTTATTACAGTAACAAACATCTTGCATTCTCTAATCTATTGTTTTTAATCTCACAATTTGTGCTTGTCTAGAATGTCACATTTATAAACAGAGTCCAGTGCCTTCTGTTCCCAAAGCACAGGCATCCACCCTGAGAGTGATTGAGGAATCCCCTTAGGCTCTGGGAGATTTAGGGTTCATGATTAAGATGACTGTAACTTCCAGGTGTGAGGCTCTGGCTTTACATAGGGAGCAGGGGAGTGTAAAAATGTAGTAGACAAACAGCAACATTGGGAGTGTAAAAATGTAGTAGACAAACAGCAACATTGGGTGAAGTTGCTGTTACTTTTGCCCTTTTGAAATGCTTGGTTTAAAATCAAACAGCAATAGTCTCACTGTGGTAGGATCACAGCTAACAAAAACTGCCACACAGACTGGCTGGAATGCTGGACATCAGAGGCACCTGGCAAGATTTAGCCCTTCCATCACCATCTCTCACCAGCATGGTTCACACCAACAGGGCTGCTGAAGCCCCAGGAACATACTGAACAAGGAGTCTATCCAGCTTAGTCACCTGCCAGCAATGTGGATACTTTAGGAAAAATAGAAGAGGCACCCAGTGACACTTGCTCACCTTCCCAGCACCTGTGGCTTAGAGAAGTTCCTCAGATCTCAAGCAAATGTTCATTGTGTAGGTGCAGTGAGTCAGATGCCTCCAAGTACACATGTTGTGTAGTTAGCCTAGGCATGATCAGTTAAGTCTTCGGAGACCTGCAGGTATCAGGTTTCCTGTATGGGACTGGTGTTCCTTGAAAAACTTACAGATTAAATACTACAGGTCTTCTGCTCAGTGTGCCTGGCACACGCACCAGTATTTCTTTTGAGGAGTCTGGTACAGATAACAAACTAGAGAAAGAGAAAAAGAGAACAGAAGACACCTCTGCTTGAGGAAAGAACAAAAGTACTAACAAACAGCTGTGCTCACTCCTGTCAAAGCAGGGTTATCAAAAATTCACTCTTAGCAAAATGATTCTTGGCACTGTAGGCAGCTGTTCAGACTACAGATGTCACTTTAGATACCTGGTCATCAACCATTATCAGAGGGTACTGTAAACTTGTGTTGTCTTCAACCTTGGTAATGTGTGCATTTGATCTCTTTGACCACCTTCAGCACAATTTAACCCAAAGCAAGAAGATGTAATATTAACCAATAATTTGCAGAATCATCTGTGCCCACTAAAAAGACCTCATTTCTGGCATCTTCTACTTTAAGCAGATGAGAAGGACACCAAGAAAGGGAATTTCACAGAACTAATTAATTAGAAGTGTCAAAATAAAGCTAGTGGGCTATAAAAGGTAGTTGGGAGAAAAAGGACAACGATGAATAAGAGAAGCATGCAGGGCAGGCGAAAGTGAACAGATGAAGGGATGAAAGAGGACCCCCTCCTCTTTTTAAGCAAGTGAACTTTTGTCAGAAAAAGCAGAGAATATAAAACTAAAAAAATACCACAGGATCATCAGAATGGCAGCTGGATGTCCTTATCACTTATACTGTAACAGCTTTTAAAAGGGTGGAAAAATCCTAACTGAATAACCATCCTTTTTTTTTTATTTTTAATAAAGCATCTGACTTTCACATTCAGAGGTTTCATTACAACCTCTGGGCAACTAAAGTGCTAACGGGTTCAGCTTTCACATCTGTACTTCGGGATGAAGAAAAAAAGGCCAGAAATGAGTTGCATTTTCCTTCTTCTCGTTTAAAAGGAGCGATATTTTGCCTTGCAAGGAGCCAAGTGCAGTTCACGTGCTCGGCTTCCTCTGTGCCGCCCATAAAAACAGGAAAAGCGAGTCCTTTGGCCGCGCTGCTCTTTATTGTCGGGTTGTTTGACATGTTTTTCTATCGCAATTCACAGCGGGGAGCGTTTATCTCCGTTATGAAAACCAGTTGGCCCATTGTTAGGAGAGAAAGCTGCACTTCCCCAGTGGGAAGTCAAGTGTCTCTGCAGCGTAGTGGGAAGGAGTTCTGCTGCTGAAGTCAACATGTGTCGGTGCTGGGAGACTCTGTGTGCTGGGAGTCTCTGATTAGTCGGGACATGGCAGAGCAACGGCCACTCCAGCCCCTCTTCCTGCCCACTGGAGACAGGGCCTTTGTGCAACATCAGCTGCAGCAGCTGTGAGATTTCTGTCTTTCATTCTTTTCCTGAAGTTGGTTATTTTGAAGGAGATGCTCAGCCACCCTCCAAGAAATGTCCGCTCCATTCGCTTAAAAAATGCAAATACTGCGTCTTGAGTTCTTTTCTGCTTCCTCTTTCATTCCAAAACAGTAAGAAAGGATTGTTTTATTCGTATTCTTTTCTTTTTTTACAGTCCTAACACTGAAAGCTCACTTTGCCATTTATTTTCCCCTAACAAAAATTCCTTAAGCATTCATGTCTGATAGTGCCCAATTATTCATGTGGTGTTTCTTAGAATTCACCTTCCTGTTCAGCAAGCATGGTCAGTATGGTGTCTAGCTCAAAGGTGTTGTGTTGAAACAAAATTAAGCCATGGACCAATTTGCTTCTACCAGTCAGTCTTCTGGCCAGTGCTTGGGTGACATTGCATCTTTGAGAAGACCCATTAGTTTCATTCACTTCAGGTCGAGTAAATGTGACTTTATCTGTCTAGATCAAATAATAAAATCTCTTAAATATCACCCAAGTCATTCATAAAGGATAGAAAGTTCAGTCTGTGTGATATTTCAGAATGGGCTTTTGTCAGGACTCGGTATCTGCTCTTTCCAGCAGCATTCTGATCTGAAGTCAGACTTTGTGTTTGCATAATTTTATTGTCAAAATCTGAATGAAGGACATGAAAAGTCAGATATTCATCTTGATTTATAATGTGTGACTTGGTCACATATCCGGTAGTGTTTAAAATACGTAATTTAATTACTCTACTTTCTTTATAGTAATTATATACAGTGTATTGGATTGTTAGAATTTGTTAATCTATTGGGCTAATCAAATTATTGTGTAATCCTGTATTTATTATTATTAATATTTCCCTTGGATGACAATTTGTTTTTATACATGGCTTACAAGCTAACAACAGTTTTAAGACTAGAAACAACAGTTTTAAGACTAGAAAGCAAAACAAAGATAGAATATAACTGAATTCTCACCTTTTAAACTGCTAGTCCAATGCTTCATTTTGTGCACTTGCCTGTTGGGCTCAGTTTGACCTTTGTAAAGTATATAAAACTGGAAGACCAGGCTAGAGTTCATATTTGAGCATCTTCCTTGTGGGATGTAATTGTTTTATGCATTCTGATTTTCTCTGGCTCTTCAATGAATATGAAGCAATTGTTTAAGTACAAGTTTTAGGCCAAAGGCTGTCAATTGCCTTTGAAATTTGCATTGTTCCCTATTGCTCTTGTTCTTTTATTAAATCCTGAAAAATTCAGCATACCAGATTACATCTGTGGGAAGAACATTTATACCAAGAGATCTCATGAAGATAAAAAGCTCATTGAGTTGTAGCTCTTCAGTTCTGGCTGAAGCAAAACAGCAGTACAAGAAAAATAATTGGTTCTAATGAAAAAATACAAAGCAAACAAATTCCAAGTAGTGGGGTACTTTTTAGTTTGTTTCCCTAAGATTTAAAAATTCCATGTAGCAAGGAATATAAACTTCCTCATCAAGCTGTATTAAAGGTCCAAAGTATTTCAGACTTGAACTCCTCCGTGTTCTAGTTAGTTTTAATTTGATTATGCAGGACTTTGTCCATGGGTAAATTATCTAATAGTATTAAAAGCCACAGATATCCAGCATTTCAAATATCCACTCTCATACACTTCATTGTACAAAACCAAAAACTCTTGGTAACTTTTGCCACTATGTACAGGATGGTTTTTGTTTGGTTGGTTGGATTTTTTTAATTTTATGCCCCATTAATTGTGCTGTTTCTGTACAGTTTCTTGCTTATAAAACTTACATTGAGATAGAAGTGACAAATGTTTGGGACTGAAGTATTTCTGCTGCTAACTCTCTTAATTTAAATAGAACAGAGAAGGACCTAGAAATCTTTAAACTATTTAGATAGTGAAGGTGTATTTGGGGAGTGCATTGATACAAATCATATTGTAAGTCTAAAATGCTGAGATTTAACTTTGTTGATCAAGAGTTATAATCAATACAAGGGTTCAGTGCTTTCCAGGAGAAGAAACTCATTCTGTGGCAATGGATAAATTCCGAAAACATTTTGAAAGGGAGAGGAAAGTGATTTTGCTGCCTTGCTTGGTTTGCACCCATTAGCAGGGGTTACTTCCAAAGAGCAAATGCTTGCCTTTGAAATACAGTAGACTGCCTCAGCTATGTCTCCAAAACTGTTCCCTATATGAAATACCAAAAATATCATTCTTTAACTCTCATTTCAAGTGATATTAGTTTGTCTACGAAGTCATATCACCCAAAATGTATTTTAGGAAGAAAGTATAAATATTTTCAGCAAGACAACTTATTTGTTTGTTTACTATCTGCTACCTCCTTCTAAGACTGCTGATATGAAAAAAATAAATGAATGAAACATCCATCAGACATCAGTATATTCTTCCTTCTTCTTAGAACTGTCTCTTGGAAGGAGCTAAAAATTCTACTGGTGTCCACATTAAAATTCTCATGGACTTCAGCAGATGAGTAGTTCATACAGGATTGAAAATGAAATGAAAAGAAATTCAGGATAATACTGAAAAGTCATTGCACATATTTCACTGAAGCTTGGAAAATAAAGAGGATTCCCTTGAAGACAAAAGTTAATACAGAACAAGTTATTGGTGTCATTATGAGGGACAACTGGGTGAAATTTCACAAACACAATCACTGTTAACTGTTTTCTTCCTCTAGAATCATTTAAACAATTTTTTCCTTCTGAAAATAAGTAAAAAAGAAAAATCTGCTATATGACATGTAAGAAAAATCAGTTATAACAGGCTAACTATATGTTCCTTTAACAGACCCAAAGTTGATCTTAACTTCAGTTTGTGTAATTTTCCACCTACACACATTTTCACTGCTGGTTTTGCATGCTTTGTTAACTGTGCATTAAAATGGACTGTCATAAAAACCTCCTTAACAAAAACTCCAGTGCAGCTTCTCACAAATTAATCTAATCCCTCTCATATTTGCCTAATTTGGTTACATCTTCACTGTTACTATTGTTATTTCTTTGTAATGCAATAGCATCTATAGATCTCATGCAAGATCAGGGGCTCGCTGTGCTAGACAGTGTGTAAATAGAAAGTGAGAGACAGTCCCTACCCCTAAAGCACTCCTAGTCTAAATAGACCCAGTAGGAAAGGAAGCCAAGCATGGAGCACTGAAGTGATTTTGCCTGAGGTCATACACCAGTTCATTAGTACGTTTTGGGAAAGAAACTGCTCTTTCTGCTGCCCTTCCAAAATCTCTTTACATGCACCTCTCATATGGTGATTGAAATTATCTTAAATATTTACAGTTGCAGTGTTGTCCTTACTTGCATTTCTGTATAGCGTGCTGGTGGTTTGCTTGCCACGAAGCTGATCTCAGCTCATTTCTGTGATACTGGAATGCAGCTTGCCAGCCTGATGGACCTCTGGGATTATTATTACCTAACTAGAGATTCTGTACCCAAGACTTTCAAAACTTGAGCAGCCTGACCTAACTCTGACATTAGGCCTGTACTCACAAGGGATTGAACTGTACTTTCAAGCTGGATGAGTGCGCAATTCTGTTTTTAGTGGTGACTAAGTGGCTTCATTCTCACACTTTTTTTTATAGCTCTGGCAGAACATCATCCAATTCTGAGGGAGTTTGATGTTATCCATTGTGTCAACCCAGCATCTACAAGCAACTTAACTCATGCTTTTACTTTGCCCCTTTAGTCTATAACTGCCTGAGAGGGAGCTGCAAACTCCAAGTCCCCCAGTTTTACTGGCTGGGTAGATCCCTACCTTTTTCTCTTTGGCAATTTAGGGACAGCACTGATGCTGCTCACATTTCTGAGTTCTAGTAGCTCACCAACATTCCTCACCTTGTCTTCAGGGACATGGGCAATGCTGGCAGATTTATAGGCCCTCAAGAGGGACAAGGACATGCTGCCTACCAATTGCAGTCCTCCCCATCAGCTCGCTGCAAGGTGTTGTTGATGTGGCAGCTTCCCATGTAAACAGGAACTTTTCTGAAGAAAAAGAAGAACATATTCTTCAGGAACACTTGTGTCACTGCTGTGTATTCTGTTCTCTTTTTTCCCCATCTCTCTCATTCTTTATTATCAAGGAAGTTTGCATGTAAAGAAGACCTTTTTATCTTATGAGTTCATTGTGCCTTCAGTAGCCAT
This sequence comes from Platyrinchus mystaceus, assembly GCA_035041135.1. Classification (NCBI taxonomy): domain Eukaryota; kingdom Metazoa; phylum Chordata; class Aves; order Passeriformes; family Tyrannidae; genus Platyrinchus; species Platyrinchus mystaceus. The sequence goes on from JAWWLV010000045.1 coordinate 64,572,072, forward strand.
TTGTGAAGGCTCACGCAGAGGGTTATGGCTTCAGGTGAGCAGCAAACAGTGGGAGCAGATGGAATCCCAGGGAAACAAAGATACAATTCTCATGCAAATCCATCTGCAGAAAGAATGCAAAGAAAATACATTCAATGCAAACACTCTTTTAGTGAAACCTTATGATCATGAAGTCAAAGGCACAAAAGTCAGAAGTTTCAGCAGTAGGATTCCACAGCAGCTCTAAACTTGGCTGTCTTGCTGCATTTTTCATGAAACTTTTAGCTTTTGTCTCTATCTCCCATCCAGGTTTGCTCCTGTGGATCTGAGCCTTAATGTCTGAGAAAGTTTCTGTTCTAAATTTCTGACACAAAACCATCTCTGTTAGGCACCATGGCTTAACTTTGCAAACGGTGAGCACAAGTGTGTAACAAAAACCCCTGAAGTTAAGTTTCTCTGTGAATGCTGATTTGAGCTTTCTGACTCTTCCAGGTCTAAATAGTATCTGCAGTTATGTTGCATGAATAGAAAGCTTTTGTACTAAGTTTCTCCTTCAATGCTTTTGGTTTTTTATATAGTGAGACATTATGTCATCTGTTCATTGCAACTTCTTTTCTTCTGCATTTAGTTTGCAATCAGCTTCTTGAACAAAAGTGAGGTCTTTGAGAACAGGGGAAACCTAAAGTAGTTAAGATCACTGGGAAAGCTGCACAGACATTTATTTAAAGGGCTAGCTGAACTGTCAGTTTAGTACAAAGTTTACTCTTACATTGAATTTGTCATGTGCACGGTAGTTCAGGCTTTTAAAAAATTGGTTTCAATCTTCATTGATCTGACACTGCAATGTACTACCATGTGTGAGGAAAGGCACAGCCTTCATTGATTCAGGTTTTCCTTCAGTGTAAAATAGCAGCTGAAGTTGGTCTGTACCTGAATGGTGTGGATGGTCCATCTTCAAGTCTGCCACCTTTGTTAGCTCAGCCGAGGGAGTTAACTTCCCCATCACCTTTCTTCAGCTGTAAGAATGGGCTGTCTGTTTGCTTTAGGATTATTTTAATGCTTGTTCAGTGACCCAGATTTTAAATTAATACAAAAACTGGAGCTTCCCTACTGCAGTGCTATTTTACTGCACTGTATTTTCTGTGCATCAAAAACAAAAAAACCCAACCAAACAAAAAAACACAAAACCAAAACCAAAACAACAACAAAACCCCAAAAACAAGCAAACAAAAAAAATTGCAGTCACCTGAACTTTATTGCAAAAAGCAAACTAAATCAGGTAAAGGACACTGTGAATATGTTGTAACGTGTGAACTTTCTCCATTTTCAGCTGAATATATCACAATAGGTAATATCTTAATATATTTTCACTCATTTTGAAGACTCAAGCAGTCCTAATATAATGTGTATGCATAGAGGCTTAAACTGAGTTTGTGAAGGTACCTAACATATGGTATTCCCCAATCTTTCCTGATTGATGCTACTACCCTCCTATTATTTTTTTTTTAATTTTATCAATAATTTTTCTTTCAGGAATGTGTTTGCTCTTGTTCATTAAACAAAAAAACAACCTCACAGTAATGACACAGTGACATCCTATCCTTCATTTAAGACTTTGATTTTAAAACTGTTATGTGAGCTAACACCAGAGGAGATGCAGACACAGACTATATAACAAACTTTGCTATAAGCTGTTTTCTATCCCCTTACACAGCTTCTGTCCCTGGATTTTCTCCAAAAGTTTTTCACATCTTCCCCATTTCTGTTTCCTCATCCCAGTCTATCTTCTGTACCTCAGACTTGGTCTAGTTACTTTGTCAGATGGCTCTAACCCCTCCTTCCTGACCCTACATCTCGCTCTTTGTGCCTCCACAGGTTTCTGACACAGGCACATTCCCACTCTGTATTACCTAGAGGCATAAATATAACAAAACAAATGAACAAATCAAATCCCCAAACATCTGCTGGGTCATGTCTGCAGAAAGCAGATAGGGCATCATAAAACCCAAATCAGAAGTGGGTAAGCATTTGTTGCTGAGTACATCATAGTCTTTTCTCTTTCCTGGCTCACCAAGATCCATTGCAATGGAAACCAGCAAACTTTATGTAGAGATCTGTTTTTAGAGATCTAAGATGGGCAGTATGGGTGTGATTGCTGGTGCTCCTGATTCTTTTTTTTTTTGAACAACACCTGAGATGACCTTAAGAGTGCTGTGTTTAGAGGTGACACGTGAGCTACAAGAAAATAGTGTTAAATCTGAAAAGAACAAAAATATGCCCTCTCCCCCCCAAAAAAAAATTGTAAAACTGACACAAGCCTAAGGAGTTGTTGCTTGCTGTTGATATGTCAATGAGAGGAAGAAAAGCTATATCAACCTGCTGGGCAACATGCTAATGCTGTGAGGGGAAGAAGTATTTGGGCACATCCAGAAGATTCGTGGGGATTAGTAAATTGCTGATATGTAAATTCCTAAACTAGAATCTGTGCCCACAGACCATGAACTTGTCTGTGCTGTTTCCCTGGCACACCATTATCTGACACATCTCCTCACTGCTGGGCAGCTACTCAGCATCTGCAGCACTGACACCTTTGAAGGGAGATGAGCACCCAGATGAGCAACTAAGTGTGAGCTGGTGGTGATTCCAGCTCACCTGACCTTAGGTGCTTTGATGGGGATTTAGAGAAGGAAGAGGAGCAGGGAAAACAGCTTGTCGTGAAGACACGCAGGCTCTCCTGCCTAGGAAAACTGTGCCTACGATTTGGGGGCTGTTTGGAACCTTCCTGAGGAAAAATTATTGACATTAAAGGGGCTTTTTTTGTGGTGGTACAGAACAGGGCTCCTACTCAGCTGCCCAGGAGGCTCCCACGGTGGGTGGTAAGACATTGGGAGTCGCCAGATGGCTGCCGAGCTGGTGATTAAGGTGTTGGGACACCGAAGGAGCTTGTTCGAAAATGTATCATGGACCACACATCATTCTGAACACAGCATTAATTTTCTGGTTTGTGAGGAGTCAGATTTATTAACAATTTGCATACTTGAAGCTTTGTGTGCTGGGCAGCACATCCCGCTCTCGTTACTGTTAACTGCAGTAGGAAATATGCACATAACCCCCCATCCACTGCCCAGGCAATTTGCTTCTAACTTTGTAAGTTTTTAGAAATCAAAATTAAATCTGTATGCAATAGGAGAAAATTCCTACATCTTGTCTTTTTTTCACCTTAAAACCTCAGTGTTTTAAAAAATGTTAAACTGCTTCGTATTAATTAAATCAAGCTGGCTAAATTTGCCTCTTAGATATCTGAAATGGAACTCTGTTTTATAGCTTGAAATATTGTTTTTTAGGAAGATAAAGTTTTGAGAACCTTTGACTGATCTGTAGTAAAATATTTTACAGCAATTTCATTTGCCTGAACAAATATTTTTAGAACATTAACAGAAATGTATGGCATAAATTTCAAAGCCTATCGTGTAATTTCATGTACAAATATTTATATACATGGTCCCAGGGAAGTTAAAAATGTAATGTTTTTACAGAAAATATACAATACAGCATATACTCTCCTTACAGTATATATTATCTAAAATGGGAGAGAATTTTCTTTCAGTATCTCCAAGTGAATAGCTTTTATTTAAAATGCAGCTGATAAATGTCAGCAAACAGAAATTTTATTTTGTAGTACTGATACACCAAGAAATCCAAATATAGTACTAAGAAGATGCTTTTGATGGAGACTGGATAACACAACAGTGACTTCAGCTGGAGGAGCTCTCTTTGTTACATGGGACAGCCTTTGCCCTTCGTCACTAAATCTTCTGTCCACACACAAAGTGCATTCAGACCTATTTTGTCACAGTGAACACTCATGGGCTGCGACTTACAGGGTATTGGAGGAGAGGTTTGCAATGCAAGTTATAATGTGTATGCATAGAGGCTTAAACTGAGTTTGTGAAGGTACCTAACATATGGTATTCCCCAATCTTTCCTGATTGGTGCTACTACCCTCTTATTATTTTTTTTTAATTTTATCAATCATTTTTCTTTCAAGAATATGTTTGCTCTTGTTCATCAAGCTTTGAGTGCTTGATTCAAGCCCTCGCCCTTCTCCTGCTGATGTTGTTAAAACCTAAACCTGACTTAAAGTTCCTCTGACCCTCAACTGGAAACTTGCCAGCAGCCCCGAGTTCAGCATAAAGTGAGTTCTACCTTGCATATAACGTAAATAATACTTAGATAAGCGAGCTCACAGGCAGCCACTTCAGGTACTCTCATTCTGAAGTCAGTGCAGGCTGTTTTTCACTGCTAATTTGCCCTCCTTCCCTGCCAGATGCAGTTACAAGGCAACACTTAGTTCTCAAAGCTGCCAAGCTTTGCCTGTTTCTTCCCGAGCTGTCAAATGCCTGTTGTAGCACGCAGAGTCACCGAGCTGAAGTCATAAGTCAGTCAGAGGCTGAGCCAACATAACAGCTCACTGCTACTGACAGGGGCAGGTCCTGCTCCAGCTGCACACCCCTTTCCTCCCTCTTCTGCAGATCACTGTGTGATACAGTTCTGAGCCAATTCCCAGAGCTGCATCAGTCTCACTTCAGTGCCCAGTGAAATCATGGAAAAGATTATTCTGGGTCGTACTGAAAAACACCTGGAGGACAATGCAGTTATTGGTCAGAGCCAGCATGGCTTCATGAGGGGAAAGGCCTGCTATCAAACCTGATTTCCTTCTGGGACAGGCTAACCCACCTTGCTGATCCAGGGCAAGCCATATAAAGTGCCCTAACTGACTGGGTCCAAACAGTGTGTGGACTAATGATGGGTCCATTGACAGCCATAAGCAAGGATAGAGACAGATCCAGGACCCAAAGGAAACAGGGTCATCTACAGCATTGTTCCAGCAGATCATGGGCTGAAACAGGCTCCAGAGCCCATGGGTAGGGGTAAAGGGAAGCCCAGGGGAAGCTGGTCAGGGCCACTAAGGCCTATTAGTGACCCCAAAGCCCTGAAACAGTGATGACCTTCATACAGTGATGCTGACTGGAGGGCTGGTCAGTCAGTCAGTTAGGAGAGTTTTGCTATGTGCTAACATTCTCTTTATTTCATTACCCAGTCTTGATATGTACATTTGCACCCTAAAACTTGGTCACCAAACTTGGCAGGTGGACCCTGAGCACTAGGACAGTGGGTAACGTGTCTTTGCAACTTGAACCAGTCTCCACCCGAGCTACTGCAAACCACCTCTTTCTGTTCCCCACCATGTGCTGCTGTCACCTGCTCTGCAGTGGTGATTCTGCTCAGGGTATTTATCCAATGGAAAATGCTCTGTTTTCCTCCCCTTTGGGGAGTTTGTCCTGACTCACTGACAGCCTGACCTAAGTCAGTGTGCAGCTGTGAGGTGCTGAGTGCAGGCAGGCAGTGAGATCTGCTGAAGGCACGGGCAGTAAGGCTGCTTCCTCTCAAAGCTCAGCCTCAGCTGATCGTGAAGCAGCCACCTGAATTTTGCCTTGTGTTTTTAATATCTGTTAAAAACCTGTTCAAAGGTCCCTTGAAGCTGCAAAAGAAATGCTACTTAAATATATTCTGTGACATTCAGTGGCCTTTGGGTATGATCCTGTGTTGTGTTATTTGCCAAGCAGCAATATGATTCCTTTTTTTGCAAATTGGTTCCTACTGTGTGCCCAGGTCAAATACTGTCATCCATTGTGGTGAGAGCCTTTGCAGTTTCAGTTCTGATGCTAATATTTCTTCAACCTTGGCGTGTATTTGTTGATCATTAGTCTAAACAACTGTTGGATTTTTAAAAAAGAAATTACTGTAAATGTAAAAGCAAAGTTAGTGTTCTTGCTAGGAATTTAAAAGCAGTGGAAGGAGATAGCCAAGGACTGTCCAGGAGAAACATCTCCTGGTACTCCATAGATACCAGAAGATATTCTTATTCGCATGAAATCTACAGTGTTGGAGGGGGGGATCTAATTCTTATTTTTTACAGGACTGTCCAAGGGTAACACGAGGTCATTCCTAATGATTTTAAGATTTCAGATTGTGATTACTGTTGAGTTTCTTTTAAATCACAATTGAACAGAGTAATCTGAATACACTTCTTACTAATGAGTTCAGGCCTGTGACGCTGGGCAAAAGAAATAACCCTAAACACTTTGAGGACCATTAACTTTAATGTTTGCCTGATGATGAAAGAATAGTCCAGGCCAGTTTTTCTGGGCTTTACCACGTGGGGTTCTTTTAGCAGTGTGATGAGTTTCATTTGGAAACATTGTTCAAAATTTAAAAGTGCTCTTTTAATGCACATTTAATTCTTGTACGGAAAACATCTCAATTCATATCCCATGGCAGATTTTCAATGGCAAATGTTGTAGACACAGCAAAGCCTCCATTAAATGAGCAGTTGCTGATTTTTTTAATGTATTTATGCTTCTTACACAGTCTGTCAGAGCAGTTGCTGCCTTGTTTATTTTTGTCCCATGTAAGATATATAGGTTTTGCTTCATAAATCCAGGATTATCCCAAGTAATGTTCATGATGCAGTCTGATTTTGCTCTTGAAGTCAAATATCTACACCTTTTTACAACCATGTAATTTTTTTCCAATATGCTGTAGAAACTTGACTTCTCACAGATATATCTGACTTTCCTGTCCCTCATTTAAAAATCCCACGTTTGAACATACTCTTCTTTGAAAGGGTTTAATTTCACCTCTGCTAATGTTATATGACTCTATTAGTTATTAATGTGGTCAACTCATAAACACAGTTTAGGGGGTACTGGCCTTGGAAGAACTTTCCAGGAGACCAATATATCAAATCAATTCTGAAGCCCCTTGACCTCAGGATAGAATTACAGGTTTATAATTTACTCAACACTTACATGACCCAGAGAACAAAGGATTGCAAAGTCAGTCAAAACTAAATTACTCTTGACCTTAAATTAGTCATTTTCATGCTATTAAAACTATAGCTGGATCAGTCCTGAGATTTTTTTCGAGTTTATAAACCAGGTCTGTATTTTTATATATTTCTGCTCACAAACTAGAGGTATGCATATACTTTAATGCATGTTTAATTATTTTCTGAAAGTTACCAAAGAGCTTCATCCATAGAAGTGTATTAAATGTGGGGATTTAGACATGTATATGTGTGTGTCTCCAAAATATCCAGTTCTCTTGTGAATTATATGAATATATGTAATAAAACCAGCAATTTATAGCTGATAGGGTGGAACAGCAAGAATCCTGTAGGATGATGCCAGCTGCCTGCTAGTGCTTGGGAGATTCTGCAGTCCTCACTGGGGTACAGGATCAGGTCTGTGTTCAGTAGCTGAGCCATGACAGAGCATGTTGCTGACAACATGCATTGTTGACAATATTTGTCACACTTTGCAGACATGCATGAATAGAGAGGATAAATATCTGAAGAACCTTCTATCAACACCACTTTTAACTGCATAATTTTAGTTGCATAACTGCAAATTTTGTGAACTTAAATTTTTGTATGCAGCTTGATACCTGTCCTCAGCCCATCTGTTCAGTGAAATAAGACATGTACTGAACTACTTCCATGCAAGTTACCAGAACCAAACCCTTCATTAATTCTGAGCAAATCTTAGCCTGTGCAGGTATTTCTCCTCAGTCATTTGGAAGGTTAGCTACTTCCTCATTCTCCATGTACTTCCATTAAAAAGTTATTTTTGAAGGTGTAGGAGAGGTGCGTAGGTGTGTAAATGCTTTCAGGTTTTAATGCTGTGGCTGCCAGGAATGGACACTGCAGTTCCAGAATGTGACCTGAGATATCTGAAAACCAGTAGGCAGAGATAATTTATTTTTTAAAACTTCCTGTATGTTTTTTAAGAGACTCCATAGTCTGTAATAGCTGTGTCCCCCAAATGACTCATATAGAAACACAGATTGATGGGATTTGCTTTGAACAGAAACAGCAAGGCTCTCTTCCCTGTAAGAGAGGAAGAGGTAAGAGAAAAAGGAAGATGGTAGAATTAAGAGATCTAAAGAGGGATGTTAAACAATTCCTAGATGGATGGGTATTTCACATGCTGGTTTGTTAGATAAAAATCATCTTTCACGGTTCTATGAATATTTTTACCTGCTCTTTTTCAGTTCCTGACATTCTGAATTTGCAACTGTGTGCTCACCCATGTTATTTTAAAAAAACAATGCATGAAAAATATGTAATTCAGTTCTAATAAATGTCCTGAGCAGAATATTGCTCATTCCAACATGAGTGCTTTTTAGAGCAAGAATGCATATGAGCTATATGTAGCACAGCCACAACTTAGTGTATAAATATTTATGGCTGTTTCTTTTGAAGAGCTGTTTTCTTATTTTCCATTGATCTTTGAGAATGCCAAAAATTAGTTCTTTATTCTGTCCTTAGCTCTCTGCATAGTCTGTAGCACAGGTGGGTATGGTATTGAGGGGGACATGGCCAGTTTTGGTAGCCAGGATGGTGCTGTGGATGAAAGGGAACATTTTCCCTGATGTTCTCTGTTTGTTACTGAGAATGAGCTGCCTTTAAGACTTTGTGCTTGAAATGGTTCATCTCTTCAACCAAAAAGTGCCACATAAAAAAAACAAACAAACAAACTAAGAAGTGAAAAAACCACCCTGGTATTTATGAACTATTTGCCTGGATAGAAGAAAGGTATTTTGCTTCAGATAAGTGATGGTATCAGGTTAAGTTGATTATCGCTTGTGACACTATATAATTCAGGGAAATTGTCAGCTGTCACTCAGACTCAACTGGTTTACCAGTTCACCAGACACATGTGATTATTCTCCAGAGAACACATATAATAGTGGGGTTTGGTAGCATAAAAAGGCTTTGTTTTCCCTGCAGTTCTCATGACAGGAGGCCTGAAAATTTGAGAAAGATTGAAGTGATGATAATAGAAACTTTAAGACTGGGAGAAGAGCTTCAAACCTGAGATTATGAGGCTTTGTGGTTGAGCAGACTGGTAATAGAAGAGGTGAATTATTGTTTTGTTAAACATAAAGTAGATTGTCTTCTAAAAATGCTCCTGTCTGATTCCTGGTTTGTCAGCCTCTGCCTCATGTCATGTGAAGTGAAGTATCTTTGATTCGTGCAGTGTTGTGTAAACGTCTGTTGATTTCTATCTGTTCTGGTTTACACTTCTGCCCTGAGGTTTGCTTTGAGTTTCAGGTTTGGGCAAACTGAAATTGTCAAAGAAAATTCACTATAAATTGCAGTGTTTCAAGTGGTTTTGTTTCCAGTCCGTGCCAAACCAGAGATTTTGCATAATTTCTTTTTGCATAATTTTCAAGCAAAAGGATAAATTGTGTCAAGCTCCTTTGGAATGAAGCTGAAGCTTATAGATTTGTGAACTTTTAGGAAGTGGAGGATAGGAGAATACTGGGAAACTTCTGTGTAACAGAATTATATGGGAAGGGGAGAAGCATGTTCTTATTTCAGCTCCAAGTTGACAGATGGTCATGACCTATTTCACTTTTTTGAGTACTGAAATTTTGGGCTTGAGTATGTGAATATTTGAGCTGCTGCCTCATCTCTGCAGTAAGTTTCTTCACATCCAGAATAAAGCCAGTTGCTCAAGGAGAAGATAAATCTAATTTGAGGCAATATCTGTATGTCTGTTCCTTGGGTTAAAAAAAATTAATTTCAGTGGGAGTCTTGATAACATCATTCCCAGTTTTTATTTTATTCTTACAAAGAGCTTCCAAGAGCAGCTCCCAGATTGTTGTCAGAGAACAATCAGTGGAAATGTGTCAAATGAAATGAAGATCCCCTTGCTTTTTCGTTTGGGGTTTTTTTTATTTGAACATATTTCTGTATCTAGATCTTAAAAACAGCCTTCAGCATTGCTAATATAATTAATTGCTTGTATTAAGTGTTCTAATTACAGCAATTTAGGTGGTTAGCCACCTAAATGAGTGCATAATTATTTAGGAACACTTTTGATTGCAGTACTGGCATCCTCAATGCCCAATTAAAAAGCCAGAAAAACCACACAAAAAGAAAAATCAAACCCCAAAATACTGAGTCTTTGAAGCACTAATACCTATTATCCTGTTAATTAGATCACTTCATATGTATTCAATATAATATGGCTGGTTTTTGCCTCTATCAGATATTCATTTGCTAATAACTTTCAGTGAACACAGAGCTGATGATCTTTCAAGTGAGGGGGGAAAAAAAAAACCACTTTAAAATTGAGTTCTTCCATGAGGAAACTTTGAGGAGAAAAGGGATTTTTATTAATTTAATTTTTTAACAGAGGGGTGGAAACAAAACTTAGTTGATGCTGGCACAGTTCAGGACATTGTGAATAGTGGGAAATTGTCCAAGTCCATACCAATATCTGACCTGAATCTGCCCAGCATGATCTTCACTTTCATAGGATGCGTAGCATGGATGTGCCATTCTTTAATAATATCCTGTAAACCAGTTTACACCTTCTGTAAAACATACAGTCTTCATTCTGCACCCTATGATGCAGTGTTTGGTACATGTCTTCAGGGTTACAGTCCCAGTTACAGGGAGGACAAAGGGCATAAACCAGATAAAATGCATTAATTTTATAAGAGAATAAAATATTTCCTTTTTGGAAACAAGGGTGTATTAAAAGGGGGGTGGGGGGGGAATGAAACATATTATCATTTCAGGCTCAAATGCTTTCAAAATCTTTTCTTTCATAATGACTTTTAAAATATTTTTCCTGTGAGTTAGGATGGAAACAAAGGCAGGAAAATCAGAATTCTCCAGAGCATGAAGACACAGATTTCCTCACTTACTTTGAAAACAGAATTTTTCCTGTTCTTTAATAGTGAGTCAAAAGTAATTGGTATATGAACACTTTCCTTCTGGCTGAGCTAAAGGTCTGCCAGAAAAATAAAAAGGCCAAGAGATAACATCTTTTCCTGAAAGTAAAGAAAAAATGCACAGTCCTTGCAAAAAAAGCAGTTTCTCAATGACCAAGTGAAATCTCTTGAAACAAGAGAGCAGCAAAACTTCTGGTTTCGGTGATTGTTTTCACAAATGATGCTTGCAACTCTTAGCTAGATATTTATTTCACAGTAGTAAACTATTGATAAGCACTGCATATTTTCAGTATTAGGCAAGTGAGACCTGTAAGATTTTTATGCATGTTATGAAATATAGGGTGGAAAAATACTACGTGTCTGTGGCCACATAACGTTTCCTGCGAGGTTCCATGAGTGTGATCACTGTTGTCTGCAAAATAGTTCATGCACACTAAAATTTCAAAGAAAAAGGTACATGTTTGGGGTTTTTTTTTCTGGTTTTGAAATGCCAGCTTCTCTAGTGGCAAAGTGATGTTCTTTCTTGGCATGTGGGTGTTGGAGCTCAAAATGGGCTGTGACTCTGTGACTGAAGTTTGCAAGGATGTTATGAGAGTATATGTGTTTCCAACAAGACCTTTGAAAGACAAATTTGAAGGTGGTCAAAAAGGAAATCTCTTTTAGAACTGGCTTCTGCTGGGGTCTTTCTGCAAGGGTATTTCTGCTGGTATTTCACTGGGCTTTTTGTGCTGTTTTTCCCCTTTCTGACACTTCCACATGCAGACCATCCCATTCATTCTCCATTCCTGCCAGTCTAAGCATTTCCATTATGAATCTCTGTAATCACTGGTAGCACAATTTTAAACTACAGGCAAAAAAAATAGTGAAAAAAAAATGTGTTAGGATTTCAGTGTCTCCTGGAGATTCCAGAGAGCAGTACTGTACTCTCTCTTCCCTGTACCAGAGCCTGGTCTCCCTGCCAGGCCATAGACAGTGCATCTGGCACCCCTGAAGGTCCCTGGAAGAAAGACAGGGCTGGAAAAGGCTAAAATTGCTGCTACTCCAGTTGGAGACAGGAGCCTAGAAACTGAATGCTGACAAACTCAAATAAAAAATAAGGCACTTTTTAAAAGTATGTAAAGGTCTTTATATCAAGGCCAGATGCCCTTGTGGTAACTTACTTTAGTCCTACACAAGGTTTTTGCTCAGGGCAAGGGCAGCTATGTGAAATGCGATCTCCTGCAATGTTGAGCAGGTCACATTTATGATCTGATGGTCCTGTTTGGCTTCAGATGCTGTGGATGTCTTTCATTGCTGAGTATCTGGTGAATGGGGAATTAATTCCCAGATTGCTCAGGTGCTCAGGAGAGGAGGAGCAGAGGTTGTGAAGGTGGAGAGGGAAGAATGCTTTGGAAAATAGCCTTTGCTCAGGGGTCAGTGACATGGCAATTCATCCTAAGCCTGCAGCTCAGTATCTCTTCTTTCTTTTCATCATTAAGGAACAAATGTACTGTCACTACCCTTTCCTTTTCTGCTGAGTCATTCTGTAAATAAAATACTACTTCATGTGGGACTGCTAATTACCTTAAAATCCCCATGATGCCTCCATGACTTAGACAGGTTTTGCTCTTACTTTAGGGACAAATAAACCAGAGTGTAGCCAGGTAAAGGAACTTGAACTAGATCACCCAGAAAGACAGAGACCACTTCAATCAATCAATTCAAGAGCCCAGGAGTTGTGTTTCCATAGCCCCTGCTGTATCCACTAAATCACATGAACTACTGAGGAAAGATCCTGCCAAAAGCCACTGTTTTGTGTTTTTTAAAACCACAAGAAGCATATTCCTCAATTCCACAGGGTTTCTTCCTGGTACTTGGTGCAGATTAATTAATTACGTCTTTTTAAAAGAAATGCAAAGCCTTGGGCAGCCCAAAAGCCATTGAAGTTTTAATTCTCAGAACTATTCCCTGACTTGACTGTTATCCAGTTCCTATTCAGGCAAGATAGGAATTAAGATTAATGAACCCAAACAAACTGGTATTCCAGAGAATCAGTCTTTGCCAGGCATTATATTCTCATGACAGAAAATCATTGAGGCATAAATACAGTGCTCAGTCATTGGTGTATATTAACAACACCACGTTGTTCCCATAAATGCTGAATACAGTGAAGAGGAAAATGAAGTCTTAAAGTTCATTAATTTGGGTTGAGGCACTTTTCAAAGTGAGCAAACCAGATCCTATGGAATAAGGCTGTCCTGTTCTCTTACTGCACAGATATGAAGGCTGTTCAGATTCCAGAAAGGCATCTCCTCATCTGGGGTGGTTGTTTGGCCTTGGTGATGACTGTCTCTGCAGTGCCTTTCACCAGCTGAACATTCTGGAGACATTTTTTAAAAGGCAAATTGATGAAGACTGAGTCTTAAGGAGAGAGAAGTAAAAAAAAAAAAAAAATACCTTTAGCTGCTAGAATCAGTGAATGTTGTAATAAGTGGGGTAAACACGTGCCATTATCTGCCAGCATCTGTACAACTCCCAAGAAGGGGTTTGTGACCAGGGAACAGGCATGGGGAAAAGAGCATTTCACCTGTCCTGGGACTAGAAGTAGTGATGGTACAGCACTAATACAGGGAGTTAGGTTATTGTGGCAATTGCTAGAAGATGTTTGCTCAGGGTAAAAAAAAAATTCTTTCTGTGTTTGTATTTCCACACTGAAAAGACATCCCTGTGACATTGTCTTGTTTGTTCTGACATTGCAGCAAGAATGGAAGAAATAAAATGGCAGAAAAGAGACCAGGGACTTTTTTTTTCTGCCAACAAAAAATAGAGGAAAGATGTAACCAAAATATCCAATGGTTACCTCAGTTCTCAGAGGCAGTTCAGCAGATGAATTGTTTTTCAAGGACAGTTGGGCTCCCAGACACAAGAGCATTCTGTAGTAAGCTTAATTACTCATTTTAATTATGCATTTTAATTAGCAAGGGACTAACACAGAGCTTTTCTCCCACTTTCTCAATGAACTCACTTTGTAATATTACAGAAGAAACTTGTAACTGAAAACTCCAACTGTCTGCGGTTGAGAAAAACAGCCTGAAGTTCAGGGGCTTTTCTTCTTCATTAAATCACGTTCAGTAACGAGGTTGCATCTACCTCTGATTATTTTCAGGAGATTTCTACTTACTTTATTCTGTTCATGGACAACATCAAGAAATCACCCTGTGCTGCTCCTTCTCCCAGTGGTGTCTCCTTTGCCAATACATTGTCTTGTCAGTGGCTCCCTTTAAATGATGTTCTAGTTCTTCCTCTTCTACCAGTTTCTCCTCAGAGCTGTTGCCCTGTCCCTGCACCATCTTCCCTGCCCCGATCCCGAGGGGCACTGCTGTAGGAAATCTGCTTTCTTTCTCATTCACTTCAGGGAAGGCCAGGTTAGAGAGGCAAATAGAAGCAGGGGCAGTTGCATTCTGCAACGATGTCAGGGGCAGCAGTGTACGTGGTGGTGAATGGGTGGAGATAGCAATTGCCACAAATCCTTCAGCAAAATAACCAGATGCCAGAAAGCAACCCCCACCCCCACAAACGTGTCACTTCTGCGCTGTTTCCTGCTTTGCCTGAGACTGTACCTGCTGAGGAGGGGTTTTCAGAATCTGCAGCATTCAGCATTCCTTCCTAAACTGAGGCTGTCAGCAGAGCTTGGTGAAGCCAAAAAGGCCTCCAGGCTGCGCAGTCTGAGAGAAGCCAATCCTAATTTATTTATAGTTTTGATCCAAACATGGGCTTGAAAAGGTTCAGATAAGGATATGGTTAAAATAGAGATGAGGTAGGTTTAAGGTGGGGTTATGATCAACAATAAAGGGGAAAAATAAAGTTGTGCCAAAGTTTTCTGCAATGTTCCCTCAGGTTTCAGTGCAAATGGCACCTTATATAATTTCCACCATGTAAGTGATGGAAAGTCTCCAGGAGTATGTGTTCTTTACAAGGCTTTGATGAAATGTTACAAGACTGGAAGCCTCTTTTGTTATATTTATGTTGTACTTCTCTGCTACTGCTGGCTTGGGGTGAGCTCTGGAATCAGAATCATTGCCTGACATTTCTAGGTGTTTGCATGTCAAATTCAAGCTGCAACCTTTTCTTAACTCGTGGTTAAGGCTCAAGGCATTTTGTCTGGCTTTGCTTAGCTGAAGGCAATAATGATTTTATTTTCATTTATTGGGAGGAACATGTATTTTTTTTTTCATTTGGACACTGTAGCTTCCCTCAGTTTTAAAAACACATTTTATAAGCTTCTTTTCTTTGTGGTGAGAACCATCACTCTTCCACCTTTTTTTTGCATCAATAGAAGGTGGACATAGTATGTTTTACTTTATATGGACTAACTGCTGCATCTGTCTGTAATAACATCTGTAATTTTATCTCCTGTAAGATTTATCTTTTCCCACCCTTCTTATTCTCCAACAAATTATTAGTGCATGCTATCCATATGACAGGATAATTGCACAGTTTAGCTGTGTGTATATATTTGAATAAAGATGATATTCATCTCTGCTAAATATTGCCCTTCAGTAACTGTGGGAATCTGCAGGTTCAAGGGAAAAGCTCAGCTCTGGAAGTGAGTGGTCTGTGCTACATGCACCTGCAGGAACAAAGTGCCCTATGATGCCAACATTTCATGTTTTGCATCGATTCAGTGCAAATAAGATTTTCTTTATATTTTACCTAATAAATTATCATTTGATATAATTGTACATGTTAAAAAAAATAAAGTTAGGACTGGGAATCAATGTTCCTCCCAGAATCCAAGTTGGAAAGTGATTACTCTTAATCAGAGGTGGTGGGAAAACAAAAAGGCAGATGGAGAGCTGAGCTTCTCAGATAACTTGTTTACATTTCAGTTGCCATCACTGATCTAGACCCTGTTTGTGCTGGCTTAGAAACTAATGTCAAATGAGCAACTCCAGAACTGATGATGCTCTATGTTACTCTGGAAAGGAGTTATAACATTATCCAGTGATAAGTGGATAAGTGATCAGTATTAAAATAGAGTTAGTGTGACTTTATATATATATTTTCCTTCTAATTCACGACTCCTGAATAAATGTGAGGAAAACCAGTCTGGAATGCACGTTGCACTATCTGCAGCCATCCTGCAGCACAGCTTGAGTGAAGTCTGTCTCCCTACCCCTACACTGAAGTCCATTCCAATGACTAAAAAGTGCTTCTGGGCTGAAAAGTACATCACACTGATAACAGGCCTGTTTGTAAACTTGAGCTGTGCCTCAGCATGGTCTGGAATAGCTGTAACTCTGCCTGGGTTTAGGGGCCACTTATGTATCTCCTTTTCACTTGTAATATTCCCTGACCCTTCCAAAGCACATTAAGCTGGAAGTTATCAGACTCCACACAAAAGAAGAGAAAGAACACATCTGAACTGGCCAACACAAGCTTTTGACAAACAGAATGGTATATAAAAATAAAATGTAAAAAACCACATTGCTGTGGATAGTTTCTAGAGCTGCTTTGGATTTCATCATCTCTATTTCCTCCTCTGGTTCAAATATTTTAACTGGAAAAAAAAATGTTTGGCTTCTTTGGCTTAAGCTACTGCCTTTCTGCAGCTAAAAATGAAAAAAAATCTTAAATACATCCAAGTGTTTTAGCTAAAAGTAATGGCTTTCAGTGCTCTCTGAGCCACCTTGGCACACAGCTATCCCTCCAGCCTCTTCATCCACACAGGCATACTCAAAACCTGCAGAGGGGAAGGCTGAGTCAGCAAGCAAAGAGGGGTCCCTTCCTCCCTCCCCCTCTAGAATAGTTGCCAGGGTGTTTCTCAGCATCCCATCAGGGTGGGGACTGCATGTTAACATCAGTGTCACAGGACCACCACCTGCTCCTCTTTCTTCCTGCTCTACCACAGCGATATGACAGCCCAGGAGCCCATAAGCCCAACTAGGAATAACTCATTTTAAATAAGGATAGGTTTGGTTGCTTTTAAAATGGAGCATCCTGCTGAGAAACCATTTAGCAGGGAGGTAAGGAACACATGCTGCTTTGCAAATGGATCCAGGGCTTGGGTCCTACTTGAAGACATAGTTATAGATGATGTCAGCATCATTTATGAATCCAAGTATATATTATATCAATACAGTTTTCCTGGGATTCATTATAGTTACAGATGTTACAAGCTTCCTTTATTATTTTTGTTATGTGTTCATAACTTTCCCAAACCCAGATCACTTCTGTTCAACAGTAGTTTTGTTGTCCTTTACAAAGTGTATCAGGGGAAGGTTTTGACAAAACCTACTTACCTGTTTTTTAGGTTAAAAGATGGAAAAGCATGCTATTGTCTGTCAATAAAACTCTAATTATACCCTCTTGAGCAAAACACACAGAAAGAACAACCCACCCAGTTGTTACCACCCAACAGTAACACCCCACCTCAGCATGGACCCCGGCCTTATGAGGTCTAAAGTTTATGCCTGGGTTTATGGGTAAAGCTTTTTTAAAACAATTTAATTGTTTTAATTAATTATTATTTTTATTATTCCTTTCCAGGAAAGCATGTCCTAGTGTGTGTGTGTGCCACTGCCCTCTGGTGCAGAGCAGCAGGAGAGCTTGGCTGCTCCAGGGACTGAGGTGTGGGCACCCACCCACCCACATTCCTACTTGGTGCAAGTGCTGGGGCCCCTACTGACCTCACATGGGAGACAGAGCTGTGAAAGGAGTTAAATCTTCACCCCTGTGGGAGTTAGGAATCATAAAACCTGTAAAGATCTGCCCCTTTCTGTCTTGTGTCAGTAGAAAGTGACATATGGAAAGAGTGTGCAAGTATGGTGCTCACCTCCTTGTGTTCTTGTTTCATGAGCTGCACATCTCGAAACATCTGGAACATTCACTGCAAGTGGTGCTGTGACCCTATTGAGCATTACTAAAGCATGCCCTAAAGCATCTCTGCCCTTTTGTTCTCTCCAGTTGTGTGCTTCTGGCATGCAACACGCTGACACCCTCAAGGCTGAAAGGGTTTTGCCTAATCCAGTGTTTTGGGATAAAATAAAAGGTTTAGCAGGGTAAATGCATTGGGCTAAATACAGGGATAAATGAAACCTAGTCAGTAATAGCTGTAACTATCCACTATGGACATCAGTGATAGGAAACCTGCAAAAATCAGCTAAAACCTCAAAAAATGTTTAGGATCAGCTGTGCTGCCCCAACCCCCTGTAAGGAGGATAGCTCTGCTTGCTATACTGAGCAGGGTTTTTGTTTACCTCATCTAGAGCTGCTCTCTGTCACCTAGAGCTCCTATGCTCTTTATGGATTTATTGAGCCAATTAAGATAACACAGCCACGTACCTCAGTCTATGAATTTGCACCTTTTCATGGTATTTTTCCATTAAAGCCAGATTTCAGGTATTTCTGTCTCTCAGTGACCATCAAATCTGAACAGTCACTTCTTTTTCAGAATTTGCTGCCAGTGAGATTGGTGTGAATTTTGCCATTTGGAACATGCCAATATCAAGTGCTTTTGAATTTTAGTTGGGTGACCTTAGCTGTATTTCACAAACAAATAACTTTTCTCTCTAAAAATGAGGCCTGTTCAACTGTGCATCAAGTTCCAAGAGTTAGTCTCATGGTTTTGAACACTTAAATTTGATAACACGGTGGAAAAAGTTCTGTAGACCTGATTTCTGCTGAAGGAGGGTAATTGGGAGGAAATTACTGCCTTGGTTTGTTTCCATCTCTGACTTCTGTAAGCTTATCTATTTAAGTCTGTTTAAACAGTGCATGAACCACCTCATATAGATAAGCCTAATAAAAAACCCCTTTCAAGTATATATATGAAGTTGCACATAATTTATAAAGAAATGATTTATTGCTAGGGGATAACTTTAAGCTTTTTTCTTAACTCATACACAGGGAAGGTAGGCTAAACCCCAAACCTTAAGTTATGATTCTTTACTGGTTATAAAAAAAAAAAAAAATAATTGTAGGGGCCAACAAAGATTTCTCTAATATCAAGTATGTGCCATTTGCAAGTAGAATGTCATCTCCATTTTAGTCACTGGCCACAGGAGCTCAGCTGGGGCCCTGAATGTCAAGCTGAGAGCTTTTTTCCACCATAATAAAGGTCTTGTAGGCTAAACTCCAATCCCTTTGATAGGTTTACACAAATGAGAAGATTGGTACTTTGCAATGCTGTTGATGATACACAATAAAGGTAGTTCTTCAGTCATGCTCACCCTGCAGTGTCTCTTGTGTGTTTGCATGTGTGAGTGCATTTATATGGGGATGTGCATGAATATACACAGGTAAATGAAATGTGAGGATATATGTAGTACAGACATCTGAGTTTCACACATATTTATGCATGTATCCAATATTAACCTGGGGCTTGACATAGAAAGAGCCAGAAAAAGCTCCTGAAAGCTTATTTTAAAAACCATTCCAGGGGCTCTGATATCTCACCCTGTCAGATGCACTAATTTTACCAAAGAATAATTATAAAATGAAAAACTATGCTAATTCTTAAATACAATCCCTGCTTGTTTAGCTTTTATTTACTTCACCTTGAAATAATGCACTGTAATCTTTCCACTTCCTAAAGACTCTAAACTGTGGCACCCAAGTAGGTGGCCTAGCTAGTACTTCCATTTCCCCAGCCAGACACACTGGGCCAGAAGGCGATTTCAGGAGACTCCAGAAATTTGCTGGATAGCTCTCCTGGGGTTATCATCACGTGTCAAAGATGATGTCCACATAGAACATAGATTTCCTAACAGTGCAGCAACCTTGGAAAGAAAATTTTTTCTTTAGTTTACTCACTTTGTGGGTGGG
Organism: Platyrinchus mystaceus; assembly: GCA_035041135.1. Taxonomy (NCBI): domain Eukaryota; kingdom Metazoa; phylum Chordata; class Aves; order Passeriformes; family Tyrannidae; genus Platyrinchus; species Platyrinchus mystaceus. The sequence goes on from JAWWLV010000045.1 coordinate 64,591,668, forward strand.
CTCAGTTCAGCGCAGGCTGTGTCTCACCTAAAAAATCCATTGCGCAGGCTTGAAAGGTAAAAACACCTTTCCCAGATCTTCGTTCGCGAAGACTGGCCACTTACTTACTCACTTTGTATGAAAAAAGACCATGGGGAAGGAATCAGTACTTAAAGAAAATACTTCTGCTTGCAATTACCACATTCCTGCTTCCAAAATCCACCATAAATAAGAGGTTGTGGTAATTAATTGCCAGCCAAGTGGCTCAATTAATGTTCTGCAAGTGCAGTGTCCTCTGGGTGAAGTGATACAGCTGAGTTATTATATTCCAGTTCTCTGTTTGAATATCAGTAGAGACAGCCACATGCACACACACACACACACACGTGTGCCAACAGAGTGTGTTATGTTCTTTTTTTTTTCTTTTTTTCCTAAGATGTGACACTTCAATTTTGATTTCCTTCCTAGAGAGTTCGAAGTGCTTTTTAAAGAGCTTAATTTCTGTGCAATAGAGCTCATGGGCAAACACTAAATGCAAAATAAGGAATGCAGTCACGGCTCTAAGCACATTTCACATTCCTCAAACTGATGCCAGTTGTACACATTGACAGTAATCCTGTCTAATCCCCTCCACACGTATTATCTTTGTACACCTGCTTTCATTGTCTCACTTATCAGTTCTTAACACTTAAGACCACAACACACAAGAAAGCAAAGCAGCAGAACAAAGTACATATGCACACACAGTGTGTGCAAAGCTGCAGCTTTGCACTGTAGACATAAAATATATTTGTAGATTTTGCTGCTTAGAGTCAACATCTTCCATTAAGACATTTTTCCTACTTCCTCCCCCCACACCAACTGATGTATGTCTGTGTTTGTCTTGCTTGGCAGATTAACTGAAGCACATCGGACAGCTGTAAAAGTCATCAGGAGAATGCAGTATTTGGTAGCCAGAAGAAAATTTCAGGTAAGCAGCACGATTAATCATAAGTACAATTCCTGTAAGTTTAAGTATGTGACACTGAAAGTGCTCTCAGAGTGGACTTGTCTTTGTGCATGCAGTACTAATAAGTCAAAGGTATCCTTTAAGTTCTTGGCCTCACACTTATCTTATGTGGACGTTTTTGTGGTGTGGGCAAAATTATCCACTATCCATGGGTATAGTACAATACAAAAACCTGCATTTGTGGAGTCAGCACAGTTATTTTTCACTCCTTTTTTCCTGCTGCATTTGTTTTTTTGGGGTTCTATTCATTTTACTACACTGAGCAATAGTTACCCTTCTACTAGAAGTGAAGAAAACACTCTGCTGGAGTGTCTGCAAGAACACTGGTACTGTCCACACTGATCATAACAACCATAAAATGGTCAGAGGATGCTCAGTTGTGTGCTGTGCATGGCTGACTGATCAATGGGCCTCACTGATGAGTACTGTGCTGTGTAAAGTTGCTGTCACATCTGTGACCCACGTTTCCAAATTTGTTTCCCAGAAAGGGACATCATAGGCCATATTTTGTACAGTTGTGGAGTATTGGCCCTCTGGACATTTACTGTCTTTATGGAGGTTTAAGTTAATTTTCTCATTCAGGTTACAAAGTGCTCAGACTAAATGTACTGCATTGGAAATACTGTTGTATTTTCCCTGTTTGCTGAGGCTTTCTATGATAAAACATTTTTGGAATGGGATTCTGATATCATCATTCTCATCACCCATGTGCTGGAAATGCCATGAAAATGAAAAATTAACTTCTGGACTGATTTTCAAAGCCCCTGTTATTTCCATTTAAGATTCTTGCTTTTTTTGTCTGAGAGGATCCACTGCAAGTTAATGAACTTTCATAATCCTTTTGAAGAGGTTTTAAAAACATAAATCAAGAACCTACATTTCAGGGAAGTTTGATTAGAGCTGAGCACTTAATTGCAAGGGATAGAAGCCTGAGATAAGCTCACAGCACTCAGAAGACTCTGAATTATGGCAGACAGAATAGCATATACATTTCCCAAGCTCATGCAGACATGTATCTTCAGATGACCTTACCTTTTGAAAGAAGACTAGGGGAAGTCAGTTTATTTAACTCAGAAAAAAACAGAAGAGCAGGATTATATTGTAAGTATACCAGAGAGATAAACGTTAAGGGAAATGAAAAAAAAAAAAAAAATAAAGACACCATTTCTCAAAAACAAAATCAGTTTATAAATGAGTTAGGTTAAAAATGAGTATATTTCAAACCACCAGAGACCTAATGTTCTGGAGCTGTCAGCCAATAATGGTCCTTCCAAACTTTACAAACTGAACTTGATCAGACTATGGAGAGAGTTCTGTGAGTTGGTTTTAGTGACTGGGAAAAAGAAGATGCAGGAATGATCTTTTGTTTTTTTCCTGGGGCTGTGAAATACAGTTTTTAGGACTCCCTATGCTAATTAGATTTTGGAAGTTCAAAGCTGGGTAATATTATTTAGAGTTTTGCATTAGGAGCTCTAAGCACACTGAACGTGGACCACAGAACTCAAATGGTCAGGATTTGGCATTATGGGCAGAATGGAAGTTAAAGGAATTGTTCAAGTTCTGCTTTTACCACACTTCCCTGGAAGCCCATCACCTCCAGGCCTAAGTTGTGTTGTACTAGCATCTCCTAATAAAAACATAACAAGAGGTTGGGCCCAAGTTTAGCAGGACATTAGATGCTCAGATCTAAAGCTTTATGGGAAAAGAGGAGATAAAAATGGTGAAAGCTGGAAGGATATTTTTATTAAGCTTTAGAGAGATCTCAGGCAGATCGCAGGGTACAGCACTTTGCAACTGTACAATTCAGAGCTGATGATTTGGTAAAAGGGATAACAGATAGAGGACTTCTTTTGGGGGAGAAACTTCATTGCAAATGAGTAGAATTAATTATGCACAGAGTAGCCCATGGGGGAGAGGGGAGGGGAAAACTCCCCAGCACATCTGGGCTCTGAGCCACGCATCATGTTTAAATAGAGAGTGTCCAAAGGAAAGGACGGAGAATTTAGCCAAAACACTCTCAAAGCACCTCCACTAGTCAATCTAAAGAGTGATACTGGCACTGTTTCTCGGGGTGAAGACAATAGGCTGCTTTTCTGGCCAGAAATAGTGATGTGTCAGCGTCTGCAAAATGTGAAGCTGGGGAAGCGAAAAAGAAAAAAAAGGCGATAAACTGCAAGCTGAAACCTCCCTCCCCCACAAAGCATCTCCTCACTCAAAATGTGCTCACAAATGTGCTCACACACCACCAAAGCCACGAACTCTTCTGAAAGTAATAATGCAGGTAAGTGCTGAGTGCAAGGAAGGCATTTTGTCACGAAGAGCTTTTCCTTCTCCGTTCATTTCGCAGGATTTGTTTCCATTCCAGTTCCATGCTTTATATTTGAAATTTCTAGGATCCCGTGGCTGCCTTCCAAGCATGACTCCAGCACATACTGTAGGTGTTCAATGCATGTGTGCAGTGGTGCATGCTAATGGCTCTGGCTGAAGCTGTGACAGAGTGGAAACAGACAACAAGATGACTAATGAGCTGTTTTCAGTAATTTCCAATTACTAGATTTGCAGTTTACCTTTGCTTTTTTTTTTTTTTTTCCTCCTTTTCTTGAGTCAGAGCCAAAAGGAAGACATCTTGCCCCACATTTCCCATAGGGGTTGGTACAGCTCTCAAAATGCTGAAATTTTCAAAAAGACATAATTTGTGTTTATTCCACCACACGCACATTGACTTTACTCACTAAAATTTTAGCACTTTTTAATAATCACATCACTTTATGCAAATTCTCCAGACTTGTTTCAAAATTCTGCCATAGTAGTAACAGCAAGAAACCAAAGCTTGGCAGAAGCATCTGGATTCTCATTAGAATGGGAATAAAGCTTGGCAGATGGCAGGTTTTTTCACTCTCTTGCATTTTTTATCTGTGCTTTTTTATTTGAATCGCACTTTTTTTTTTTTTCTGACCTCGTAGGTATCACGAAAGACAAAGAAGCACAAACAAAATCCACATGCAGCAGTCTTCTGACTTATGCAAAGCATCTGTCCTCCCAGCTCCTTAAACAGCAATATTTCTGTCACCAGACATCTTTAGTCTCTAGAGACACTTGAATCTGGGTCCAAGTGTTATGAATTGGGCCTGTTCCTGTGGTTCAGTCTTCTGACATTATGATTATCATATGGTTTTGGAATGAGCCAAGAGATGTGGCACATGATAGCCTTAGATAAATTATATATCTTGGTTTTGTGCTTTTCAAATACACTGTGAAGGTCTAATATTTTGCTCAGTATGAAGCGACATGAAGACATGACTCTAACTGACAGTAATGGGAATCATTTGGCTCCGTCTCCACAGTAAATATGCACTCCTACAACAGCTACATATTTTTTATTCATTGCAACAACAGTTGCCTAAAAAAAAAAAAACAAACCAGAATGAGGGCCCATCTGAAATAAAAATCAAGTTTAAACAATACTTAACCTTTCAATCTCTCGACTCTCTTCACAGCAAGCTCGGAAACCGTACGACGTGCGCGATGTGATCGAACAGTACTCACAGGGACACCTCAACATGATGGTTCGGATAAAAGAACTTCAAAGAAGGTAGGCCCTGTCTACCTCATGAAATATTTGATTCCTCTAGTGCCAGCTGGCTTTAGTAGAGATGTGTACTTAATGAACAGTAATTGTCTGAAATTGCAAGCACAACAGGGAGCACAATATCTAGAGGATTTAGCTTGGAGTCATTTTTAACCCTTTTTATGACCAGGCTTACAATTGTCCTTTATTCTCCTCTTCCCTTTCTCCAAGTGAAATTAAACAAAACAAAGGTGCACGCTGTGAAGTTTACAGTATGAAGCAAGTTCTTCTCTCCTCCTCTTAGAAAAGGAAAACTTTTCAAATAATGATTTATCTTTCTGTTCCCACTCTCTGGTTCTCCACAGTTGAGAGAAATCTGGTTCACTTGTGTTTCCCTCTCTATCTGGAACTCTTCCCTTCCTACATTCCTCCATGCACATGCTTTCTCTGAGTTTCAGATTTGCAGCTGAAATATTTTGCCACAAAACTCTCCTCTTCTGTTTCAGCACAAAGTGCTTTTCTCTTTACAAATTAACACTGTGGAGTGGGACACCAGAACGAGCTTCTCTGGCCCTTAAATTAAATGGGAAAAAAAAAAATCCTGTTGAATGGAATCTACTGTGTCAACATATATAGATATTAAATCCCCCTGTATGAGATTCAAGGAATAGTTGCAAATGTTATTAAGAAGCTATTCTGTTTATATAGTCTTTGTTATTAGATTATATAAGACACAGGAGAACTATGTTTTAGCTACAACTTGAAAGTCTAAGAAATATTAGTACTCAAGAAAATAACAATAATAATATGGTTTGATTTTGGAGAAAAAACGCTAAAGAACTAAACTGCTGACTGTATATGCAGAAAGTCATGCTAGTCTCATGTTTTTACTTGTTTTGGTTTAGGTTTGAAGCCACTGTAAATTCTCATGAAAATTATGCTCCCATGCTTTTTCTAGCAACAGAGTTTAAGCTGCTTGGTAATTGCATTGCTGGTAATTCTCTGTTTGCTTTTCAGGTTGGACCAATCCTTGGGAAAGCCAGGTCTTTTCCTCCCAGGTATAGTGACTGCATTTTATGTAAAGTTATTACCTTCATAACTTTGTGAAAATACCCTTGGCTACAGTAATATGGATTTATAATCCAGCCAATTATGCATTAATATAATTCTGTTAATAAGCTTTGGAATGCCTATGTAAAGGTAAACATGTTGCATTCAGGTGGTAGGGGAACAAATAGAAAGTTAAATGGAAAATAAATGTTAAAATGTGTATCAGTGCACAATGAGTTGGAAATATGTCACAGGAAATTCTTCCACAAAAATATTCTTTCTACATCTTTCGTGCTGGGATTAGAATATACATTGATTCCACTTAAAAAGTTTTTTCCTTTCTGAGTGACCAATGGATTTCAGTTCTGGAAAGCTCAAAGGCAGATCACAGGTCTAACTCAGGAGGAACTGGGGTAAATTTGAAAGCTAGAGTGATAGAAGGGGTATGAAATTCATCATAAAAAAATGCAAGGTGAGGTACAGGGAAACTAATAAAAAAAAATCTCATTGGTGAGCAGTTTGGCATGTCTAAGAAAAAGAAAGGCCCGGTTTGCTAATTAATTGTGAGCAAATGAACCGAATGTAATTGGCCATGCACAGTGGTGATATTCTGGGAAAATCTTCTGGTGGGAATCGTGGAGATCAGAAACCTGAGTGCTTGGTGGGGAAAACTGAGAGAAGTGTTTATTTTTTTTCCTAAAGAAGTTGAATTCAAATTTCAGGGGTCCTGTCTTCTTCTCTGTCCCTTCAAGCCCAAAAGTGACTTAGAAACTGAAGCCACATATCCCCAAGTGACTTTCAGCACTCACAGCCATAAGTGTAATTGAGGGTGGCAAAGTTATTTCAGAGTCTTTAGAAAATTACGTCTTATCAGTGGTTAATATTACCAGAACAAGGAATATCTCTCAAAATACCTTTTCAAGATCTGATTGCTGCAGAAGACTCAGTAGTATGATCTTCTTTCCCTGGAGCTGTGCTGGTTTTGGACCACAGGAAAATAATCTGTCAGCTTGAATATTTCTATAAATATTTATACTTGGGAATTCATTCCACAATGTGCAAGCTAAACTTATGGAAAAACTTCCCTTACCTCCAAGAATGTATTATTTTATTTCCAATGTAGTATTACCAAATCAGAACTGCAATTTGTGCTCAAAAAGACTAGTGTTAGAAACACTTTTTATGAAACATTGTCTTGTTTCAGAGGAGGGGAATAATTAGAAGTGTTGGCTGCAAAGAAACTAATTGTGAAATAGTGTTCTGAGAGGTTTAAGAAGCTGAAGATGCTCAGGAAGTTTGCTGTCACCAAATCTTGAGTCAAAATGGTCGTGGTAACCACTGGGAGGGTCTTAGGGAGGTCTGTGGTTTTGAACAAGTGTTCAAGTGTTGAAAAGAGCCTGAAGTACCGAGGAAGAGCCATGGGGTTGTGCCCATGATTGATTCATGGATGATTTACCTGCAGGCCTGAAGTTGCACAGCAGGTTTTTGCAGAGATAGCCTGTAAAAACAGCCACATGTGATTAAAGCAGGGGGAGTTCAAGTCAAATTCTGTCACACATTTTTTATGGTTCATTATAATTTGTTATTGAAAAGTCTTGCTCTGATTTACTATGGGAACAATGTTGAGCTAGGCTCATCTTCAGAACTCATGATGGGTAGTCTTACTGTGAGGAGTATCCTTGGGAAAGCCTTAACCTGTGCTCTGGAGGAGATCATGGCATCCATTCATGCAACTAGTTTTCCTTGTTAAGTCTTTTCTTGCAGCATTGCTGTTGAACAGCTCCTTTGGGACAGCTCTCTTAGCTGCACAGCCATGGTGGCCCAGCTAAGGATGATGTCTGACTCCACAGCATGCCAGCCCTACAAAGTCACACCCCTTGCAAAGACAGTGGCCCTTAAAGGGACTGAATAAATACTGACTGGGGAAGGTGAAATGGCTGCAAGAGATGCAAAAGCTGTTAAGCTCAGTTAGGGGTTTGCAAGACCAAAACCTAAAGTTAATTGATTGAGTAGTGATTTTATCTAAAGCCTCCACAAATCCAAAAATGAGATAAATGGTTCCAGATAAATGGCCTGCAGAACTAAATCTGGAGTTAGTTTACAATTACTCCCAGTATTATCCAACCTGCCCTTACTGCCACTATTATCCAAGTGATGAAGAGTGATGAGTGGTTACAGTATTTGTCTGTTTTGGGTGAAAACAGACTCCTGCATTGCCCTTTTCCTCTGGAAAAGGAGTTCTTCCTGAGTTTTCCTCAGAATGCATGGCTTATTCTACACTGACAATGTATTTTCAGTATGAAACACTTTTCCAGGCACTGCTAAAAACCTCATTTGTAACAATATGGGTGTTTCCTCCAGACTGTGTTATTTTTGTATTGATGGCAAGCAGAAGAGAAATGACAATGCAAACAAAATTAAACTGCCAAGGAGAAAAATATGAGAAGAATTTTCCTTTAGAGCTCTTTTTTTCCCCCCCTGTTTTATTATACTCCCATTCAAAGAATCTCAAGGTCTGATTCCAAGCCCGTTGAAATGAATGGGAGTCTTTCCATTGACCTCAGTGGGTTTTGGATCAGGGTGTTATTGAAACCCTGTTGTCAACTTTGATAATATAAAGTAATTGCAGTGTGTCTATAGTATTATTACCTTTCAAAAGTGAATGATGTCATAAAAGATCCAGAATCTGAACTCACTGGAAGCAATTATTGTTATTTTTCGAGTTAGTTTCTCAGAGATAAAAAGCACTAAAAGCTGTGTTAAAACAAGATAAGGATACAAGAACAGAATAAAAGCCATGCTGGGTCAGACCAGTCCTGACTCTGATGGAGCCAAAAGCAAGGTGCTTTGGGAAATGTGTAAAAAAAGGGCTCTGCATAAGCCTCTAAGCTTCCTGTAGATCAGAGACTTCCTGACATGGTTTCAGTGCACTCAGTAGTACAAAATAGTGTGTTCTCAACACACTTTCCTAGAGACCCCTATGCACGTTGAACATCTATTTTGTAAAAAGAATTTTCATGATTTAAGTTTCACATACACATACAGTGAGAAATTCCACCTTTTTGCTTGCTTTGGTCTCAGTACCTACGAGTTTTCTTTGAAACTCCTTTGAAATCAGGAGTGGATTTAAAAACCTTAAGATAATGAATAAATTTTCCAAAGACCTGAATCCCATTTTTATGAGACTCTGTCTTAGTTTCATTGAAAGCCTGTCCCAGTGTTCCAGGTGACACAAGTCTGTAAGATGAAACAAGTTCAGGTAATAATACACACCTTAATAATTCAAAAGTGTTGATATAGAGGCAAAGCATATATTAATAAAACTATTGAATTAACAAAGTAGAAACTTATATAATGATACAAATCAAAAGAGTGTGATACTTGACCTTCACTACACATCATGGAGTGAACTGCTTCTGATTGAGGCTTACTATAGCTTTTCAGGGGCAGAGGTGAAGAATAATGCCAAGGTGAAACAAAAGGTCCAGTGTTTGGGTTCAGAAAAGTACACAAAAAGCCGATATTTATCTGCAGTTCATGTGAACCTCTTGGGTCTGCATAACACAGGGGGGAATCCCTGGAGGAAAGGGCTTCCTTGCAAAATTTTGACAGTTCCATTGCTTGCGCTTTTTTCCATTAAATGTAACCTAAGCTTTCTGATAGTTTTTCCTTCCCATCTGTCAAGAAGAAACTGGGTCATAGTATCTTTTAAAACATAACAAATATGCTTGGTTTAATTTTTATCTTTTTGAGTCAATTAATATTTGAAATAAGAGATACTCATATTTCTGCAAGAACTGATTTGTTCCACTCCTCCTGGAGGAAGGGCAGAAGTGTGATATAGTTCTCTAACAAATGCAGTGAGCAAAGCTTGTCTCCAGTAAGTTGATTTTATTGTTCCTTGTGAGTCACCTGAGCAAATTGTGTCATCTCAGAAGCTGGATAAGTGGAGCAGGTGGACAGATAGACCTTTTTATTAAGGGCTGTTTTATTTGTTGAGAGGTGATTGCATGTCTTTAACCAGGCAAAGTACTCACTGCAGCCAGATTTTTGCTACTTGAAAAAGCTAGAAATTTCTACTTCCAGTGTATAGTTTAACCTTCATCATGGAACAGTTAACTACATGGCAAAGTTTTCTGTGTTGTTTGTGTAGTTTCTGTGTTTGGTAGTTTACTTTTTAGGCTGTCCAAAGGAAATCACAAATGCCTGATCCAGGACTATGTCTTACCTTGTTTTAATTTCTTCTGCTGTTGAGTTCTAAAAGGCTCCGGCTGACAAGAAAAGAGTCTCAAACCAAAAGTCAGGATGCCTGAGGGAACTTTGTTATTTGCTCTTACATGGATCTGTGGCTTAAAAGAACAACCCTGACTCCTGTTTTCAAAAGCACTCTCAGTTTACAAACCTAAGAATCTGGAACTTGCTGTAAGCTCATCATAGTCATCCCTATGTGGAGCTTTTGCAGAACAAACACAGATCCAGTCGTGGTGTCTCTTGGGCTGTTCTGATTTCTAAGATAGAATTGATAAGGTTTGACATATCTTGAGCAGTCTGGAGTATCCTTGGTGTCACAATGCTGAAATTCCTCATTTTCTACTTAAAAGAAATTGACTGTTTTCAAATAAATTTTAGTATTTTTCAGTTAGCTCCCTTCTATCTGTGTACACCGTGACAGTAAAAATCAAGGAAGGATTGCTTAGCTGATCTATCTGTTGTCTTGAAGCCCAACACAAAAAGAACAGAAAAAAGTTAATACTAATAGAAAGTTCTTTTTGTTTACAAAGCAAAGACTGTAGAAATTAGGACATTTCAGATTTATAGTCAGCCCTGCAATTTTTTCAACTGTGTAAAACTAAATAATCTAATATAGGATGTCTAAAATTTTGTATCTTGAAAATTATATATCTGAGAAGAGTCAAGAGAGAAAACATAAACATGAGACAGAAATCAAATGCACTGGAGCAACATTCTCTGAACTTCTGCTCACCCTTCTAACAGCAGCATCCAGCACATTGTGCACACACCACATTTACTGTAAAGGATGGTCTTTATTAGAAGAAAATGCTTGTAAATTAGAGCTGAATGCTGTTTTATATGGAGGCTAATAAGAAATTGGGAAAGACCACAGCATTCTGTGACTTATACAGTCTGCATGCCAATAGAGGGGGGACAAGACACAGCTACATGCATGTATATCATTCTTTTCACTTCATCTGATGGGAGTGCCACAAGCCACAAAATAGCTTCTTACTGCTTATCTGCTTCCTATTTTCTTGTTTTCTGTTCCACACAACATTGGAGAATAACTGAAATAGGAAACATTATTAACTTGGTTTGCTTGGTTTGCTTTGTGATGTCTTGGTGATTATCTGATGGATATAATTAGAGCTGGTGAGGAAATTATTATTTTATTTTATTGTTATTTTAAAAACAAACAAACAAACACCCCACAAGACAGAACAAAACAAACAACAAAGAAAACAAAAACAAACCAAAAAAACCCTACCATACTTTTTTAAATATTTCTTCATATTTGGGGGACTTTTTGGGTTTAGACCCAAACAAAAATAGTACCTACCCACTGCTGTTCAAATCACATCCCAATTTAGAAATCCTTGAAGGCATGATTTTTTCTGATACATACTTTGGGAGATTTGCCTACAGATTCACTAACTAGACTGCAGAGTCAATTAATTCATTTTAGGCAGAGATGAATACAGATAAACTTGAGCCTCAGCCTCTTATATTTTAAGAGGTTTCTGAGGTTGTGAATGATGAATAGCACACATGTATAAGCCAAGCTGTGTCATTTATTGTCTGTCCCGACACAGTGTCCTTGAAAAATCTTTAAATTTTCTCCTCTTATTGTGTTTGTTCCTACAGGTTTTTGATGAAACACTTCCCTTTTCTAATCCTGCACAGAGCTGCTAAGGGCCCATGACCCTTTAAATATTTTAGGCTGTCTGTAGAGGAGAAGGAAAGCACAAAGAGTACTCTTGCCAGCATTGCTTTTTGCTGAAGTTTTCCCCTAAGGTTGTAGTGCACAGAGTACAAGTTACCTTGAGCTGAACTTCTGTGTAAATACAGCTCTAAACATATCACACACTAGCAAACACATGCACTGCTAATGGCAGTGGTAAAGCAGGTACCATCCACTGAGAAATGCCAGAATGAGCACACATACAGGCAGATTTGGTGGACACTGATGCACTGCAAATTCATATCTCAGCCTGTCTTCCAGCAAGCCCTTCACATTGTGCTCATGCCCCAAACAAAATTGAATTAAATAGCTTTTAAAACCGAAGCTCAGTGACTCATAAAAATGAAGTAATCTATGAAACTATCAATAACTCCAGGCCGTTATTGGAAGTAGAGTTTAGTAGAGAAAAATATACCCAAATTCCATTGACATAGGCTAAGTTACTTTAGTATTGGGGCATGGGGTTTTTTTGTGAATATTTTCTCCCAAATCAGAATCTATGTGGATTTGTGTTTCATTCCTTGTGAAGTAACACCCCCACACCCCCAGACTGTGGCATTCCTTTGCAATAGAGCATGAAAACAGAAAGGACAGACCCGACCTTACACAGTTTTTAATCTTGGCTCCCAACCCCACCATTTGCAGCATGGGAGTGAAACAAAATGCATAACTTGGCTTTAATAACCAGGTCTCATAAAGAGTAGGAGGGAAAATGAGGTCGGAGATGCAAGGGCTTTTCCCAGAGTCACTCATTTGCAGAGAGGAGATGATAGATAGATAGATAGATAGATAGATAGATAGATAGATAGATAGATAGATAGATAGATAGATAGATAGA
>JAWWLV010000045.1:64607307-64666329 GCA_035041135.1 Platyrinchus mystaceus
GTGACCTTCTCTTAGATGGATGGCCTTAGGGGCTGACGAGCTCCATCTACCCGGGGGACCCGGGATTCGAACCTGCGGCCTTGGCGCTGAGAGACCAGTGTCTTAACCGCTAGGCCACCACTATCTCTGTTCTAATGGGACAATAGAAACTACTGCACCCTGCTGTCAAACTGCTTCCCATAAACTATTTTCCTGTGTCTCATGGGCTCTCCTGTTCTATCAGTTCACTGTGTAGTAGCTGCTATGTGCCCAAATGTGAAACAATATTGGAGTCAGGGAGGACAAGCTGAGTTTCAACCTCTGAGGGAGAATAAATGAAGCAAGGGCATGTCTGACATCAGGCTCCAGCTGGTGGTGAAAAATTATCTCCCCCCTGGAACTAGGAAACCTTTGGGATCAGCCTCTTCCCCCTGGAGAAATTACTTTAATATTCAGTCACCCAGTATAGTCATGGCAGCCTCCCAACAGAGTGGCACATCTGATAAAATGACACATTTTTGGACAAAGGCCAGTTAGTGTAGACTGATAAAAATGCAGTGTGGACTTGAGCATTTCATCTGCTTTAATAAGCTGTATCAATAAGTGAATATTACACCTCTGGTCCAGACTGATCCTTCCCACCAGCATTTTGCAGTTCATTTGTTTTTGCTGTTTCTCTGAAGGGGAGTCAGAATGTTCTGTACCCATCCAGAGCTGTGAGGGTTTTCCTGCATAAAGTGATCACTACTCTTTTTGTAAACTGAGGGAGAGAAAGGTGCACGTTTCTGATGGTTAAGATGAACTTCATCCCCTTGAGAGGCTTGCTATGGTTTCAGTTAAAATGTGGAGTTTGCTGTTCAGAAAGGCATAGGCACAGATCTCTGGAGTGGTTGCTCAGTGATAGGTAGAGCTTTGAGGCAAAGATTCAAAGACAGCAGCCTTCCATTCCTGTGGTGTGAGCAATATTTCCTGCAGCCTCTGTTTTGTGACCATCCAGCTCCTTGTGTAACTTTAAGGTGACAGGGAAGAGTTAGAACAAGTCTGTGTAGGATGAAGCACCGTGCGGGTCCAGCACAAAGCAAAGCTGAAATTTGCTTTGCCTTTAAGCATTGCAAAGGTGACTAGGAAGGGGTAAAATGCATGGGGACAGTTTTCAGGCAATATGTAAACCCCTTTTTGGCAACATCAGTGCTGTATAAAGCTTTACTCCTTTCAGTGACATAGGATGTTGCATGTTGTAAGTTTGCCCATGTAACACTTTTCAACCTGTTTTTCCATGAGTAGGGTGTAAAAATCTTATTTTGCTGCGATCAACATAGTAACTTAGTGTGGTTCTTTTCACAAAAACACTGAAATGTTTAGAGAAAGAGTGAGGCTTCTTTCCCAACACGTGATGTGTGCCACTTGGCCGACCCCTTCTTTAGTTTGATGGCAGGGTTTAATTTTATATTGTGGTATGTAGCCATTGACAGATTCTTTTGAAATGTATTAAGAGGGAGATTGGTTCCAAGACGATGTTCTAGAGCTGGCCTTAGTTTCTTTTCAAAATTGTAAACTAATGCTTCTTTATGATGAAATGAGTATTCTTTCTTTTCCTTCTCTTTTCAAAATTAGAAACAAAAATCATGGTGTGCTATGTCATTCTGCACGGCAACCTATAAATAAAAACAGGAGAGAAAAGAATCTGCAAATGAAAGGTTAGAAAGGACAGCTGTGTTGTCTTTGAAAAAGAAATCTATTAGGTATTTTTATAATTATATGGCAGTCTTCTTTATGTGGTATTTGCAGTTATGATTTACGTCCATATTACCATAACTATTTCCATACTTATAGACAACATGTGATAATGCTGGGAGCCAAAAGCAGCCATTTGGTAGCATTTAAAAAATGCAGAAACACTAAGAGAAAACAGGGCAGTAAAGCAGAACCCTTCTGAGTTTTATCCATCTGAGTAATGCGAGCCAGAACAAAAGTGTCGTCCAACATAAACAAATGTAGAGGTTGGATTGTGGTGGTAAACTCTCTCTTTACCAATTTAAACACTCATTTTTTAATTGGGAGCTAAAAAGGTGGGCTCAGAGAAGAGTGGTGTTTCCCTACCATCTTATTCCTCCTGGGTAGCAATGGAGGGATGGGTGTCAGTGAACCTCATTCCTGCTGTGATTACGTCAGGAGTCATTAAACAGTAAATTATTTATCATGACATTGCCTGCAAGCACCACCATAGTGAAGGCCTGGTCAGAATTTCCATTATAAACCCCCAATTAGTGGGTGGGGTGATGGACATAACTGAAATGCATTTTAAAAAAAAACAACAAACAAACCATAAGCAAAACAAAAACCCCAAACAAACAAAGAAAGGGTGAATATTGGTGCATGATGAGTCAGTTGCAAAATGAGCATGCTACATTTATAAGATTCCATTAATATGTCTGAAATAAACACATTTGTTAACAAAAACATGTTTTGGCACTAGGGAGTTTGTGCATTGTTTGCCCTCAGATTTGTAAAGATTGAGTCATTCCATAATACAAAGTTTTTCAGAAAGCTTTTTGCAAATGGGTGTTGTGTGGATTTTCTTAGCTAATTAGGTCAAAGCCTTATCTCATTTACTCTGGAGCAGTACAGCACAAGTACATTGATTCTGCACCATAAGCATGATGTCATTGGATTTTTATTTTCAATCTGTTACCAAATTAAAACAAAACAAAACAACCAAACAAAACAACCAAACAAAAACATAAAAGCCCTGATGCTTCAAGCCAAATTATGTTTCCATTTATGCCAGTGAAGTCACCCAGGACTTACATAGGTGTAAATGGTAGCAAATTTCTTACATGGCTTTAAACAAGTTTCCAGCTCATGTCTTCACATCCTGCTCATCAGGAGTGAATTGACTGAGATGAGGTGAAAGCAAGAATGGGAACTCAAAAATTTCAGAATTAATATGAGTGAAATTATGGTTTTCATCTCTTATGACTAAGTGAATCTTTGTGTTATGCTGGGGATTGAAGGTGTTGTAGAAGTGAAATCGTGCATGTGTTCTTGTACTGAAACCTCAAGGTGGGCTTTTAATCTGAAACCCAAGTAATGATGATTTAAGTGCTTAGATCTCAGCCACACAACTTTTCTGGTTTGCTAGCTGACTTCTCAATGCAGAGAGGGACTATCTCAGCCCTGACTCCTTTTGACTATCTGAGACAGTTTTATGCTTCTCAAACAAACCTTGTTTAATACAGATGAGAACGAAAGGCTGGTTTTGAGTTGCCTGGTAGTGACGGTAATTTCAGGAGGATCAGGCAAAAAAAAGAGCTAACTCTGATAGCCTTTCAAACAAAAGAAGAGACAGATCATACATTCTGAAGTATAATGGAAAGAATCCTCCCTCAATTCTTCTCTTATGTTTTCTGTTGTGGAGCTTTATAATACGTGGTACTTGGTAGCACCCTCCAATTATTAAGGTTCTGCACCACTTTGCATTATGGAGCTCTGTTTTCAGTTCCTTACATCTTTGCCAAGCTTCAGCCATCTGGGCTGAAATTCTCTGAGGCAGATGTCTGCCTCAGGCCGAGATCCTTTCGAAAATGTGTATGTCAGTGTGGGTCATCCTTTCTGTATCACAGTAACCTGACCCACTGTGAAGATTCTCCCAAAAGTAAACATAAAAATGCTGATGGAAAACACTTGAGCTTCTAAATCTGAGAAAGAAAACTGGACAGAAACGGAATATTATATGCCAGTCTTGAGACCCAGAGGCCACATCCAAAATTAGTGAACTCAGCAGGAGGCTTTCACATGGATCAGGCCCTGGATTTTAATGGGTGAAGGAACAGAGAGTTTGGTATAGTGAACATTTGCCAGGATATAATTCACCACCATAAATCAAATGTTAAATAATTCCAAAGCCCGAGAAATGAGCATGCAGATGGCAGTGTCTGCTCCCCAGTGATTGCTCTGACTGTTGATTAGGATCCAGCTTGAATAGTTTGATCTCATTTATAGCAGACTTAAGGATTGCTCTCATGAGGCAATCGGTGCAGTCTAGTTGCGTTTCTGCTCTCTTGGCTGAAACTCATCCAGCAGATGCTGCCCATGACACCCTGGAGCATTCTGGAGTTGGGGCACACAGCCATATGCTGCAGAGTAGCCTGAAATCAGCTGGGTTCAAGTCTCACCTTTAGTAAGAAAGAATAGTCACTTTGCAGAAGATGTGCTACTCTGCACTGGTGCTCCTTGAGAAGGGTGCACGGATTAACTGTGAGTGCCAAGGAAGACAGAAACAGCAAAGTGACTTAGGGCTGCTGGGAAATAACAGAACCTTTGGGAAGAAAGTCTTTCATGGTCTATTAAAACAATGGAAATCTAATCCATATTGATACACACCAGCTGTTTAACCTGCAGGGAAAAGGCCCTGGAAACAGCAGTGCTGACCAAAAAGGCTGTGCTTGAGGGAGCACATCCATCTCCTCCTGTTCTCCACCAGAACCTTCCCAGCGTCACAAGTGGGTTTAACCAAAACTGAGGAGAGGGTCATGAGCTTAAAAACATTGATTTCCTGTAAGTTTTAGAGGAAATAAGTGCCTGGGTAGAGGACAGACACTCTGTTAATCCCCCTGCTCCCAGATAAAAGACTCCAGTGTGAGCGTGGCTCTTGTCAGGTGCCAGAGAGTCCGGCCACAAATGTATAGGAATCAAAGCTCTGGTAGTTCTGTTGCTTATGATGCAGTGAAGTAATTTATTTACTATTGCTGGGTGAAAAAAAAAGGATTTTTACTTTAAGAGTATTTTGGAGATTTTGACCTTTTTATTTTTTTCTTTATAAAATGTCAAATCCTCCCATGAAGAGCCTTGACCTGAATGTCCAAAGAGTAACAGAAATTAGATCAGCTACAAGTATTTTACTTCTGATTTTTGTAACTTTTAATAGGTTACTGTAAATAAACATCAAGTTCTGAGTGATCCTGGGCCTCAAAACAAAATGCCTTTCTTTAGTGATGTGGAAAATGGAATATTTCAACAATCCTTCTATCCCATTCGTATAAAAAATATTAAAACTTATAAATGCATTACACCCCTCTTTTCATATAAGCAGTGTTTAAAAATTATAATTTTCTGATAAAAAAAAAAGTCATTTGGACAGTTTTTGCAACCTCCAATTGTTGCAGATGTTAAACAATTTAATTTAGAAAGCTATTTTCAAAATTAGCTTTTGTAGCTGTTCTTAGTTGGCTGTGGCTGAACACTGCAAGTGCTGCCCTCCCTACAGACAAGTTGAGAATTTTTCTTTGGAATGTTTCTCCATCTAAAAATTACAATATGTTTCCAATGCAACATTTTTAGAGCAAGTGTCACATTCTATGGAACTGTGTTTTAAATTTTATACTGAAAGAAAGAGTTTCCAGTTTTTACACTTTAGAGCAACTTTCTGAAAATGAGAATTGGGGTGAAATATTCTAATTTTCTGAGAATTTGAGTTGGACAGGTTTATTTCTAATTCATTTGCATGAAATTAATATTCATTCTGGCTTTGAGTGAAAGGCATTCCAGCATAGTGAAGAATTCACAGAGAACACAGATAAATTTTCCTAGAGGAAAAAGATTGATTTTTTCCTCTAGTACTCCTTACTTCAGAATTACTGTAATTATTTCACCTTCCACATTTTTCAGATCAGTAATTTATAGGGCAGTTTTAATGTTACTTGAATGCCATGCAATATTGACCTCTAATTCCTCTTCATCAGGGAAAGGACCCTGGAAAATCTCAGATTTATATTATTTGAATGGTTACCAGAATAACAGTTGGATTTATGTTTCATGCAAGAACTGTGATGCTGAGTCAGAGGAAAGATCTGTTTAATCCTGGAGCTATTTTTGTTGCTGCTGGTGGCCAGCACTGGATGCTGAGGGATGGACTAGAAGAAGAAATTGAGTCTAATTTGCTCTATCTAATCTCTGGGTATTTGCAATGCTTATATATAACAAACAGTAAGAAGAATAGTGCTGTACAAGGCAAATTACAGGATGACAGCACTCTGTAAAAGAAAAATAAAAACCTGTAAATACTCACCAAGACACACCAGAGTACTGTGGCAACCTGAAAAAAATCTGTTCTCCCTACATTTACCACCAGTTTGTAATTTTCAATGCTTAGGTTTAAATTTTATGTAGCAGGAAAAAAAACGAGCAGGTCAGTAATACATACTTAGTTCTACAGCATAATTACTTTTCCTCCTATTAAAGAATGTTGATAAATTATATTCGTATTTTTCCTGTTTAGAAGTTTGGGAGCTCTGGAGTGTTTTAATAGAACACATGGTCCTTTGAGACTAGGAAAAGGGGACTGGGTTCTGAGTCTGAGGAGGAGAAGTGGTAATAGGTACCTCAGATCTCTTCTGATCACGTAGCTACAGTCCTTAGTTTATTCAGGTTTGATCCTCAAGTGTGTTTTTGTGCAATATCAGAATATAATTAAATATTGCCAAATCACTGAGGATTTATTCATGGTCTTGTTATTGAAGAACTGTGCTTTTTTCATTATGAGCAAGTGTTTTTCACAGGTTAAAATGCCTGTGAAGTAAACTGTCTTCTGTCACGCCAGGCCATAGCCAGCATTCTCAATTCTATAATTGGGATGCCATAAAATAGCCTGGGAACACAGGGTAATTCAGCTTGCAGGAGACTTCAGGAGGTTGTTTAGTCATTGCAGCAGCGCCACCATCTCTACTGTGGGTCTATCATACTCCTCTAGTAATATTGTGTATGAGTGTAGATGAGTAAATAGGCACTAGAAATGTGCTGACAGGCTTTCACAGAATCCCAGAATCATTTAGGTAGGAAAAGGTCTCTGAGATCATCTAGTCCATCCTTTGACCAATCACCACCTGATCAACTAGACCAGAGCACTGAGTGCCACATCCAGTTCCTTGAACACCTCCAGGGATGGTGACTCCATCCTGAGCAGCCTGTTCCAATGCCTGATAACCCCTTCTGTGAGGAAATTTTTCATGATGTCCAACCTGAACCTCCCCTGGCACTGCTTGTGACTTGTCCTGTCACCTGTTACCTGGGAGAAGAGACTGACACTCACCTGACTACACCCTGCTTTCAGGGAGTTGTAGAGAGCCATAAGGTCTCCTGTGCTTGCTCCTGTTTAAGAGGCATCATTAAGGACCAAATTGACAGGTCGGGGTTCCTTTCTGAGAGCTGCAGCCCACAGTTAAATGTGCCTTGGGCCTCGTTGTTTTCAAAACCTGACAACTAGAAATGCTGAAAATTCAGTCATGTTTTCTCTTCTGAAAAATGCTGACAAAAATAGGAGGCTATAACTGACATAAAAAGGACTGTTTTTCAAGAGGTGAAGGATACAGCCAGGCACATAAAGCAACTTTAGCAGGTATGGAATATGGCCAAAGCAGTGTCATTTAAAATGTGGGCTACTACAGGGCCATGCTGTTGCTGCCAGGTAAGGTTAAATGTCTGAGCAGATCTCCATCTGGATTCAGGATCTGGCTCACACAGCTTCCCTGCCCCTTCAGGAGCAGCGACTGCAGACTATCAGCTCTGTGATAATGTCACAAGTCTCCTACTACCCTGAGTACTTCCTAAGGCTTCTGTAGGTGGAAGCATGCAGTTATGTGATGTTAAGGAAACTTCCCAGTCTGACCATTCCCAGACTCTCTGGCAGTCACAGTCCCAAGGTGAGAGACTTTCACTGCTGGGACCACGGGCGGCTCCAGTGACCGACGGGTCGCTGCTTGGCTCCCCACACACCCCATCACACAGTCAGACCAGGTTTGCTCACCGGTTCTACCCCAGGGTTTCCCATAGCATAGTCTGGTTCCATAAAGCCATCTATTCACGGTACATTAACACAGAAGCAGCCTGAGCTGGTGCCCCCGAGGAGGACCCGCAACAAAAGAACCCTCACAGTCGACCCATACTCAGGTCTCGCTCTTCCTCCCGAGTCTTCGGGTCCTCCCTCCATCTCCCTGTCCATCTCTCTGTCCATCCACCTCGCTGGCATCACCCGTCTTCATCTCCTTTGTTATCCAAAACGTCAGCAATTCCCAGCTCCTGCTGTGTCTCTCTGTATCCATTCACCTGGCTGGCATCACCCACCTTCATGGCCTTTGTTATCCCAAAAGGTTGGCACTTCACGGCCTCTTCTCTCGGGCTCCCACCCAGAGCTCAATCTGCATTTCAATCTACACCTCAATCCGCAGCTTGCAGGCCCGGCTGCCTGGACCAGATGTATTCCTCAACAGTGAGAATTCTTAACATTGCCTATTACTAGCCCTTGCTGTGGAGATACACATGAAAAGCGGAAACCCTAAAGCCTCAGAACTCAGAAATAGAATGAACATGAAATGAATAGTGTGTGTTTAAAATGTGAGGCTTTTTGAGACACTCTAGTTGTACCTACTGTAAGTAGCTGTAGCAGACACTGATTTTAATTTCTACACACTGTCCAGGGGAGGCCGAAAAAACAGCTGAAAGGCCATATAAATGCTCAAAACTAGAGCACCCCGGCCTCTCTGCCACAGTAAGTATATTGCCAGCTGCACTGCATTAGGAAGTGTAACAGTTCAGGTATCTTCCAAGCAGCAGGCACTGCCATCAGGACATACCCTAGGAGGCAGCAGAAGCCCACGTTCCTTCGCAACAACTCAAAACACATCAACGCTCCTAAAATTCCTCCTCTGCCTCACAATGAGCTGCCCGTTAACGTTAGTTTTGTTACTGGCTTCCAAGGTGCTTAGCAGCTTTGCACAACTTGTTGCTGTACGTATCTGGAGAGTTTCTAAAGCCATGAGCAGCAAATCTCCTTGCCCGTGAAAGGCTGACCCTGGAACCCGTAACAAGACTGAGTGGGTGCCACGCAGAGAGCATTAACATCTTTGTGCAGTGTTCAGTTTGCCTCAGTATTTGCAGTCAAACAGAAGAAATAGCTGTTTTCTCCACTCTTATTTCAAAATTCTGTAGTGCCATTATAAGAGGATGGTCCTGGATGAGTACCCAGGAACTGAAGCACAGCACCACTACACATACCCGAAATTATTCTGGTTAGAAATCATTTTTGAAGGGCAGGAGGACTATGCCCAAGGAGTATTCTCACCACAAAGCCAACTTTATGATTACCATATAAATGGGATATCCAGCTTCAGAAATTAATGGCTAGGTAGGCAATACCACAGTAGTGCCCTCAGGATATGCATTTCTGTGCCCCCCTCAGCTCTGACCTCTCCATTCACCCTCATCATTACATTAGTGGGCAGCTGCCCCAGGGTAGCAGCACTGGTGCAGGTGGGGGGAAAGCAGCTCTGAGGACAGGGAGATGGCTGGAAGGAGGGCAGGGCAGGAACGTGAGGTTGGGAAATGGCAGTTTGTCAGAGAAGGATGGAGGTGGAACATGAAGTTGCTCTTCCTGGATGTAGGAGTTGCAAACAAATGAGATTTTTCTTAGAGAATTTTGGAGCCTGCCCTGAGAATCGTGCTTCAGGCCAGGTTTCATTTTAGCCTGGTGCTGCAGCCTTGCATGGCTCCACCTGAGACAAAAGTTCTTTGATATGTGTTTACTGAGTGTGCAGTTGCATGGATATGTAAACATATAGAGCTCTGATTTATATTTTGTAATTTTTACATCTACTTTTTTTTTTCTGGCTGTCTTTTATATTTTGCACATTTCATCCTCCATTTTTTAGAATCTAAAAAGAGTTTACAGTGCTGTATGAATGCTGAATATTGCTATTATTCCTGACTGGACATTTTGCTAGTACTGTAAGCTCTCCTTCTGCAGCACGTTCTAAACTCACTATCCAAAGGAACAAAAAAATCCAAAACAAAACATTGTTTCTGCTGCTGAGAACAGCTTTTATTTCCAGCCCCAGCTACAGGGTAAATGTTACTGTAGGGATCACTGCAAGTGGGACAGATCCTGGAACCCCAATGGGTTTTACCCTGATTTGGGATTGCAAAAACAGACTCCTGATGCTGTGGTAAAACGTATCTGCTTGGGGGGGTAAGATACTGAATGGTGACAGAAACTGCTGTAAAGCCAACACAACTTTTAATATGTAGGGAACAGAGTACTCCATGTGCTGCTGTGTGATTTCCTTCTTTGGCTTGAAAGGCAAAAATGAACTGCTTGTGTTTGGAAGGTGATTTTTCAATCCCCAGAATATCTTCTCTGCATTTACTTAATTTTGCTATCTGGTTGGGCAGGCTGACCATAGCTCAGAGTGCTGGGAGTACAGGTTATGTTATTCAGCAGAAAACTTCCTTCTGTGAGCACAGTTTTTATTCATATTATTTTTTTTTTCCTCCTCTTTCCTTCTCCTCCAATGGTACACATACAGGGGGAGGTCACAAAATAGAAGTAAGCTGTAGCCAGCAAAGTTCAGATTTTGAAATTAAAAAAAAAAAAAAATCTGTACACTTATTAGAATTTCTTGTTAATGAGGTCATTTATGTCAGGGCAGGAAATGTACAAAATAGCACAGGATAGAAAAATCTAGACACTGTAAAACATGCCAACAAATTTGGCACATGCATTACTCCCTTAATATGCCCCCAATGTAATCTATAGATCCCACAAGTGACCACACTATGTTTATGTATGTAAAAACTCCTATATATGTAACACTCATAAGAGTAGCAATTTTACTAGTGGGAAAAGATTATTGTGGTCTTTTTATATAGCATATAGGTTTACTTAGAATGGGTCCTTGTAGAAGAATGCAGGACCATGAAAAACTGTTAAAATGTCATGATTATATTAATTTCATACTTAAAGGAATACTTCACTTTAAGTTATGGCTCCAAAATTACACTGCTCATTCATGATGTTTTTAATGTATAATTGGCTGCCTTCAAAAATGTCACAGTAGGAGGAAAAAAAAGTTCATTTTCCTTGGCATGTGTACTGTTGCTATTCCTGTGTTCATTTGGCTTGGCTCGGGTAATGAAATGCTGCAGTCTGAAATAACTTTTTATATGTTGACATGTGCATTTAACTAGAATAAGCAGGCAGAGTGGACCAAGCTGGATTCAGCAATGAACAAAATATATCTTGTATTTAATGTATCAGCCTCCATTTATGATTTTTTTACATGTCTCTGTTGTAATGGCATACATGCACCTCCAAGAAGCGCACAGCCCTGCACAAAGATTAGGCAGCAAGACAAGATTGATGGGGGGAGAAGGGAAGAGTAAGAAGAAAGAAAGGAAAATGATGGGTGCAATTTAATCTCTTGAAGAAAAAGTTGGGAGGGGAATATGATTGATCTTTTGAAATTTATTTAGCCAAAAAAAGCCTGTTGTTTTCCAGAGCAAACAGGCCCTTGCTCCTTTGTTGACTGTCCCTCAGTCTGGACTAAGGAGAGACCTCTCAAGTCTCACCCATGTTGAGCTGGATTTTTGAAACCTCACCTCATGTTCAGGTTTAACCTGGCCTGAGTCTTGTTCATTTCTAGGATTGTGCTGATTCCTCTGCTGAGCTCCAGGTACCAGATTTGACCTGCTGTTCTGGTCTCTAAATTATGGACCACTGACATCTGTGTTTTACAACAAGCACAGGAGAAGGGCCCTAGTCCTGCACTGCAGGAATGCTGCTGTGTGGAGCCAGACTGGGCAGCACTTCTCCCTCTGTGTCATATCTGCTCCCCATTGCAACCCCAGCACACAGCTTGGCATGCAGGTCTCACCTGCCAGGAGGCATCTGCAGGTAGTCAGAGCTCACCAGCAGCAGCTCTGCAATGTGGGTGATGCTGGTGTTCAAAAAACAGGCAGCTGGTGTCTTCCATGGCCAGTGTCCGTGAGTGTTGGGTGTGGGCAGGCAGTGGCTTTGCTGCAAAGTCCTCTGCTCTGAGGCTGCAGGTCCGCGGCTCAGGTAGTGGTTCATTGCACATCTCTGGAACTGGGGCTTTTTTCCAAGCCCAGCTCAGAGGGATGTCCCACAGTTAATGTGGTTATGTGACAGCATCTGGACCTTACACAGAGAAAATCCTGGACACTTGCAGGGGTGCAGCACAAGTGCTTAAAGGCGAGGAGACAAATAAGAAGAATCCCAATGGAATTTTGCAGTCAGTCCCATGGTTCTGAATGTCTGTTTTGCTGCCATAGCCACTATGGTGTCATACCTTGGGATATGCTTTCTACATTTTCCTGGGTCATTATTTCTGGGGAGAAGAAAAGTCCTTCTGTACCTACCTCCTTACACTCCCATGAGCCTGACAAATAACCTCAGAAGAACAGATAGCTGGGCAGTGTGAGAAGTGTGTCTTGGAAGCAGACTTTAAAGATCAGCAGTGGGTAGTTCCTCAAACCAGGCAAAAGACACCTTATTCAGCTACAAACAGGAAACCTGTGCCAAGTTTGTAGAGGTTCATGTCCAGGGCCACTCCCTGGATGAGCTAAGGCTCGATGTTCTTGTCAAGATGAAAATCGTGACACACCCTGTGCCTTGCACACTGCTGGGACCTGCTCCTGGCCACATCTCAGCAGGGCTTTCTGGTTTGGGTATGTTAAAATTTGGTGTGCAAAGAACTAATGGGTCAGTTAGGAAAAAAAAAAATCCAGGTGGAAAATTAAGGACATTCAGGAAACTTGAAAACCTGCAGGGAAGTCTACTGCATCAGTCTAAGAGCCTGTGATAGGAGTACCAAAGGGGCTGGGATTGGGGGGTTTTTGTATCACTGTATTTTCACAATGAGGTGGGAATAAAGCAAACATGGTATGAGAGGGAGAGAATAGGATTGAGCAACTACTTTGCAGATACTTTCTTTCTTATCCAGCTTTCTTTAGATACAGTGATTTAGGTAGATGCCATGTTCCACGTGACATCTGTTGATCTTACAAATGATGCCTTCTGTGCTTAAATCCCAAGGAGATTGTGGCGTCTCTTAGCATTTTCTTCAGTGGGAGTAAAGATGGAAATATAAGCTGTTTTCTGATGTCTGTGCACTGTATTGATTTTTTTACAGTGATATATCTGATACTGCAGGGAAAAATGATCTTTTGTTGTATGTGTGTGTTGACTCATTTACATCCTAAGAAATAAAGTAAAACTTTAACTGAAAATGCAGAAGAGACCTAACTCTTAAGTCCTTTATTGATATTTCCTTCCCTGTTCAAAACTGCCATCAGGGCCCGAGGAAGTAATGCACAGTTTTAGAATTAATCATATGTTTTATTTCACTTTTTTTTTTTTCCCAAAGTTTTTATCTGTCCTGTGGTGGAGGACAAATAACATCAACATGAGCTGCTTTTTAAAGCAGCTTTGGAGCATACAGCCAAATACATTCTGGCTTCTGTGTCATTTGGGGGAATGTGTGTTCAAGTAGAGTATTTATTAGCATTTAAGTAGTCTGAATTTTACACCTTTGTGTGTATTTATTCGTTTTGCTTCAACCCCTGCCCCCTCCACCACCAAACCATTAATGAAGTTTGGTGTTCCTAAAATAGCAGTTCTGTTTGGAATACCTAATTGCTGGGTTTCTGTTGTTGTTCCTGCCTTGGTACTTGGTACTGGTCAGAAAAAGCAGTGTGTCCCTGTGCTCAAAGGGGACCTGTGTTCCCCCTCCGGGAGCCTCCCAGCCCTCTCCATCCTGTGGCTGAGGATCTCAGCTCCCTGCTTGAGCCACCCTGCATTTAGCCCTCTCCATGACAAGCAGCAGAGGCTCAATTGATGGGGACCATGAAATGGCTGCACGTCTGCTGGAGCTGAATGATTTATTTATTTATTGCCTCTGTGTTTATTTATTGCCAGTGTCAAAGAAGAGATTGTACTTACAGCCCTTTCATCTTCTCCCAAGTGTTGCCTGCGCACTCCACTGGCCCAAGTGCAGAAATATTTCCCCCCTCTAAGTGCACTTGCTGATTGGAACTAAGTCCTCACAGGCAAACTGCAATGCTACTGGTACAGTGTCATAATATTTCATAGGTCATTTATAAATACTATTGCCAGGGCAAATAAATTTCTTCAGAGTACTTAGTCTACTGCTAATAAATAGTTTATTTAAGCTTGTAAGAATGGTGACATTTCACTTTGAATATCTTTGGCCTCTTAAAAATTATTAGTGCAGAGAGGAAAAAAAAGGGAAAAACAAACTGGAAAAAATATGCAGCAGGTCTTTTGATATTTTTTCCCTACATTTTTGCTTGCGTAAATGGGCCTTCTTGTCAGACTGCACGTCTCTGTATGAAGCTGCTTCCAGAGTTTGATTAATGTGTATTATTTAACATCTCATTCAGCACATCATTCCCTCTTTTTTTCTCTTTTGGAGCTGCATGCAGCTGAAATAGTGTTTGAGCAGGTTTGATATGAGTTACTACTCATATCACTAGTAGTAACTAAATCTCTTTTGCCACTTTTCCCTTTTGGGGTAAAAACTGTAGACGTGGTGGGAGCGTTTTGTTTGTGAATTTTTTTTTATGGTTTGGGATTGGTTTAGATTTATCATTATTATTTGTCTTGCTCTTTGGTTTAAAAGGTTGGAGTTCAGCTGGATTTTTAATAGTGATATGAAGGATTTTCTAGCATCCTTGTAGCCATGTCAAACTTCTGTGACAAATGCTAAAGAAAAGAGGTGCTGTACATATCTTGTGTAAGGAATGCAACCCCCTGACAGTGACTGGTGGGGGCACATGGCTGTCATTTTGGACAACAGACAGTGGTTTCTTGGTTTAGTTTTTGTGGTGTGAGTTGTGTTCTGTTGGGGTTTCTTTGACAGCTCAGCAAAGGTGTTAACTCTCAGCTCTTTTCATTCAACTTCTGAATTCACATCAAGAATAAATGCTAAAATATTCTTTCCCATAAAATGTGTCATTTCACATTCAGAGGGCTCAGGAAGAGGTATGAAGCTGATAATTTTATTTGTGCATGTGTGGGAATGTTGTATTTCTATTGCAATCATCCAGTATGGAAAGAAAAATAATGTTCCATTGAAAATATTCAGTGATTTTTGCAAACAATCCTGTTTAAAAATGACAATCCCTGCAACTCTAAAGATGGTTAATACCTCTTCCGGCAGATGACTCCATACCAGTCTTTGCCAGATGACAAGCCATGACCAGGCACTCTACAGAAACCCTGGGAAAAGGCAGGGAAAAAACTCAGCAAACTCAAAACATATATTGGAAGAGGAATCACTTTGAATGAAGGGAGTCACCAGGAACTTGTCAAAGACTTCTGGTGTAAAGAGCCTGGAAAATTATGTACATACCTCAACCAAAGGCCACATAAGACTAGAAGGAAGGGAAACAAACCTCCCATGTGCTCTTTAGCTGACAAATGACAGGGTTTCCAGGAGCAAAGCAGGAAATTCTTTGCACTCACGTGTAAGTTTATGGCAACACAGATTTACTCTCCTGCAGAATTGCACATGATTTTGTCATTTAAAGAGATTGGGAAGAGAGAACTCTTCTGACTTGGATTTCGTGGTTGTGAATGGACTTTCTCTCCATTCATGGTTTTTACCTCAGAATACCATGAACTTTTTAGTTTCCTGCGTAGAAGGGGTATTTTTTTCTTCTTTTTTTTTTTTCTTTTTCTTTTTTTTCCTGGTCTCTTGAAAAATATCAATCGGTTGTCTGAGTGGTGGTTCCATTCATTTCTTTCCACGAGGCATTTGTTCTGAAGGTTCATCTTGATCCCCAATGAGCAACAAGAATGATGTTGAAAGGCAAAATAGGAAGTTTCACTGGTCTGTCAGAATGTCTGAATTAAAATACAATAAAAAGGCAATTTAAAAAAGATTTATACAGAGGGACAAAAAAGAATATGGTCTTCAGGTCCACCACCTTAGTCCCTTTCCTGACCATGCATGTGTAGGAGGGAGAGCCTTACAGGAAGGCATGATGCCTTCTAGCTGTTGATTTTTATCTTTCCTGTGGCCCTCAGGGCACACAGCAAACAACATAAGGCTGTGTGTGTGTGTTTAATATCAATGGAGTGTTTTAGTTTGGACATTTTCCTTTATGGGCCGCATAAAGGCATATTTTGTGAGATTCCAATTTCACTCATAAAAACCCCTTGCTAGGAGCAAGCTGCATTTTCCTCAGTGAAGCTGTCAGAATTGACAGATCCAGCTTTGATCACAGTAACAAATCTGTCTGACCTCAAATTTTCAAAAGTGTTCCTGAGACAAAAAAGTTGTTGCACCTTCTAAAGAGAAACTCCAAAACTTGGGGGAAATTATGCTGTTGCAAGTGAACATTTTGACTATTATAGACCTTAGCAGAAAGGAGTAGCTTGAAATTTAACTGATTACTGAATATGACAGACTCTGGAAAATAACTTCTGTGTTTTCAAAGGGTGTAGGGAAATCAGGTATATTTGCAAAATGACTTTTTAGCCTTTTGACATGCATAAAGCTAATAATTTAGATTTCAGTGATGTAACTGAGAAAAGATTTCAGGATAAGTAGGTCTTATAACATATGTGTGTGTGTGATAGATGTTATCAGCCTGAAATATTACAGATATTTAAAACTGCTGAATCCCATCTCCAGATATTTAATTTTTTTTTTGCTAATTGTCTGTCCATATGGCTGGTTTAAGTGAAAAAGACTCTGATTCACTGAGAGAAGAGTAACATTTTTCAAGATAGTAAACCAACACTATAAATACCTGTGATCCCAGGATTTTAACCTCAGGAACAGCATGGCAAAAACCAGTTTAGAACTCTTATGCTCAGTCCTTCATCAGAACAGAGCTTTCTTTTTCTCTCTCTCTGAGTTTTTAATAGACATCTCAAATTGAAATGACTGTCAGCACTTTCTTCTGGTAAGACACAATTTTGCTGAATATATATTCTGTGTGTGTAGCTATAAATATATAGAGTATACACTTTCTGCAGTAAGTCAAGTTTCATGTCTAGTTAATTTTCTGATTCATTCAGTGTGTGCCTATTGCTGTGATTGTTGCTTTATTTTTATTTGCATATGTCCAGTTGTGAGAAATCTTGTGACATTTTACACATGAGCACTCTTTCTGCTCCTGTGCCTCTATAGCTGATTAGTCCACTTTTGTAACTTGGATCTCTAGATTTGTTAGGGCACAGCAGTGAGACTGAATTTTGTGGTTTTGAGAGGCAGACTCTTGTGCCTGGAAGCATAATTAAATGATCCCAAGAAAAATCAAACTAATAATACCTCATTCAGATAATTAGTTGTATGCTTTTATAGATAGGAGGAGCCATGCAATGAAATGAAACAAGAAATAAAGTTAAAGGCAGTTTAAAATATATTTTTGTTTCCCCAAATAAACATGCATCTATGGAAGTCAGGGCCACATAGATTATTGAGTGGAAGAGTTTTGCAGGATTAAATGCTTTATGGGTAGCTAGAACACATTATTTAGCATTTTCTGCAAACCAGACATATGCCTCATGCCTCAGAGCCTCAGTCTAACCACTACATGATGGATTTAGGCAGAAATTTCTGCTGTAGCCAGGTCATCCCTTATAACTGTCCACTAACAATGCCATCACCTCTCTGTGGGACATCTTTTTATCTGTCCCAGATGTTAGACCCTGTTTTCCTTGGGAAAAAGTGCCCCACAAGACAAGCCAGAACACTTTAAATGCCATGAGCCTTAAATTGCTCCTAAGTTCAGCATAACCTGCCAAAGATGAGGTACTCCAACTTTACACTCTGTAACTGAGAGCTGTATCTGAACAACAAAACAATGAATGTAAAGACATGGTGAGAGGTGAAGGAGCTGCAGTTGAGTTAGTGTGTAGCTCAGCAACTAAAGGAGCTCCCTGAAGTAGAACCAGGCCAGCGTGATCAAAACAGCCCTTTGTGTTTAAAAAACATATTGCTGGCTTGGGCATTTTGTATTAGAGGACAAAGAGGACAACACCCTAATCAAAAAGACAACTCATTTTCAGCCATTTTAACAAAACAATTAACCAGGTTGCATGTATATTTAGCCAGTGATTCTTCATGCTTCTCTAAAGAATCAGACTTCATACTTGTGTGCAACTTATGAGGATATAGCGTTTGTAAGTGTTCTGTTCAGAAAACATTCAGCTATTTGGAGGTCACAGTGACTATCTAAGATTTCTGTGTGTAAAACTGAGGTCCAGGCAGTGATGGGATCCTCTTTACCCACGGATTTATCCTCCTCGAGGAAAGGGAAGGGAAGGATGGGGGGGTAAGTACAGGAACCTGCAGCTGCACTCACTGACCCTCAACTCCTTGGTATATTATCTTTATGATGCAGTTCAGTCTGTAGTATTCTGCAGAGTGCTTCACAGCCTCAGAGGGTTTCTCTCAGAAATGCATAGTTTCCCCTCTGCAACTCCTCTCCAACACACACTCTGACACAGTTAAAGCAAATCCTCTATAAGCTCATTCAGTGACCAAAAAAAGTCTTTGTTAACACAGAGTTAAAATTGCCCAGTGGTTTCTCATGTCTTTCCAAAATGCCTTGCTCAGCAAAACTCAAACCTCTGAAAACACAGCAAATGAGGACTCCTGGCATCTAACAGCAGAACCTTAACTGTGACCCCCTGGAAGTCCCAGTCCCTGGGAATTACTGGCATGCTCACCAGATGAGTTCATTGCAGTGGGTTTCACTGAGCCTGATGCTCCAGGACGGCATGTGCTATCAGCAGGCCAGCTTCAAGCTGCATTTGTTTTTATTTTGCTTTGGCTTTTTGGCAGTAAAATTCCTGCATTTTAAACAGTGTCAGAGGGATATTTTGATAGAACTTAGAAAAAAAAAATGTTTTAACCATCTCTTCCCTTTCATTATAGTCAGTCCCCTGCCTGATGCAGGAAGAGCATATGTCTTATCTTGCCCCTTTCCCTGTCACCTCTATTAGATTTTAGCACACTTAGAGGGAAGAATACACCACTGACAGGCTCCTCACACTTGCTGACTTAGCCAGACACTTCCTCCAGTTTCTCCTTCACCCCCAATCCTTGCACTCCTGTTTTCCAACCCCAGCAGTCCCTCCCCAGGACTGCACTCCTCTGTGGTTTTGCACCACCCTGTGCCCTTCATCCTCTCAATCTCCATCCCAGCAGTCTTCCACTGAGCATTCACACTGTACCATAATTTCCTCTTGCAAAAGTATTATCCCTCCCCAGCAAGATCCCAGCTTCCTCAGCAGGAGTTGGTTGTAGTTACCTGTCTGAGGATCATCATTATGTCTCTTATTGAGCTTTCTGAGACTGGCCACAGCTCACCTTCCAAGCCATGGTGTCTGCACTGGAACCAGGCAGGATTTGTCACAAAAGGCTGGCTGAAAAGCTAAGCCTGATATAGTGTTTATACACACCACAGTCTAATTTAGACTGTGAGTGTTCACACACTAAGTGCCACATAATAGCTTTATCATTACTTTTCCCACTAGTGGAATCAGTGAGATCAGGAACAGTCAAGGTGGGGATTTGAACCCTGGGAACACTCAGAATAATCCTCAAACAAATCAAACCTGCCCCTTTGAAGACAGGACAAGAGGGAAATAGATTTGGAGTGAAGACTGGATTTTGGGAGGACTCTCCTGGGGTTATTTTGACCTTGTCTGTGATGCCAGCAAAATGCAGTGCAAGCTAAATAAGTCTTGAGGTTTTTTAGGCACTTTAAAATCAGCCCAATTTCAGCCTAAATTTTCAGGGCTTTATAATTTAGTTATTGGAAAACCAGAGTTCTGTTACAATCAGTATTTCTCCTGAAGTCTGCCTGTGTTAAAATATGAAGCAAGAAGGCAATACTGTTATTACCATCTTTTCTTCAAAATATTTAATAGTTCGTAGATTATGGTGAAGTAAAGCTTTAAAGTAACCTTAGTAGATACTCAGTGGGAAGAGAGTTCTGAAATGCTTTGCAACATCAGGCCTTATGTTTGAGAATGCTCTGTTTCACACAAACCCAAGACATGTAATGGATTTAAAAAGAAAAAAAAAAACAAAGTAAAAAGCTATAAGAAAACTATTTCATCTCAAGTTCGTGTATGTGGAGTTGTACAAGGACCAGTATTCTCAGGCATGTTTTTTTAAAGTAAGCATACAGTATGAGATGCTTAGTTCCAAGATGGAGCATTGCCAAATCCTTGAGTTTTAATGCTGATGTTGGTAAATAATGTACAGTTTTTGGGTAACCATACAGGTACAAATTTGTGGGTTAGACCAAATAAACAAGGCCAGCACACTGACAGAAATTGATTCAAAGGTAGATGCTCTAATAGTCGTGCTCTTGGTCCAGTCTCTCAGTCTGAAATGAAAGCTCAGAGCCCTTTTGATTTGAAGCAGAGATTTATGGTTAATTATAGCCTTTGCCATGATTATATGTTTGTGCTTCAGTAACTGCTAGATGAGGAGGAAAGTTGGAACAATTTTAGGGCTAGTATGTTGCTCTACTAAGATATACACTCAGATATCTCAGCATGGGTCCTTCCTTACTCCTTTGTAAAGAAAAATACATGGCCAAAGTTACACCCTGGTAGTCATTGGGAGAGCTGGCAGGAGGAGACAGTGATTTCCTCCAGTGCTTCTGTCCCTCAGCTTTTCTTCTACAGACAAGCCATTGCCATTCATCATCCCCATCTGAAAAACAGCAGTGAAAAACAGGCTGGGGTTAACAGTGAGTTCCACTCACCCAGCCCAGGAGTTCTGCAGAGATAAGACAAAACATCTTTACCATCAAGAGTGTGTAGGTTTGGTTATGATAATACAGTCAGATGTCCAAAACTCTGCTGCTGTTTATCACAGTCATAGAATCGTTTGAGTTGGAAGGGACATCGAAAGGTCAGCCAGTCCAACCTCCCTTCAGTGAGCAGGGACATCTTCAACTAGATGAGGGTGTTCAGAGCCCCAGTCTTGGCTTTTATGGTAATTCTGCTGTATATGCAAAGTGTGTGATTGCACATTGCACAATAAGTAGAATGTTAGTAAGTTCCCATCCTTGTTTCATAATCTGCATCATAGTTGCCTGAGAGGCTGTATTTAAAAGGAAGCTTTGTTTACTTTCTTAGCTGAAATCTCCTATAAACAGTATATTTTTCTTTTACATTTACTCACAAGGAGAATATTAAAATACAAATTACTGTGCCAGACGTTCAAAGGCTTTTTATCCCCCCAGCTACTACTTTCATGACCATGGAAACATTGCTTTTGTTTCAGTAGAAAAGCTAAAGTGAACCTTAATGAACTGAAAACTAAAGAACATATCAGATTTTAGATATGAGGTAAATATACCAATAGGTGTGCAGGAGATACAGCAATACAAGTATACTCTGAAGATATTCAGTAACTAAATTAGAATATTATGAACACAGAATCACTTGTTTTGGTGGAATGCTTGCTAAGTCAAAATGAAAGTGAAATATACTAAAATTACAGAATTTATATATATATCTAAAAAAGCAAAAACTTCAAAGTGAAAGGAAAATGAGAGCAACTTACTCCAAACCTTTGAAACATCTAGAATGTTTTATTAAAAGTACATACTAATATGTATGTAAGGTATTTTTTCAAAAGCATACATTAACCTTCACTTAGGTAAAAACTCTCCCAGTCTCAAAGATGGCTGAAAATTGCTCAGCCTAGTGGGGGGAAAAAGCCCATTCACTCCTCTGGGAATCTCCCTCTGGGACTGAAAGCAGGGGGGGAGCACAAGGCAAAGAAAGGAGTAGTTTAAAGAGCACACAGGTAATGTTCATTAAGCCACTTGCACCAGAAGGAGGGTGTAGAAACCAAATTCTTTGCCATAACTAACCAGAAACGAGATTTCAGGGGCTACTGCAAGTGTGTGATCAGTTCCCTCAGGAGAGGAACAGTTTTTCCCTCTCCACCAAAGCTGAATGAGGAAGGTGAGGGGTGTTTCATATCCACACCCAGAAGAGCCAGTGCAATGACCAGGATAGGCTTCCACAATTAATACAGGACAGGTGTTGATTTCATACATCCTCTGAGCACCTAAGAAACACTGGTGATAAAATCAATTATGGTGATTTTACAGATGGAATTCTCTGTTGGAGCAAGGCCGGGAATTAGCTGACCTAAGATCTAGTTTACCAAATGCAAATTTAAGTCTGAACTCCCTTTATTGTCAATGTAGAAAAAATAATTTCTGATGTATAATTTTTCCTAAAGCACATGTCTGACACAGGTGTTCTGTTCTCTGGAAGTACTTAGTTCCCTCCACTGGCTGCTGAGGGAATCTTGATAGCTAGCTCAAGCATAAAGGAGATGGGATCAGTCCTATTCCTTATGCCTGGTATAGAAAGATATATGCTCTTATTAGCAGAGGATGATGTCTTCCTACTGATAGCTGAGATCTGGAGGGGAGGGAAGTGTGTCTGGGCAATGACAGTCTTTAACCAGGTGGAAATGGTACAGAATATAGTTTAGACAAGTTACAAGAACACTGCAGTCTAATTAATTCTTATCCTCTCTGTCTTGGTTGCTCAGGACATTGAAGTTAGTATTTTTCCATTCTCAAATGCATCTGATGCATTAAAATCTCACTGTGAGTTGAAGCCACTCATCACAGTCTGAAATTTTGCTCTTGATATGTGGTCCTCCCCTGATAGTACCATGACTTTCTGTGCTTGCATTAGGCTCCAAAACAGGCTGTGGAATAAGACCTTAGTCATTTTTGTTGCTGGAGAAAGATTGCTGGGCACCTTCACATGAAACTGCAAAACAGGATACAAAAAGCAAAGAGATTTATTTTAGGCTGACTTTAAAAAGAACCAAGTCCTATTTTTAGTGTGTTTACTACTTGTCAAAGGGATTTTCTGTTGTCTCAAACCCAGACCACTGAGGTTTACCACTGCTTGTATAACATTTTTTCAATACTGCTGTTCCCTTTTTAAGTAATTGGTATGGCTTCATATGGCTCCAGAAACCCTCCTCTATCCACGAAGCCTGAGAGGGAGGATTTACCCCACGCTGGGGTGGGAGAGGGTGCAGTTTCTGGCTTTGATTTGAGCTCGGTGATGCGGGTGGGGTTCCTGTTGGCTTCATCTGCCTCAGAGTCAGACCCAGCACTGTTTTGGTTTCACTGAAGCCTACTTAGTTTCCTGGTAAGAATACATTTCTAAATATAGCTCCTTACGTTGGATGCAGGAATGTTTACCCATGTGAAGTCAGGCAAGGTAAACACTTCAAAAAATTTTTTTGGTCAGTACCTTTTTAGTGGAAATGAATCTTGAAGTATATTTGGCACCATCTTGGCGTGCTGGAGCTAAGCACAGGGACTGTCTTCTGGTATCTGTTATTTCTAATTTTATTTTCCTGTGGTAAGGGGTGATTTAGTGATCCTTAGTTATAGGTGTGTCAGTCAGAGCAGACGTTTCAAGCCCTGTGAATTTTGCATTCACCTTTTAAATAACACAACCCTGAATTAATCTGTTGACAGAAGCTGGGCAATTTAAAAATACATTTGCAAGTATGCAATGGGATTATGACAGAGGGCTGTGCCAGAAAAAATACAAGCTCTTACTATGCTGTTACAGTTGCTTAAGCACACATTAAATGCATAGTTTGCACTCTCTCTTGCTCTCTCTCTCTTTCAAAGAATGTATTGTGAAGTACATTTATTTAGGACTGTGCCATCACATTAATTCATCTTTGATTCTACTGATGGATTTCTTTTACAATCTCTCTTGTGTATTTGTAATAAGCTCTGACTTGATATTTGACAGGTAATTTTGTTCATGTAAATCTGATTTCAAAGCTATTTATGAGAGTGGTTTACTTGAATTCTTTAAACAGGAAGATGCATTTCTGAACAGGCTGTTATTTTCTTGTAGGTTACAATCATCTCATCAGCTGGTACTACTGTACCTTTGAAGAGTAGTGAGGACTATTCTTTGCCAGTCATACTGAAAAAGTTGTACCTTATCACATTTTGTGGTATTTTCTGCTTACTTTTGTGTAGAGGAATAATCTAATTTTGGTACAAAGATGGGGGGAAAAAGAAAATCCTTAGAATACATTGATGGCTTTTTAAAAATCAGTGACCCTGCTCCCTACACAGAACACATTAGTGAAAATAAAACATTTGAACATTACCTAAAGGAAGAATACAGTCATCTTGGGGACACCGTGCCTCGCTTACATCTCCTGTCTGTGCTGAGATGTGGGTTTCAGCTGAGTGCCCAAGAAGTGTGAATTGAGATTAATGCTTTTTGGTTCATGATGATTTAATGATGGCTTTTCTACTGTAGAATCAGGGAGTTTCAGCACAGAGGCCCAATATTTAGTCTTGTCCTTAGGGCTTTGGTTTCTCCACTGTGGCAGATAGGCAGAGTTTTTATTGAATCTTTTGTTCTTTTTGTTTGTTTGTTTTATTCCTTCCATAATAAATGTTTCCATTTATTACTAGTTTCCAGTTGCTGAAGCAGTGAATATTACTGGTATTCAGCTCCTGAGAAAACAAATTGATGTAGCAAGGGAGGAAAAAAGTTAGGTAAGGTACAATTTTGCAGTGAAAGCTTTCCAGGCAAGAGATTAAAAATTCTTGTAGATGTGTTTAGTGTATATCCCTGGCTAATAATGTTTATCTCCAGGTGAGTTACATGGAAACAGGATGCTTCTTCAGGAGCAGACTTCAGCCATAAATAATATAGTGCTGTCGTCTGTGCTCTAACATCATATATGAAATTGCACTGTCACAAATTTTGATCTGCTTTTGTTGTCTGTAATGACAGTATCTCCCTTATACAGAGGTCAGAAGGAACTTACTATTTCTTGTAGTGTGTTCCTTTGTTGTACTGCAGTGGTACATCAGAGCCCCAGTTATGCAGCAAGACACTCCACTAACATGTGGAGTGCAAAAAGAAGTAGGGTCATCCTGTGCCATCCTTACTCGTGCTGAAGGTCCCTGAGGAGTCCCACAGAGGGACCCTCTGTTGCCATAAAGAGCTGAGAAGCTGAGCACCACCAGAAGCAGGCAGGTGTGGGGGTGGGCAATGTGTGCCTGAGGCTTTGTCGAGTGCTCTAGAAAGTCTTGTTAATTGGAGATCCTGGAAAGAAACTCGGGGGCATTTGTGTCGTGCTGCTCGTTTGTGGTGAGTCACGAGGCTGGGAAGTCACAGATGAGCCTTGCCAAGTGTGGGCAGCCAGGGAAGCTCTGGATGAACTGGACTCCCTAGGAAATACAGGCCAGCAGTGCTCCCTCCCTCCACAAGCCACAAATTCTCATGGGCTTATTTAGGTGACATCCCAGGTGATCAGCTGCACAGACACTACTCCAGTTTGGTGCACATCCTTCTCACAAATAGATGGTCCACACCAGAAGCCCGAGAGGTGAGAGGGCTACCACTGCTTGAACTCTTGGTTCTTTCTCCACTTTCCTGCTAAACCTGCTTTCCTGCCCAATTAGGGAGCTTTTGGGGGAACTGGCAAGAGCTGGTGACAAAGTGCACGGCATCGTCCTATGAGCACTCTGGAAGGAAGTGTAATATTGGAAATAAAAATAGAACAATTGATTTGTGAGCTGAGCTCTGCATTGACACAAAAAGGGTCATTGAAAGGGCTTTGCAAAAAGCAAAGAAGGATATTTGAGAAAGTGCCGAAGTTGCAGAAATCCTAAACAATGGGAGTTTTACTGGAACACGCTTAACTGAGCCTCTTGAATCACACACAGCATCGTGACAATGCGTGTCGTCTGTTGACACACAGAGAAAAATTGAAACACGTTCAGACTGCAGCTATTTTAGGCTGTTTGTTAGAAGCCCTGTGCTTGGCACAGGCTGTGTTTGAATCACTGTAGACAGCCTGCTTCCCCAGTCAAGTAGCCGTGGGTTTGGCAGTGACCTCCCTCCCACAGGGAGATAAGGCAGTTTGTACCATGTCAATGACCAGAGGCAGCCACAAAACATTAGGCAGGCTCCTGACTGTCGAGAAGCTGAAACTGCTTGAAAACAGCAGGGTCAGTCTGCTCTCAAACACACTGGTATTATCTCATTAGCGGTGGCATTTACTGCACAGCACAAGGACTAGAAAAGGGAGTTGTTTAAAAAAAAAAAAGAAAAAAGAAAAAAGCAATCAAATAGCTTATGAAATTTTTAGGCAGAGGGAATGTTATTCACATGTGGGCTTTTTCTTTATTAAAGAAAGTAGTAGTTACAGTGAATCATACACAAGCAGCAGATTATCACTTCCTTATCTTACATCCAAATAACATTCTCCTTCCAGCTGTCAGGGAAAGAAGACATTTTACCTGAAACTTGTTTGTGAAGCTTCTTTTTTTTTTTTTTTTTTTTTTTTTCTTCTTTCTCTATTTGTTGACAACTGAAGAAATACAATCTTGCTTATAAGGTTCAGGTTTGGGAATGGAAAGCATGCTCTGCTGTGGAGCTTTTCTCCCCTTTCTCCATATTCACCTTCTCCTTAGACACCCATCAGATGGTTTTGCTGTCAGCTTCTCTGCTGCCAACTGTAATGTCGTAAATTTAGCTTTGACTACGCTGTGGCCTAAAGATTCAAGAGAAGGCCAACCAGGAGGACAAAAATCCTGGAGGATAAACTCTTGGGATTAGGAATAGCCTTTCTGTTCTTTAGCTGTGCAGCACACAGCCCAGTGGATGCAGGATGGTGTCCCCAGGGGCCAGCAGGAGTGGAGAGAGACGTGGGAAGTGCACAGGAAGCTGTTTCCTTCAGCAGCACTGTGATATGTCTGGCAGATATATTTCCACCAGCCCTGTAAACACAGTCACAAACATGTGAATGTTTGAGATGCTTTCACGACAGGACCTCAAAATAGAGCTGCTTCACACTAAATACTTCAGGATGGACTTGGACTCGCAGCAACCCCAAGCCTGTAGTGGCCACATGTGTGCTGCTACCCTGGAGTGGGCACGTGTGGTTCTCACAGGCTTGGGGAGCAAATGTCAGATGAAGGCTTTGCAGAATCAGAATTATTTTTTTTTTGCAGCATCAGAATTTTTATTCCCACCAGAAGTGTGCATTGGGATATTTGCTCAGAAATGAATCCTTCTTTTAATCAGCGTACGCACTCTCTGCTGTCATGGTGCTCTCGGTTGTGACCAGAGAACCAGTGTCAAAGCAAATAATCTGCTAAGAAAGTTGTCAAAGGTACCCTCCTGTAATAAATAAGTACAGGTTGATATTAGAGACAGAGGCAGAGAAGCTCTCAAGGGAGAAGGGAAACCTGTGAGAAACCAGAGACCGAAAGTGTATAGTGGAAAAAAGCTGCTGAAGAGCCTTTAAACTTCCTTTTGTGTGCATGTGTTGCACCCCTATCATGGGGGATTTGTTTTTTTTAAGAACCCACTATACAGGAAGATCTGTATTTTAAAAAACACAAAGAACTCGGGTTTCCAGAACACAAAGTAGTTCTTGATGTGGTTTCCTCAGATGTGTGTGCTATTTGGTAGATAACATAAAATCTGTGCACTCACTCTGAGGGATTTTCTGTCTGAGCTGTGTTGGTGAATTGTACTTTCTCAGGCAGAACAAATTATGATTTACTTTCTTGCTGAAGCATAGGTGTAGTTCTGGCTCACATAAGTTCATATAAACAAGTGCTAAAATTATGGCTTCCAAAAAAATGTAAAGGGGAAAAAAACCTGCTCCTAATTTCTTGACTGTTTTGCTCAGGTAGTTTTCAGAAAACAAACTGACAGAGGAGTATGCAGAGAACCAAAAGAATGTGTTGAAAGTGCAAATGCACACAGATACAAAAGGGACAAGCTCACCAGTGTGGGAATCTAAAAAAGACACTGAGTTAATGATTTGCACCTGTTACAGTGGGAGTTTATGCAACTAAATTTTCCAGAAAACTTTTTTTTCCCCCCCAAAAAATCGCCAAGTTTGTAAGTTTATTAGATAGACTTTTCAAAAAATGCAAAACAGTTACTTTAGGCTGCATCCAAATCTGTGATCTACTGTGGGTTGTTATGTTAAAATAAACTTTCAAATGATGGGGCCCCCACTGTGTTTGTTGTCATACACAGACACGCTGGTTTATAGCACAGAAGGATTTGGTTTCAGACAAACTAAAAGTGCTTCTAATTTCATAGAAACAGCACAGGCCAAGCTGTGAGCAAAGAAACATATATTGAAAAAAGGACAGGACAGGAACTACGCTGAATAACGCAGTTGCAGTCCAGTAGCAACAATAAAGGGTTTGCAGTACCTTTTGACTAAAGTGTGCATTTGGTTAAAGCCTGGTAGAGCAATAGTTATCTTTCAGATTTTGTCCTGAAAGCCAGGAGAAAGGTTTATTGTAAGAAAAGGTAGTGCAAGTCACATCATGTAATTTTTTTTTTTTTTTTCAAAAGCAGTATCTACTCTGTCTCTGAAATTATATTGGTAAAATATAAGTTATGTATGTTTTGCTGCTGTTTTCTACAATTGACTGCATTTGAACAGATGTATATAGTGTAATTAAGGTCTTGTTTTTTGCATAAGGTCAGAAATGTAAGTGTACAGAAAGTTGAGTATGAACTTACTGGGAAAATAACTTCTTAAATGCTTTCAGAACTGATATCCTTATGAAGCATATTGTTACTCTGGCCTCGGCACAAATGAACTTCTCTTTCCTTCTCTATTTATTTGTCCATTTATTTTCTCTGCCCAGGATGTGTTTACATTAGGTGGCCATTCTTGGACCCATAAATGAAGTGAATTCAATGAGGCTTTTAAAAAAATCACCACTCAAGAAAGCCCCCTGAATATAATCAGCAGTGATCAGCTCTCAGTAATTAGAGATGTCTGCAGTTAGTCTGCACAAAGGCTGCATGTTTGTTGTTCTCAGGTATTCCTGTGCACACCTGGTGAAATACCACCAGGTTTAAAAAATATAACAGGATAAAAAACCCATGAAGACTTGCCTGTGAAGGCATACAAGAGAGGAATGTGGGTTTTTTCGCTACTCTTGAGTAGCAATTTCTTCTTTTTATAGGTTGGTTTTATTTGTTATCATATGCCATATTTAGCTCACTGATAAATGCATTCAGAGTGCCCCAATTTTCCTGTGTTATTTCTTTGTGAATGAAAGTACAGCCTGGCACAGATAGCAGTGTCACTGCATAAGTCTGTGTGTTAAACTGCCTCCAAACAGACCTGTAAAGACAGTTAAAAAAAGTTGTTTATAGGTGAGACTGAGAGTAATTTGATTGATCATTCTTCACAATACTGCAAAGGGATGCTTAGAGTGGTGAAAGAGTCTCAGCCTGTCTGGCAAATATCCTGCAATTTTAATTGTACTCAGACAGGAAAAAATATAAGGCATTTGCTGCAGCTAAGTGAACAATCCAAAGTGGACAATGTATTTAACACATTAAGATTAGGAGTCTGGGCTACATCAGAGCCTTAAGAGCTCCACTCAGGACAGTTCCAAGAACAGAGACCCAAGCAGGATTAAGCAGCCCTCACCAGTTCTTCCCTCAGTCCTTGGCTTTTTTGCACAATGAACATCAGGAGGGGTGTGACTTTTGCACAAGTAGCACGATGGAGGTATGGAAAGAGCTGTGTGGCATTCAGGCTACCTGGTAATAATCCCAAAAGCCTCTGGGACTGAATCTTGTAACTGTAGTTGCTTCACAGCATTGCAGTGAACTTCTCTGATCTTCCTTTACTTGTGCAATATCTCTGAGTAAACAGAGATTTATTTATATATATAGCCAGTCTTGTGATTTACCCTTTGCTTTTAGAACTGTTTACTGTGTGAGCTGATCCCAAATAGCCCTTTTTTAAATTGACATTTGTTAGTGGAATCATCTGGCACTGTTTCCATTCCTCAGGGTGAGAGTAGAAGTACACACAGAACAAACTGTCACGTGCATTTCAAATTCATTTTTCTGTCATTTGTGGTGCTACTGCAGTGCTGGAAATTAAGAAAAAAAGAAACATAAGCATTTTTTGTACAAATGTTTCTGCGTTTATGTTATTTCATCTCGCTGACACAAATATAACAGTAGAAGAGCTGCAGGGGAAAAGACAAGTCTAGAAGAGAGGCAGGAGTCAGTTGTTCCTCAGGAAGAACAAGGTGGAGCTTGCTGTTATGCTACTGTTGTTTGACTTCCACTGTTACTGATCCACTCCAAGAGCAGAAAAAGGATATATCAGTGACCAAGATCATGGATATATCAGTCACCAAGATCATATTTTCATCCCTGAAAATACCATTTACAGTTTTGATTTTCTTTCCCATTCACCCGCACTTCAAGAAGACAGAGGAGCCATGAACACTGAAATTCCTTAAAAGAAACTATTTTATTTTTGCAGCTTATTATTTTGACATTTCTATGTTGGAATTCCTTGACAGGAAACAAACATGTTCTAAAAATCAGACAACACACAGAGGCACAAAAACTGCTGCTCACTCTTAAAACTGAACTCTTGAGCATCTCTGAAAAAGCAGTTAGATGGGAACCAGAGTTTAATGTGACATTGGAAATCAAGCTGCTTTCTACTATGTCCCATGACATGAAGGTAGTTTTAGATACTCACTTGTGAAATACTGTTGATAAATAATAAAATAATAGAGTTTATCTGATCACATTTCCCATTATAGCCATAATACCCGGAGTACTTATTTTTAGTGTTTATTGAGAGAACAGGATTTTTGCTTAAAGCTTATTATTAT
Source organism: Platyrinchus mystaceus (assembly GCA_035041135.1). NCBI lineage: Eukaryota > Metazoa > Chordata > Aves > Passeriformes > Tyrannidae > Platyrinchus > Platyrinchus mystaceus. The sequence continues at coordinate 64,637,860 of JAWWLV010000045.1, forward strand.
ATTTTATTATAAACCACAAGGATTTAGGGTGGATTCTGGTTGTCTGAAATACATATAAATAAGCACTGAAATACAAATTAATTGCTATATATTACAGAGGAGGTGTAGGAAGGCAGTGCTCTTCTGCAACATTTATCATTTAAACTTCATTGATAGGTGTATATGTATGTACACAGGATATCAGTAACCAAAAAATCTACCCCAACCTCAGGCATGAGCTGGATATAATATACACTGTTGTCTGTCATTATTATTATTATTATTAATAATAATAATAATATTTCAGAGTTAGAAAAGGTACAAAACAGAATAGCCAAAACAGCCTGTGCCAGGGAGATGGGAAATGAATTATCAAGAAAGATTAGCCAGAATTAGGCAGATTGATAATAGGAGACTCTCAAGGGATAGGCTGAAGACAATACTGAAATGAAAGAATGAATCACATTAATCTTTTTAAGATAGTCACTAATTTGAAGAGTCTGGGATCCAGGATAGCAAGGGGGTGACTCAGAAATGATAAGTATTTCCGGCACATTTGTTTGGTGTTGTTGAAATATTGAACAAATAGCTGAAGTCAAGAGCAACAAGTCAGGGGTTTAAAAGGAGCTCGTTTGTTTTCTTTCTGTGAAGGATTTTTGAGATTACATTAGCTACATATTTGAACTTACAATGATAAGTTCTAGGGTGATTTGTATTTATTGGGGTTATAAGGGCAGGGCTCAGTGGACCATATGGTATTTTTACAGCGCTGTTTCCATAACAAAAATGGCACAAAACTGTATTAACTTTTCACAGATTGATAGAGAAACAAACTGCCTAAATAGATGTGGGGGTTTTTTAAGGAAGGGTTTAAAAAGGGCAGGGGGGGTGGGGGGAATCCTTGCAGGTTTTCTAAGCAAAGTGTACCCATAGGTTTAAAGTTTTAATTTGGGTCTTTATTTCCATTCTCATAAGAAGTAGCTGAGAAAGGAAGCAATGGGAATGAAAAATACAAGAATCAAGAAGGAAGGAGAATAAAAAAAAATGTGAAACAATGCAGAGAGAGCTTGGGGGGGAGAAGGAAAAAATAAAAAGGAGAAAAAAAATCTGACTTCCAGGTAGTTTCTACAGGGCAGGATGGGAGATCACTCCACCTTGACAGACTTCAGTTAAAATTTCTTTTCCAGTTGAATCCTCTTTCTTCCCGGGTACTGTAATTTGAATGGAATATTTCCAGCTTAATTCTCCAGAGCTGGCATAAAGATAGTCATTTGCTTCTATAAACCAAACAAAATTTTAAAAAGCAGATACTGTGATAAAATCAGATTGAGTGACTTCATGCAAGTGAACAGCAATTTAATTTTGATTTATTGGAAGCATTGTTTTTCTGTTATTACAACACAACATTTTGTGTCTGTAAACCACTGATTACTAGAAGGTGGGAGAGAACAGCAGGGGAAAAGATCATTTTTATCTTCTTCTACACTTTCCCCTATTAATCATGGCAGCAGACAGGATACTGGGTTACATGGAGCATATGTTTGGCCCAGAAGGGCCAGTTCTATAATGTACCGTTTTATGAAGTGACAAATTCTGGCATGAAAGTTCCAGCGTGTTTTTTTGTAATAACTGGGGGTTTTAACATGCTTTTTCAGTTATAGTAATTATTCCAATGCGGAAAATTGAACAAAATGAAAACGAGAAATGCAGAAAGTTGGGTTTACATGAAAAACGGCTAAGATGAATTTCATATTGGGAGTTAACATTAAGTCCTGCCTATATTACAGAAAAGACTTGCTTAATTTTCATACCTGAGGTTTGTTAACTAATATGAGCTAAATTCCTCAGTCAGACAAAGCAAACTGTGTTCTTTGGTTAGCTCATCAAAGTGAATATGAGGAGATGGAGGGGAACTCTCACAACTCATAGTAATATTATTGTTGTTTAAACACATTTCATAATATGTGAGCATGTCTCTAAGCCAGGGAAGACATAAAGTAGTAATTAACACCAACCATGGCATATTGACATCATAAGTCTTACAATTTCAGGACCTCTATTCCAAGTCATATGTCAGAAAAAAAAGGAAACGTATTGAAATTAAAATTTCCCTCTGGCATTTATCTCTGGCTGCACAGTACCTTAAAAATGGTGTTGTAGATAAAACCTGCACTGACTCCTGGGGCCCCAGGTGTCCTAGCCCAGCCCTAGCTATCCAGTGGGATGGCTGTAATGTGGTGGCAGGCCATCAAACAAGGATAGTCTGAGTTCAGGTCACCCACAGACCTTATCCATCCTTGTGAGAGGTCCCAGAAGGACCTCCATGGTCACCCAGGGCTGTGGCCCTTCAGTGGCCCCAGTAGCTCGTTGCCTTTCTGTCTGCAGTACTCCATCACCCTAAAGCTGTGCTTCCCCACCAGGCAGTGCCCTCAGGTGAGGTTGGACTCACACATGGAATGGGTCTGCCCTTGGTATAGAATGTGGGTGTCAGTCCCCACAGGCAGCATAATAGGAGAGTCTGCACCTTGAGTGGGAGTAGATTCGTTTTCTGGTCCACCTGTCATAAGTTGTATGTTATCAGAAGGAAGTTCAAACTGCTTGAAACCCCTCCTCTGTCAAGCCAGCTGTCCTTGGTTGTGTTAACTGGGTTTGTTACCTGGAGGTTTTGGTCGCAGTTATTAAAGGCAAAGGCACAAGCAAGCGTTTCTGTGGAAAGGCTGCATTGCAGGCACAGGCAGAATAGTAATGCATCAGGCCAAAGGCCATGTGAATATTCATGTCCCAGAAACACATTGCTGAGAGAGGAAAAAAAGTGATAAAATACAGGGCCACACTTTGAGCCTTTCTCAACTATCACTGATGAAGTGTAATATCAAGTAGCAACCAGTGAGAATGCTCTGTCTGTGACTCAGGAGCTGAGATCATCACAGTCAGGACGAAGTCATCACTGCCCACCCCAGCCCAGCCTTACACAAGGCTTGCACAAGGTGCTCTCTAGACCTTCTTGGTCATGTTCTGCAATGTGCTTCAATGTGCTTTGGATTAGGACTTACAGACCAGGTTTCTCAGAGGGCTTTTTGGCACCTACTTTGCAATATAATAAGGGAGCCCCTACTGATATTCTTAAGAACTTAAAAAGTGTCCCTCTGTTGTAAATCTTCATACATGTTCTGAAGTGCCTGTGAAAACAGGACAGATGAAATTCAGACCAGACTCTGGGGGAGCAGGTTAATTACTGCAGGTCAGCTTTGTGCCTGAGATGTCCAGCAGAACACAGAGTGCCAATCTTCTCTTACCCAAGCAGTTCCTTTACCTCCAGGTCAGTCTGACCCAAGGCACATTAGCTTCCAAAGGGCCTAAGCACCCAAAGGGCCTTGCCAGTCTCAGATTAAATCTGCGTGGACTTGAGAAGAAGCACTTTGCTTTAAGCAGTCATACAATTAAGGCGATGAACTGGTGATGAGTAGAAATGAGTTCAGTTTCCAGATGAGAAAGATCACCCCTAACAAGCTGTTTCTTCTCACTGCACATCAAATCCACATTGTTAATGTTGGGAATAATACATCTTTTCTCCCATCCCTGGTGTCTGATTTTTAAATCGACTGTAAGCTCTTTGAGTCAGGGTTTAGCCCTTACTAGATGCATTCACGTAATCAATCCACCGAGATCAAGCCATAGAAATGGGTCCAAACACCTTCACAGGCAGACAAAAACGCTGAAACCTTTCACACACTCACAGTCCAGCACATGTGTCTCCTGCTGCAGCCCCTGTGTGCTGTGCTGCCTCAGCTCTCAGCACAGAATAAAATGACCCCATGTAAGCACTGACTGGCATTAACCCATTCACCTTCCCTGCCCAGTCAGCAACATGATTTTTAACACCTGATCCCCTCACTTGCCGTTCCAATTTACATCAAGGAAGGTTAGAACTCCTCTTATGGGCAAAGCCCACTTCATCTGGGGATCTTCACTCTGCTCCTGGAGGGGAACCAGGGCTGCCCTGGGCAGCGCGGCCCCTGGTGTGAAGCCCTCCAGTTTTGGGTGGGGGCTGTGCATTTGTGAGAGGAGAGACCACTCCAGGCTTGTCTGTTCAGCACAAGGCACCTCGCGGATGCAGAAAGCAGGTGGCTGTGTCTTCCAGTGCTCATGTGACAGAAAGCAGGCAGCAAGGCTGGGTGACCACCAGGCAGAGCACATTCTCGTGCCCGAGAATAACCAGAAGGCAAACTGCGGAGAGGGACAGGGGCTGAGGGAAGAGCATGCTTTCTGCTCAGCAGCAATTCATCCAAAATCCCTCCAGAGATGCAAAAGAAACAGCCTTGCCCCCTCTTCACCTCCTAATAATTTGATGTCTGTGTTTGTTGGCAGCTAGGAGGCTTTTTTTTTAACCTTAGCAAGAAAAGGAAGGCAGGATTTTAGCAGAATCCTATTGCGAAACATGTATTTATTCTTTTTCTTTCCTCCTCCCGCCACCCCCGCCAACAAAACCCCAAGGTCAACATTGTAATAAACAGCAGGAAAGGCCCAATTTTCTGCACCTGTGGCCTTGTTTGTCTATATATTTCTATAGGTGAATGGGCACTGGGGACACAGAAAGGAAGTGAATTCAATGGATTGGTTTAAAAAACTCAGCATGGTAATCAGCAGGCACTCAGGTGAAATAGCTTTTAAACCCTGTTAAAATAGACCCAGAGTGAAACAGGGTGTGTAGCTACAGTGCATGCAGCTTGGGGGTTTTTTTTGAATATAAAAACGTGGCATTGTTAAAAATCAGCCTCTAGTCAAGTAGTTTGTTATTCAGGAACAAACCCCTGTACCTAAAATCTCTTACACAGAGCAGAGTAATGATCTTGGGTTTAATCTCTTTTTTCATTTCACGATACAGTTTATCTATTTTTTTGCCAAAGATACTGTTTTATGTGTAAATGCTTCATGTGCCAAGGGGTGCACAAATTCTCTCACGTTTGGACAGATTTATTTTCAGAGTCTTTATTAAATGTCTAAGGGGAGCGACTTGTAAACCCCAAATTTGCCAGAATTTATATTCTCCTGGTATTTCAGTTCCTGGATGGTGGATGCGCCGTGAAAAGAGCAGAGCTCAGGTTGTTACAGCTCCCTGAAGGAGTGGGAGAAAAAAGACAGTTAAAAAAGATAAACACCTTTTGGCAAAAGCCAAACTTTTTGCCTCTATTTGGGTTTACCACTGCGTTATTTCTGGCTCTGTTGTTTATTCAAGTCCCTGCTGAATACTTGTTGTATCCACCCATTTGAATACATGCTCACTGCTCACACATATCGGAGCTGCAGAGGCAAAAATTCAGCCCCTGAAGCAGTTGTGGTGTTTAATTTATTTGCAGTAGGAAAAATTAAGCCTGAAATAGAAAAGGGCCTCACTGAATTTTTTTCCTGGTATTACTCTCCTGAGTGAAGCTCCAGCAAGGATGTACACTGTGTGTTTCCCCGTTTTCCCAGAGGAGTGGGGTTGTGAAGGGAGAACCTTTACTACTGAACAACTCCTTTCAAAGGATACTAAGGATTTAGACAAGATATCATTGTAGAGGGGAAAAAAATTCAAATGGGAAGACCATTAAAAAAGACCAAGTCAAAACTCAGTCTAAAGAATTGACAAGAGTCCCAAGTTGGTGTTTAGATGAGATTCAAGGAGATAAGGACAAGAATGGGTTAGTTGCATGGATAACTTTATTGCTTTTTGACCAAAATGCAGTTTAATGCACAGCCTTGGTTTAGGTGAAATGCCTCAATAGTTTGGCTGAGCACATGTGTTCACAGTTGTATATGTGTGCTTAATCTCAAATACAAATACTCAACCATGGATATGTTTGTTCAACCCTTTGTTGACTCTGGTGACCAATTTTGAAGCCTAAATGCTGGTTAACAGCACTGTAAATAACTCAGAGGCAGCTGTTTATTTACTCATTATATTTGTCAAGCATTTTTATAAAAACAGACACATAGGATTAGTTTTGTATTGCTTCCTTGATACCGGAGACAGATACCACTCACCTGAGTTTGTGTTTAGCAGGAACTATCCTGTCTGCTCTAGCTGGTTATTCAAACATTCTGCTCAGACTGAGAATCACCTTTCCCAGCCTTAACATGCAGTTTTGGACAAATTGCTTCGACTGAAAATGAAGCAGTTGGTCTACACCTCAGTTTGCCCACCTGTAGATTGAGATGGCCCTTAGTACCCATGTCTAGCTTGTAACTATCAACTGAGCAGCCAAAATAAGATAAAACCCAACCAATCAGCTAGCAGAGATCTCTATTTATGTATTGCCTGCTCTGTTTAACTAGGAGGAGCCTAATAAAATAGTCCTCCATTAATTTTGAAGCCTATTTGCCATTTTTCTCTTTACCATCAGACTGCTTGCTCTCACTCCCCCAGTCAGACATATCCTCCACCCGTGCTTGTCCCAGGTTTCTCTCTGGTGCAGTCAGTTCTAGCAGCACAGAGCACCTGTATTATCTCCAGTACTTCAGCAACAGCCAACAATAACAGCAAGCAGCTGGATGTCAGAAAAGACCAAATCTATCATGGTATGACACGCTGCATTGCCTCTGCAGCAATAAAATTACCGGTGGGTCAGCAGAAACAGCATCCAGAGCTGATCAGGTCTTCTGTGGAAGACGCCTGGGATGACTTTTGAATTGCTATGTTTTACTGGTGTTTATGGCTTTGGTTGTTAATTCATAATTCTACTGGTAAATTTGGTTTGCAGCACACGGAATGGCTGTTATGTCACTGTGCTCCTGGAGCATTCTTAGCAAGCCTCTCCCCGGGGTTTGCAGACATTAACTGTTTAAATCTGTGCAGTAGTTAAGGGAGACTGTAGGGACCACTTCACTCATTGCTGATAAGTAGCTGCCAGTGACGTGACTCTACAGAGCTGGTTGGCAGTGCTTAGCAACACTAATCAATATCTGAAAACAGAACATTGGTGTATTTCTTATACCTGCTGACAAGAGAAAGTGCTGTTCTTCAGCCTGGTAATATTATGCACATTCACTGATACTGGGGAAGGAAGATTTTGTCATATTGCCATGAAAGAGTTGTGTTTCTCCTATTAAAAAAAAAAAAAAAGTGAGTGATTAAAAGCTAAACTCAGCTTTTTTAGTCAAGATTTTTAAAGCCATCTCCTGTCCCCATGGCAATTAATTTCAAATTTGTAGTTCAAGGCTATTGATCCAACACTAAATAAGTTAGTCTGGAAGAAAATAACAGAGTGAACTTGGTCCCGCTAAAATAATTTTGCATTTCTTCTGTCATGTAAATAGAATCAGAGCAGATCTAAATTCTAATCTAGCTTAAAAGTCTGCCTAGGCTTAAATACACCCTCATGCCACGGTTTCATTTCTCAAATTAGTAGCTTTATAAAAATACAGTTTGATGGAAGACTATTGCTTGTTTTGGGGTCTTCTGGGGATTGGATTTGTAGGGGTTTTTACAATGCCATTTTCAGATCCTGAAAATAATTAGGGAGGAAGAAGAGCTATTTAATATGCTGCAGTGTCTTTAGACCTTAGCTGGAAAGAGCCTAGGACAAGAAATTGGAGTGCTAAAAATAATGAGTTCGGTAGGTGGCACTACTCCCTCTGTGTCACTCCTGGATCGACACCCTACGTGCTGCTCTGGGGCTGTAAAGCAAAAACCCCCGTGCGCTGTGGTTGCTGCTTACACGTCCCAGGTTGCCGGTTCCTCAAGTGCCAAAAAGCAGCTCACCCTCCCCCTCCCTTTCTGTGCATGACGTGGTTTTGCTTGGTAGGTTGATTTGGGAGGGGAGTCCTGAGATTCTGCCCCCAAAGTATCACATATTTATGTGGTGCTGTTTTAATAGCTGCTCTGTTCCAGCCCAGAAAGGCAGCAAAATGATAGGTTAAGTGTCTCCCTTGCAGGCTCAGTCATCCTTCATCTCCAGCTTGCAAAAGGCATTGTTTACAGGCAAGTTCGAGAAAGGCTCCTTTTTGACATGAAAACAAATAATATTGTTAGAAATACACAGTCTGGTAGTCACAAAGCTTACAACAGTGCATAAGTGCCTGCCATCCACCCCAAAAGCACATTCCTATGCAACTGCAGTTTAGTCACTTCTCATAGCTGTTAGGCACTATACATTAATATATGCTTGTAGTGATTCTTTTCATGTGGCATCACTTTACACTGCAAGGTAACATTGGATTAGTTTTTTAGGATAGCTGTAGAAGTAATCCCTCCTCCCCCCTTCTTTTTCCTCCAGTAGTGTATTTATTTTGCTTGGCTAAGCTGCTCTCTTGCTTTGGTGATAACAAACAAACACAACTGCAGGGCAAGATTTGTGGAGGGTTCCTGACTTCATTGAGCATATTTGAAAGGAGTATCCCCTGAGTCAGGTGTCTACATAATATGGGCAATTCTAAGCCATCTTTTTTGGCATCCAGTGGTAATTGTGCCAGCCACAAATAGCACTTGGGCCAGGTATGTTGTATTTCCCTATAAAGCAATTGAAGAGGAAGGATAATGTTTAGGAAGTAGCTACAGAGTTTCTCAGTCAGGGAATTTCCAGCTGAAGAGATCCAGCTTGGTTTTAAACTTGGCCAGATCCTGGCCTTGAATCTAGTTCCACAGGCTTTAACTGAAATCCCTTTTCCTTTTTATTCCCTGTCATTCATATGGAATGCAAGTGTAATACTAATTTTTTATGTTGGGGCAGCATGAGAAGGCAGTAGTTAGGAGTCAGCAGCATCAAAGGAAACTTTCCATAAATTCAGTCTCCCTTTGCCAAGCACTGTTAGGGCCATCTTCTGTCCTTAATATTCTGCCCATAACATTCCTGTGTATTCACCACATAAGGCTAAGAATAGTTCAGCCATTTAAGGGCCTAAGCTTACAGACAGTGACTGTATGAGCAATGGATTGCTGGGCTGGATCACTGTTAAACATTCTAGCAGTCCATGTTTATCAATAATAAGGTAATAAAACAACACTATCTGATTGCAATTGTCTTGCCTTGGCAGAATATTGGTTCTTTGTCAAGCTGAGCTTTGTCTTCTATGCACAAGGAAACAGTGATTTGTGTAATTACCAACTTTCTGTTAGGCTTGGAGATGATGCTTAACCATAAATCAAATATTTGTGTCTTCTCTTAATTTGGTGTATCCATATTCAGTCAGTGAATGAGCATACAATGCAATATGATATAATTAAAAAATTCAATAACACAATAAAGGGAAAGAGGAGGGGAGTTGCTTTTCCTTTCTACAAAGTCTTCTGGTGTTGAAGTGTGCAGAGTTCGTGTTGGTAACATTCCTCAGCACTCTTACGTTTGTTTGCAAGGAAACAGACTCTCATACTGGCACCACAGGTCAGGAGTAGAGATGCTGAAAAACATGAATATTTTTAACCTTTCAGCCTGATTATCTTTTTTTCCTAAATAAGTACACTTTCATAACTAAGTATAGACATAAGTATCAAAGTACCACGGAATGGTGGTTTTCAGCTTACGATCTGTGGCTCCATAGATGACTTATAAGGTGGCCACAGAAGTTAGTGGTGAATACTAAGTATGTAGTCAGGAGGCTTAAATTCTTTGCACAGAAGTCCACACCCATACAAAAAAAAAAAAAAAAAAAAAAAAAAAAAAAAAAAAAAAAAAGCGGTCCCTATATTGGCAAAGTTGGAAAAGCTTTGCCAAAGGTTTTTTTTCTCTGTCCAAAGAAAGACACAGAAATAGAAGAGAATGGAGTCACATCCAAACAAATTGCAGGAGACTCAGTGGTGAGGAGATCATGGGTGTGTCTTTTGCCAGACTGACCTACAACACAAGTGTCTTTAAATGAGCAAGTCCAAATAGTGGATGCTTTCTAAGGAACAGCCACACAGAGATTTGCGGGGGCTCATTGGTGCTGCTAAAAAAGACAGTTCCCTGGGCAGGGCTTTGCCACAGCTAAATTGCTTCTGGTACAAATGGAAAACAACTTGAGGCTTGCTGTGTTGAGTTCCCTCCAAAGGGAAGCTGGAATAAACTGCTAATTTCTCCAGAGTCCACATGAGGTAAATCTAAGGAAAGGAAGGGCACAGCAGGGTGAAAGGACTTTTCAAGAGTTCCAGCACAGGTAAGAAGCAGAGTAGGAAGCAGGGAGTGAGGCAAAATAAAACAGTGCATTAAAATGTATCAGTGGACAGCATCTGATAGCTTCCCCCCATCCCAAAGCTGTACTTTGATCTACATCTCAAGCCTTTTTGTTACATCAGATGAGTCAAGAAAAGGAGACAAAATGTTTTCCTTAACATAACATACTAAAGACTACTTCAGAAAAAAGCCTTAAAATAAACTTGTTCAACTATTTTAATGACATGCTACTAGTAAATTATTCCTACTATGTCATGAAATAATAAAAAAATAAGAAAACTGGTAAAAAAGAACTCCCTGGAAAAAAAAAAATTAAAATGTCATATCTTACTATTTCTTTTGAAGTCAGCACATTTTTAAGTTTTTATTTGGGTGAGAACAGAGCTTTTCATAGGACAAGTGGCCCAGCTAAATGTTTCCAGCAGACTGTACTGCTTGTTGTACAGTATTTCCAAAGTGAAGAATCTCTCGTTCCTTTCCCAGGAAAACAGAAATAAAGGAAAACAGCATAGAGGAAAACAGGCACTCTCTATGTACCTGTCTTAACCAGGCCTCAAGCTGGGTTAGTGAGGGGCACCTGCTGCAGGCAGATGAGGCTGTAGATGACAGGAAGGACTCTCCTGCATCCTCTCCTCACTGAAAACAAAGCAAATTAGGCACCTAAGTGCTTCAAGTTATGCAGGATTAAGCAGGGTTGGGATGCTCTTATAGTCCTTAATACCCCCAACACATGTGGGACATGTGGGAGCCTCACAATGATATAATTGATGATATGATATGATATGATATGATATGATATGATATGATATGATATGATGAGTCCTACAATGCTCCCATGGATCTATGTTTGGTCCAGCAAGCAGCACTGTAGTTGTGTGTGTGTATGTGTGTAAAAAAGGGGAAAAAAGGTTGAAAAAAACACATCTGAGGTGAACTCCCATGAGCATTGGCCTCCAGTATGGCTTTCCCTGAGAAGAGGCTGTGGTGTCTCACCTTCCTTAGGGTTTAAAGGAGTTCCCTAAGAGCAGAGAGCTTCTTTCCAGATTTCTGGTCATCTGGAGTTTTGATGTAGAGGAAATACTGAATGCTTCTCCCTTTAACTTGATGGGAATGAGGTGTAAAGAGAGATTGCATGGTCTGATGGAATTCTCTAAAGGAGGCTTGGAGCTCCTTTGGTCCAGTAGCTGGACAGCCAGCCTCAATGATGAGGGCTTATGCTGCTCTGCTGGTCCATTACTAGGAGGGATCTGGGAACTTGGGCATGAGAACACGTGGAGCTGGGAGACCAGGCTGGGGAGAAGTACCAAGAGATGTGTAGTCGCTGCTTGGTGGCACCAATGTCCTTCCTGTGCTCTGGCACGGGGGACTTTGTGGCTGTCTCCCTATTTTTTTTGCTCGTCTCAGGTTGCCCAGTGTGCAAAAGGTTTTCTTCCAGTCCTCTCCTTCACCCGCCTTTCACCCCATGGCATCCCCTGCCGGAGGGAGGAGACAAAGGAGACACAGGGTGAGGTGGGTTTGTGGGAGGACAGGGCAGCACTTGTGAGAGGTGACAGTTTCTGTGATAGGGGCTGCCAGGGGGCTGTTTACAGGGTGGTACCTCAGCAGCTGCTTCAGTCACGGCCCTGAGCTGTCAGTGCTTACGGTTTTATGGCACTTTCATCACCATCTGTCACTCCTTTAATGGCATGGGGTGTGTGTCTTGCCACCTTCCCCCTGCCACCCCCGTGCCCCCCCGCTGTGGGCACACAGGCGTGTTGGGGAGCTCAGCCATATGGCACCGAGTGAGCCACACTGAACATCCTCCTCCTCTGGGTCCATCTCAGGGACTGTGGGGGACAGAGCTCGATGGGATGGCCCAGGTAGCCCAGAGTTATGGTGTAGGAGTAGAAAACAAGATATTATCATACTAACAACGGGAACTCTGTCCCCATTTCCATCTTCGTGGATGTGTCTGCCGTCCTAATGTGGGCTGTTGGGCAGTAGTGGATGTTTGGCTTAGTCTGTTGCAAGGAAAAGCAGCCTAAAGGTTGCTCTTTGTTTATGCTTTATGATAAACGGAGAAAGAGTAAAACACACACACATACACATTTTTAAATAGAAGTATTTGTTTATATATACAAAGACACACCCCAAGGCTTAATTTCAGGCCTTTGCCAAGGAGCATTTGTTATTTCAGCTTGACACATTTTAATTGCAAGGTCCAGGACGCTCTTTTCATTTGTCCAGAACAGGAGAAAGCTCCAAGTGAGCTGTAGCAATCCCAGTCCCTGTGGCTGTCTTCCATCACTAAGCTGTGTCTGTGCTGCGAGCACACGTGGTTTGAAATCAAAGCCTTCCCCAGCTTTGGAGAAGCACTCCCAGAAAGTAAGGAGATCTGTTTTGCCATGCCTTAACTTTCAACTTGTGGAGTTTTAAATGCCTGTAAGCTTAATGCTGTGCATTATACTGTTATCTGCATTACCTGGGGGGTTTTGAGGGAGAGTTTGTGGCTGAGAGTAAACTTCACTGTAGCAATTTTTTTTTTTTTTCCTCTTATGTGTTCCTCTGATTGGTCATTTGATTATAGTGAATCCCTAAAGGCTCATGGATTAAAAACAAAGGCTGGTTTGTAAGTGAACTTGCTGTTGATGGATTAAGGCAGTGTGCCGGCTGTAACCAGATCCACAATACAAGTTCATTCATTTGGAGAGCAGCTCTCGACTCGCATTACACTCTCCCTGACTCGCTCTCTACCATCCAGCCAGTGAAACTTTACACCTCCACGATTTTATCACAGCCACAGTTCACCAACAATGTGTGTCACGCTGTGAAAAATATGACTATAAATCAAAGTCCTACATATGGTGGAGTGCTAACCTTTCCAGAGACCCTGTTTTGGAGGCCGTCACTAAACAGATTTGTTTGTGTGCATGTGATGAATATACACATATGACAATCAAAGGCTACCACAACAGAGAGCTCTTATTTTCTAAGCTGACATATCATGGTATGAGCCAAAAAAGTTCATTTTAGAGCACAGTGCAATGTTTGTGATATTAATATCAATAGATGCCTTTTGGTTTTCACTCTAAAGCCAAACACATTCGGGGATGATACATTTTTGTACCATTAGTTGGGAGGCAAAGCAAAGCAAAGCAAAGCATGCCCACATTTCTGGGATATGCAGAAGGGAACTTTCACCCCTGATTTTTTTTATCTCCCTCACTCTCTTTGGCTCACGTGCCACTCTGAGCATTCCCGATCCTTGGAGAGTGCGATCTCTAAGAGCTGTCATTGCACTTCTCAAGTTTGACAGAAGATAAGAAAGGCAACAACTGGTTTTAATCATGACAGATTCCAAGTCCTGGAAATCTTTCCAGAAGTTACTCCCAAGAGCTGACATTTTCTGAAGCCCCTTCTCCTTCTGACGCGTGTGTGCGTATTCACACAGCCCAGAGATCCTCACCTCCACATCTCTTTGCTTGCCAAACACTATTCCTAGCAGACAGGAAGACTAAACCACGCTGTACTTCTGCAAATTATGCATGATCATCTCTTTCTGTTATGGAAGAGAGCCAGGACTGGGAATGCAATAGCCCAGCAACACGAAGCCCCAAAGAAAAGTAGCCAAGCCAAAGGGGCTGTGCAAACGGCAGTTCTGCCTGGGAAAGAAATCCCTCTCCAGGCCCATTTCTAGTCACTGATCCTGATGACTTATACAAGTTGTTATACAAGACTCCTACTTCCAGGCTTTCCCCAGTGCTGGAGGACTCTTCTGTTAAGAGTCAGTTCTGTCTTGGCAAGAACAAGACAGACCATGCACTACCTGCACGATTATTTCACAGCCTCAGCTGTCACTAAGGCTTTTTTGGCTTTAATTCTCTGAAACTTTACAGCACTTTCTTCCGCATTCTGTTTTAAGTTTCTAACATACATGGAAAAAAGACACAAGCAAGGTCTGAAGAACAGCTTATGAAATAGTTGTAATGGACAACCAGCTCCTCTGTGTTCTATTGCCTTTTCTTTACAAGAGTATATATATTTTTATGAACTGTTATTGATGTTTGTCTAACATCTGTGGTAAAACTTTTTTCTGGTTTCATCATCCACAAATCTGAGAGGTGGGAGGTTGACTGTTGGAAAAGGAATTTGCTTCTTTAATTAAAAAAAAGCTTTTTGTTTTCATTTTTATCATTAGTTTTTCACAGAAAAATAATTTCTTGCTCTACTGCAAGCTCCACAGAAAATTTTTAAACAGACAAAGTTATGCTGAGACAGCAGTACCAACCAGAGTTTCTTCTGCTGCCACAGGGCTGTATTTGACTGGTATTGAAGGTACATTTGTGTTTTCTCTGTAAGAGAAAAAAAGTTGTAATGTAGAAAAGACATAAGGAATGAAATATGTTCTCTTTATCTGCCTTGATAGTACAACTGCAGAATAGTTTTATGGAGGAGACAGAGGAATCTCCCTTCTCTGTGTTTTGAGCTTAGTTTTAGGTTACTCAAATTAAACAACATTTTATTACTTGGCTTGGAATTTTCTATTAGCAACTCCAAGCATTCACAAGGGAGCCGGTTTTAACATTACAACAATCTGCAATATTTGTGCTTATCTCCACTAAGAAATTAACTGTAACCATAGGTCATACAGTAAGAAGAAAGTGAGTAAGTGCACAGCTGCCAGCTGCTTCAGATAAAAACATTGCATGAAATTGTGCCATTTATATATAACTCTTGTTTATGGACTTGGAGCACAGGGAAAATGGTGCTTTTATATGAAATCACACTGTCAACATACTGGGCATACCTGTGTTTGTGAGAATTCTGTTGATGTGAGGAAACTGAACAATTTTAAATCACCACACCTGGTATTGAGCTCTTTGGAGTTAGGTATCAGGAATGTTTATGCAATATGTATTTCATACACCCTTCAAAAAACTTGGTATTCCCAGGAAAATTGGTTTAGGTTTGTCACTGTTTTCAACCCTGCCTCGGGAATAAACCACAATTTAGCTCCTTGTAGTACCTGAGGATGATCTCATTATGTTCATCTTTCTCTTGTTTGTTAATTTTTGAGCATTAATTATTTCCAGACCTATTTTTGTTCCTTTCCTGAGTTCTATCAAAGATCTGTAATTAAAGTTATCAGTATTTATTTATTGTCTAGATCCAGATAATTACTGGTTGGGTCTAACACCCATTGTAATGCTTTTTAAACACGTGGCTTTGGCTAGAACAGTTTGAGAGCCCTTTTTCCCCCCATGTTTATAGTTGCATTAGCTATGCTCTTTTCAGAAATAAGGCTCTCAGACCTTTTTTAAAAAACAACCATATTCTGCTAAGTGGTAGATCTACTAGTTATTTCTTCCATTTACAGCTGCATGAAGTTATACTTCACAACACACTCGAGTTTGGAAACCCTTCTATAGTTCAAACAATTGGAGATTACCTTTGATATTTCCACTTTATCACCTTGATTTCACTGGGGCCAGGATTTCATCAGGTCCAATTCCTGCAGGTCTATCAGGTAGTGAGGGAACACATAAGACTGCCAGCCCATCTGGAAAACTGGCCATTCATCTTCTTAGATCTTGTTTAGACTCCAGCAAAGATAGCTGAGCTGCCCTTTCCTTCCAGATGAAGGAAAATAAAGAAGTGCTGAGCCAAGGTGTCTCTCCAAATATGATTTTGCCTAAAAATCTGAAGAAAACCTGAGCTACTTCCACTCACTACCCCATCTAGAAACCCTGAAGTCTCGTGTATTTCCTCCAGCCCTTGGCTCCCTACAACCAGGTGGTTGTTACTGCATAGCCTGTCATGCAGCATCAGGAGTGACCTTCAAGTGTCTCTCTGTACCTGCACTGTACTTCTCTCTGTCTTGACTACCTAGATATGATATTTAAGAGAAACTTTGTGCTTGTACTTAGACATACTCCCCCTTCCAGAAGAGGAGTGCAACTCTGCTGATTCTGCTGCCATACTTAAATATATGTAATGTATGTATAAAAATATATCAAATTATAAATATAGCTATATATATATACATTACTAGCACTTTCCAGAACAAACAGTTAGCTACAACTCAACATTAAGTCTTTTTCAAACACCTAGCTCTTGATATTACACATTCTAAACAAACTTTCAAATTTAAAAAAATCCAGATCTTGGAAAATGAACAGTTGAGAGGTCCAGTGACTTCCTCTATTGCCAGGCAAGTGTTCCTGGCTTGCCATTATTTTTATTCAAGCTGCTGCTGCATAACACCCTAATGTTGTTTATAAATGTACATGCACACAAGTACCTACAATGATGAAATGAAGAGCCATAATAATTTTCATTCTGTAATTAAAAATAAAAAGAATAAATATATGTGGGACTGAGTTACCATGGAAACAACAGTTTGTAGTGCCATTTAAGATGCCCTAGGACACCTCAGCTGGCTCCTAGGCTCTTATCCAGAAGGGCACATCTTCAAAACAACCTGGGTCATGTCTATAAGGGTAAGAGTTTTTAGACTCCCAGGGAGTCCAGAGTGTCTCTAGGCAGATATTTTTAAGCATCTTTATCACTGCATTTGTCTAGGCAAAGAAAAGTGATTTTGCTTCTAGCAGGTGAAAATTTTGTGGGTATTTTGCTGGAACCCAGTAATTGCCATACACAAAGAAACCTTGCAAATGAGGCTGGTAGAGTGTAACAGATCTGTGAGATCAAGCTTTCATCATCCTATTAGCAGTTTTCTAAGAGCTCTGGAATCAAAATGTTCTCAGTCTGTATCCATTCCTACTCCACCCCACTCAGCACGAGCACAGATATTTTTTTTGAAAGTCCCAGGCTTCCCAACCTTCCCCTGCAGAAACAGAGGTGATGATTGTAAACAGATAAGCTTCCCAAAGTGAAGGCAGAGAACAGTAGAAGAATCTGTTAGTTTGTAATAGGCTCATTCTTACACGCAGAGATATTTGCAAGATTGATTTCATCACTAGAAAACAAGGTGGAGGAAATTACTGCCAGTTTTAACTTTTTAAAGTATTTTAAGCAAATAAGGGGGAGGGGAAGGTAAGTAGGAAAGTCTAAAGAACGCAGATATTAAGAATTCTGCAAGCAGAAAGCTGTCAGCTATTAAATTGCATAGCCAGTTTATCCAAGGATAGCTAAAGCAGTGATGTGAAAGCAATAAATGATCTTTTCCCAGCTAACAAATCAGTCTGTAATGGGTGAGGCCAAGTTCTTATCTACACGAGAAAATAGGATTGTGCCAGCAGCTGGGTTAATGAACCAGTGCCAAATATCAGCTAAAAGTATCTTGACTTGTAAAATGTCATCAGTGCAGGATCATTCTGATGCTGGTTGGTCCCTGCTCCAAGGAGTTGTGGTCATGGTGAGCTGATCCCCTACGGATCAGCCTTGCTGCCACAGCAGTTTGCTGCATTTCAGAAATGCTGTGGAAGGGTTTTTGTCTTCTCCTAGAGAAGGCCCATGCTGCACATCTTGCTCGGAGTGGGGCACACCAGGAGGGCTGTGCTGGAGCTGCTCACCAGCCTCCTTTGGCTTCACTGCCATAGGATTGTCCCACTCTGTGTCAGATCCAACGTTTCAGTCTGTCTCAGGTCTGTGAAAGCTGTAGTAGGCAGCAAAGCAGCTGCAGGGTGGCCCATGTAAGGGAAGACCTTCAGCCATTTCACTATTGTTGCTATTAGTTGGAACCATAATATCTGTAATGATGCTGTTTGTTTGACTCCCATCCTGCTTCTGAAGTAAAAAAAAAGAGACACTGAATTCGATCTTTATAATCAAGTGTGGGCAAGATTTTACAGGTATTCCCCTTAGGGATGAAATGGCATTGGCAAATCACTATCTATGACTGTATCTGTATTATTTGTGTAATATCAAAGAAATTCAGTCATTAGATTAATCCCTCTCACACCTCTCATGACCCTGAGGTCTGTTGCAATGCTCCTGTAATTGCACAATTCTAATTACATAGTGCTGGTGATATCCCTATGATTGAAAATGCATTTGAGGGGTTGGGGGGGGGGGGGGTGTGGAATATGAGCACATAATAGTCCTGTGACAAGGGCATTAACTTAATTAAGAATTTGATTTTGGGCTCAGCTTTCAACTCTGACACAGAACTTTTCCATGACATTGAGCAAGTCACCCAGCCAGGTTCTCCTCTGTAAAACGTGGATAATGAAAACCTCCTTTTACTCTACGGGAAGTACAAATGCTTTCACTGCTGAGAACCCTTCCAAATTCTTCTGATGAAAGCCAGGTACTATTACTAGGATGCTCATGCTGATGTCTCTTGTATTTGTTTGCTAGTCTGTCTTCTAAGGTTACTGAAACCTTTCCAGACTTCTGGCTAGTTTCAAACTAATACATTTAAAAAAAAAAATAGTGCATAGACAAAGCACACGAGCCACAGAACCATTTTATTTCTCTCAAGTATGGAATTCCCAATATTTCTCACCAGGATTTCTGAAACAATCAGCCTCTTTGGATCATCTATTTGTGTGCGGCTCCCCCCCTTCCCTTCCCCCACCAACTGGGAAAAAACCCTGAACACAAACCCTTAAGCTTAAATATTTCTTTAGCTTTTTCTAACACTTTGTGACTCCATGCAAACCCCTGTCTTGACCCTGGCCCATGTGGGGTCACGACCCACAGCTGGAAAACACTGGCCTAAATCTAAGATGTTAGTGGGGCTGCTTCTCAGAAGTGACTTGACAGCTGACTTCAGTGGGCGTGGAGCAGTCTTGGAGAGGATGCTCTGACCTGCCAATCATGAGGTGCTGTGTTTTATCCACATCAGGGAGTTTGTCCCATGGAGTTTAAGGAGGAACAAAGATCACACAGCACAAAAATGAGGTTTCTGTTTAAAGCTCTTGGCCTGCTCTGACTACTGGGGACTTCAGGTTATTTTCTTCCTTAATTACATTTTTATCCTGAAATGGCTCAGATTCCAAGATGGGATAATTTCTTTTAACATGACAGTCATTTTGCATCATAATTAGACATAGCACCCCAGAAAAAAAAGAGAACTAGATGCCAGAAAAAGACCCAAATGAAAACAGAGCATAACATTTGCAAAAGAACTGTGTGTATTTTGGGTGTTCTCTGAGAAAAAAATACCTGCAGAGCTGGCAGTAGCAGGGATGGGTTGATTCAGGTAGAGCAGAATGCAAGAAAGGCAACTGGCAACTGGGAAAATGAGGAAAGTACTGGAAATTAATAAAAAGAAGCACCAAATGGAGCAGAAATGTTAAAAAATACTAATGTTGTCATTGACGGGGAGAAGATACATAGGAAAGAAATAATTTGGAATATGTGGCTCAAGGGAGAGGGAAGCAGTGACAGTTGATTTATTTGTGCTGAAGAGCAAGTCAGAGTGGATACAGAGCTGACACAGCTTTCTTTCTTGGCCACTCTCTTTGCTGTTGGGTTTCAAGCCTTCGTGTGCTAAACTGGGAGTGAAGGATCTGTCAAGCACAGGTATGTCAGGTTATATTTGTCATTTTCAAATTAGGATTTATTGGTGCAGGTGGGAGCTCAGAAACTGGCAGTAGTTGGTGTCTCTCGAATAGACAACACATTATCAGCTACCTGTAAAGCCATTTCTTCCCCCTATGGCAGGCTAGAAATTCTGGGGTCTGTTGGCAGTGAAATCAAAGAAATGAGCTTCTCCTAAATCTCTTTTGATATATTACTTCTCATAGCTCCTCAGTTGCCTTGTTCTTACTGCTTGTAATTCAAATCCTACCTCTTTGGCCCCAATTCTACCAAGGACAGACCTGTGCCAACAGTTCCTCTGAAGCACATTAGGTTATTAGCACTGGCTCTTTACTTGGCAGAGTGTCCTCTGTGTTATTGCTTCCTGGAAGTGGGTACTTGCAACTAGGGACAGTTTGTCTTAGATTCTTTGGCTGATTTGGACTCCAGGTAATCCCAGGAGCTTAAACACATCCAGAAGTGCAGGTGTAAGGCCATACCTGACAATGAGCAGAGGGACTGTGGCCAGGATTCTGAAATATTACTGTTCTCTGTAAGTGGCATAACAATAATAAACTTAAAAATAGGGATGTGTGGGTGCTATATTTCCTTTGAGAATTAGTAGCACTAAAAAAGACCAAAGTTTCTGAGTAAAAGAGACACTTCTTGCTTGTCACACCTTCTTGGTTCTGATATCACCTGACAGGGAAACTAATGTGTATCTAGTTTAATATAATACAGAGAGAGAGAAACAAGATGCCTTTGGTTAGCGAACTTTATTGTAAGATAAAGGTCAAGACCTTAGCAAGAGCCATGAAGGTTGGAGAGAGTGTTCAAATGATCTCTGCCTGTTCCATAGGATTAAGCATCTCTGTTTGATCCCATTAATGTCACAGGCTGAATTTCACATCTCCATTGTCCATAGGACACAAATCCGAAAGTGGTCCTAAACAGATGCAAAGGCACTTGTGCTTCCAGGGGGATAAAGCTCCAGGATTCATACAATCTTTGCCCAGTTGAAACACCAGAAAAAAAAGTTTCTGAAGTGCCTCTCTGCAATTGTCCCTTGCCATTGCCAACTTAACCTTTATTGCCATGATGAGAAGTCTATTTTAACCATTCCTTCAGGGAACTTTGGGACCCACTAGGATGTTAATAACTTTAATTAAAAAATGTCTTTTTACGATCTTGGTTTTCTGCCCATTTCAATTATTTTCTTTGAAACAATATGTCATTTTCGTTATTTGCCTGCTCTTGTAAATTCACGCACAAAGACAGATGTAACATAAAGAGAACTGGAAAAAAAAAGAGAAAATATAATTTGAAAGAAAAATAAAGCCCAAACAGCTTTTGGGATTACCAGGATTTGTGTAGACATTAGCAAGTTGAAAAATTTTATCAGGAAGGAAATGAAAAAATTAAATCCATATATGTTAGCAAATTAGGAGAGTGTCAAATAGAGGGAATTCAGTAAGAAATCCAATACCCTTTGTTAGGTGAGCGTATTTGGTAAATCATGTTTTATAGTTGAATGTGGATTAGACAAGCCATAGCTAATTTGTCAGGTTTTGACTGAATGCCAGTGTTTTTGTTACATATATGACATTTTAATCAACTTCATCTTTGAATGCCTATTGGAGAAGGAATTTCCATATGACCTGTCACTGTTTTTTAACAGTGAGCAAAAAAGGAAGAATGAAATGATCTAGGAGCAAATTGCTAAGTTAGACAAAGTGTGGTGAGACATAATGAGATAATCAAATTGGATGTTGAGAAGGAAATAAAAACATTTCTCGTGTAACTGATTGGGTTCCTCCTGATATACGGTGACTTTCATACACTGTGGGGTAAGTAAACTGCTTAATCAATGTCCCGTTATTGCTGCAAAACACATGATACAAATGGTCTGCCCATGATTCATTAAGTCCTCTGAAAAAATAAGGGTTTATTCAAATGCTTCAGCTCGGCCTTGTTAACCTCCTTAGTACTCAGAGAATGGCAATGAGCTGAGAAAGAGCAGAGCTCATTTTGCAAGCACCCTGATTTACAGATCCCCCATGCAAGGACACTATTTTTGGAACATTTATTACAGATGTCGGAATCCCAAGTCTTTAATCACTGTGTTGTTAATTAATACCCTATTTGTTACTGTCAGTGGCTGAATACTGGATGTGCAAAATTCCACATGTGAAAGTACTTAATGTAATCAGGTAATACATTAGTGAGGTGCTGCTCAGCTGTCAGTCTGGTGGAATGTCAGGGGGTGCCAAAAAAAGCACTGCAGCAGGAAAAGAAAAAGAACAGAAAAAGAAAAGAAGAGGTGAGATGGTGAGTAAGGTTTTCTTTAGACCTGGATGATAAGGGGCTGCCTCTCCAGCCAGGAATGCTCATGCCTGGAGGTTGCACTGCCTTCTGTCCCTGGTGGGCTGTGAGTGCTCTCTGGAGCAACCAGCTGTTGCACAAGTGTCCTGAGTGCTGCTGACTGCACAAAGGGCTTCTGTGGAATAAATAACATCACAAAATCGTACATGAAGGACAAGTGTCTTCCAAACAGATGACAGACTCTTTCTAGCTTGAAGAACAGTTGCTTTTCTACCGCTGTTGTTCTAATGAGAAGGATATGCTGGAATATGAAGTGTTCCAGCATATCCTTCTCTTCTAGTAGCCTTCCAGGCTCTAGGGGACCTGCAGGAAGGCTGGAGAGGAACTTTTGACAAGGGCATGTAGTGATAGACAAGAAGGAATGGCTTTAAAGTGAGAGAGAGTAGGTTAGGATTAGGAGGAAGTTCTTTACTGTGAGGATGGTGAGGCACTGGGAACTGAGACCCCTGCCTGAGTCCAAGGAGGGAGATAAATGTCCCTTCTCAGAGTCATTTTGAGCAGGAACTTAAGCTGAGTGCTCAGATTCATTCCCCAAAGCCTTTAAAAGTACCTAGGGAGGAGCCAGACAGTTCAGGTGAGTGCCAGAATTAGTGCAGACAAGAGGAAAAAGTAATACTGTTTTATCCCAACAACAGTCTTTCATTTTGGTGGTTCTGATTTCTGGATGGATTATTCTAAAAAGAAAATAAAGGTAAAATAAGATTATTTGCAATGAGAAGCTAAGGTTATACTGCAATATTCTTAACAGGACTATGGCTTCAGGTCTCAGGTAATGAGACCATGGGGTAATGATGGTCACCAGTTCACCACCTGTAAAAGGAATTCAGGGGGTTTTATATGATTTCTCTCATATAGTAATGGTGAGCCAGTGAATCTTTCACAGGTATCCAAGAAGGACTTGGTCTGTGCTGTGGAAAGTCTTTTATCTCACTTTTATAATCAAGCAATCATGTTACTGGAGTAACTTATTTACCCAAGGCTTAACCCATTTCTGCTGATAAGTTCTTATTACAAAGAAAGAGTGAGAAGGAATTTTTCCTCTCTGTATGTGTTCGAATGTCCACATGTAATTCCATGGTATCAAGGCAGGTAACTCTCTAATCTGTTCTCAACCTGTTGATGACAGGTTGAGAAAAGGAACAAAAGAGTCTAAACTGACTTGATAGAGGAATTAAATATTGTCGAAAATATTCAACTGAATTTTCCAAACTCTCAGCTGTGATGCTCAGATGGAGGGTAGAAACTGTGTAAATTTTATTCATATGGGATGTAAACAAGTTCTGTGATGGTCAGTTTAGTAATACCAACACTGGCTTTTGTGCTCTGGTTTTGTGAGGCTTGGGGAGTTAAATTTGGCTTTTGTTAGTTTTCAAAGCTGTAAAGGGGTCAGAAAAGTTAAACTTGCTAGCTGTCATGATATGGTTGGTAATTTTCAGAGAGTAAGAATATGCATGAAATATACCAAAATAACATTAATGGTTTTTTGCATCATACTAATTAGAAATAGTTAAACTGCATCTAAAAACTTACATTGCTTATGACTGCTTCAGCCTCATCTTATGTTCCATACAGCATTTATTTCTTTCCTTTATTTCCCCTTTTCATAGTGATATGTGGTGATCTAGACATTGATGGGCAAAATACTATGCATTTTTATGAAAAGAAGTTAAAAATAATATGACAAAGAAGGTGAGGATGGGGTCAGGTGAAGGGCCCCTGGCAAAAAAATCAGGATTGGGACCCCTCATATGGAGGAAAAGAAGAAAGAATGGGCAGAGGTCCGGGGACAAGAGGAGCAAGAAATAAAGCAGCTTCCTGAGGGGAGGAAGATGGAAGCATAAAGGCACATGGGAGAAATAATGACTGGATGTCTTCCCTTTGCTTTTCAATTACCATCAGCATCTGTTCCTGATAATTTCTGGGGTTTTGAAGAAGAGCTGGTATAGTAAGTGAGCCAGCCCACCAACATAGCCAGCAAAGGGAAAAGAAGAGAACAGGTTAGAAGAAAGGGAAGTGCAGGGGTTTTTATATCTGATGGTAAACACTTTCATCCTTCCCTGCTGCTTGAATAATGCATCCTAATTTGACATGACTATACTGGTCACCAAGTTCATGCTAGGGTTATATAATCACAATCTGATCATTTTTCTTAAGTGCTGCTCAGCACAGAATCCTTTTATGTGGATAAGGGAAAGCAGCTATTCTTTTTCTTGTGATTTTTGGCTTGGGTTGATAGAAGTGTCAGCCAAGAATAAAAATACCTTTATAATCTTTAGCCTTTTTCCCTACAACACTTTTGAGTTGTATTATTATTTCTTCATTGTCCTTGTATCAGCTGAAAGAGAACCTGGTGTTTATGCCTCTGTTGGTTTAATAGTATATGGCTTTTGTTCAAGTTTATTGAAGAATTCTCCAGAAAATAAGTGTGGTCTTCAAATCGTGCCTGACCATATGTGAATGAATCTGGGTTTTTTATTTAACCCCCCTCCACTCAGAGGCACTAAGCTGGAACTCAGCCTCATTTCATTATTCCACTTCTTTGTCAAGTGTCTTCCATGACTGACAAGATCTGGATTTTCTGGGATTGTGTGCAAAATGCCAGAACTCAGTGGCTGCTTTTTTGATAAATTGGGAACACCACCTGTCACTGCCCCATCTATTCTTCATTTTCCAGTTCTTAAGTTGTCTCTGGAAGAAGTTGTAGGAATCCTTAGAGGTGTGTGTGTGTTAAGGGGAGAGGTTATATCCTCAAGGAGCATTATTTCTGTGTAGAGTTCCTGTGTAGAGTAATCCTTTCTCAATATTGTGGTTTTGTTGGGTTTTTTTACATAATGTGTCCACCCCCATTGCAAGGAGAAACTCACTTCCTCAGAAAGTCCTTGCCAGTCCTTTTTTCCTATAAATGAAATAAGGTGCAGGCACCATGGTTCAAATTGCACTTGCAACCTTATCTCGAGATTTAAGTGTTCCTGGCACAGCATTTTTTGGGAGACTTTTAAGGCAAATGATGCTGCAGCAAATAGCCATGTTGGTGTCATCCTGTTTAGGAATGGAATTGCATTGGCAGGAGAGCTGAGCTCTTCTGGACTACATGCAATTTAGGCACTCATTACACTGTAGTTTTAAAAAAAACCCCAACAAACACTTTTCAGATCCTAATTTAATTGACTGAAATCAGCTTGTAGGGACTGTGTTTCCTATAGCTTGGCTGGTTGCAGGGTAGCCTGCATTTAGGCTAGAGTAGGGGGGATGAAGCATTCCTGGGAAGTTCCCATGCCCTGTGATGATGGAGGGAATCTGGAAGGATCACTTCAGCTAGACACCAGTTGACTGAGGCTACATGGGATGGGTCTTACACATTCTGTTTTCAGCTGTGGTGAAATGTTGGTTGTGCTTTGGGTGCTACTCATATGAGTGACTAGACCTAGAAATCTTGTTCTGTCTCTCTTCTGTGTACTACCTGTCTGCACTAGTCCATCCAAGAGCAAAGCAAGACTTATGTGAATTTTACATGGAGGATTAGAACTTTTCAGAAGAAAAACTGCTGACTTATCTGTTATCAGACTGCTGTTTTGGCAAAAGAAATAGGTGAATAGTAAGTACTCACACAGCTGTAGAGCTATTATTATAAAAATACAGGATCAGCTTTATTTTGCTTGGATTTTACACACACATTGTATTTAAATGCCTGCTGCAGAGACAGCTGTTGATTTTTCACTGTGTGCTTGCTTGGTGGGGATTCTTTTGATTTTTAAATTTTGCAACCAGCAGCAATGCACTGAATAGATTCTCTATTTCTGACAACAGTGTTGCTGTCTGTACTCATTTCCTTTCCTGAAAAACAGGGAAAATTAGCGCACTGCAGGGAGGTTCTCTGTGCTTGTGCCAGGGATGGGTATGTCCAAAAGGGGCACTTTTGCGTCTCTGCTGGGCAGGGGGTTTGTCACACACTGCATACCCAACACAGTTACACTGCAACCTCCTATAATGCACACACACTGAGTCCATCACTTCTAGAAAAGTAGCCTTCCTTCACAGACAGGGAGGGAAAAGATAAATGCTGGAAAGCTGGGATAACACTAATAGTGTGTTTCGAGGGTGTCTTTTGCAGGTAAATGTTTGTGGAGCATTCCAACTGTACATCAATACATTATTAACCAAAAAATGACCAAACAAACAAAAAACAAACAAACAAAACCAACAACTACTACAAAAAAACCCAAACCAAAACAAAAAACCCCACCAGGAAATGAACAATTTTATATTTAGTGCTGGCTTTGGATGCTGTGCAGTAAATAAAGGCACTGAGCAATTTATACAATAGGAATTGCAAATGGATTTCCCCGTGCTGAGCCTCACAGAACTTTTGCACTAAATCTGGCACTTCCAAATGTGTGACTTTGGGTCCATAAGCTTTTCAGGATTTGTCTGAGTTTTTCAGTGTAGTAGATGTTTAAAACTGATCCAGTGATATGTACTGTGTTGCTTTTGAAAGATTTAGGATATAGTGTAATTTAATTTATAAATGCATATACTGTAAGATGACCAAAATTCTTTAGCCTTCAAAAGGAGTTAAACCAGAGAGTAGCCTAAAGCCTGCAGTGAAAGTCTGGTTACCTCTTTTACAATATTTTAATTTCTAACATGTAAAATGCCTGACCCTTTATGATGTCTGTTTTCTTTAATGTTTGGTCTGGGACAAGACTGGAAGAGAAAGTCATGGTGTCTGTGAAGCTGAGAATGGCTACTTAGCATCCAAATATATAATTAGGGAGCTTTTCATGCCTTTTTAATAAGTTGTAGTCATTAGTAAATTGCCAGTCTCCTACCCCTCAAATGATTCAGTCTTTAAACTTGACTGGACTGGCCCAATTCCATGCAGAGCAGATGCTTTTTTGTCTCATTTTATTCATTCCCTTTTGTTAGGGGCCTCAGCTGCAAGGTTTACCTACATGGACCCTGAAGAAAATTAATGCAAATTAACCAGAAGTATGAAAGTGGATTAAAATGCATTAAAGCTAAACTGCATGATCTCATATAGATGCTGTTACTCAAAATTACCAAGACTTTAATCTCATCAGGATTAATTGACCTCTAGTGTAAATTCAGGCAAACAAAATAAAAACATGTTGGCTCTGAGTTAGAGTGCTTATAAATCAGTAATCACACTTAAATTAATTTTCTTAATTAAAAAAACTGGTAGATTAATTGCAAAGGTATTAGGAATGGACTTAAAACGAGGTTGGTCATATCTCATTTGGCTGGCATTTTAAGTTTTAAACTGGATCATTTATATGGAATAATTTATTTAACCAGAAAGTCACCAGGTAGGTGCCTACAACCTCTACAAAACCCTGAAAATGTCCCCGGTGTTTTAAAGCACCCTGGGTAGAACCTTTTGCATACTTCAAGTCAATTTTGATTTGACATTAGCTTAGGGTTTTCAGTAAGGATGAGGAGCCAGAGTTTTTCCCTTGCTGATTTCTGATCCATATATGCTGGAAATACAACCTGTGCAGCTGTGTCTGAGTTCACCATCTCCCCTGAGCTCCATTCTTTGTTTCTCATGGGATTCCCACAAGCACCTGAAATGTTGCACCGACACAAAATCCTACACTTACCTTAAGGTATCTACAAGAAATGATTCACTAACCTTTCTATTTTATTTTTTTTTCCTCTGTATTCATGTATATGTTTGCACTGAGAAAGTTGGCAGTACTTAAAATTAATGGGCTACCGAGACCTTTAGTCATCCCCTCAGGATGTTCTAGATGGATAAACGGAAGTAATAATCTTGCTGTATCATTTTGTAATTTACTTCAGCAGATTTTTTTTTTCCCTGTCTCATTCCAAAAGTACAGCTGAATCAGGTGCTATTGTACTTGGGAAATAAGGGAAAATAATTAGCTCTCATTCTAAAGACAACTGTAAGAACCATCTTAAAAAAATACACTCTGAAACCAAAGAATTCTACGAATCTACATATGCAAAATGGAAGGGAAGCTTTGCACTTCTAATGCTTTCCAGGTTTTGGGACAACTATTTTAAGGTGTCTGGGGGAAAAAAAAGGAATTTTTTTCTTGAGATAATGCAGTATCAGCAAATTCTGTTGATGCAGCATTGCATGACATTGCACTGAGCACCTGAATTGGTGATACCTTAGAGCAAATGCTTTAACAACCACCAGCCTGTGGAGAGGAGGTGTTGTCTTTCAGTGATGCTTTTACTGTGTCTGATAGATCCTGTGGAGTCCATTCCATTTGTTTCAGGCATGCATCAAATTCAGCAGACCTCAGGACACATGTTAGGTTTAAGCTGGGCTGTGGTGCCACAGTTTAGTGCCATCCCTCATCACTTGCAGTGCATTTTCAGGACCCATGTGCCTGTTAGAGGCAGAAGTGATACGTATTCTGTATTATGATGGAGCATTTACCCCAGGATATCCCAGCGCTGGATGTTACGAGTCACAAAATACTTGTTCAGCCATTGCAATTATACAGAACACATTTAAACC
>JAWWLV010000045.1:64666814-64724053 GCA_035041135.1 Platyrinchus mystaceus
GTGCATTTTCAGGACCCATGTGCCTGTTAGAGGCAGAAGTGATACGTATTCTGTATTATGATGGAGCATTTACCCCAAACCTGAGATGGATATCCCAGCGCTGGATGTTACGAGTCACAAAATACTTGTTCAGCCATTGCAATTATACAGAACACATTTAAACCCTTAGGATCCTTTGAGCTGTGTTATTTTCTGTGATGACCCACATGGTTTTTCATGTGCTGTGTCTCTTTTGGACCTGCCTGGAACCACTCTCCACAGTCTCTGCAGCCCTGTGCTGTCCCAGCATCTGTGTTGCTGTGGTGAGCCTTTGGTCCACACACTTCAAATCAGACAGCCTTTTGTGGTCCTGATGCAACTCTAAACCAAACAGCTGACATAAATCCCAACTGTCTAGCACAGCCACAGGCTCTCCCAGTTGTACAGATTAACTGGCATAGGTTACTCTTTGTTTTTAATGTTCCATCCCTATCGACACCATTCAGACATGCAACTTTCCAGAAGAAAAAAGAAAAAGAGTTTAAACTTTCACAGTACTGGAGCCTAAAAATTGTACAGTACAACTATTTCTACCCTTCCCACTTATCAACAGTCACCTTTTTATCTTCCTATGTGCAAGGTGTGTGATACATGGTAAATTCAGAAACAACCCACAGTAAGGCCTGAGAACTTTTCCTTGTTTCTGCATCCAGTCTAATCTCTGGCATGTTAAATAAGGGGATGAATTCAGGGGGGTCTCAGGTGGCTTCACCACCACTGAGTATGTTGGAGAAGTTTTCTGAAGGTACAGTGTGCTGGCACAGTTGCCACTTGGGTAGCTGGATCATACTTTTCTCCCTTATTTTTTTTTCTTTTTAACTCTCATAGCATAAACATTATTTTTTCATTTAAGTCACCTTAGAAAACAATATCATGGTCACTCTCACTGATGTCTGTGTGCTAGGGCAGTGCTTACTAGAGAGATGCATTGGCTTCTCCAATAGAGGTGACACTTTCATGAAAGGAAATAGATCCAAAATTATGATGTTTGTCTTGGCTTATTGGTTGTACATTCTTGAAAGGGAAGAAACTCAGTGATGCACCTGCATCCTAAAATCACCATAATAAGGAGATACTTTTTTCTCTGTATATCAAGAGATGATAAGGGGCAACTTAGAAAGCCTCATAAAGAAAACACTCTACACAAATGGTACTACACTTACTTGGTCCAGAACAGGTAAACTGAGTGATTGTACAAAGGTGACTTTGTATTTTCGGATCCCAGGAAAATGGGGATGCCATATGACAGAACCACCAGTACAAATATGAGATTGTTGGAGACCCTGCTTTCTCCTATAAAGAAGTTAAGGAAGAAAGGCTAACAATTTCAGACCTTACAAAAAAATCAGGCTTTTTATTGCATCTCTTAGAAGCTGTGGGGCTGACTTTGGGCTCCTCATTCTGGTCTTTAGGTTTTTTTCCTCTACCATTACTGACCAGTGAAATCTTTTTGGTAGATCTTGACCAGGTGCTTTGTACTTCCTTTGAAAAAAAAATTATCCATATTTACAATTCATCCCTAACCTGCAGAATAGTACATCCTGGCCTCTCACACCTTGCCTCAGTGAGACTTCTTACCCTCAGAAGAGGGAAATTGCAACCCATCCATGCCAGTCTCAATGCCTTTCCTTCAGTTCCCTTTGGATGTCATCTTGGCAACCACAAAAGAAAGGAAAGGCCTGCACGGAAATGTGGTTGTTTTTATAACCCACCTAAACCTGACAGAAGATTGAGCAAAGCTATTTTTCTGTCATGTATTTGTCTGGCACATATTTGTTCGTGGAATTCCTATCCAGGCATGTGAAAATAGAGTTGTTACTGTGTGTAGCAGTTTGTGCAATTCAGGACGAAATATGGTTTTGTTGGCTTGTTTCTCTTGAGGTGATTTCAAATACAATGGACAACTGAGAGAGGGAAATCCAGTGATTGCACCCATGGGCTGGACAGCAGAGTTCTGCCACTTTGGCAGTTTACAGTAATTCAGTAGTGTTTATGACGATAAGAAAGCAATTTGGTGAAAGTGAGGTAAAACAGCTAATACAGAGCAAGATAAAACTGCAGTTAATTCAACCATCAGGAAGCTGACCACTGAAAAATGTTCCTGATATGTCATTTTGAGTCAGTCCAGGTTGTGATTCTGCTCAATCCACTCCTTGTTTAAGTTTCAGTGCTAAAAAGACCATTTGTCAGAGTGTCACTCAAACAAACTTTATGCAACAGATACAAAGCCACCATAGTACATTGCTGTGGCGTAGCAAGACACAGAGGCCTTTGCCAGTAAAGTTTTTCTGATACTGTTTGTATTTCATCAACCTTTCCAAAAGATAAAGATGTGATGTTGGTGGGAAACAAAGTCCAGTAGTCCAATGGTGTTTATCAACTGCTTAGAGCCAGAATTGTATGAGAAGTCAAACTCGAAGTGAGTAAAGACAATAAACAGAAAGATAGATGTACTGGCACCTATTTGCATGTTATTCCAAGTCGTTGACAGGCTGGGATATAGCTGTGCACATACAAATATGTGCTTTTGCCCTCTCGTTTTTGCCAGGCATTCTCTCTGTAAGCAGCAACAAAAAACAAAAAAAGCAGCTGAGGAGAATACTGTGTACCAGAACACTGCATAACAAGCCTTACTGATTTTTCTAATGCATCATCAGCAAACAGAGAATATTAATCTCAGAATTTCTAGTAGTTTAGTCATCAAGCAAATGCTTCCATTTTAGATAACAAATTGAATAGAACCACAACAAACAGTCCTTTAAAAGCACATCTTCAAGACTAAATTCTGAGGGGGTTTCCACTTTAGAAGTATTCACACTGCCACCACTAAAACTATTACATAAACATTCACAGCTGCGAAGAAGTGTTTCAAAACATGATTCATAACTAGCATTAAAAAAAAAAAAAGTGATCATTTTGGAAAACAAGACAGTGTATCAAAAGTCCATCAGTAATAAAATAGAATTTCTTCTATTTTATCACTAGTCAAAATTGAACTGACAGAGAAATAACTCTCTGTTACTGGAACTGGATATCTACTGTTCTGAGAAGAGAGAAAAAGCATGTTGTGATGTTAGGTAATTTCTCAGTAGAGAGGAGGAGGACAGCTAAAACCTGGGCTGTAAGTCTCTCAAGTTTCTGGAATTTAAGTCCAGTAACTGTAACAATTACAGGTAATATGTTTATTAGTAAAAAGGCTCCCTTAAACTGTGAACTAAGAGTTGAATGCTTCATAAGCCCACTCAGAACATGCAGTTTCTGCCACTTTGTATCCCACCACAAAGCTACTGAGCAATGGGCTCGCTATTTAAACTTCCCCTTTAAGTTTCAGACTCTTCTAGTTTTGCATCTGCTGCCTACATCGAGGAGCACATCAGGGAGGGGTTATCAGTTATTTTAAAGGCACAGAATATAACAAGTGAAGGACCCATTTCAAAGATGCTGTCAGAGGGATGCTACTTGAAACATGAAATCAGCCCAGTGGATTTCTAATAAGGAGACCAATTCAGGACAATCTGAGCGAGAACTGTTGAAGGAATACAAAATCATAAGCCAAGATTCCTTCTAAAATCTCAGCTCTGACATCAACTGCACAGTAAAAAGCCATTGTGTGTTATGGTGAGATTCATTTTGCCTGATTTTTGATGTCTAAATATCCAAGTGAAATCTCTCAACAGGGCTTCCTGTGCAGCATCATAACACAGATGGTAGAGCAGGCAGAATGAACCCCTCTTTGGGAGTGCTGTGAGAGCTATGGCAGTGCCCTGGGCCTATTGCTGGCATGAGACAAGTGATTTCAACACTTACTTCAGGTTAGAAACCTCTTCACATGACATTTTCAGAGCGGAATCCTGCCTCCTGAGGTGTAACCAAGCTGCTGTTGCAATTAATGGCAGTTGGAGATAGTCTGTAAAATTTAGGGCAAGTCCACACTTAAATCTCTTAATGACAGATTAATATTCTTTAGAGGCATGACAGCACTTAACCTGGCAAAGGTCCTAACGTAAACAAAAATTATGTGGCATAAAACGTGGGGTTTTGTTGTTGCTTTTTTCTGTTTTACTCAGGAAATGGGTGTGGGTTGTTTGGACACCCCTTCCAAGTAAATGTCTCCTCAGTGCAGGATAATGGCACTGTCACTGATGTGATGGGAAACACAGCATGCTCAGAGCTGGGGTTTTGACAGGCCTGCTGCAAAAGCAATCTTTGCCTGATATATATTAATGGTATAAAAATGTCATCACCCTCTCTCACAAACACAAAGAAACACACAAAATCATTTTAGGCTCCAGCCAGGAGTTTTAAACACGGATGTGGACAAGCTGCACCAGCCCACCTTCTGGGGACTGGGTCTTCATTTTGGTCTCAAGATGTCCATCTCCCTTCTGTGCTTGATAGTCCTTCACTTCACAGGGGTGCTGTGATTACTCAGTTATTGTTGTTTAGTAAATGTTTTCAAGATTAAATACAATGTGTGAGAGACACATATTGTGACCTGACACAGGCATGGTTTGGTTACGCAAGCTGTGTCTAACTGTGTTCTTCTGTAAAATTCAAATACCCTTTGATATTAGAAATCGTTCATTGTGAATTACTATTTTATATTATTTTGGTTTATTTTATTAAAACAGTTCTAGAGCAATGTTGAAAGTGTAACCCTTCCATGTTCTCTGTTCTCCTTAGTCCTGACACATCAAAGCAGCAGCCACAGGGAGACATCTGTCACTAGTTAATGTCATGGTTATGGAGGTAGAACCTCCTCTTCTGTTTGGGCCAATGTGGTCAGCCCTTTGATGGATGTGTTCAGCCTTCATCCAGTTTGATCACCCCGTGCAGCCCCTTGTTCAGATCTGCGTGTGAACAAGAATGTCCTGACCTGAGATCCTTTTTAATACAGCAGGGATCCGTGATATAAACCATCAAAGGAAACCTTTGATCTTTTGACTATCTCTTAGTCATCTGCTGCACAATGCAAATAATAATGAAAACAAAGCTAAGGAGCAGAGCAGCTACATTAAAGAATCAGGCTTGTTGCCGGCAACGAAGCTAATCACTGAGGTTTTATCCTATAGTCAGACTCAAAAAGAAAGAGGGGGGAGGGAAGAGAAAAGAGGAGGAAAAAAAAGCTGTGCTCAGCAGTGAAACCTCTTTACTAAACTGAAATATTCCAGGAACACCAGTTATTTTACGTCAGAGGAGTTTATGAGAGACACAAACGTGCAGCCACTCTTTACAGTAGAATTTAACAAATGATCCTTATTCCAGTGTCTTTTTTTATTTTTTTTTGGTCTAACTTGCACAGAAATATGTATGAATGTACATCACAATTTAAGTATCACTCAGTTAATCAAATTAAGTGACCAGTACTGGAGTCTTCGCCGCCTCTTCTCTACTCTTTTTTTCCCCCCTCCCCTTCCGCCCTCCTCCCCTCACCCACCCAAACAGGCCCTTGGGATGGAAAGCATGTTGATCCAGAAAGTGAATGTATCGCTCCAGGAAAATAGTGTCCCAAAAATGTGAATCCCTTTGCAGTAATCTCATTTGATTTTGTAGCATTTTCTGGGACCCACAAAACCCCAAACAAACGTGCGTGGCAGCTGGGGCCTGAAGAAATGTCTGTGTGTGTGTGCACGTGTGTCTGCACCTCTGCATGTTTGTGTGTCTGCACCTCTGCATGTTTGTCTGTCTGCATGTGTTTTGTGAACATGCTGAAGGATTCCTGCAGCCTCTAAAGCCAAGCATGTCTGTTTATATACATTCTTTCTCTTATATTCCTCTTGCACGTCATTATTTAGCTTTGGTGAAATTTTGCTCTGACAGAAAGCCTAGAAGTTTTAAATCATTCATTAGGTGAACAGAAACATCCAGAAATACCAGTAATTTACCCCTTCTCTTGTGTTAACAGTATCTCTAAGCTCTGCTCAAGCTGTCCAACTCTCTCAGAGGCTGAAAATGTTATACAACCTCTGCAACCCGTTTGCAGTGCCAAAACCTTCTGCCAAGGTAACCAAACTGTCACAGCGGGCCAAATCAATAACTTAGAGCTGTCAGGCAAAAAATATCCATCACCTCTGTGATGCTTAACTCAAATACCTGATGCTGTCTAAGAAGAAAGATTTCATGGGTAAAGAGGCCAAATTAATTTAGAATATCAACTTCGGTGGACAGATACGACAGTGTTGTTAAATTCTCAATCTTACTTTCAGTTATTCTGAGCTGGAAAGTTCCAAGGATAAACTGTGATATGAGGCCACAAATACATTAAGGTTGTTGCAAAGAAACTTTCAAAGGGTGTCAGAAGTAGAATGGTGCAGGCAGGACCCCATCAGGGGAAAGAAAACACTTTGTGCAGGTTATAGCAGAAAGTGAAAACTGCCAACTTTTGAACTAAATTTAAGAACAACCTCTAAGAACAGGGGGAGCACATGATGCAACAGATTTTGGCCAGGAGGAGAGCAACAGTAGACAGCATCAAACAAACAGGAAAAAAAGGTCAAAAAGTTTGCTTGGATTTTTCAAAAGTTCATCCAGAGCCATCAGCCCCCACAAACCAAACATCTTCCATAAAAACTCTACTCCATAGGAAAATGTGTTATCACCACTGATCTAAACTGACAAATGTTGCCTGATTTCTTTAGAGAAACTCTCACAGCAGTGTGTGAGGCCGGTGAGCTTGGTGTCCTGAGCCTGTGTAGCTGGAGTTTCACATCAGGCAGCAGTGCTCCCTCAGACTGACCTCCCAGGAGGACTCCTGGGCTCTGAGCAAATCTGACCATCCTTCAGCTAGAAGGATGGAGGATCCCTGGAGAATGGGAACTGTGGAGAAGGAAGATGTAGGAGAAAAAAAAGTGTTAAAAATATTCAGGACTCTTATCGTGCTCAGGAAGTGGGGCATTAGAGAGGAAGGCAAACAGGGTTGTTAGAAAAAGGAGCTCTAAACCTTTGATTTGTAAGGCCTTTCCTGACACTCTAAAGAAGACAAGAAGTGAGGGATGCTACCTACAATTTTCTGCTCTGTCTTACACAAGAGATTAAGCATAGTAAAAATAATAGGCATGTGGACGCTGGGAAGGGGTATTTTCTGTAATGTAGGTCACAGTTGCTGCCCATTGGCATCAGAACAAACCAGCCCTTTTACCTCCTAACTATCCACAGACAAGCCCAGACTTGCCCTGTGTTAGGGTTAGCAACTACCATGAAAAAAATAGCCTTGGCAGATGCCATTTCTGAGAAGTGTCTCCTTTAAGTTATTGTTTCCTTTCGTAGAGAATACAAGGTGAGCAGAGAATAACTCTTGGATTTTCTAGATTTGTCAGTGCAGCTGTGTTAGAAGGGACATGAACAAGTTTACTTTTACAGCTGGATGAACCTGGGCAGACACTGGAAGTGTAGGTGCTTTGAATATTTTTGGTGGCCCATCTACAAAAGCCAGAGCAGCACAGAGGGGTTGACAGCACCATCATTTTCCTTAACTGTAGCTGAACTGGGAGACCTTCAAAAGACTTATTGTTCTACCAGTGCTGAACCCTCAGACTGTACCCAGTGGACTTTAGATTGGTTTTATATTCATATATGATTGCCTTCCTGATTTTGTTTTCCTGGCTTTTTTTAGCACTGTAGTTTTTAAGTAGCTATCTGGCAAGGGAGTGGAAATTTTACTTAAATATGTCATTGGTGGTATTTGAAAGGAAAAAATAAAGATATTTTAAAAGGCCTGCTTGAATAACAAAGGATTTTCTTTTTATTTTTTATTAACATCCATAAGGGTTTTTTTGTCTCTTGTTCCTTTCTCTTTGGGCTTAGAGATTTTTTTGTGTGTGTTTACTCTTACTAGCTTTTGTGCCACTTTAATTTCTGTGTGTATTTTTAGCAAACCACCATCTGTACAATTAATGGAAAATCGCATTTTACAGAGGTTTTTAAAGTTATTGTTTCAATTGTGTTACAACACAAAGATAGCCCCTGTCCCAGGGAGCTTCCAGTGTGAGACTTAAACAAAATGTGGCTGCTAACTAAACAGACTCTGAATCTTTCACAAAAAATAAAACATTGGCTGTCAGAAATAATATATAGAACTCTTTAATATGAAAAATTGCAAATCTTCAACTGACCACATATCCTGCAGGAGTAATTATGTCATTTTAGAAGAAAATAAAACAGCCATGTTTTGTCAAATATAAGACATTTCACACACTATCAATTTTACAGATATAAATACCTAGGGGCATACACAAACTCTATGATCACCAATGGCAAATTGCCAAGTGAGGACAGATTCATTAAACATTAGAAGTATCAGGCACCCACCCAAAGCCATAAATTAACATTTTAAGCCTTGAACATTATGCCACTGCATACGAGTTAAATATGTTTGGAGACATTTTTATGCAGCCTAATTAGAACTGAATGGAAATCCCAGTTAATGTATGATGTAGCTCTTCCTTTAGCGTAGTTTTCTTGGCTAAAATCAGTCTTAAAAGAGTCGTATTCCTTTCTGCAGCTTGCTGCAGCTGAAAGAAGCTGGTGGTAAATTGCGTGCAGGAGAGGTTAGGAAATTGCTGCAACTGGGTGTTTGAAACAAGCCTGGCTTGTTTAGGTTAGTGGAACCGCCAGTAAACCTTTGTAATCTGCAGGCAGAGAGAGTGAGTTCTTAATTAATATTCTCAATAGCAGTGACTAATCTTCTTTGAAACCAGCTCCTGTCACCAGATGAAATTGTCAGCAGGGTTCTGCAGCTACTGTTTGAGCAGCCAGTCTCTATTTACAGTTTTAAAAAGCAAATGTGGATCTCAGCAACCAGATACAATTAAACTTGGGAGTTTAAACAGCATGGCAAGCCCGAGCCTCTTTTTCCCATCTTGCTTGCTAGGTTACACCCACCCACAGCAGCCACCAGGAAAGACCTTTGTGCACTGGAGGTGGCAAATAGAAGAGCATGAAACAGGAGCTGCCTCATTTGCTATCCAATGAAAGATTGGGCAGTTTGGTCTGTAATCGTAGGTACATTAGGGAGTTGAAAGATGAAAAGCAATAAATGGACTGTTGCTCTCTTGTAGTGAGAGAGATGTTCTTTCCCTCAACCGAGCTCGGGCACTATTTGTAAGGTACTTGGTATTCCATCCAGCTCCAGATTTCTTCCTCATCCTCCATTAGCAGTTTGCTGGCTACCATTGCATAAGGAGCTTGAAAAGGGTGCAAAGTTGCGGTCTTTTTCTCCTTTTAACAGGGGATTGGTGTAATTGTCCAAGATTCCTTGTTGTTGTTGTGTCAAATTGCTTCTTAGTTTTAAAATTGCAGCAATATACACATTTTTCTTTCTGTTTTTAGTAAAATTTGATCCAAATGTTCTAGCCAAAGCATCTCAGCACACTAAACTTTGGGCATAAAGAAAGAAAAATCTGGTCTCCATATTTTTGAAATATTAATACAAAAATATTTTTAAATATGAGACAGACTATTCTTTTCACACTATTCCTTTTGTGTTTCTCTTTGCATGCAAATGAGGAGTTTCACAACAAGGCTTCTGCTTGTTTATAGCTAAGGGGTAACTATGCAGTTATGCAAACTGAAGCACAGGCAGGGATGAGGATAAAGTTAGACCAAACTGATCTGTGGTGATTTAGTTGTGGATAGCAGCTTCTACAGGGTGGAGGGCTGATTCCCTGCTCCCCTAAATCACAGCTATTCCCAGAGAAAGGTTCCTAGTCCAGACCAGAGATGGTGGGGGAGCTAGATGAGGAGCCAGCATAGGTGGGATGCTGGACAACAGCGGGACAGAGAGTCACTATCTGGCAGCTATTGCACCAGCACTGGTGCTTGTGCTGGGACTAAACCCAGGTCCCTCCCTCGCATTTCTTCTTCTCTCCTGATAAGCCTGAACTTAACTGAGTGACTGTTAGGTAGTGTTAATATTTTAGAAGTTACAAGTGGTCTGAGCAATCCA
The DNA here is from genome assembly GCA_035041135.1 of Platyrinchus mystaceus. Classification (NCBI taxonomy): domain Eukaryota; kingdom Metazoa; phylum Chordata; class Aves; order Passeriformes; family Tyrannidae; genus Platyrinchus; species Platyrinchus mystaceus. The sequence goes on from JAWWLV010000045.1 coordinate 64,676,797, forward strand.
GCGATGAGTGAAGTGCAGCTCTTTTGGTGAAGGGGAGTTGCAGAAGAGAATGACAGCTATAAAGTCATGAAATTGCAGCAATTATGTTTTTCCTCTTGATTCCCTTTTCAGAGATAATGAAAGGCTCTGGAAGTAGAGGACACAAGATGATTAATTGATTGTAAAGCATATTCACAAGTAGGAAAGAGCAAAAAAAACCCCTGCACTGACTGCAGCAAAGATCCTGCAGGGAATGCTGATTATGGATCATTTCTTTGAAGGACTGGATATTAGTGATTTTCATGCTAAATTAAAGTTAAGTTACTTGGCATTAGCTCTGTTTGAAGTTCAAACAAAAGAGAAAGGTCCCTTCAAAAATAACACAAGGAATTTTTTTTCATGTTTTGTTTTGTTTTATCAAATTAATAATGCTCATGTACTCGCCATTTGCCCTGCAGCTATGACTCATGAGAGTGTGTGTGTGCATAAATGAGAGATACAGGCTCTCAGAATTTACCACAAAAATTAAAACAGGAAGGCAGATGGCAGTCTTTTATTCCATCTGTATTTCACTTAATCAGCTTCTCTTATCAGAAATGCTGCTTTGGAAATCACTGAGTCTTTTTTGTCCTTTGCAAACTGGAGACACACAAGCTGCCTTTTTTTGTGAATGTTCTGCTGGCTGACATATAGGCAATACCTACCTGGGTGTAAGAAAAGTGAAAGAAGGTGAAATTACCTAAAAACATTTAGCATACATTAGCTAAGTTTAACAGAAATGCTTTGCCTAAAGATAGACAAGTCTGGGGCATTAATTTTCCTCTTTGAACTATTGCAAAGGAAAATGTCAGTGGAGTCACCCTGGTATAGGGAGTGAAGAACCAAATCGCTTGTGTATGGATTTGTAAAGTCTCAAATTAAATAAAACTGAAAGGGGGAGAGAGAGAGAGACAGTTAGGGACTTAGTTATCCATTCTTACCAGCTTGGTAGCTCATGTTAAAACCCACCCTTAAAGGCAGAGTAACTGAGGTTCTTGTTAATAGGTTCCTTCTGTGAATTAGAGTGAAATGACACCGACTGATGTTCATATAATATACATATATATATGTATGTATGGCAGGTTTATTTTAGAACAATCTGATTGCAATGGAAAGGAGGTATGTAGCCACTTTGATTATTACCTATAGACATGTAACAATATAAAAGTATAAAGATATCACTTAAGAAAATACATAAGGAAAAGAAAGAAAGAGAAAGAAAGGATAAGATACCACCACCTGTGGATACAGCAACGAGACTTGGTTGTTGCAATATCAGTGTCCATTGGTCAAAGTGATGGTCTTAATCTGTACCCTGTCTGTTGAAGCTGTGAATCATGTGCAGTCCTCTGGTAGAAGGGCCAGAAATGAGTCTGGGGGCACTTTGGGGGTCTCTGGTGGTTTGTGGCCCCATTGTTTCTCACCCATAGTTGAGCCATTTATGCCCATCAGAAGGGATGAAAATCTTTGGGCCTACATGTGAATGTCCGGGTACTTTCCCCGAGGAGGGAGTGAAGTTTTCACACCTGTGCCAGTGATGTAAGGGAGGACATCGGCACGATAAAAAGCATTATCCCACCTTGCAGGGTCTGCTTCTTATTCTTCTCTCTCCTTATCTGGCTCAAAATCCAGCCTGTTGCTAAAACAAAGGTTGGATTATCATGGTCATCCTCAGGTGATGATGAAGGGTGCTCATCCACTCTGCTCCCGGGCTGTTCTTATGTAGATCCAAAAACTCCCCTTCTCCCCTTCAGTCGGGGGTTGCAAACCTGGCCTCAGCAAAGCACTGATGCTTTTGCAAATGTTTGATTGTTTGATTGTTTGTTTGAGTCGTTAACCCTCCACACTTCAGCCTCTCGAAGGGAAGGGCACTACCACAGCAGAGTTTTGGAGTTAATCTACCTGTTTTTCAGGCATGTATTTTAATAAGATTTAATGAGCTGCTGAAAAGAGGAGTGCTGCTTTTTTTTTCGACTGATGGCAGTAAGATGAAAACAAGTGGCTTTTTAGAATGAAGTTAACAAGCACTTTAAAACTTAATAGAGCTCCTATGAATCTCTGTTGGCAGCACCTGGAAGAAGCAGGTGGGAATTCCACCGAGATAAATGGCAAGCCAGGGGCAGAACAAAATAATAAAGTCTTATTTGCAAGATCTGGATACAACATCAGTCCTTCTGGCAAAATGTTTTCAAAATCAGTAGAAGTCTTGTCTGCAGTGAAAGTTGAAAAAAAAACGTTTTGAGGAAAATCTGGGACTAGTAAAATGTTTATGGTATTTCAAATGCAGACAGTTCTTTTAGAATGGTATGTATTAATTTTTGTGGCAAAATTTCAAATCACAAATGTGACGGGTGAAGGAACATGTAAGGCAGCCACAAGAAACATCCTTGTTCCACAACAATTGGAGCTCCACGGCCCTGGGTGTTGGATAATGAGTGTTTCAGGATTGTATCAGTTCTCTGCATCGTAGGGATCAAGACAAAGAAATCACGTGCCTAAGTGATGTGCCCGAATTCAGCCCCGAAATATTTCCCCCACCCAGTGACAGTGGGAATGCACACCATTGTCTGCTGAGGGATGTATTTTGGCCTATTGCTTCCAATCTAAAACCAGCATAAAGACAGAAACTGCTTTGATTCTATGTGCTCTTGGTGACAGAGGAGGAGATTTCTTGGATTTGTAGCTGATAATTTGGGAGGGAGTGTGGGCGTGCTGATTAGAATTTAAACTGATTGTACAGAAATGAGCTGAAAATGTAGGACGGATTTCAACAAGTGCCAGAAACTACCCCTAGCAGTAATTAACTGCAGGCACGAGGGATGGGAATGAATCAGCAACACAGCAGTTCTGCAGGGAAGAGCTTGCAAGTGGTGTATTGGATTCCAGCTGAACACAATGCCAGCAATACCATGGTTTTCAACACAGGCAAATGCCAGCCTGGGTTGTGTAAGCAGGAGCAGAGATTGACTGACATTTTCAATGATTCTTCCACTCTATTTCTGTTAGCATTCATAAATCTTTAGATCAGGATTCGAATGTTGCCCTTGGTACAGTAGCTTGGGGTATTGGGGGAAGCACAGGAAAGCTGAGGGTTTGATCAAAGGTTTTAGAAAAATGGCCCAGAAAGAAAAGTAACTCATCTCTGGCAATTTAGTCTGGAAAAGGACTTAAAAGACTAAAGGACTGAAGGAGGAGGATGATTCCACAAGTACATAAAAGGTAGCTAAAAGGAGGGAAACGATGCTCCGTTCTCCATTTGCATGCTCAATAAGGGAAACTGGAGCACGAAATGTGCAGCTAAAATACTTTTCACTTTCTAATGACAGCAAAAAATGAAGACCTGGATTAGATTACCTGGAGAGTTGTAGAGACCTTAGGAATAGGCTTGTAAACGTGTACCAGGAAGGACAGGGATGCAGGTCACCTGCCTTGGGCAGAGGATGAGCTGGAGGACCTGCCAGTTCCCCATCCTGTCTTGGGATTACAGTGTTACAGCCCACTGCCAACAACCTGGAGTGGCTGTTACAGAGCAAAGCCTGCCTCCCACCCTGTGAGGTCTGATGGAGGTTTAACTGACAGGAGGTGTCTCATCAGGCATGTTTTGGCTTCTCTGAGCTGGTAGGAAATGGATGGGAGTCAGCCTAAAATGCCAGTAATGTAACAAAGAGGCTGAAAGTGGAAGAATTCAGCTGACTCTCTGTAGGGTGAGGTGCCAGATCTAGATGTTGGGCAAAGCTTTTCTCTGTCTCTTTTAGTCTGCCTTATCTTCATCTTCTTTCTGTTTGCGCTCTCTGCCTCTTTTATCCCTTAGGATAAATGAATTTTGAATGTTTTTTGTGAACAAATAAAGAGCAGTGTCTTGCGGTTTTCATAACGAATCACTTTGTGGTATGTCTTTGTCTGCACATCACAAATTCCAGTAGATAAGCAAGCTGAATAAATATTTCATGTAAAAAAAAAAAAAAAGTACCACAGAAAAGAGCTAATTAGCTGGATTGATATAAGTCGTTTTGTGACCCATGAAAATATGTTAGTCATAATACTGTTCTTGATAAACACCATGCAAACTCATTCAGACACGCTGTCAAACTCGGATAGGGAAATGTGAAAGGCAAAGAGAGGCACTCAAGGTAATAATAAAAGTCAGAAGAAAGACTTTTGTCTGAAAGTTATCCCACAATGTCTAACTCGGTTCTCCCAGAAGCTGCTGACAGCCCTATAGCCAGAGTGGGTAAAACAGACTCCCAGAGTTATGAAACTGGTGTGGTGTGATTTGCTCTGCAGAGGGTGGAGTAAGAATGAGGGCAAGGCTTGAGGTGTAGTTTTCAAATGGTGCACTTGAGGTCATGGACTGACTGGCTCCAGTCAGATTATTGCCCTTATGTCTGCAGACAAGCCTCTTAATGGTATACCCCGCCTTTAGAAACTGCACAGAGGGAAAACAGCTCTTCTACAGGAAGATGTATAAGATTCAGTTACCCCCTTACTGGAGAGGACTTAGCATTTTGGTGGCAGAATATAATTCTTTATTGAAGTCATAGAAATTAGGACTTTGCTGTCATTGAAAGGGAAAGAGTGGTAATATGTTTTTAGAAGAAAGAAGGAGAGTGTGTAAAGGTTCCCTTAAGAACATCTGTGTGTGTGTCTGCCTATTTGTATATTTTCCCCTTCATTTAGCAACCAGCAAAGTCAGGCTGTGCACAACATTTCCATACTGGAAATCTCCTTTTAAGGCCAGGCAGTCTGCCCTCCTGTAGCTCCTTCTTTCCTCCTCTTGTGAAGGCAGGCTTCGAGGCAGAGCAGTGAGCAGAGGAAAAACTACACTCCCATGGAAGGCTTCTGGTGTGTTGACTCTCTGGGGCATCCCCTGGCTCGAGCCTCTCCTGGGGAACTGAAGCACCCAACAGTATCCCAAATTTGAAAGTAGGCAAAATAAGCCACCACCTTCTCCCTTTATTATCTCAAGCAGGGACTGTGTCCTTGCAGTGAGATCTCTGTAATGGGAATGCTCCTTTCTAGCTTTTCAAAAGGGTATCTCTGGCTCCAACAGAATTGAGCTTGTTTTCTCCTCTATGGTTTGACAGGTCCCAGAAGCGTAGTGGGTTAATTGCAACCACAAGACTTGGTCAACCTTTTGGACTGCTGCATGATATCCCCAGCATCTCATTTGCATGAAAAACATTATTTTACTGTGCATTTAAAAGTAATTTTAGTAAATTAGTGATGTCTTGAGATTGTAATGGATTAGAAGCCCTGCACTTGTTGTCAGAGTGACAGATGGAGAAACATCATGTGCCTATAGTAAATGTCTGGGTATGATTTGCTTTAAAACACTTGCTTTCACATGCATGCATACAAGTGCACACAGAAAAAAAACCCTTTAGGACTTTTGGACTAGAGCTTCCCCTGTTTACTGCAGTAAAAAAGTGACAGTCGTTGGGGAAAACATTTTGAGCAGATAAATAGAGAAGGAATTAAATCCTTTAACATTTTTCTGTGATGTCTTTTAGAGTTTTCTCTTCCATAAGGTTTGGTTTCTCAATCTGCTTTTGGACCCAGTGTCTCTGTAAATGACACAGTATTACAAAGTTAGTCATATTGGGAGGAATTAAACTGACGGCTTCTAATGAAAAGAAAAAGCCCTTTATAAATACTGAAATCCAGTTTTAAAATGCTTTTCAGTGTGTAGAGGAGTTTCTCTCCCACCCTCTGACTCACTCCCACTGCCTCCCTCGGGTGGGGGTCCTGCCTCGCAGAGACCTGGGAACCTGCTGGGGCCTGCCCAAGCAGCAGAGGACTGGGAAAGCAGGACTGAGCGGGAGGCAAAGCTGCCACAGGGAGAAGGTGCAGCAGGCAGGAAGGTGATCCCAGTGCTGCAATGCTCCTCCCTGGGTGAGCCCGCTGCCCACCCCGGGATCAGCACACCTCTGCATCCCAGCCTGGAGCTGCTCTTCTCAGAAACCACCTCAAATTCGGAATTCGACATTGTTAGGGACACAGAATCAGTGTTTGTGAGAAATTTCAGAACAATTCCAGGCTGAGATTTTTAAATTCATCTTACGGCTCCAGGCAGTCGACTCTTAAAGTTTTTTGGGAAAGACACGCCTTAGGCTCCTTGGCAAATCCTGGCTGTGAGAGCAAGTGCAGTAACCTGCAGAAGGCTATAAACTGTGCCTTGGCCATACCACAGGCTTTATTTCCGTTTGAATTTCCTCTATCCCTGTATTCCTATAATTTCACCCTGTCTTTTTGAGCACAGGCAAAGAAAATCCAAAAAAACAAACCCCAAACTAAAACACAGCGCTGCTCCAAGAAAAGCAGTGATTAGACTTTGAAGGGCAGGAGGTTCCAGAGAGCAGGATTTAGTTTTCAGTTTAATTTGATATTCACATTCACCAGCACTCAAAGTTTCCCCCAAAACATACCTTCAGAGGAAACACCAGTCAGCATTTCCCTGATTCAGAGAAGGGCTTAGCTAATGTGCATAACAGTTTTCCACTCACCGCTGGTTCTGGATAGCGTCATGTTTGAGAAGATGCCTCACACCATTTGCTTGTCCTTTAAAGAGTGTTATTTAAGTGAAAGTGAAGTCCAAAAAACACTTAACTATTAGCGGTAATTGACTAATTAATACAAATTAATACCAAACGATGCCATAAATAGATTTAATTACAGTCACAGTTAAACACGACGTCAGCACCTTTTTGTGAAATGTGGCCAGCCCACAAGAGTTTTGAAATCACAAATTCCAGGCCAAAATTTTCATTTGAGACACCTTTTTGGGGGGAACCCAAGCTCAAGATGAAGTAGTGCAGAGCACTTTTTTTTGCAGAACAGGAGTGCTCTGGGCTTTTTAAGCCAGGTACCACTACAGTATCCTGAATTTGCCATTCCAAAATGAGGGGTCACCAGTTCATTTTTGGGAATTCCAGCCTACTGGACTGTCTGTGTATGTTGTTGGTTTTTTAAAACAGATATAGACATGTTGAGAGCTGTCTTTTTAAGTTTGTAAGGCACATCCATCCCATTTTAAGCAGCTGCAAAGTTACAAAGAATGAGTCTCTGTGTTTGGTAGGTTGAAAACTGCCTGTGGTTAATTCATGCCTTAAGCTGAAAGCTCTAAAAGTGCTGGGTGGATCATTGTGGTTTTTCAAAATTAAGGTGTTTCATTCCCTGTAGTTTCTCCTTCTTTGTGTGTCATCATTTTCAAAGCTTTCATGGCAGGCTTAAATTTAGAGTCCTTGTGGCTTTGTTGGGGCACCACCTTTACCCTCCGTGGTCACGATTTTGTGCTTCCTGTCTCAAATCAATAGTGCCAAGATGGGTGGGGAACTTTTCGGTGAGGTAACCAAGGATGGGCAAAATAGCATCACATCTCATTTGTTTTCCAGTTCCAAGGCAAGAACATCAGCAAGAAGTATGCTTAGGTAGCTAATTTCATTCAGAAAAAATGGGCCAGAGCTAAGTGAAGGCAGATGTATTTCATGGTCCCAGTGCTAATGTCATGTGATGGTGGGAGTAGGCAGGTATGTAGGGGTGTGTAAGTAGGGTGAGATAGATAGATAGATAGAGGGATGAAGGGATGACATACCGATTGTTTCCTTGGAAATTTAATTGCACTGTCTGACCTGTGATCATATTTACAGACCACCAACATTTTCCAACCCCGGTATCTAAATTAGCTTTCTAATTTTATATCAAGGTTGTTAAATGGTTGGGTCTGAGCTTTTAAAAAACCAGTAGGAACTGCTGCCTGGTCAGCCCTTCAGCAAAGCAAACCCCTTCTACAGGCAGACAACTCTGATCATTTATTTTTGGAATCCAGCTTTTTCTGCCATGAAGAACAGTATCTGGCTAGCCTGTAGATAGATGCTCTGTTAGTGCACAGAACACGTTTCTAGGTAGTCCTAGCCCTGAAAACTAGTTTTCCAGTAAACAATTAGGGAGACAACTCTTCTGTGCGGCAGCAAACCACTTTTCAACTGCGATGATCATACAGTTTGTTTCACGGTATGGAACAATTTCAACTTACAATGGAAAACACTCTGTTTTCAATGGTTGTGTGCTTCCTTAAATGCTGTATTTCACAGAGTGAAAGTCTGAAAGGTATCTACTATTAGAAGATTTTTTCTTTGATTTTCTTTGAGGTATCATCTCTTTCTATACATCCAACATTAGAAATGCCACAGGTTACTGTGTAAGCATTTTATGGGCTGCAGTGTTTGTTCCTGCTTTTTGCCTGTCTCCTTAAACTTGGAAGAAAATATCATGTTGTCCTTTTTGCACAATGTACAATGTTAGTTCATAAACAAGCATGCAAACAGAGGAATTAATTCCATTTTGAACATGCAGAATATTGAAGACTCTAAATATTTTTAATGGGGTAGTGGTTATGGAAGAGTCTGTTTTACAATGAATGTGGGTCAGCTGCAAAATAAGAAAACAAAGACCATATTTAGATTTATCTTGTGGCTCTGATCCCTGCTCCTTTCATTAAAGCTTCTTCCCTCCCCAGCCATCTCTTGCATGAGAAACAGGGCAACCTGGACAATTACAGAATAACAAAATCTGAAGGGAGTTTGGGAGATAGAGGAAAGAATAAACAGACACAAATATCATGTTTTGCCAAGAAAGCACCTGGAACAAATGTATTTTTCTTTAATTGTATGCTAAGTGAGTTTGCCTGAAGAATTGCTTGGAATGTAATAGTGGCATTTCCTGAGGAACAGGTTTGAAATGAGCTTAATCACAACCTAGTGATACTTTACTGATTCTGAAAAGGCAGATAATTGTTGGACATTTCTGTGGGCTGTTGAAGGGGTGTGGTTTTGTAGGGGCGTGGGGTCTGGTTTTTTTTTTATTTTCAATTTAGAAAAGACCAAGCAAAAGCTTGAGAGCCAGATGTTTCTTCTCAGATTACAGCGGCCTACATGTACAGAATGGGAATGGGACTGTTACAGTACCAGGTGATGTATCTGACATATAACATTACTGTTCCTATTGTTTATACAGTAGTCCTCCAGCTAAGTCTCAGGCATGCCACAGGCTTACACTGACTGCCAAGCTTAATGTGACTACGAGAGGGACTCAAACAAAGTTCTCTCTGTGTTAAGAGCAAACCCTGCTTTAGCTACATGAGCAGGGAGGCACTTGGGCTCTGATGTCCCGACCTAGTCCAGCACCTGAGACTTTTGCCATCTTGAATTGCAGATGCTGTGTAGAATTCTCCATGGAGTGCCACAATAAATGGCTTCAGGTAAAGGCATTGCATGGGTCAGTGAATGTAGGGCAGCTACTGCGACTCAGCAAACATATTTCAGAGCAGTCTAATGTTTAAAAGTTACACTCTGAACGTAGGAAATACACAAACAAGGAAGGAAAAGAATCAGTAGAGCACCTACAAGCAAGCCAGACCGTTTTCTTTATTCTTTACACCCCCCATCATTGCACCTCTCTCTGAAGAGACAGATACTTCAGCTGCTCACATACTAACCTTCATATACAGAGCTACCATTCCAAGTGTTTGAAGCCCATAAACTGGACTGCATCTTTATATGGTCTCTGCTTATCTTTTAAGCTGTGCCCAAACTTTCAAAAGTTACCCAAGAGCTGGCTCTCCAGCTTGTTGTCAGCATTTGTGAAGAACTTAGCATTTACTCAAGTTCTCACACAGGGGTTGCACTGCCTTGAAAAATTCAATCATTATCATGAGTGCTTAAATGTGGTCTGGTGCTGTGTCTGTGTCCAGTTCTCCGACTCTAGGTAGCTTTTGAATTCGGAAGCAGAGTTTTCCCAGGCCAAACATTTTTATGGGCACTTGTTTTATCTTGTCAGTGCCTGTTCTCGTGGTACACTATTTGTGAAACATAAGATAAGATCAACCCTATAAACATATATTTCATTTGTGGGAGTGGTTTGTTTTCCATGAATACATACACATAGGCAATCTGGCTAAAGAAAACCACTTGTACACAACTTATTGTTGTTAAAGCAACAGCTTTATTTCATAATTTGAGCGGGAAACAGCTGAGTCATTTTCAGCTTTGAGGGGTGAAAAGACATCTGACTTTTTTTCTGCAATATAACTAGTATTCACCTTTTTTCCTGTCTTCTTACTCCAGATTAGAAAGTATTGCCCAGACCATTAAATCTCTATATTCTCCTATCCTAATGAACATAGGCCATTCTTTTAACTACAGGATATCTTTAAGGGGACAAGAATCATCCAGACTTTACTAATACAGACCAGATTTTATTAATACAGATTGCAACTGCCCAGTTACTGGGCAGAAAAGAAGAAAATACAATTAGTTGGGTTCTTACTGCCTCTGAATAAAAGATATATTCTTAAATACAGAATTAGGGGCCTCCCTATAGGAATGTACTTTTGGGGTGGAGGAAAGTTTCTAACTTTTTGCAGGTGTTGATCTCCTTGAAGAATTCAGACATTGTCATTGTAAGTGACTGATTTACTGGATAGTTATAACAAGTTTCCTATCAACATGTTGGTTTTATTGATTGTCTGAAGTTCATGTTCATCCACACAGCCCATTACTTCATTTCATGCCCCCTTGCTCTTGCATGGTGGGAGGTAGCTGACAATCCTTCTCAAAGCTGAAGGAATACCTATCACAAACCTGCCAATTCTTGCCCAACTCTTCAAACACCATTATGTCTCATAAAAGAAGGAGTCCCTCAATATATTTGGTTTTGCAAAGATAGCACTGACTCCTGCTCAGATTTGAGGTGCTCTTCAAGAGGAGGCAGATCTGGAGTTTGAAACCAGCCAGAATGGGCTCTGACTTGACAGTTTGGGCAATTTTGAATGGCACCAAAGCTCCAGGGTGCTCCTGATCTCCATTCAGGCATGGAATGCCTGGAGGAAGGGACCATCCTCAGAGAAGTAGGATTGGAATTCTTCATCAATACCCTGGGATGTAACCCAACATGTTCTGCATGTGCTGTAGGGAGCATGAGCACCCAGCTCCCACCATATTGCCAACCAAAGGGCTTGAAATGCTTAACTCCTTACCTGAATCTGGGCATCACCTTTCTACACTTTTTCTTAATGCAAGTATAAATACACCTGTCAGAAACCCTTGCCATTCTTCTGTAGGGACAAGGTTTTACTGACCTGTGCTCTTCTGTAGTGCTCAGCCTCCCTGATGCCTGTGATTTGTGCACATTACTGTATGTCATTTTAAGGCATCCGGTGTCATTTGAAGGCAGACATCATGTGAGTCTTGGCTGAGGACTGCTGATACTTTTATTAACTCAGACAATCCCTTAAGGCACCCATTTTTCATAAGAAAACAGTACCCAGGAGTTCCCAATGAGGCTGTAGTAGTAAAGAGACAGATTTTCATAAAGGCACACTTAACCCAGCTGTCTGAAGTGGCCAGAGTGTCAGAGGTTGTCTCTACTCAGGCTCTTTCCAGTCCCCCATCTGCATATGAAGACAAAACCTGGGAGGTACAGGGCATCTCTGGAAACCAAACTGTTTTCAGTTCCTTGGTGGAACTTCAACTCTTGGATACCCCTTGGTTTTAACTGCTGATCAAGTTTAGGAAAATGGCAGTTAAGGTGCTTTTTTAGTATTTTGTACTCTTGAAGTTCAAAAAATCCCTAAAAATCCATGTATATATTTAAAGTCTTAAAAAGGAAATTAACATGACTTTCAAGTATTGCATGTTCTGCAAGAACTGCATCCTCAAGTCCTACAAGGGTAATCTCTGCCTCAGAAGTTTTTTTTCCTCTTTTGTTGTGGTTTGCCACACAGTTGCATGAACACCAGAAAGGATGTGAGACCAAATGGCACTCAGTTCCTCGTGACGTGGAATCTGCATCATTAAAGAGTCTGTGTTTGTCTCACTTTGAGTTCCTCTCTTTTAAGCATGGATGAATAAAACAGTTCAAGGTTTTCCAGGAAAAGCTGTCCCTGCCCTCTACAGAGACACGAACAGTTCCTGTTTTGAGTGGAAATAGTTATCATGGAATTGCAGCAATCTTTTTCATAGTTGCCTCACACCATGACTCCCAGTCATTCTGTATTGACCAGCATTTTCAAGCTTCCCTGAGCTTTTTTTTCCCCTGACCTTTTCCAACTGGAGAGTTCCCAACTTTTTCCAGAGACTGTTATCACTAGTTCAAAAGCGCATGACCTACTACACTTCTTTTATTCTAATAGTTCAGTTCTTAATGTATGACAGTTTGATCCTTTGCTGTACTGGCAATATCCCAAATTCTCATCAAAAAGTTTGATTAATGCATTCCTGTGCATTCCTATTATTGTGCCAAGACCATTCATGAAAATAATTGAAGAGGTCAGTCCAAAAGCTAATCCTTTCCCTGCAGCACAGGAATGTTTGTGCTTCCACCTCCACTATGGTAATCCCTGTTGTGCCTCTGTGACAGGGACACATCTTCCTCTTGATGGCAGCCCTGCTGCAGCCTCCTCACGTAATTCCTGAAGCTGGCTCAGCTCTCAGCACTCATGGGCCTGACTGACAATCTGCTGGGATGGTGACAGTGTCCCACCAGGGAGATACCCAAATTGATGCAGGTCCCCCGGAACAGACCCACAGTCAGAAGGGCAGATAACTTTTTTCCCGTGGATTTACATTTGCTGGTCATCTGCTGAAGACACAGAGCTCTCCTGTGAGAAACCATCTTGGCAAGGTCTTTGTCTGTGAGAGAAGGAGGACTTGAAACTCCCCTCTCCAGAGCAAGTGTCAACCTCTGTGCCTGCCACTCTGCCTGTGCTTGTCTGGCTCTGCTCTGCTTCTCCTCCTCCTCCTCCTCCTCACCCCCCTTAAGAAACTTGTCTTCCAAGTGACTTCTTTAACCTATGCTCTAGGAATATGCTGTTGAAAGTTAATGCCAGTTGGACCATAGTCTCTGAAGAAAAGTGTTTTCTATCAGTTAGTGTGCTATTCAGTCCTGAAGGTTTGTCCCACTCCAACAAAGATAAGGAGATTCAAGTATCTCCAGGCCTCTTGTCTCTCGGCCCAAGACTGGACTTTGACCCATTCCTGTATCCAATACACCACACTGAAAGGCAGGAACATGGCAAACATGTAAATTTAGAAAATACCTGCATGTTCTTCACACTGTCCACATTTGTGCTCCATTTCCCCTCTAGCCCTTGGCACTGCAGCCGATGCCATCGTACTGAAAAATATGGCAAATGTTTTGTTCTATTTTATACTTATTTTCCCTTTTCTTTTTTCTCTGCCTGAGAAGCCCTTTGACATTTCTATTAAGGCAGTTGATCTTCCTGAAAGAAGTTGGCTGATCTTGCAAAGTTTTGCTAATGGGCATAGGCCTCTGTTGAGTTAAACTTTTAGCCTAGTGGACTGCAGAGTTGGGGGCTGGATCCTGGACCTGGCTGTGCTCAGCCAGCTTCAGAGGTGCTCCACAAGGGTGCAGCAGCCCACCTACACACTGCTTCTTGTAGGACCTTAAAGGCCTGACAGCTCACATTTTACTGAGAAGGAGCTAGAGGGGCTTTGTTTTTCCTTCTTCCCAGTTGGTTTCTCCCTCCTACTTCCCACGTGCTTCCCATTTTTCCCCCACAGCACCGTGGCTGACACCAGCACCTCCATCCCACACAGCAGATGCAGTGAGCCAGAAGGGAGCATCACTGCTGGTGGGAGCCACATGCAGCACTGCCCAGCTGCAGTTTCCCCCCCTGGATACCACATCTTCCCCACCTCGTCTGCCTGTGCTATTGTTGAGGTTGTGCACATCTCTGAGCCCTGTTCCATCTCCTTTTCTCCCAGAGAGATCCATTAGCTGTTTGACAAACAGGAAAACTCAGGAAGGAAGAGCTTTCTCGACGTGGGTAGGGATGGACCATACCTGGCCCTGCGCTAGTTTGTGTGAGAGACACGAGAGTGGGAACAGTGAGCTGTGCAGTACAGGGAGCCACCTGATCTACAGACTGCTGAGAAGTCAAAAGGGTATTTGAAGTGGAAAACAGAGTCAATAGAACAAAACATCCCAAGAATAGAAGATGAAGTTTATATATTTAATAGTCCTAAGTAACTCTGTGTCACAGCTACAGGACTTTTAGGAAACCGTGACTCTTTCTTTTTTTCTTTCTTTCTCTTTCTTTCTTTGTTTCTTTCTTTCTTTGTCTCTCTCTGTCTTTCTTTCTTTCTCTTTCTTTCTTTCTTGCTCTCTTTCTCTCTCTCTTTCCCTCTTTCTTTCTCCCTCTCTCTTTCTTTCTTTCTCTCTCTCTTTCTTTCTTTCTTCCTTCCTTTCTTTTTTTCTTTCTTTCTTTTATTTCTCTCTTTCTCTTTTTTTAATCTTGCCTGAGGTATTACAGCCAATAGCTTTCAATTAACTTCTTTTACTGCTCCCATCAGTTGCTGGCACCTAAACAGAGGAATATTTAATTTTGCTGAAATGTTAGTGGTGATTTGGTAGGAATAAAAAGTCAAAGTGAAGCAAAGGCTTTTCAGCCCCTGGCACATCAGCAATACTTTACTGATTCAAGGGGTCTCTGCATTCAGCTGTCAAAATGCTGTAATGACTATTACGATATTTTTTACACAAACAGACACTGAGGGCAATTTGCAGAGCTCTGGTAGTGGGCAGGTAGGGTGGCATGGCCACTGGATATAGGCAGGATTCTTAAAAGCCTCGCTTTTAAGGGTCACCAGAGGGTTTGTGAGTTTTTTAAATGAAAGGAATGCCTTGAAATTGCCTTCTACAGATGGTATTAAAGGACTTGATCATTAGTGCACTGCAGTCAGTAAAGAGACCCCTACTGATTTCAGCATGCTCTGTAGCAGCCCCGCTCCCAGTATCAAAAGCTCATTTTAAATGATGTCATCCCTAACAACAAAAATGTTAGTGGATTATATGGGGTGAGCTCAATTCAGCCTATGACTACCTTCAAAAATATGGCATCTCTCATACTATGCCTTGAAACAAAAATCTGCACATGTACAGGCATGTTTCTTGGACCTGATCTATCCCTGTGAAAATAAAAGTTTGAAAAATTGACATGAGCTTTCGTTAAGGGAGTTTCTCATGTTAAGGGATGTACATTTGCACCAGGCAAGGAAAGGTGGAGAGGAAGGAAGAAAGAAAAGAGAGCAGGAGGCAGAGAAATAAAACGATGCTTATGAAAATTGAATGGAAAAAAAAAAAAAAGGCATTACTCACTTTCAAATATCTGTCTTTTTTAATCTACAGTGAAGTTTTAAAATAAAATACTGATGCAATGTTCAAATAGAAAAATACCTTTCATGGCATGAAATTGTTTTATTTACAAGTGTATATATAAATATTTCATTATATTGAATATTATTTTCCTGAGCTATTCCTAATTGTTAGGAAAGACAAGAGGGAAACTGATGCTCTGGTCAACTGATACCAGGTTTGAGATGGTTATGGGTAATGAGAAGGTGATAGGATTAATTTTGCAACTACTCTACTAACTAAAAGACTATCCTTAAAAAAAGCCCTACAGTTTCTGTAGGAGAAATACTTTGTGCTGAAAAGTCTTTTAATAATATTATCTTTACCTGAGAGAAATATGATTAGTGAATTACAAAATGAATCACTATCACTGAGAACTCTTTTTTTTTTTACAAGGCTACAAAAGTTGACAGCACTCCTGCATATGCACTTCATAAAGAACCTGTTTTAAGTAATCTAATTTGCACTATATCACTCTTCAGGTTTTCTTTCATGTAGTAGAAAAGTGATTAAATATAATAGGAGTGGGCAAGATAAATCTTTTTATTATTCCCTTGATTTCTCTGCAATTTAACCAAGCATTGAGTTCTTCTTGGAAAACCCTAAAACTTGATTAGGAGATATTAAAATAAAATTAATAATGATAATATAATTATACATGTAGAATATCTCTAATAATGTTACAAAGAAAAAAAAAAAAGCCCCTTCATACCTCTTTGAATGTCAAGAGACTTTAAAAATGGGTGTCAATGAAACTGTAGTGTAAATGAGAGTCAAAATGACAGGTTATAATACCTCATGTCCCACTTGAGCTTTCTGAGTAACTCTGTGAACTGCCTGGAAACTTTGGCTCAGCTGTACAAATAACAGGAAGAATCATCATAATAAGAAGAATAACAGAGGGCCATTAAGCCAGGCACTTGAGAAGAAGCGAGGTTTTATTTTTAGCTTTTTAGCTATGAAGTTTTATTTCACAGGCCCCTTCCTTTGAACAGGCTTGGCACACCTTTTGCAAGTGTGCAGCCCCCTGCTTTGAGGGCAAGGAATGAGGGAGGCAGTCCGCCTCTATTTTTAGTAGCCACGCACTCAGACCAAGAATGTGTTGGGGTTTTTTCACCGCTGGCAGGTTCAAAACCTCTTCTTTCATCCCAAAACATGGGAAGTCAGATTAAATTTGCAACATTTACTGTGCTTTATTGCTGGAAGGTGCATCCTCTCTAAGGTAAGGGAGAATCCAAGTGAAAACGTGAAACACAGGTTTTGAAAGTTCTTCAGAAATATTCACTGGCCACAGTATAAATAGGCCTTTGATCTGTGTTATACTTTTCTAAAATCCCAAGTGTGGGGGTTTTTTTGCTGTTGTTGAAACAGGTCTTGTTTTCACACAGGCAACCATTAACATCTCCCTTTGCTTTAGGAAAGTGTCTTCAGCATCTACCCCTCCCACTGCTCCCATTCTGCATGCCACAGACCCACAGTCCCCATGTGGAGGGCTGGGTGTCACAGGCTACTTCACAAGTTCTAAAACCAGTGCCAGGTGGTTTCCCTCACTCCAGACTTGGTTCAGACCTTTTCCTTAGGGTAGTAATTCGGCAATCCTCCTCCCATCCAAATGTACCAACACGGAGGAGTCAGTGAGATGCTGAAATGTAGACGTGGCACCTGATAGTACCAGGCAACCCTGATTGCCTGGGAGAAATACTGTCTCTTCTCCAGATTCTACACTTAACCTCTAGGAAAAGACCTGCTTGCAACCATTCTCGTGTTTAACAAAAAGAAGCAGCATTTCTACACGTTACACTCAGATATAATGCAGCTCCAAGCATCTTGGTGTTTTCTTCATTTCAAACACCCACCACTGAGATGGGCAAGCAGCCCTAACCTGAACTGTAGTCATGGTGAAAAGCTGTGCTGCACACTCCACTCCTGGCTGGTGCCTGCACTGACAGCACACAGGATGATGTGCAGGTCCCTCTGGGCTACCTGTGTATGTGGCAATCAAGTTTTGCCACTCTTTGCAACAAGTGGAAACCTCAGCTGCCGTAGCAGCACTGCTTATCTTTCAGCCAAGCTTCCAGTGTTTGGAATTTGGGCCCTCCTCCACTGTATTGCTGTAAATTAATTTTCTATCCAATCGACTAGCCAAGCAGGGCATTGCTCAGGTCTTGAACTTGGTCCCTGGCACAGCTCCTTAGGCTGTGAGAAGGATCACTGCACAATGCTCCTCTTGAGCTTCCTCCGAACTTTGGAGCATTTCCAGATGGATGGAGGGCTGGCACAGTGCAGCATGAAGAGATTGTGTGTCGGAGGGGAACTCTGTAGTCCTCCCTGCCACCCCAAAAGACATGTCTGGCTTTAGCCTTGACTATTCCAGCTGTGCAGGAAGGGCAGCCTTCCATGAGGTTTAATTGGGGAATGAGGTGGGGATTTGGTGTTGTTTTATTTATGATTTGTTCTGTGTCAAATCAAATAGACCTGTCCTTCAAAGCTGGTCTAGCAGCTCTTATGAACTTTGTGACGGTCTGGCATGGCAGCTGCTGACAAGAGGCTGTGATTCAGTGCGTTCTCTGCCTGCTGGGATAAACTTGAGGACTGTGGGATGCAAATGTGAAGGCTTAGGAAAAATTGGGTGACCTGTGTTGAATGTGTAGATGCAGTGGGCAAATCCCAGCCTGCCTTCAGATATTCCCTGCTGAAATTGGACACATCCAGAAGCCTAGGCATCAAATTTTGTTCTTCTTGGGCATCTGCAGGATCCACCCTGCGTGTATGAACACCAAGCTCTCTAAAATACAACGTCTAATCAGACAGCACTTATGGAATTGCAGGCCTTAGCAGGGTTCTTGCTGACTTTTTCTGGGAACCAGCTAAATCACACTTAATTAATGAGTTCTAGCTTCTCTCTAAAGTAAATTTCCTGTTCTTTGTTTCTTTAATGTAACAAAAATAGGATAGATTCTTAATGGCTAGAACTCATTTCAGCTCCGCTCACTTTAGTGGACTTTGACTGGCTTACCCCAGCTGAAATCCTGGCTTGCTGATCTCTCAGTTTCACATATTTTGCTCAATTTCCTCTTTCCTTTCAACTTCTACACTTTTTCCTTCTAGACATATTTTCCAGCACTTTGCATCCTTCTCTCTTTTCGTTTATTGAAACAACCTTCATAATTTTCTGGTTTTCCCTTCCAGTCTCTCCCACAGCTCTCTTATTTTTCCCTTCCCTCCCTCCCATTGTGTGTGGAGGGAGCCCAAAGTCTCTTTAGTGCATAGAAAAATATCAAGAGAGAGTTAGGAGCAAGAGGGACTTTATCAAAAGGGGCTTTATGAATCACATTTTATGTGCTGGTGACATCACTGCACAAGAAAACTTGGTTTTATACTTAAATCCAGAATCTTCACTTTATGCCAGTATTTTTTTGGTGTTCCTAATTCCATTTCTTTTTCTTTAATAATAAAGGCTTTTTTTCCCTTATAATTATTCAGTTTAGAAGAGTTAGTTGATGATGGTGTCCACAAGAGTGTACTTGTCCTGAAATCAGTGCATCTAAGAAGCAATATGTCAGATAGACAATGAGAGGAGATAGTTCTATTCCTCAAAACCATAATATTGAGAAAATTACAAGAGGGGGAAACTTGGAAGGATTGGATGAAAAATTCCTTGCTGTGTCATTCAGGGGCAGTGGAGAGGCTGATCTGTGGGAGATGGACTTTGCTCAGCCCCTCTATGAACCAGACACACAACATCACACTGTCCATGCCTTTGAATACACTTAACCAGTACATGCCATACATTGTGGCTTTACTTCTAGAAGTCACCCTTGAATCAGATTCAACAGTATGACGTGGCTGAACCTAAGAAAGCACAAGGCAAATGTGAAGACAAGACAGACAGACTCTTATCACTCTCTGCAAAGGCAAAGCCTTAATCTGAATCTGAAAAAATACCCAAATACACAAGCAATTTTACTTGCTTGAGAAATCCCATTAAAATCAGAAAAATGAGTTGCACAAGTGAAGTCACATCGTGCTGTTTGGCAGCAATAGACAGAAGAATGAAATCAGAAAGAAGGTGATGACTGAGAACTTTGACTAGTTAAAAAGGCACAATATCTCACCTCATAATTCTCATTGTGTGTTTTAGCTCTAAAACTTCTTCACAGTCAAAAGCAACAAGATGCTAAAGTCCACCAAATATTTCTTTAATTTTGTATTTGTTTGCAATGTTTGCCTTTCTGTCTCATGCTTAATTTATTAGAAACTATGGAGCTTGGACTGGCTTTTCTCCAGTGATGCTTTTGTCCTGATGGAATAAAACAAAACTATCCTTTTTGCCCCCGCTCTGACAGTAAATTATTTCCATGTGTGCTCCTTATTAGTCAGTTGTTTCCTAGTCAGGAAAGTTGTGGCTCAGGAGAGCTGCCCTGGTGTCATGGTTTATTCCAAGAATTGGTTTTCCCCATGCTTTAGCTTCTGCTCTTGGAATGACATTGCACTCATCACTTCTCAGCATCACATGCCCAATGTCTCTGAGTGCCCTTATAAACCTTTATAAAAAGCCAGTCTAACATTAGCCATACAAGGCAACCTTTTGCCTTTTTGTTCCCCCTTTGGTCTTCCTCAGAAGCTTGAAGGGATAAGGAAAGAGAAGAGTCTTGTGATGGAAGAAAGTTTTTTTTCCCTATATTCCTGCTGCTGTTCCTTCTTGTCATATCCAGGGCTATGCTGATCACAATATTTGGATAGAATATATGATTTTCTCCCAGATTAGGTTGGCAGAAATTTCTGGCTGTTTTGCTCTCATTCTTGATTTTCTTGCCTCATTGTTTCTGATCTGGGGACTCTGCCTTCTTTCTGCATGACAGGGATGGGTTTGTCCGCTGGTATCAGCTGGACTTCTCTCAGATCTCTTCTTTGAGACTGCAGAGGTCTTGAGCAGTGATGACTTTCATCTCTCCTGGGTCCATTTGTGGCACATGGTTTAATCCCCTGTGTACTTAAAGTACTGCAGTCTCAGTTTCATTTTTGAGCTTAATATACTGCTGTCCAGGTGAAACTTTATGGGCTGTGCTACACAGGAGGACAGGGAAGATGATCTAGTTGTCCCTCCTGGCCTCCAACTTTATGAAGCTTGCCTAACTGATATGATGTCATAAATCAGGAGTAACAGTCTCTCCTACACACACACACCTGCTGACCATAAAAACTGGGCAGGGAGGGGCTGAGTGATGAAGGGGTACAGCACCTTTTACACAGGGGTTGCTGGTTCAAACCTAGACATGGATAACTGAAAGTTTTTACTGACTGGAGGATTTGTAGCAGCCTTTGTGAAATGAGGTTGGTGGCCTCTGTCCATTTCCCGGTAAGCATAAAAAACTCAACACCCTTTCAGTAGCTCCCATAAACCAGCATTTTTAGAAGTTTTATTCATATCAGTGTATGGGTACCTTGGCTGAATAGTGATTTCCCTTATGTTGTTGACTGGTTCGTGTGACTGGTTTGTGCTGTTTGTTTTTCAGAAGTGGCAGCTTCCCCGAAGGCACAAATTCTTACTGAATTGTGCTGAGCTGAGCTGCCATGCAGAGAAAATAGTAAACACAGTTCAAGAGCACATTGTCCCATGTTCCCCTCCTGAGCTGAAATTTTCCAGGGGAATTTCTGGATGTTGGAGTTTTCGCAGATCAGCTTCAAATAGATTTCAGTAGGACAGCCATCCCCTAGCCATGATAACAGATTATTAATATTTCATGTTTGAAAAAGGTCACTTCCTAATTTGCTAAAGCCTGTGTAACCTTGGATAGGAAGAATCATTTAAATGGACATATATATGTTGCATGAACAAAGGCAGCTCTGTGAAATATCTGCCCTTAAGTTTCTGCATTAGTCTCACTGGGGCTAATAATAGGTGTGTGTTGTTTTGCATATTCTAAGCACATTCGAGAAATTAATTCATGAGGATGCAACTCAGTCATCCCTAGGTATTTTCTGTATCTACTCAGTATTAGAGTAGGCCATTACAAGAATTAATTGTTCTTGTGAATCACTTTTACAGCAATAACACAAAAACTGAATGCAACAAACCTGCCAAGCGCTTCCTCAGCAGGCATTTAATTCTTCAGGCACATCAATGGTTCCATCCATATATTGCACAGCTCTAAGAAACGCCCTCTGCCACAGAAAGATCTCGCAGGGCATTTGAGTAAAATCAGATAATGGGGTTCTGGCAGCCCCCTGTTTCCCCCATCCACAGCATCTCTGCCTTTGAGCTGGCGCCGTTCGGCGGACACTGGCAGGCAGCACGTGCACAGCTTGCACAAGAGGGGGTTCACCCTGGTGAGCTGCAGCTGGGCATGTTTGGTCCACAGGTGTTTAGCTCTGTGTCAGCTCTCCAGCCAGCTGCAGCCAAATCTGGCTATTGTCTCCCAGAGGGGCTGGCCAGGGTCGGGAGGGAAGCGGCAGTTGTTGCCCTGAGAAATGGGAGAGAGTATTTCTGCCATTAATCCTTCCTGCCCCGCTCCCCCCTGGAAGGAGCCCAGCCCTGACTGTGAGGGGGTGCAGGAACAAGAGGGGCTCCTGTGCCCGGTGGGGTGGTGGGTGATGCCTTTATGGGCACAGGTGCCCTTGTGGGGCCGAAGGTTTCCCCACAGAACACCTGCTGCAGGACCCCCACGGCCCGGTGATGTATATGCAAACATGAATCTCATTGACCAAGAGTTGAACTCCAGTAAAAATCGCTTTATGGCCGCCTTTGTGATCGTTGCAATGAATCCAGATTTCTTCTGGCCTTTTTTTATTTGTCTTTTTTTTTTTGCTCAGGCAAATAGGGTCCCCAACAGCAAAACAAACACTTCTCCCCTCCTGCTTGCAGCTCGTGCAGTGTGAAAAACCACACCACGGAAAATCATTAAGTGGGTGACTGCCTGTCCTCCCTGTCAGATTAACAGGCATGTGTTTGAGAAGAGCATATTGTGGTAATAGGCACTGAAGACATGCACTGGAAAGAGTTCATGAAGTCCAAATGTAAACTTGAGACAGGGAAAAACAATTAAAAAATTGTTATTTCTGATACACTTGAATTTCTACTTTCATCCTCCACATTTATCACAAGCCTCATCGAAGATAAGAAACATACCTTAAATAGATTTTATTTTTCTTCTCACTTTTTTTTTTTTTTAAGAAAACGAATCATAAGAAAAAAGAAATTGAAAACTGGTTTCTCGAAACAACATGAGTGATTTGCAAACCCTAGTCACCTATTATGCTAATTAAAACCAAATGAACTCTGCCAGCCTTTCTTCCTTTAAGAATTAAATCATTAATGAAATTAGGAGAAATGTTAACTACTGTTACCAGTAAGATGGCTTTGTTGTTATACATATCTTTCCCTATCAAAACATGTTTTATAAAGGCACACAAGTTCCCACAGTTTTTTGGTGGGTGTTTTGTCTCCACGCAATGCTACTTATCTGCAAGTTATATTTCTTGCTTACAGTACAGACTCTGCTGTGGAAAGCACACCATTCTTGCTGCATCCATGAATAAACAGGCAGGCACACACTTGTAAAGCCACTGTGACAAGTTAATGCACAAACAACCCTCAGGCTTGCACCTCCCAGTTCCAAAATGAGCAGTACTTGCTTATTTTTGTTGTTCACATGCAGATGATTCCTTAGCAGTCAGAGTGCTTTATTCCTGTATACCCTTTTCGCTCAGTTCTCTTTGGATTTAACAAATTGCATGTTGTAAGACAGCATGGTCTATCAGAGCAGAGATGCTTCATTTGGTGTGTTCATTTTACAAGGGGAGAGTTTCTGAGCATTTTCAGTAAGAAGTGGTGGCTTGTGAAAAGTTAACCGCCTGAAAAGTAAATCCATCTCCTTATCCATCTCCTTATCCATCTTGTGTGAGGGTGGTGGTTGGACTTGATGACCTTAAATGTCTTTTCCAACTCTGTCGATTCTATGATTGTCTGAATTACAGAATTGGGCAAATAGATGCAGTATCAGCTCAGATAACACATCTCTACAAGTGTCTGACCCAAGAGGGTTTCTTATGGATGACAGTTTCACTGGGACTGTTCACAGAGGCATTTATTTTATGAACTCACCCTCAAAGCAACATTGCTTTGTGTATACTCAGGTTACATCCTCCAAGGATAGTTGCTTTGTAGGAAACTACATTAAAAAATTCCTATCATGAGGTTTTTTATTAGGGCAGCATGGGAGATTAGTGCATTACCTGGGCAGTGCCATTGCCTTGCTTCTTGTGAGGCATGGAGGAAAAAGTCAGTGAAGAGAGAGATGCTGTGGAGGGAATTGCACCTCTGTAAACTCTGTGCTGAAAGGCCTGGGTGCTGGAGAAGGGAGCAGCTGTGTGAGCCCAAACAGGTACCTGCAGGCTCACATCACATCTGGACCACAGGACAGAACTCATTGCATACCCATCCCTGTGTCTGCAGAGCTAGAGGACTGTAGGTCTGGCAGTGATGAGACAGGAGCAGGTAAAGGCTTTTTCTTTGCTCAGCAAAACACTGACTTACCACAGACATCTTCTGTTGGAATTTGTCATTGGCACAACTTTGGTTGTAGGGAAGGCTCTCTGCTCAAGAGAGCAATATCTGCCCTGGCAGAGATGGTACAGGCATCTCTGGGTGACTCCCTTCCCTGACATTGAGCCTTGTGCCAGAGGAGGGAGAAATTCATGCAGCATCTCCATGTGGCATGGAAAACTCACATTCAAGTTCTTGCCTTAAGAGAAATATGATTTTATTTACAAAGGTGGGAACTTTTAGCATCTTGGTTCCTATCATTCAACAAAAAATGATTTAAAGGTCTTAACAATTAAGATAATTCAAAATGAGTGTAACTGATTCAACAAGGAGGTTTTGCATAGAGAGTGTACATTCTGTCAGCTCTGAAAAGTCCACTTGCTCAGAGTTCAGCCATACTAATCATCTCTTCACATCATTTAATTTGTAATTCCCAGGAACTGCAAAGGAGCCTCAGTACCAATCCAAAAGTCAAACTATGACTTTGGACAATGAAGTCATGTAATCTGTAGATAAGGCAGTGTATGTGTGTGGCAATACACCTGTGTATAATGCCTTGAACAACACAAGGAGTCAGTAAAGGGCACACAGTTACATCTAAGGTGTAATCCAGACATGTGATTGCAGTGGCTGAGCTAACTTCAAGCTAAATGTGTTACCTTGTCCAAGACCCAGTGCCTCTTCCTCTTGCACACCTTTGCAGCTAGTGCTCCCTGAATTCCATGCCACTTGCTCCATTGCAGTGGGGAGTGGGGCAGCTCCAGGTTATCTTAGATATGTCTGTACCTGTGGTCATATGTCTGATTGCAGTGGTACCAACAGGGCAGTTCCAGTCCTGAGGAGTTCACAGCCTGTTACAAAGGTGTGGAATATCACTTAGACCCAAAAGGCAAGGTCAGAAAAGAGAAAAATTTAATTTTAATATTGTGTGACAGTCACTTGCGTGTACTGCTGCTGAGTGTAATCTGGGGCAAATATCTCTTCTGACACTTTCCTCACCTTCCCCATCTGTATGATGTCAGTGGAAGTGCCTCCCCTCACAGCAACCATGGTATTTAATTTTTAGGGTATTGAAAGACCATCCCAAACTATCTGGATATAACAATTGTTCTGATGGTGGGTTAACTGTGCCACAGGGTGACCCAGGAGTACAGTATCTCAGGGAGAACCAGGAGAATTTGTCTGGAAGGTAGATTGCCCTCCCGAGCAGGGAGACTGACAGAAAACTCTCCGGGGTGTTTTAGCTTTTCTGTAGCTCTGGTTTGCATTCATTTCCCCAAAATATTTCTGAATTATCTAATACCTTCTGCAGTTCAATGTTCTTGTTTTTTTTTTTCTATGCTGTCATCATAATTAGTGCACTGGGTTGCCAGTTTGCCATGTAGCAACTAATTGCAATGAGGTAATCAGGGATGGATTAGATTTGCCTCTTATTGGTAGTGGTGCCAGACCCAGAGTCCAGCAGCTCCCCCGGGGGACCTGTTTGTGGGAGTTTGCACCCTGAATAGAGCACAACACAGAACAGCAAAGAAGTGCAAGGGAAGCTCTTCCATCCTACATCATCCCAGGGACTTTGCAAGCTGTAATTGTCAGGAAGTTATGTCAGTGTATGTATTAGATGCCTAGTCTATTTTGGCACCTTTAAAAAAAAAAGCTTGCCAAAGTACCTTTAAGAATTTGGCCACAGGTGATGGTTTAGCCATAAGACTTCTCTTCTGCACAAGGCCTCTTGGCACCATATGACTTCTGTGTTCAGCAGATAGTAAATCCAACCACAGAGTATGGAAAAATTAAAATGGCTCAAGAATCCATTTAAATTTAGGAATCTGACCCAGCAGAAGTAACGAAGGAAGGGGTTTGAAATTATCAAGAAAGAGGACTTTAATATTTTTTAAAATGTGTTGCTTGTGGAAAGCTGAAATATTGTGTTTCATCAATCCTTAAATAAAATTTTATTTTACTCCAAGATGAGTAAAAAAAAAAAAAAGCTGTATTTCATTAAAACAAGGGAAAGAGGGCTTTAAAGGGATTAACTTCTGACAGCAGAACTATACATTTCATGTAAGAAAATCTTAAAGTTCAAAAGAAAATGTTAAAGTTCCTCTATTTCATTATAAAATTTATAAAATCTCAGTGCAGAGATTTTATGTGCAGATTGCACTACCTTGGGGCTCTCCTTGTGGTATGTCTATGGATTTTGACAGGATATTTTTTCAAGACCTTTCTCCCCTCTCTTGCACCACTTCCCTTACTAATCCAGCCCTCCTCCACCGACCATCCTCCCAGCCCTCCTGCACTCCCATCCAGTTTGTTCCATTATGAATTTAAAAGCAAAGCAAGCTGCCAGTTTGCTGCAGCTCTGAGCTGGAGCTCTTTGAAGAGACCCACACACAGAGACTGACTGAATCAGCTCCCCAGGGATGCTGCAAGTCAGCAGACTTTGCTGCTGATCTGCCTGGGGGTTCAAGTGAGGCTGCCCATGGAAAAAAAGAAAAAAAAAAAGTGTAAAGAAAGACAAAGAAAAGAAAGTTAGATCAGAACTGAAGCTGGGTGAAGGCAGACTGGAAACACTTCAGACAGTTCCTGGAAAGTAAACAAAGAAAAAAGGAGGAAGGAGAAAAAATGTGTAGGGATAGTCTCACTGTTGGAAGCTGCACAGGGGGCAGTCAGCTGTGGTCCTGATGGATGTGTGCAGATCATACTGTAGGCTGATAACGTGGCATAAAAGATAAGACAGTGAACTTTTCAGGTGTTTCCCACTGAGAGACAGACACTGAGGGCCAGCAATGCTTAACTGTTGGATAAACTACTCTTTCAGTGCTGTTTGCCTTCCTTCACAGGAAGGAAGGAAAAAGCAGAGCCAACACTAAAGCCAACAGCAAGGTGCATAAGTAATAATGAAACTGGTTAAGTTATTGTTGTTATGGCTATTTGATCACAAAGTAAAACTTCTGATACCTTGAAGATAAAATCATAACATCACAGAATTTTGGGGGTCAAAAGGGACCTTTGAAGATCATTTTATTCCAACCATCCTGCTGTAGACAGGGATATCTTCCACTAGACGAAGTTGCTCAGGGCCCTGTTCAACCTGGCCTTGAACTTTCCTAGGGATTGGGCATCCACAGCTTCGCTGGGCAACTTGTTCCAGTGTCTTGTCACCCTCACAGTAAAGAATTTCATCCTTATATCTAATATAAATCTACCCTTCTTCAGTTTAGAAACATTGTCTCTTGTACTGTTGTTACCTGACAGGAGGGTGTAGCCAGGGGTGTCAGTCTCTCCCAGATCAAGAGGAGTCACAGGACAAGAGGAAATGGCCTCAAGCTGCACCAGGGAACATTCAGGTTGGATATCAGGAAGAAGTTCTTCACTGAAAGTGTTGTAAAGCATTGGAATGGGTTGCCCAGGGAAGTGGTGGAGTCACCATGCCTGGAGATGGTCAGGAAATGACTGGACTTAGTGCTATGGTTCAGTTGACAAGGGGTGTTTGGTCAAAGACTTGATGATCCATGATTATAGCCCTTGGTAAAAAGTCTCCCTCTATCTTTCTTATAAACACCCTTTAATTGTTGAAATGCATCGATAAAGTCACCCCAGAGCCTTCTCTTCTACGGGCTGAAAAACCCCAACTCTCTCATCCTGTCCTCACAGGAGCTGGCCTCAAGCAATTCATCCCAGCAGATTTGCAACTGGAGGCCAGACACAGGATCTTCCTTCTTTTTCCTCTCCTTTGGCAGGCATTTCCATTTCATACTCTTAAGGGCACTCTTAATGTGCAGAGAAACTTTTTTTTCTTGGGGATTGTGGGTTTTGAGTGCAAAGTGGAGAATGGATATTTATCTTGGAACTCAGTTACTTCGGATAATTTTCTCCCAAATATTCTCTGATTCAAAAGTATAAAGAATATGTATAGGTTTTGGAAACAAGGCCTAGGGGTTTTTTTATGACACTGTTAACTTCCAGCTTTCAGTATCATCAACTACAGAATGGAAAAGGTACACGTTCAGTGCTCTAAATCAAAACTGACAAAAACCTCATGTTTATTGAAAAAGTAAGGATGTCTGCCAAAGGGGCTTTCTCTCTTGAGAATACTCAAAGTCTTACAGTACATCTGTATGTTATCCTCACTGAATCTGACAAGGGAAAATAACCATGGAACATAAATACCTTTGCTTTGTCATATCACATCAAGCTTTGAGAGATCTTTGGACCATTCATATATTTAAGAATAGAAGCTGGCACCTCAAAGACCAGTGTTTCTTCCAGCCTGGAGACAAGCTATGTTTTCTATGACTGCAGCATGAGGATCCTTCTTATCTGAAGCACTGGTAGCAAGCACTGTAAAACAGGACATCCTGCTTTAGGACTAGAAGCAAAGAAGGGCAGACTAAAGTAAGAGTTCTCTGCACTTGAAAATCAGTTTGCCCTTTAGATTGAACACTGCTGTTCCAGAAACAAATATATTCCAGATTGTGCAGGGAATGTTTTCTCTGCTTTCTTAGCTGAGGAAGAGGCATTTCTACATATGATAGGGAGAGAGTTACTTCCATACACCAGCATTCCCTGCTGGCTAGAAAGAAAACAGCAAGTGCAATGGCCTGCCAAAGGAGTTTCCAGGAAATGGACAGCTGTAAATCCTGTAAGGTATCAAGAAAGAATGAATATAAAACAATAAGACTGCATATAAGGAAGTTAAAAATAAATTCTCTTGCTGTTGTGATTTACTTATCCGCCCCAGATACAAGATGTGCTCCAGGCAGACAATTTGGAAGCAGAACTTGTGTCCAAAGCTCCCGAGTGGTTTGAGTTGGGATTTGTGCCACTTGCCAAACTCACATCTAGGTTTTGGCTTTGCTCCTTCCTCACCAAATTTTCAAGTACAGAATATGGATTTGAGCACATTCCTTTCTAGAGTTTTTGATTTCCCTTTTTGTCAGAGTTAAACTGGGTTAGTTGATTAACTCCATCAACTTTTAGCTAATTTTGTTAGCATCAGAGAATGGACTACTGGGTATGGACATATGTCCTTCCTTTTAAGCTAGATGCTTGAGAAATCTGATATGTGTACAAGTGAGAATATATACTCATTTACTGCTCTAGATATAGGCTGATATTTAGCATTTAAAGAAGGGAAGCATGTGTACTAACAGGAACTTCAGGCTTAACAGATGACCTCAAGGAGCCCAAGCTGAGCATCCGCCTTTTCCCATTTTTTCATCCCATGAACATCTTACCTGAATTAGACTTTAAGGATGCAGTCCTCATTTTGAAATTATACTGCATAAAGTCCTCTGAAAACACACATCACCTCTAACACTTTATCCATTCACTAAGCCCTTGGCAGGATTTGTGCACCTTCATTCCTCTCTGACTGGGTGTTCTGTGAAACACATTAAAGCTCAAAGCCTTCTCAAGAGTCTTACTTTCATTTAATAATATTTTTTTAATAGCCAAGTGAAGGAGCATTTAAACATTTTGATAAATTATAAAATAACAGGCTGGAAAAGGGATTCTGGGTATTGTATTTGGGTTACCTTAACATCTGTTCAGTATTACAGAATTTTTACATCCCCAAAGAAGTCTTGTTAGGGTTGGAGGCAAAGAAGTATTTCTGAGTAGTTTCCTTTTTTTTTTATTTTACTGCATATGGTGTCCTCCTGGTGCACGGGTCTGAAAGTCCCTTTTTTTTGGAAAAAGTAAGCAGCAAAAGCAAGAACTTATGCCAGTTCTTGTGTATGTTTCACAGGTGGTTTCCAAATAGTGTCATGGCCGTTGGGAAGCAACAAGGGTTGAGACTGTTTTCAGTTTGGTCAATGTTGTGTTATTCATTTTCCTAGATGTTGAGTAAATTTGCTCTGAAGAAATCACTCCTTTACTGCTTTAGCTGTATCTTCATTATTTCATATCCAGGTCAACGTGGTAACATCAGCAGACAAAAGTTCTTTGTTTGGCACTGCTGCACTACACACAGAAGTTCAGGTATACACATATGTGCTATCTGCTGTCATACTCCAATCTGTACGTGTGTGTTGGGCGTGTTTGTACATTATATATGTATGGAGGTGATACATAACATTTTAAAATACTATTCCAAATGAAAAAAATACAAATGGATTTCATAGAATCATAGAACTGTAGAATACCCTGAGTTGGAAAGGACTCATAAGGATCATCCAACTCCTAGACCAACTTCATGGTTCATCAAGTTTGTTTTAGCTCATGCTTGAGGTGTATTATCCACTGCATTTTCATGAAGACAATCTCTGTATTGTCCTCTCCAAAACCAAATGTTTTGAAGGCATTTTTTAGCACTCGTGTTCTAGTTCAGTGTCTCACACAACTCGAGTAGAGGTTTGCCTCAGAACACTCACCAAGTCATACCTGTGTTTGGATAACAAATGTCTCACCAGATCTCTTAAAGATTTGATCTAATCATTTTACTTTCTGTAAAGGATATTGATTGTAGATAGTGTTTTTATTTTCATTTGGTTTTAATTTTTACTAAATACAGTGCTGGTAGGATCTGAGAAACACAAGTCTGGTAGGATCTGAGTATTTGGTAGCTTGGTCTTGTAATAAAAGGACTTTTTCCAGTGCAACATAAGTGCAGATTAAGGAGCAAAGGACTAAGCAAGAGGAGGGGGATTATATTTTGGGAGTCTAGGACATGTTCTGGTGCAAAATAACTGCTTTGAGTTTGTACCTGAAGCTTGAGTCTTTTCTCTCTGGTAATGGAGTCAGA
Source organism: Platyrinchus mystaceus (assembly GCA_035041135.1). Lineage (NCBI taxonomy): Eukaryota > Metazoa > Chordata > Aves > Passeriformes > Tyrannidae > Platyrinchus > Platyrinchus mystaceus. Next base: position 64,707,315 of record JAWWLV010000045.1, read on the forward strand.
TCAGGAACTGCACCATATGAAAATGTTCTCAGTCAGAAGAGATTCAGGGTCACTCTTTCAGGTGGTCCCTTGAGCATTTCTCACATGAAACTGGGAGGTGAGATTATCTGACAAAAGAGACAATCACCAGTCATTGCATTTGAGAAGTGTAGCCACAGCATCATGGACCATAAATTAGACAAGGTTCATAAATCTGAAAGCATCTTCTCTTCCAGCCTTTCTTATACCACTCCCTTCAATTATTCTTACTTCCTATACAGGTAGTTTTATTATTTATATTTATTATAATAATATATAGGTAATTTTCCTGGTGTTTGGGCTCACATAATAAGAAAACAAAAAGCAATGAAGACGGCAAGCTACAACAGCTCTGCTGCTCTGATGAGCACTTTTTCCACATAGCTGAAGATTAAGAAAGAGGTGTGCTGCAGTGGGGCAGTGATGAGGAGTCAGGGGAATGCAGAATTGAATACCCTGAACATAAAGGAGGATGCAGGCTGTCTCTGAGCACAGCTGAGCCTTTTGCATTTTTCCTCCTTCTAGTGTCTTTGGGCTGCTACAGGAGAGTTACACAGCGGATGCCAATGTGTATTTTTGTTTTCAGATGTGTATATTCATTTTCAGTAGCCTGCTAGCAAGAATCAAAACTTCTAATATAAACACTTCCAAGTGATCACCACATGTTCTGTATTTTTCTCATAATGTCTTCAATTGATGAGTGAAACGAGCCTGCACAAGAGCTCTAAGCTGATGTCATGGCTGAAGACAGGGCAAGTGGAAAGGCCTGGAGATTAAAGACACTTTCTCCTGCAAAAGGCATTGACCAAGGCTCTGCCCTTTGTCATGAACTGGTTTCTGCATGTTGTGTGCATGTCTGCATGTTGTGTAAGAAGAGATGATCCCTGTCCCAAACAGTTTACAGCCTGGCTGTCATCTTCAGTTGTTTCTACCAATCAGCCTATTTAACACTGTAGAAGAGAAAATCCATTGTGTGTTTGTCAGGGGTCTCCTCCCTCCAGAAACACTGTTATTATTTTTTTAAAATATCATTTAATGCACTTTGAAACCAAATATTTGTTCTTTGAATGCATCCTGATGAGCCAGGAGTAAACATCCCAGGGTGATTAATGGCAGTCCACGTGGGTGTGGATTTGCTGTGGGCATTAAGTTCACTCCCAAACACAAAAGTAAGCTCTATTCACATTGCAAAACAACTGAAATTTCCAGTCATTTTTTGGAAATTATTGTTTCAGCCAGTCATTTAGTAAAATTACTGTTTAATTAATTTCTCAACATTTGGCATTATTTTTCTACACGTGTATTTCTACAGAACCATGCAATCACTTACTTCCACACCTGAGACTATTTTGCCAAATTATTTAATTGTTGGCCATTTCACAAAATAGTTACATAACTCCTGTTATGACTGTGAAATGTGTTTGAGATCTTTAAGGCTATTAGGGAGGATTATTACAGTCACAAAGGCCTGAAACTTTTAGTCGCTGATTCCATAATATGATTATATCTTCATTTATGTGTATGTGTATATAACTGTACGTGGGGTTTTCACAGCCAAACAGATTACAAGTCTAAGAAATCTGCCCTGGCCACATACTGATCAAGTCTCCCATACAGTCAATTAAAAAAATGGTCAAGTGACGTAATTTAGCATCTGAGATATTTAATTCAACTTAGTAATATTTTCATCTAAACTACACTGTGGTGTTGGTACTTCTTTTTAATTCTTCAGAATGTTGGAGGGAATGAGAGGAGGAGGAATTGTTTTACACCTACTGACTAACATAATTATTAGCAGTTTTGCTGCTTCTGTTCCACATAAGTTTTCAGCATGAAGTTGTGAGTTGCAGTGGGTTTTTTCCCTTTTGTGGGTTTTTGTGTGTAAGAAGGGAAGAGCTGTACATATGTGTCACTCTGATAGAGGTAAAATCCTCATCTTTAAAGAGCAATGTAAAGACAAATGTATATTGCACATTGCTTTGTAATGGGAGAGATTTCCAAGTTACTTTAGCAAAAGCAGATTTGGGTCAAAGCCTCTTCCCTTTCACTCATCAAAGAGCCCAGCACAGCAGTCATGGGTGATTTGGTCTGTCCTTCTTTCTCTCCACACCACAACCCTCACTGCAGATGACCTCTCCACATCACTTCATGCACCCAGCATTAGTTATTTTCGCCCAGTGTACAACTATTTATACTGAGCACCATCAGACACACATTTGTCCAAACAGGGCGACCAAAAAACGAATACTTTGTGCTGCACTGAGCACCTGAGGTTGGTCAGTTCTTCTGATGGACTTGATTTGATTTCTACCTGCTTTCCGTCAGCTGCAGTGGGGATTTAATCAAGCCTTAGAATCTTCTGTGGAGACATGTTCATTAGCATCCTGTTTGTGCAAATATTTCCATATTTCACTTAACTTTTCTGAGCTCTGTATCTGTTGCTGTTGTACCCCTGTGACTATGAGGGCATTTTGAAGTCTGCCAAAGAGACATACTGCAGGTTGAAATGAGAAAAATGCCATATGTTATTCAGGTAGAGTAGTTTATTGTCTTACAATACTTTAAAAGAGTTATGATAGGGGTTTTCCCTGATGTTTTTTAAAGAAGAAACATCATTTGTTAGAGACAAGCCTTTGCCAACATAAACTTTCTAAAACATAAAAAAAATCACCCAGTTTTATCTTATTCCCATTGAACATATTTTTTCAAAGCTAAGACAAGAGCATCCTGGCAGTACAGTACATAGCTCAGAGTAATTGTCCTAGGGGCCCTCCTAAATAAGCATTGACAGATGTTGCAAGTAGTGATCAGGAAGATAAGAAAGGGGGGCTGGTTCAACAACTGAGAATAATTCTTATGTACTATAACTACATAAAAAGAATTGAGGCAAACACCATTCACAGCTTCTCTGCCATATTTTCTGAGTGGAATCATTGCAGGATTGCCCCAGTTATGGAGTCAAGGTTTATCTTCTGACACAATGAATAATACACATGAACAGCCCAACAACTAGGCTTACAGATTAAAGAGGATTGTTATATTGGTGGTGATAAATCCTCATTAACTTCAGTTTGGGACAGCAGTTCTGAGGCAAGGACCAAAGCAATGCCCTGGGGGCTTTAGAGACATCAGACTCCTCTGAACATTCATGGCAGGCAGAGAAAGAGATCCCTGGAGTTCACTAATACTTGCTGATATAATTGACTTGCAGCATGGGCTCTTTTATGGTTTTGATTTCATTTCACACAGACTTGAGCTGCAATAGGAGAATCCCAGTGTAGACACATTCTTCTGTCAGTGTGTCTGGGTTTTGTTCATCTGTTCCTTCCCTGCACTGTGTAAAGCATAGGTTGATTAAATATACCTTTAATATGATAGACATGAAGATCAAAGTGTTAATGACACTTGTTCTCCCTTGTGAGAGGGAGTACTTTAGAAGTGTTTAGCATTTCATGGATGGCAGTCTCCTCTTGCTACAAAACTATTCAAGGTTTCACAATTATAATGACTGTGAAGAGCTTCAGCTCACAGGGTGATAGAATAGTAGTAGATGGAGGGGAGAGTCAGTAAATGCAATGTAATACATAACCTAAGAATTTCTGTACTGGGACAGCCCTGCAGCAGCAACTAACACTTACAAAGGAGAGTCCTTGGAGTCCTTTGCTACAGTTCTCTGAGGCCAGCAGTGCAAAAGACATTTGGGAATTACTGTGAGAGAAATGAAAAGTGAGAGGGTACATTTCATTATACTGCAGTAAAAATCCCTGGTGACCCCACACCTGGTGGATCTTTGCATGCAGCTCTAGAGAGACTGTAATAGAACTTGAAAGGAAGTGTATCTGGTAAGCAGAAAGGTCAAAAGCATGTGAGGTTCTGTGCAACTTTAGACTAGGACTGTTCAACCTTATGAGGAAAATGGAATGGACCTAACTAAGACCAAAAGTTTCCTTATGAGGAAACATAGCAGGCACAGAATGACAGACCAACCAGTTCAGAAAACTATTGAGGAAACACTGTCTTAGCATCCAGTTGCAATACCTGGACACTGGTCTTTCTCACTTCAGGTCCAGCACTAGGAAAGCATGTGTCCTGTTTCTGGGCAAGCCCCCAACCAGTCAGAAGGAGAACATCAGCAAACAGCTCATTTCACAGCTTGCTTTTTTTCACTTTTTTTTTTTTATCCCTTTTTATCCCTTTTCACTTTTTTTTTTCTGCATCGTTGGGTGGCTTCATTGCTTCCCCTTAAAGCTAGCCAAAATACTGAAAGGGACTTAAATGTGCAGCTCCAACCTGTCCTGTAGCTGCTCCATGTTGTCCTGGTACCATCTCTGGAGCAGAGGTGGCAACTGGCATGTATGTGAAATTAAAGGAAAAAAAAAAAAAGGTAATCAAGTGGAACTAAGTGGAATTCAAGGAATTTGAGAACAGTACAACATTTGGCCCTGCAATGACTCGTGTTTCACCAGTGTACTCTTCCCCTTCTATATCTCAACCTGAGTTAAAACTTAATATATTTTTAATTCAGTCTGGTAATCTGCACTGATGTATGACCATGCTAATCCATCTTGTTACAAATACACAGTGAATTGAAGACACTGGGGCAATTTTTAATTGAAGGGGTTGGGGCAATGTGACAGTTTCTCTCAAATGGCAGTGTAAAACCTCATTCTGTAGGGAGAAAAGAAACTTATGAAAAAATATTTTCAACCTCTGTATTATTTTGATTTCTGTCTTCTGTGAGCCACCTTTTACAATGGCCCACTCTGGGAATCACCTGCTTTAGTGACACCTGAAGCAGGTGTAGCTACTTGTGTTTAATGCAACTGGTAAGGTACACAGTAAGCAACATGTCCTTGAGAAGGAGACTGATTAAACCTTTTTCTGCACAAATAAGTGTTCTTATACCTCTTGTGGCATCTACAACAAGGCCAGAGCTATCTAGTTTTGTTTCTCAAGGACTCTCAAACAGTTGCAAAGCCTTCTGCCTTCCTTGTGTATGCCAGCGTCTGTGAGCCAAGCACTGTGGGCAACCAAAGCAGCTGCAAACAGGAGCCTTGCAAACACTTGTTTGGGAGACCTTCTCAGGGTGCCCAACAATCAGACTTGCAGTCTCCAGCTAAGAGGACAAGTGTTTGTGACAGTGAATTAGCTCTTGATGCAGCAGAGCCAGTTCCTGGGTGCTGAGAACACATCCCCTTTCACCCCACAGGGGACAAGCCAAATACCTACACACTGAGCTCAGGAGGGCCTCAAGTTTGGATCACCATAAACCTCATGACCTTCTCATTAAACTTAGTAAAAATAGTGCTCAAGTTCCTGGTTTTATGATTACACTGAATTTTAGACAGAAACCTCTAGGGAAGTGTCAGAAAAGGGGAATCTTGGCATGACAGGAGGGTGTGCCCTGGGTTTCGTTCATTTGACACTGCAAAGAGTTGCAGGCAGGACGAGAGTATGTGGGAACACAATCCCTGAAAATTTGTGCATTAAAATCTGTCTCTAGAGATACATGAGTCTTTCTATAACTAAAGGTTTTTCAATCATTTAACTGCTGTTAAGTTTCAAGGTGTTCCTAAAACCCTTAAACAATAAAGTCAAAACAGCAGAAGGAAATTTATTTTATTCTTCCAGTAAAGGAGATAAAGGGTTACTTGAATTCAGAAAGAAATACATTGTAATTCTTAATATAAATTAAATATTTTGAGAACATTTCCTACATTGGATTAGTCCTTTCTCAAGACTGAAGGGAGAGTGTGATTTCCTTGTGTTCTTTGGAAAGATAGTTTCTGCCAAGCCAGATTTACACAGGCACACAACAGGGCTATTGCCTCTTTTTGTGTAAATCATACTAAGTTCATATCAGGCAAATGGACAAATCTACTGCTTGGCATTGTATCCTGTACTTTGAGTGAGCCACGTGCCATGGGTGTGTTCAAGGGAAAAATATTGTGTTGATTTTGGACACTTTATGCTTATATAGATGCATTTTGGCCTGTGTGGGCCGGAAGGGAAAGCAATGACCTGAATAGCCAAGCATGAATCTCAGTTAAAACATTTACACAGCTGAGACCAGGAATCTCTCCTGTGCATAGAGAAAACAGTTGAAGCTGTTTAATGCTTTCCAACATATCACTGCCTGAAAGAGCAGCACGAAGGCAGGCTGGTCTGGAGATTACATTTGGAAGGAACAGAGAGATGTTTCCATTCCCATCACTGGCTGGTGCACAGCTCTGGTTTTTCTTCCTCCCTTTCATTGGAGTTGCCTCTATTAAAGCAGAGCAAAAATAATAATAAAATAGTCTGAATAAGTTTTACATTTCATATAGTGATAGAATTACTTCTGTAGTTAACAAATTGTCCCTCCTTTTTTGCCTGAAGAATTTGTGTGTGTGCATGTCCATGTTTATGTGTAGATGTATGTGAATGTACATGTAAACACAGATACATATGTGGTATGATGACTAGTGTTAGATTAGGGCACTTCAGACATTCCCCTGCTCCTTGGAAATCAACCCAAAGGAGGAAAAAGCCTCCTGACAGACAGTTCCTGACAGACAGCATTTGGGGACCCTGACATTTTTTGAAAAAGTGAACCATACTCACATTGCAACCAGGGCCTTAGCACACTTTGAGTGCCCTTAGAGGGGCTGCAGGAGATTTTAAAAGAGCTCTTGACTCCTGGTGGATTTGGATTTGGATGTGGATAAAAAAAAGGCATTTGAAAACTCTAGGTCTTGTTTTGTGAAAGGCCAGCACCCTTTTCATGGAAGATAAATGAAGCCCTGTCATTCATTCTGTCAGGAGCCATCCTTTGAGCTGTCACTTACAGAAATAACCCTGCTTAGAGAGGCCCAGGGCAGGACCAGCAGAATGTCTTCTCAAAAATAAACCACTGAGGGATCTCAGCAGTTGGCTGAGACTGTTTGAGGGTGGCCAGTAGGACAGTGCTGCTTCGCTTCCAGTCATGGGTACCCGCCACATCCCTTGTGCTGGCATCATTAAATCACGCATCTGCATCACCTCAGGGACCCACCTGGTCGTTTCTGCATCACTTCTGTGTTTTGTAGTTGCCTTCTAGACAGGGTGGGCCAGAGCAAGGAGTGTGTGCCTGGTGGAAAAGAGCAGCAATGTGGTTTTAGATTGATTCAAGCCCCGTGTGAAACTGCGCTCATGTGCAGAAAGAATCCAAAAAAGGCTTGGCCAAGAAAACTACTGTTAAACCTCCTCTAGACTTGCAACTAGAAACAGTGCCTTTTCAGTGCTAAAATGCTCAGTCTCATCTCCTAGCTCTGACTTTTCTATTTTATGCTGAAGTAAAGACTGTGCAAAGTAGTTGAAAATATAGTGATTTCTCTCCTGCAATACTCTGTCTCTGCAAACATGCTGGGACAGCACCATTTCAAAGGGCCAGCTGTGAAGTCACTGTTGCCACTTTCTGAAATTAATCTTACTGCTGTCTGGAGATCTACCGTCCAAGTTCATGAGGCCCAGACTTTGTTAGCTTGTGAGCTTCCACAGCACAGCTGTTGCAAGCCAACCAAAGTGTTATCTGAAACATATTTTGAACCAGGGTAACACATGGTTCTCCTCTCTGTACACAGTGCTTCAGTGTGCTGCATTGCTTCAGGTGTCACCAGTTTCTGCTTCAGGTACAAAGAGGTGCTCTTCTTCAGCTCTTCTTTCACTAACAGAAAGTTGTGGCATAGTGAATGTACACACACACAAAATTAAAAAAAAAAAAAATACAAAAGAAGGAAGGAACCAAGAAAGCAATCAAGCAGGCTGCACAGGCTTCTACCTGCCAGAGGTGGAGAGACAAGGGAAAAAAATGCCTCTCAGACAATAGTCATGTTGCTTCATAAACAGCTGAAAGTCTTTGAGGTACACTATTTTGAGGGGGTAGGCTTGAAGAACTAGTACAGAAAATTGTGATGAAAGTATGTCAAAAAATATTGCATGACTCTCTAACTCAAATGCAAGTATTTTGCAAATTCTACTGAAATGCATAAAGTTAAACTTATATAACTGTTCTCAAAATACTGTATATGAGAATTTACCTACTCCCACATTTTCCATGTTAAAAGTAATACTGTATTATTTCTTCAAGCAAATTCACATGTGACCCTAACATTATGTATCTTAAACAGCTGTCATGATGGATTGGGTGTATAGCAGTGAGGAGTGGGGAAACAGTATGTCTGTCATGAGGCACTGAATAATTTTATTTGGATTTTCTAACTGCTAGCATGTGTTACTGACAGCACATATTAAGTATTCACTGATGAAAAGGAAAGCAATAAGAAAAATATAGATTTAGTAGAACATCACTTTTTGGTTATTTTGAATAACAATCATAGGAAAGTCAAAGAAACTTTGCAAAGGAAAACTGACCTTCGGTCTTTCCTGGAAGTAGACACCATAAAAATACACTAGAAATGACCTCTCTATATCAACTGATTAGTCATGATACATTCAATTATGAGTTCTAAATGTGCATCAGGCCTTGTCATCTATCTACACAACGGCACAGGTGGCTGTACCTGGCCAGATGACATTTCTATAGTTGCAAAACATGGTTAGGATACAGTGACACAGTATTACTACAGAATACTGAAAGGCAAACAGAAGAAATATCTGCAGTATCTCTGACACTGCTCAGATCCATCCGATCTGCGGTGGATGTCACGTCAGTGCCAGACTCAGAGCCGATATGGCCATGTAAACCGTGCCCTGTTTGGCACATTTCCCTCTACCTGGGAAGCTCCTGTTAAGGAAGAAATCACTGTGACTGATGTGTCAGCCCTGCTGCTATTTTGTCTGGCAAGATCAAAGGAACAGAGGAGCTCCAGGAAGTTCGCACGCTGCATGTGACACAACACAACGCAAAGACCCTTCGAGGGTGTAATGAACCACTAAAAATATCCTAGAGCTGTAACAACTCCAGAAAACAGCTATGGTACACAAATCTAAAAATATTGGTCCTATTCTCTCGCCACAGGATACCAGTAACGTCAGTGGGAGCCCACTGGAAGATAGTGGGAAGTCTATGAGGGTTACTCACATCCTGCATGAGTCCATGTCTCCTTGAAATCCGCAGCTATTCCTTCAGGACCACCACTTGTTGTTATTTGCCAGGCTGTGACATATAACTTGTTTATGTTTTCCCATTCTCTTTTAACTCATGCTTTTCCTTGAGAGAAATAACCTGAGAGAGATCTAAGGTTTACTTAAAGTAAACTTCAACATTTGGGACCCTGAGGAAATAAAGCCCTTTCTCGTTTCTCCCCAATACCTTCTTATCTCAAGGCAGTGCTGATATTTAATGTATGTCCAAGACTGGTTTTCACTGCATTTTCTTTGTTTGAGGATGTTTTCTTTTCTTTTCTTGAGATGTCTCTAGAGCTTGGTCCTGAAACAGCTGACCTCTAAAGGAGTTTGGCTTTGAGCTGACATCTTTTGTCCTTTCTCTTTTAACAAGTCTTCAGTGCTAAACATGGCTGTATATAGAATATCACCTTATTTCTGTGTTTGTGTATTGCCTCTTATATTTCTCATATTCAGACACACAGTATCTTTTTTTTTCCTCTGCTTTGCTGTCTGTGATCCCAGATGACAAAACTAGTCTCTTTTCTAAATGCTGAAAACATGGTAATGCACTTTATAGGTAAGAAGTAGTACATCTGCAAAAATTAAATCACAGAACATATATCCCCATTTGGCATGCCAAAAAAAGTATAGCAAATGTAAAAGAACTGTTACAGCAATGTGTAAAAAGTACCATGTGATAGTATCATTGCTCCTGTTAGAAATAAACACACTGTCTTTGCTTGCTCTAAGAGAGCACTTACATACAGGGATCACTCTCTTAACTTCAGCAGAGGCATTTCTGGCTGTCATCAAGACACAAAAGGTCACAGTTAGGACTTAATGGATCAGCAAGAAGCCATTCAGTTAATGATACATCATTTCATTAAAGAAAAAAGAATCCCTTTATACATGCATGAACTGAGTGTCCTACTGTTTTAAGTTTCTTTGGCCCTCTCCATTTCTGAGCAGTCTCTCCATTTCTGTGTGGCAGCACCGCCACACAGTTGCATAACCTTAAATTTGGGGTATATTATTCTTTTCCATTAACACTGACTCAGTTTCTACCCTGCAATCATTTTCAATCAACTATTGCTGAAGTCAATAAGGTTACTGCTGTACAGAATGAGATCTCATTGTCAAGATGCCAACAATAGCCTTAAAATTATAGTATTTTTACTATACCTCGTCAGTATGTCTAATGACTTAATCTGGATATTGTAACTATCATGCTAGTAGAATTTGCCTTGGATGATTTATGTATTGCCAGGACTTTCTGTTTGAGATAAGGTTTAACAGGTAATAAGCCTTCTGCTCAGTGTTTTCTTATTGCTCTGAAATTATAAACAGTGATTAAAAAATTGCATAATGCTGATAAAATTCTTGGTAATAATGAATGAAACTTTGTTTTCATTGCTATTCTCTCTATTTTTAGGGAAAAAACTGAAACAAACAGTTGTAAAAAAAAAAACCTAAGCACTAGTCTCCCCACATGGGTCTGACACAGGTAGCTGACTTACACTGAAATAAATGCCTCAAATACCTGGTCTGCTACTCACCAGCTCTCAGTATGTCTGTGTTCTTCATCAGAGTGGCATGTGCTCAATTAAAGCACATAATTAAAACTGGTCACAACAGAGAAAGTATTATATACCATCATAGGCCCTGAGGACAGGTAAATTCATTGAGGTATTAACATTAGGAGGTAGGAGGGAAAGGATGGTGGGACAGATTAATATGTCAGTGTGACAAGAAAAGGACACCAGGCTCAGTAAACTACATCAACTTTTGCTTATTCACTGTGTATTCTGTGTTCTTCTGCCACTATCAGATGGATAGTGCCAGGTTTCTGTCCTATTCTTCTGCAGAGCTTTTCCAGATCTTATTAAACCTTTCAGCAAAATTCAGATTGCATCCCTCCTCTGTCCTTTGTCCACTGATGTAACTAACATCGGATTGCCTTTTTCTTTTATTTTAATCTTCATTTCCTCGAAGTATGATTTGATTTCCAGAAACACACATCTTCTTGATCAGCTTTAGCATAAGTGCAACAGAATGTGTATAAATATAGAAGCTTGTTTATTTTGAGGTGGTTTTTTCCACACTGCATCAGGTCAATATTTTGGATTAAAATTTAGAGAGTTGAATGAAAACAGGGCTGGGATGCTGGATCAACTGTAAAGGTTGGGGAATAAGTGGTCTTCCCATTATTTGAACTGTCTGCCTTCTTTACGTAAATTAACAGCTATGTTCCAAACAGTAAAAAAAATCATGAGTGTTCAGCACCCAGTATTTTTAAATAACTTATTTTAAAATTTTTATCTCCTTATTTTTTTAAGATTATATGTCTTGTAGGTCTCTTCATAATCACCCAAAGATTAAATTTGGGATTTTCAGACATGATTTTGCTATGATTTCCCTTAGGTGATTTTTATCTCCAACTCATACGGACACTTTCTTGAAACCAAAAATACCTTTGGGCTCAAAGAGCCCTGAGTTTCCCTGTTCATCCTTGGGACAGATTCAGGTGTAGGAAGAACAGGAGCTGAGGCCTTTAATGCCACCTGAAACACTGTGTGTATTCCAGGATCACATATATGGATATGAGAATGACACATCCTTATTCTGCTCAACATGGGATCTCCATGGAGACAAATCCTTGTGTTTTAGCCTTGTGACAGTGTTCTCTTTTATATTATTTTGGACCTTGATCAAGGATTTCTGGGGTCTCCAAGCAATTTTTGTCCAAAAAGAAACATTTCCAACCTGAGAAACTGGCAAGTGCTTTCTCCTAATTTCTGGATGTACTAGTTAGACAACTGTAAACTAAACCTCCAGGTCTGCCATCTTAGCCATCAGATGGCTGCCAACATCCCCAGACTCATCAGTCACTAAAAAGCCCTTTCCAAAAGCATGACTACAATATACAGGTCTGATCCCCACCCATTCCAGGAGACTGGAAAACTACAGAAATTCCAGCAAAGGACACACAGGATGAGCAAAAAGGGGTGTGGGTGTGTGCACAGCATAGACTAGAAGCTCTCCATCTGGAAAAGACATGATTGAGGGGAGATATGGGAGATGTCTCTAAATTCATAAATGGAGGGAGAGAGAGACAGCAGTTCACCATTAGTCACCAAGTTTTACAACACAAGTGAGGGCACAAAAATTACATTAGCAGGTTGAGGGGGAAAAAGCTCTCTGTTTTATTGGGCAGCATGGAGTAACGTTGCACAGCTTATTGCCGTGGGACAGTGTGAGGAGAGTAATATTCAAATAGGTTCCAAGAACCACTGGACAAATTCACACTAGAAGGCTAGATCAGTAGGGCATGACTGTCCACACTGAACATCCACCTCAGGAAGTCCCTGATTACTCAAAATGGGAGGCCAAACAAGGAAATTAATAATGTTGCACATCCTCAGTTTTATACTCTCCTGTAAACATCTGCTGCTGCCTCTGCTGGAAACAGGAGATGTGCTCAGTGGCTTTGATCTACTGTACTGCATTACACCTCCTCCTCAGTTTCTTGTGGCATATTCTCCACCTTTAAAAGGATCATCTTTAAAACTTGTAAAAGGCCTGTGAGGCACTATTCTGTTCTTGAAAGGAGCATAAAGGCTCTACAGATCCGGGTAAATTTAGGCACCCTTCTTAATCACACTCTGCTACTCTTTCCTCATTGTTGGCTGATGTTCCTCGTGTATTACACCAGTGTCTTCTCAAGATTTCAGATAACTCCAGATTTACATGGCTGACATTGTCTACCTTTGAGTCTTGCAATGGGATTCTTGCAGCTTCAGCATGATCCTCCCCTGAAGTCATATGTGTTTCCCCTTCTGTTCCCCTTAAGACTTCTCTCTGCAGCTCCTTCTGAGGTTTGCATGCTGACTGGAACACCTGGCTCCTTTTCCTTCCTCCTGGGAGGTGTCTGCTTCCTGGAGACCTTGTTCTCCATAGAGAGCTTTCAGAAAAGTGGCTCTAACCAGGGAGCCTTTGTTCTTCCCAAGCCAGGTACAACCCAAACACAGGCACCCATACAGGCTGGGTCTATTCCTAGACAGAGGCACTAGTGACATTCTCTCCTCCCTGAACCTGCAGAGTGCCAGCTTAGAGCCTAATGAAAGGTTATCATAACACTTAAAGATAAAAGCAGTTCTGAAAAACAAACAATATATATGTTCCCCATACAAAATTTAAAATATAATCATCATCATACAAACACAAGGCTTGCCCCTACTTGCAGCAGCAATACATTGTATTTGGGCATAAGCAGTTGCTGTGGGGCCTGATCCAACTCCCACATAAGTCAGTGGGAGCCTTTAAATTCAATTCAGTGGGAGTGAAGCCCAAGCACTTGGTTATTTTGTGAACTTTGACATTATATGCTATAAAAACAATGCTTTTAGTTCTCGTTATAAAACCAAGCAATGCCAGTGACAGGTTGACTCTTGAACATGGGTCCTCAATGCTACCATATTGAACATAGTAAGTACAATTCATTGCAAATCTGTTTGTTATTGCTAGTTTAAAAATAGATCAGTCCAGCCAATGGGATTAACCACTTCATTATTTCTTGGCTGGTTTCTTTATTGTTGTTGTTGTTTTTAAAAAAGTTTTCCTGTTCTGTTGTTACAGATGAATTCTGGTAAATATTTATCCTTACACTTGCTGTAAATGTATTCCTTTCCTGGTGGGGCACTGCACAGCTCCAGATGTGCAGAACTGAACCTTTTTAAAAACAAAGAGGGCCCCAAGTGTGTAGCCACACAATAGGGAGGGGGCAAAAGGCTTGTTGCATCTTTAAGTTGCTGCATATGGCTTTGCTGAATGCAGCCATCTCAGAGCTTAGGGGTATTTGACTTGGCCACAACTGAAAAGAGTCTGGATGAAGAATCACAGACAGGAAAAGGGTGAAATCTTGCCTCTCAAATAGTCTTGATTGAGTGAGTTTCTCCTCACACCTACTGAGATCAGGCTCTCTGAGCTGTAAGTGCCACACTCCATAGCTCTGGAGTGGTGGTGGGATTGTGCCATGAGTGTTGTCTGTGCAGGGAGCTCTCCCAGTCCCTGGTCCCTGACATCACTACAACCTGCTGAGTCGAGCAGGAGAGACCCAGGGTGCAGGGCAGGAGCTGTGACTGTCCTGGGGCACGGAGAGAAGGTGCTGTGAGCATCCTGGGGCACATGGGGCAGGGAACTGCCATCACCCTGAGGTGATGATGCCAGACTATCCCACAGAAACCCTGGGCTTTCATGAAGTGACTTATATAATTGCCTTACCAACAGATTCAGTGCCCAAACTGCTTCACCCACCCTCCTCTCCCTATCTACTGCTGTTCAGCTGAGGGTCTGCCTTCTTCCCTGGCTTAGTACAGGGCCACTCCTGCTTATTACAGCTCTGCTCCCTTCCACAGTCCTGCTTCTGGCACTGGCAGGGGATCACTTGTCCTGCAGAGCTTGCTGGCTGTAGGAATTACAACCAAAAGAGCAGGAACTATGTTACCCAAGGAAGGCATCTTGCACAATATCCAGCCATGTGCTGGTGACAGAGCATATGAACAACTGCAGTATCACTGGAGTGCCCAAAACTTCATTTTCATCAGCTCACCTGGCTGCTTCTGTCTCAGTGATGTACCTAGTCTTTCCAAAGGGAAGGGGACCAGCGTCCCTCTGGAGAAATGTGTGCTGAGTTACATGTCCCCAGCTGTGAGAGAGTTTGGGCTGAAATCATGTTTAACTCACTGAAGAAGATAAACTCTTCCTTCTGCCTTTTCATGACAAGTTAGTGGCACTTTGACCATTTGCAGACAGAGCAGATTTCCAGGGCCTTTTGGGTGCCTTGAACATAACTGCCAGTAGAAACTGGGTATCAGCAGATCAGGACTACCATCAGCTGGTACCTTGAAAAACAGCAAAACCCAGGTGGAGTCACCCCTGCTCCAGGCAAATATCATACAACTGCTGCATAAATAATGCAGCTAACAGAGGAACTTCTAAACACGCCTAGCTTACTGTTTCCTAGTGCACATACACACTGAAGCAGGAAACAGGCTTCCAGAACTTGAAAGAAAGATTTGCTTGCTTATCTCATTGTATTCTAATGTGATTTGAGGTAAACAAAAGACATCTATGGGCTTTGTTATTTTAATTATTCTGTGCAGTCAATATGAGCAGTATTGCACTGTATGATTAAACTTAACTCTTATTGGCTTGAAAATCATTTACATAAGTTTGCAGAAATTGCACATAATTCAGGAAATATTTTTCCTAATGACCTGTCCTGACTAAGGACAGCTTTGTTCAAACCCATGTCACATCCTGGGATAAGAAGTGACCCACAGATAATATTCACCTGGTATTCAGGTCCTGCCTGTCAGTTCTGCACGTATTTTCTGCTTATCTCTTGGCTGGGGGGGGTTGGAACTGAAGTGACTATATAAATAGTTTTATTTTATGATGTGCAGTAAAATTAGGGTTCAGTGCAAAGCATGTGGGAGTCCTCCTACAAGCTTGGATTTGTCCTATGTACTTACTCTCTCTGACACTTTTTAGAGAAGCTAGCAATGAAAGGGGGTGATACTCACTGAATAACTGGAGGAGGAAGAGGACAGTTTGTGCCTTGACATGCTGGAATGTTTTAAGATATTTTGGGGTTTTTTGCAGCTGTGTAGAGTTACAGTCTGTCATGTATTTGTCATGGGTCAACCAGAGCTTAAATTCAGCTAAGTGGAGAAAACCTGAACAAAATTGATTTTTTAAAATGTGAGAAAGTTCAAATTAATCTGAGGTGATCTGCAAAGGAAAGATTAAATCCTGCCAGCTCCAGTCCTATAAATAATGCCCTGTTAATGTACCAAACTAGTCACATAAGCTAAATTTTACTTGCAGAGTCTTTCCTCAGTTATGTTCCCACCCTTCCAGTATTTTTCTTTTTAAATATTATTTCCACTAAAAAGGCTAAAACACATTTGGCTTTTCTTATTACACATGCATGATGGCTTGATCTATTTTGATGTTTTTTCAATATTCATGACAGACAGTCCCACCCTTTAGGCTGAAACTCCCTTTCATTTCAGGTGCCTAATGATCAGGCCCTGGGGTGTTTGGCTCATCAGTCGCTATGTAATTAGCTAAGAAAAATTTGAATTGATAAAAACCAGAAGTAATGGCATAGACTGCTGGCAGAGCAAATACATTTCAGGGTGTATGTGTAAGAAAAATCACCCCCTCAAAAAAAAAAAAAAAGCAATGCAATTAATGGTACATATGCTACTGTGTCATAAAGTCACAATTCAAGGAAGGTTTCAGATGATGTTGTTAAATGTCAAACCAGCCCAGCAACTGTTTCAAATTGCCAAGAGCAAGTTGCTGAGAGAAAATTACTGCGAGAAAGTGAGAGTAAACTCTCACCATTCCGAGGGACCAATAACAGTTTGTGTCTGTGCAGCAATCATAGAATCATAGAATGATTGGGTTTGGAAGGGACCTTAAATGATCATCCAGTTACAACACCACTGCCATGGGCAGGGACACCTTCCACTGTCCCAGGTTGCTCAGAGCCCCACCCAACCTGGCCTTGGACACTTCCAGGGATGGGGCAGCCACAGCTTCTCTGGGCAACCTGTGCCAGGGCC
>JAWWLV010000045.1:64724402-64809492 GCA_035041135.1 Platyrinchus mystaceus
GGCCTCCCCACCCTCACAGGGAACAATTTCTTCCCAATATCCAATCTAAACCTGCTCTCTGTCAGTTTGAAGCCATTCCCCTTTGTCCTATCACTTCAGGCCCGTGGAAATAATCCCTCTCCATCTTCTTGTGGGCTCCCTTCAGGTGCTGGAAGGCTGCAATTAGGTCAGTAGGTGCCACATGGACTTAAGGATAGGCCAGTAGGGAGACCAGTGTAGCATTGCTTCACAGATAAGGCTGCATAGCAGGAAAAGGTTTTTCACCCAGAGGGTGGTTGAGCACTGGAACAACTCCCCAGGGAAGGGGTCACAGCACCACTCAAGCCTGTCTGAGTCCGAGAAGTGTTTGTAGAACTCTCTCGGGCACATGGTGAGATTCTTGGGGTGTCCTGCACAGGGCCAGGAGTTGTATTTGATGCTCCTAATGGGTCTCTTCCAAATCAGGATATTCTATGATTCTGTGAACCTCATCCCATTACAAACACTGCAACTCTTTAATTTGCTCAAGGTTTCCCATCAGTCATTTTGGATGGCTTCTAAATTCAAGTCAAGGGGAAGCCTCCCCAGGAAATAGCAATACGTGATCTTAATGAAGCCAGATGGCATAACATGTATTTTCCCTTCTGCTATAGAAATCTTATACAGCATTAGAGATTGGTTCCCACTCTTGTAATAAAATGTTTTCTGTCCAAATGCTGGACAAAAAGCATCCAGTCTCTGAGGTTTTAAGGGGGCTTTAGCCACCAAAGTTTCTGGTATTTCTTTAGAGCATTTTCATTTTCTGAACATAAATGATGTCACTTATCAATTGCCAAACTTATTTCATAATTTCAATAATCTCCAGGAACTGATTAAATCTGAACTACTTTGGCCTATTTTAAAGGAAGTCTAATTGTGTTTTTAAGTCAGCCTTGGAACACATGATTCTTTATGAACCTAATAAGCCTCCATTATCCCATTCCCAAAGTTCTATTCAAGTCCTGTATTTAGTGTAAAGTACCGTGCACTGGTTAATTAGAGCATATTATCTTGGATGAAAATGCTGAATCTTATTCTGCAGAGTCAGTGCTTGGAGAATTTGTTAATACACTGCATGTACCCAGATTGGTTCTTATCTGAGCCTTGGCATGTGTTAGCAGTGCAATTACCTACTTGCAATTGCTGCCTGCTACTTGGCAAAGGGGAGTGCTGAACAGAGAGTTATTTCACTAAAGATAGAAAGTGACTCATTTTGATTACTCAGTCATGTCCTCTTCTACTTATGCATGCACAAAGGGAAAGTCTGATGGTACCAGAGAAAAGAGAAGCAGCATGTGTTCAAGTCACTCCTCTTATTCACCATTTAGTTGTAGCAAAACTAAAAAGCCAATAATTATAATATAACTAGAGCGAGTAACAAGCCATTTCACCTTTGCACATTTAGAAGGTGAATCTGAATTTAAAGGGAAATGACAAGTTAAATATGTCCAGAAGTAAAGGATGGTGATAAGTCAATATGATTTTTTTTTTGTTTACCACAGTCAGCTTGGCTTTCTGATCTCTGTCTTTCTGTTAGTGTTGCAAAAAGGACAAGTGTTTTTGTCCAAACAGCACCCTGCTTTAAATGATTGTGATATATTTTACATGAAAAGTGAATTTACAAAATACTCTTCCTAACCTAGTGTAGGAAGATTGATTAGGCAGTGTATGTCAGTTAACATTTGTAAAGCCTTCTACTGCCTTGGTGGTAGAGGTGCCTTAAGTGATCCAGGCCTATGGAAGTCTACTGAGACTCCCAGACTTTCAAAACTATCTCTTACAGACATATTTCATTATTTTAAAAGTTTTTTCGTGGAACAGCTCTCCAGCTATGTCCCATTTTCCTACTGAAAAAAAGTATTATTAAATTCAAGAATTTGCAGCACTAAAAACTTTATTGCTAAAAAGCCAGAAGTAAACTTACTTCCCTTGCAGTAATCTGTTCAGGTTGAATGTCTGTTCAATTAAACATCATTATGTATTTTCCATGCTGATTAATTTAGTGATGGTCCCTTATTCTAATGCAACCTTTTTTCAAAAAGTGGGAGCTACTTTCATTAAATGTTTCATGTCATGGCTGTAAGGTTCTTCAGTGCTGTCATTCCAAACACACTCATACGTATGGTTGTACATCTGACAAACTTCTGACAATGGCACATTAATGTAGCAGCAACATTTGAAACTAATGTTGAGACAAGGTATGCCATGCCCTCCTGTCACACAGCATGGAGAATAATAAATAGTGGAATAGAGAATAATAAGTCTTTTTGCCCTTCCTGACTTTAATATACAGTGGTCTGTTTCAGCTCTCGTGACATTGATAGTGGTACATTCAGTAAAACAAGAACAGTTTCAAAGCCATAAAGTAAAAATCTTCAAATGATTTTCTAGAACTTTCTGAAATAAAACACTTTAAAAAAAAAAAACCACATCAACCCCGAGTTACAGGGAAAGCCCCCTCAGAGAGTGACTACAGTGCTGATACAGCAGTTACACTGCTGATCCACCCTTCTTGACCTCTCACCAATGTGCTGTGACTGTCCTGAAACCTCCCACAGCGAATTCCCTCCTCCCGCTGCTGAGATTGCTTTCCTCACTGTCTGAGTCCCGACTCCCACATCATTTCATGGGCCTTTTGTCCCTGCCTTGTGCAAAAAAACTTATGATCTGCCTCTTCACCCTTTCCTCTTGTAAGACCTCCTGCTCTGGAAGATGTTTGAGATGAGGGATGAGAGAAGATGGAGCAGCTTCCAAACTCAGTGTGAAGGAGGCTTGGAGCAAGGACTCAGGGTTGAAGCCAGCCCCTCCACCAGTTCTTGGGGTGACAGTCAGGCTGTGGTGGTGAAGGCTGAGAACTTGTTGCTGTAGCATTTAAGCAGCAGATCTTTCCTGGCACGGTTTGGCCACAGAGTGTAGGGGACAACGACTCCCAGCTGGTGAGGCAGAGCCGAGGGCCAGGAGCCAGAAAACCTCGTGTCAGCTCAGCTGCCACCACCAGAGCACGTGGCCTGGAAAGCTTTGGGCAGAAAGGAGAGCTTAAGGCACTTCCCAGTAAAATAATACTCAGAAAAGTTTGACATTTTCTTTTTTCAGTTGAAAATAGGGAGCAAAAATTGTTGATACACAAATTGCCCGAATTGTTGCATTTTTCATTAAACAAAACCTTTGATCACTTTTTCAGTGAGACTTTGAATTTACATAGCTTTAAGTTTTCCTTTTAGTACTCTTTCTTTATCTAAATACTAGTTCTCAGTGGAAAAGTGTAATGGTTCTCTGCCAATGACAACATAAAGACATGATTACAATAAAAATTATGCACAAAATTTTGCCTAAATGAATACATTTGAACCTTTTAGAATGAAATAACTTCAATAATTCTATTTTTTTGTTCCACAAAATGATTTCCCCGTTTTTCAGCCATCTCTAATTTTAACAATAAGTTGCAGGTGTTTCCTGTTAGGTAGGTAATAACTGTGTCCTGGGATAATAAAAGTCTTGGGTTTGACCCATTTATCATATTTAAATTATAACTTAAAGGTGCATCCTGTTTACAAGGTAATAATTATATAGAGGACTAAACAAACTCCTCTGGAGCCAGTCCAGTCTATTGTGTTATGTTGGGCTTGAAGAAACCTTAGATGGATAATGCCATAGGTAGTAAAAGTTGAATATCCCCTCTTTGCAAAAAATGGGAAACAACTAAGAAAAAAAAAATTGGTGTTTTGCCTGTACTAGGAAATTAACTTTGAAAAACTAAATGGCCACCAAAATGAGGAGTAAAACGATCTTAAAACCTTAGCTGAGGGCCAGACAACTGAGGCAAAACACACCCATCCGAATTCTTTATGGTGGATGTCAGCATGAGATGTAAAGGCACAGCCATGCACCTCCCCTGGTGCCTTCCATGTCCTTCCAACCACCTCGTGCCCCTCTCTGAGCTGTGCTCCCCTGGCTGGGAGGCAGCAGTGTCCCATTTGAAGGCCTCTGAACTCAGCCTCCCATGTTCCTCCTTGCTCTGTGCCACGGCTTAGATTTTAAAACATGCCTGGTTTTGTCAGGAGAGAAAACCTAGAAGGTTTAAAAAAAAAAGAAAAAAGAAAAAGGCCGTGGGGAGGGAGGTCAGCTATTGAACTCTCAAGCCTTCTGTTAGACAGCTGCTTTGCAATGGGATTTGGGTTTTCATGCAAAGCTCTCCACCTTGCCCCAGTCTCTTACATTGATGCTGGCCCAAATTTCCAGCTCCTGTCCCAAGGCCAGCTACTTTCTCCAGGCTGGTGCTTTCCACCTCAGTTGTTTAACAGCCTGCAGAACCCTGTGCAGTGGGACAACAGTCATTCCTTTGTTGAGGTCAGGACTTAGGGGGCGGTGGAAGGAATTTTGGTTGTCCTGTGTACGTAGAAAAGTAGCAACTTCAGCGTGAAGCACAGAAAGAGATACCAGCATTCAAAACAACTCCTAGAAAAATAAACTTGAGAAGTGATCAGTGCAGTCACTCACATTGAGAGCTTCAGTGTTTCACTGTTATTTCTTAAGAGCAAAATAAGCCCCAAACATTTTTCTTTTTTTTTCTTCTTTTTTCTTCTTCTTTTTTTTTTTTTTTTTGCTACATACTGCACAGTATGAGTAATTCAAGAAGAGAATAAAGGCAGGCATTGTATAGCACACTTTCTCATGCACACACAAACTCCTTCCAGCCTACTGAAGGAATCAAAGGGTGGAGGGAGTGTCTCCAGCGTTTCATGTAAATGACGTCTTTTTTTTCCTCCGGTTTTAATGCCACCATAAACTCAGTGTGATGAAGCACTGATGAATAATGAGCCCATGACACATTGTACTTTTAGAACAGCTCATATATTTGGCATACACCCTGCCCCATTTGTGTCAATTTTGGGGGGTTTTTTTTGCCCCACTCGGGCACAGGTTTGTAAACGCTTTTGCCATAACGAAGAAATGCAGTTTTATTTTCACACCAAGCATCCACACAGCTCTCAGCAGTGGCCTCTCTCTTTAGGATGCTGTGAGGCACCAAGGTAGCTCTTGCCATCCGAGCAAGCATCATGTGCTTCCCAAAGTCGCTGCCTGGCCAGGCTAGCAGTCACCCTGCCCTGGGAGCTGCTGGAGGGGCTAATGCATTTGTTCCTACCTCATCTCACACCACACGTGGAACTGCCATCCTCCCTGAAGCAGATCTGCAATGGCAATGAGTAGAGAAATCAAGACATCCTGGTGAAAAAAAATACAGCTTCTTATTCATCCAGTGACTTGGGAAGTTAGAGTTTAATTTGCATTTTATTGAGAAGAGTGTCCTTTTTCTGTATAGCATTGCCCTGGATTTCGTGGTAATGAATGATCCTATGTTTTCTGTATTTAAAACTGCCTAGGAAAGAACTAGATAAGTCCTAAAGGGGCCAGGAGGGTACACTGTCATGTGTGGACCCTGGTGGTGATGAGGTGTTTCCATCCACAGCTGCCAGTCCCAACTCTGCAGCAAGGTCTGTCGTTTCGTCAGCTCTTCCTTAAAGAGGGGGAGGTCAGAGATGATCTCCTGGCACAGACATACTGGAGACCCTGGTCTAAACTTCTGATCTGGCCTCCTAAGGATTTGTGTTCAGCTGAAGATGTAGATTTCCAGATGGGGACACCCCAAATAGGAAAGCAGAATAGAATTTAACAGTGCTAGGGGCATGATATGGGCAAGGTGCTTTCCCAGGAAAGAAGGAGGCTGGACACAGTCAGCAGTTTTCAGGTTTGGCAAAAAAAGCCCATCATGTAGCTGAAAAGGTCTGCTTTTTCATTCATCAGTGTAAGAGTACCAGCAGCACAAAGTTTTGCCTTATAAAAATCCTCTGTAGTATCTAGTCCAAAGTTTTCATTTCTCATCTGCCTTTAGCACTTTGCCTGTGCTGAGATATGGGACAACATTTTACTTTAAACTTTTTTTTTTTTCCAATAAACGCTTATAAGTTTTCAAATATGATAAAGGACTTACCCCTACCATCCAGAAAGGTCCTTAATTTCTCTAATGGAAGCTTTCATAGCAACATAAGGAAAACAGGGTGTGAGGAAACTACATGAATCTGCACAGCTTTGAAAATCCACGTAAACATACCAGTATAAAATCAACCACTTTTCCCCCGTTGTTGCCAAAAATCCTATCATGCTTTCCATACAGCTGTTTAAGCTGAAAGAGGTGACATCAGATACCCAGGCTGTCATGGAGATCATAAGGAAACCTGGATGTTGCTGACAAACCATAGGAATTTCCTCCATTTCCCAAGTTTTCAGCAACCCACGTTTAGGACCACACATGGCCAGAAGGTAAATGAGCCAGTTTCTGATGTCAGAACTGTCTCTTTTCCCCCCCACTATTTCTTTAGGCAGGTTACAGGGAGGATTTGAAATAAGGAACTAAATGAGATTCTTGAAATTGGCATTTCTTAGCAAAAATGCTGAGTAGCAGTGCTACAGAAACCATGTTGAGTGAAATTAATTCCTCTGGGAATTAATTTCTTCTGGCAGAAGTAATAGTTTCTATAACTTTTATCAGTCTTTTCACAACAATAATTTTTAAAACTTATTTTAAGATGAGATTTTGTCTGAGGCTAATTATTTGCTTCTAGAAACAGATAAAGCTAAAAGCATGCTAATAATCTGCTTCTAATCTCTCTGTACCAACCTCCTTTGGCCCCATACAAATCTTCTGGTCAATGATAAATCTGGCAGCTCTGTTTTCAGCATTGGCTCAAACTCAGCTGATCTGAATGCTCTTTTCAAAACAAAAACAAAAACAACTCCTCCTTCACAAAATACACGGTCACTATTCACTCCAAGCTGCAACTGCTTAGGCTGAAAAAGGGTTAAAGCTCCGTTTTTCGTGACTGCATTGAGTGCTTCTATTTTATTTGCCTCCTTGATTTTAAATCAGACACATGACTGTTGCTGAAACTACAATACAGTCAGTGTCTGGATCTCTGACAAAGATTAGGCTTTCCTCCCTCTTATTTGTGTTCCTCCTCAGAGTTTTTTAATGGTTTTTAGCAGAGAAAAATAACAGTCATAGCTTAGGAGTGCTTCAGAATGACCCAGGACTTACCATTATGCAGCCTTTTCATAGATATTTTGGGATCCAGGTTCTGGCTGTTGCTCCACAGGGATCCATGTCTTTTCAGGCAGGTTTCCAGTGACTGGCACAGGAAATATAATAACCTGTAATAGTAATGAGCAAAATTCTGCATTCACCACAGAGACTGTGGTTTGATACTTTCAGAGAAGCTGCAGTCAAGTGGAAGAAACATTCATTTGATCCCATCAGCCAGAGCATGTGAGATTTCAGTTCATCGTGGTGATAGACAGTGACACCATTCCATATCACCTGCCAGAAGAGTTGTCTTTATTCACCATGGACCTTAAGCTTTGTCTGGATCTGAATCCAGACTAGAGCAGTTACTTCTCCGCCTTTTTTCCTAAGACCTTTTTTTGCAAGGAGCTCCTTCCAGAGCTCTCTTCAAGTCTTAGAGAGCGTACAAAGAGATTTATGTCTCCTTCTGTGCTCCCCCCCTGCATGTCCTGAGCAGTTTAAATAAGGGGCACCTTGAACCTGTTGTTCACATGTAGTATGTTACCATGAGACATTGAATGAGCTTTTCCATCTCGTTAGTATTCTTTCCTTTTGTCTTTAGCCATCACCCTCTACATCTTATATGGCTTTTTTTCTTAGAAAAGTGTCTGTTAAAAGTCACCCTTTGCCAGTGGCTACCAACATAACACACAGCATCACACACAAACCTGCTTTTCCTCACACTAGCAGTTTGGCAAGGAAACATGTCAGATCTCTGACAAATAATCATTTTATAGGGGTGACAAATAGCCACAGAACTTACTCTTAGGTCTCTGTTTTACAACACAAACTTAAAATTTTCCCAGAAGATTAAGGAATTCACAAACATATTGAACTTGCCATTGCCATTTGTGCAAAGATTTGAAGAGGAATTAGTAACTGTCTGATCCAAAGTCTGCTGAAGGCAGTAAGGGCTGCAAAGAATCAAAGAAAGGTACAAAAGAAATTATTATCCTTTTTTTTTTTCCCCATAAAAAACAGTTCAATCAGCTCTTTCATTTATGCTCCACAGCATAATAAAACATATCTTGACACATTTTTTCTGTCTTGGCAAAAACAGTTTAACAGAATAACATCAAATCATCAGTATCAGTCAGTCCCTTAATTTCAACTGAGTTATGTAAGGAATTAATTTTGTACTCAATAAAAAGAGTAATCTGAGACTGCAAAACAGTACTCTGTTACTGAATCACGGCTGCAGAGGGAGAGACAGTACTTCTGATGGGCAAAATAAGAACTAGCAACTTCCAACTGTCCCATGTATTATGAATTTAACATCCTTACACTGCCTCTACACAAGCCATCCTCAATAGTGTGACAGCATGACATTGCATAGTATGCCAGCAACTCAGACAAGATTATCAGGCAGCCACCAGCCTGCAGGAGCAAGTGGTATTTAAGCAACAGGAGGTACAGTAGTTCCCCCTCCTGCTTCCCCCATGTCTGATTCCAGCTTTCTGTCCAGAAATCTTGCTCCGCTGGAAAAGAAACCGTTTTAGTCCTTTGCGTGGGATAAGACTGTAAGTCTTATAGCCAAGTTAGAACTACTGCTACAGCCCATAGAGAGGTATCTACAAACCCCAGAGAAACGTAGCCACGCTTTTGCAGGTCACTGGTGCAGTGCATGAACAGGCTGAAGTCACTGCATAAGTCACGCATGCTTACATCTCTCTAGGAAATCCCAGGGAGAGATATGGGAGTCCTGCCCTCAACCCTGTCCAGAACGGCTGGATTTTAGCACTCCTCCAAAGCCTGACAAATAGATGGCCTTTGTCTCATGCCCTGGAGGGCAAATGCAAGCTAATAAAACCTTGAGTCCACACAGATAACATATAATTGTAACTGGGTTTTAGGTAATGGTCTTTCAGGCTATCTCATTATTCTCTTTGAACAGGCTTTGAATTACGCTTTTTCAATTTTAGATAAAAGTGACCCAGTGGTTTTGCAGCATTAGCCAACTAAGTTAGATTGAACAGTTAGAATTAATGGGCACTTTGATTTCATCTTTTCTCTTTAACCTTGAAACCAGCAGTCAGGCAGCAAAATCATTTTTCCCTCCTCATGTTTTCTTTCGTCAGTCATCTTTTTCCATTCTGCCCCCTCAGCAACTTGCTGAGAGTGACACCAGGCTTTGAGCATTTCCTTGACTTCCAATGCACGGGTGCTCTCTAGAACATCAGCACCTGCATCACAATATCTTCAATATTTAAGTGTAATCAGGATGAAGTCAAAGTGTTTCTGTTGGTGGTGACCCAACCAGTTCTTCTGCCTATTCTTTTTTTTTTTTTTAATTTTTATTCTCAATTCATTTTAATGGCTATTAGTGTTGTGAAATCTGAGTGAATCATAACAAACCCCATTAACCTGCTGAAAGCAGCAACACTCACTTGCCAACTTGCTTGATTTCAGCTTGGTTTCCCTTTACTCCTCTTTTTATTTTTTCCTCCACAATATTTATTTGAAAGAAGTGTTTTCTCAGGATTTACAATCCACAAAGCCCTACAGACTTGTAGTGGAAAAAAAATATCTCAGGTGCTACTTAAGAAATTCCTCATTTCTAAACCTCAGTGGATTAAAGTTTCTGCCCTAATGATCTGTGTGAGTGCTTTTGTGTAAAACTTTGAATAACTTTATTGATTACATTCTGTATAGTACAAGTCTCCAGACTCTTATTCTTATTTTTCTTTTCTCAAAAAGCTCCTATAAAGACATACAGTACCAGAATGGATTAGTGCATTAGCCCTTGCCTTTGCAGACTTACTTGCAATCCAGACAGGATTTGGATGAAGAGAATCTTACCAGGCAGGATCACGCTTCTTAATGGAAAGTATTTCCATACTGAAAAGTGGAAAACATAACATTTAGCACAGCTCAGCCTGTTTGATAGCGTTTTCTGTGCTGAAGCAATGGGGATGGCTACAGAAACAGCACCACCAGTCAGCAGTGAGATGTTTCCACAGAGCTGTTTCAGAGCTAGGAGGGTTTTCATAAAGAGCTTTCTCAGAAGAAGATAAAAGAAAGCACTTTGGTAAAGCAGAATGGAGACTCCAGCTGGCATAACAGAAGCTACAGGTGAAAAATGAAGTTTATTGGCAGAAAGCTTGGGTCTGACTGAAAGAGCAGCACAGTGCCCACAATATTCTCTTTCCTCTGACAGTGTCTCCGTAACTGTTTCCCTCACGATGTTTTGCAACAGAAGGCTCTTTCTAAGCAAATAGATGAGAATGTGAAAACAAATTTTAGCTTTAAAACAATCTACAGGACCTTCACTCTGTTTTTAGAAAGGAAACAGGATTTCTGTCTAAAACCAGTCTCTCCACCCTCTCCTTCTACCCTCCCTTGTCCTTTCCACCTGTTTAGATATTTTCACAGTGGGATAACACATTCATTCCCTCCAGACCAGGGCTCAGCTGTTAGGAATGGAAAATAAAACCAAAGTTTGCAGAGTATTTTTAGCCCAGAGAAAATAAAGCGGTTGCAAATACCGTACACCCAGCAGCTTCTCTGGCTTGTGCAGATCCCTGCCCAGAAAGCAGGGAAACCACAAGGCCAGGCTGAACCCACTGATTTTATATCAATGCCAATTATTCCAGAGTGACTCACCCTACAATCCCACCCTTCTTTTTTCTGTCTGTTTAAAGGAGCCCTCCCCAGAAGTCACATCATCTGGACTTTCCCATCTTTGTGGCACTGATGTACCATCTATGCACTTAGCTGGCCTCAGCCCATTACTCTCATCCCTTTGTACAAGATAATCTGTTGATGACTGGCTAATCAGCAGGTTGCAGATGGGTCTCCTGTTTCCCTCTGATCTCACATATCTCGAGGGACTGGCCTTCTGAGAAAAGACAGTGCGTAAGGGGATACAACACTAAACAGATGACACATATTTCAGATCCACCTAATGGCTGACCCTGGTTTCCAGACTCCCCAAATGCCATTTGTTTTTAACAAATGGCCAAACCAGCTGTGGAGATGATATTTTAAAAATGTCTTTGAAAGGGCTGACTTACCTCCAATGGCATTTGCTGCATGTGTGCCCATGACAGTAGTCCTCTGTGCCGTCAAGCTGCTCCCACTGCAGGTAAAAGTTAAGTGTTCTTAAAAAGAAATTATAAACTGACAAGTAACTATGTTTAGAAAAAGACAGTCCTGAATGGAAGAGGTGGTTTTAAGAACCAAAAAGAGTAGGATCTAGAACACACTAGTATCTATAGTTAGGTCTGAGCATCCTTGGACTGTGAGCTGTAAATAGAGTTTATGCTTAAGTTGTAGCAAAGCTGTGATTTCTCCATTACTTCATTAACTGTGCAGCATCTTATATGCAAGAACAGCACTAGAGGCTGGCAAAGTTGTTAAAAAATTACTGAAAGGAAGTTATAAGTCCTGAAATATTCTTTATGTAAATTCTTCCAATTTTCTGTTTCTGTCTTGGGAAAATCTGGAGCTCTTGTAAAACTCTCTGGGACATCCCACAGTGCACATCTCAGACAGGCACCCTGTAGAGCAGCAAAAGGCAGCTGAGCAAAAGACTGCTCAGCTCTGCAGTCTGTACACAGGGGTCATGTTTTTAACATGAAACACAACAGTGCAGGGCCCGTTCTCCTGCCCTTCTGCCAATGGATGAGCACAGTTCCCACTCATCCTGTTTCACCTTCCAACACAGAAGTGTTTCCATACCCACATGTTGTCTGGGAGGACAACAGCTGGGCCAAACAGAGGCAGCATCATGTTGGAATTTAACAGTGTGGGTGCTCAGGTGCCAGGGCTCAGCCCTGTGTGATGAGCACAGGGGCAGCCTGAGGTGTGCCAAGCGTGCTGGATAGCTGGCACACACCAAACCATGGGAGCAGTGTGTGCATACCAGGTCTCATAAGGACCACTCTTACTATGAAGGCATCACAAACAGCTCAGACATATCCTTCTGTCCCAGAAATCCTGGAAAGAAATATGGCAACTCCCTTGGGAAACACTGAGCTCTCCTCCATCTCCATTTACTTAGTCATCAGCAGCACACTGTTATGGGTTCACTTAGTTGAAGGACTATTCCCAACAGACCTCCTTAAAAAGCATGTTCTATTTAAGACCAAAAAGCAGCTGCTGATAATGCTGCCTTAAGCTGGCCATTTTGCTTCTGGCTTCTATAGATCCCACATTTTTCCTATCCAGCCAGCACAACAAGCAGCTTAGCTTCCATTCTCTGGGATTTATGAAAGTGCTCAGCACTGACCTGACTGATCTCACTATAACCAAGACTGAGTGTGCTTTGTTTTCCTCTTCTTTTTACTCTTGAAAAGGTGGAGCATCCACAAATAAAAAAGATCACCTGCAAAGTTAAGGCCAGCACACAGTTATTCCAGTAGCTGACACACTGCTACATGAGTGCTGACTATTTACAGCAAATGTAATGCCAGTTTATCTTCTACAAAATCTTTAGCATGTTATTTCTGGAAGTTCAAGTTATAACTGCTATGATTTGTGAGTATATAATTCAAGGAAACAGTTCTATTATTCCATCCAGTTTCTAGGACTGGAGGAAAAACATATTCCTGAAGTTTTCAGTCTTTCTACAGTGAAGTGAGTAACACAAGCCTGGAATTATCTATTAGCAAGTGTTTTAACCCACTCCATGTCTGGCAATATTGCTGCTGATATATGGCAAAAATTCACTGGGAATTCTTTTCCTTTTGGTAAACCACAGATGAGGCACCCTCACCAAACCAACCACCTTTACCCAGCTTGGATTCAGTAAAGACCCATCTAGACAATTCCGTTTCAGAACTGCCACCCTCTCCTTAGAAATTACCACAGGCAAAAAAAAAATTGTAACAAAAATGAAAATGTTGACAGCATGAGCCAGATTTTTAAATGGCAGAACCTTTGTTTATCAGAATATATCTTTTAATTTTGAGCAAGGGTTCTCTTAAACACTGGCTTTTAGTCTCTTTTCCAATTCTATGAACCCAGGGAGGCATTCCCCACTGAAGACCACGCTACAGCATATTTAAGCAAACAAGCCTAAAACAAGAAGTCCTGTTTTTCTCTTTTTAAGCTCCAGAGAGACCAATAAGAAATCCACAGACCTCAAGTGAGCCTACCAATCATAGCAGAAAATATCTAATGTGAAATAACAGTAGCAAAAATCTGCCTACAGCTCATGAGTTTCTTCAAGAGTGACTTTTTTCCTAGATGGCCTTTCCAAGCAGTCTCACAAAACCTTTGGTACAATTTCCTGTCATTTGCAGGCTATAAGGTAAAAAAATGGGAATTCTAGTCAAGGCACACATAGCCAAACCCCTCTATTCAGGGTCTAGTTCAACTGAAATTGTTGTTAAACTCAGTGACAGGACTGGGCTTCTGCAGACACCAAGTACTTCCAGAAAGTTCAGTTTTCATGTCAGGAAAACTGGAGAAGCAGTAAATTTTGTAATTTATGACAGGAGCACTCTGGGTGCTCACTGGAGCTAAGATGTTAGCATTTTTGTTACACACATGAGGATACCCTTCATAGATGAGCATGAACAATCTCCATGCCTGTATTCAGCAAGATGTGCACTTAAATACTTATTTCCAGCTGCTAAAAATCTTGTTTTCCAAGAGCTCTCAAAAGAAGTTTAAGGACTATTCAGCTGTGACTTGCATGTCAAAAATGGTATTTGGAGGAATCTCAGTTGTTCTCTGACAGAGAACAGATTTTTTTATTGACTTACCCTAGATAGATGGTTCAATCAGATGACTGCAATTGGATTTCTGCTTCCTTACAAGCTCAGTAGTAGTTGCCTTGGCTTGCAGGAACAGCTTCTGGGTACCTGGTCCCACATGCCAGCAG
Source organism: Platyrinchus mystaceus (assembly GCA_035041135.1). Taxonomy (NCBI): domain Eukaryota; kingdom Metazoa; phylum Chordata; class Aves; order Passeriformes; family Tyrannidae; genus Platyrinchus; species Platyrinchus mystaceus. Next base: position 64,738,367 of record JAWWLV010000045.1, read on the forward strand.
GTAAATAATTGACAGATGGTTTTCTTTATGCAGCTAAGTAATAACTTTCAACATTATGTCAGGAAAGATTAGGAAGCAGGGGGGGAAATGCATTGAAGAAAGTCTGGGCTTAAACTGCCCCGGTGTTGTTCCCCGGCACCCCCACCATGCCAACCACAGCAGGCGGATTCCAGGGGTGCCTGAAGGTGCTCATTACAGAGGGTGTTTACAGGTGTGCCATTATCAAGTACTGATATAAAATACTGCCGTGGAAAATTGTGTTTAATAAGCTCCAGCTGCCTGTTAAATTAAAGCAAAATTCCTGCAGCAAATAGTCCATTTGAAAAAAAAAACAACCAAGAAGTAGTAGGACTGAAACAAAAGAGCTGAGCATGAAAAGGGCCATGACTGACTCGAGCTGCAGTTTGGAAGGGATATCAAATGGATGTTTTCCTAGCCTTGCTTTTATGCAGGCACTTGCTCCTGCCAGCACAAGTAGGTGCTGAGACCACAGCCCGTCTTCTTTTGCCTTTGTATTCCTACGTGTGCCCCTAGACTTTGTTTCCACGAGAGTGTAGGCTGTACTTCTGGGCTGGCTTATAAAATGCAGTAGTTTGCAGAGGTGTAATAATGTGTTTTATTTCAAAACAGAACATAAAACAGAAATACAAACACAAACAGCGAGGCCTGGCAACCTCCCTCCCCTCCCATTCCAAAGAGCTAGTTGTCCTGCTTCCCCTCCCAATTTTGTTTTGTTTCAGTGCCTCCCCAGCTGGCAAAAACTGGGATGATTAACCCTTTGTTCATAAGGCCAAATGGTAACAAGACCTAGGTGGCTTTCCTCAATGATGGCACAAAAGAGCATCACTCTCCAGGGCTGCAGGACTGGTACTGCCCCATCACCTTGCAACAGGCACTCATGCCTTTGTCCTCTGCTTGCACAGCACCTACCCCAGCAGCCCTCACCCTGTGCTAGCCCTCCTTCAATAAAATAATAAAATAAAATAGCAAAATAAATACAGCCTATGTGACCTCAACAGCTCTTATCTTTCACCTCGTGGAAGGGCAATCTGTATTGAGAACTTAGAGACAGATTTTTCTTGTTCACCTAAGGAAGATCCAAAGGGACTATCAGTTGCAGGAGAGGGCAGAGAGAACCAAACTGGCTTTAAATGAACTGGTTTGAGTAGCAGAAGCAGCACAGCTCTGTACCAGACAATTCACAGCTGCCTGATGGAAACAGAACCTGCCTTCTCTCTTGGTTTCTTTTCAGCAGGCCTGGCACATCTCGGGCTACCATGAGCTCAGACTTCACGTGTTTTACAACAGGATTCCAGAAAGTGCTGCCCATAGATAGTGAGCTTTCTTAAAATGCTTTCCAGGGACAGGACAGGGATTTTGGCTATGTGCCTTCATTTCCATTATTTTATATGGTTGCATAAAAAATTTTAGACTAGAGCTGTGTTTATTTTAGAGGGCCAATGGTGTTCAGAAAGGATGCTGGTGATCCTTCCACATCTGAGACAAAGGCTTTTTGTTATTTCCGCAGACTCTGTCGGAGTAACAGACTTGCATCTTCCATCAAAGCTGACTGACAATGTTTTATTATGGTTGTACACCAGAAAATCACAGCAATGAAGACTGAATGCAATTTCCATTTTATTGTCTGTGAACACAGATTTTCAGTTGTTCATAACCCTCACAGTCAAATTTTACTGCCTCAAAATTGTCCATTCTTTTTATTTTCAAGTATCAGGAAAACTGGCATAGCTTACTCATACTTCAAAAAGCAAACAAGCAAGTGCATAATTGGGGCCCTAGATGCCAGCACAAAACTGCATGTTTGTTGTAATGACTGGACATCCCAGCAATAGATTTTGAGTGTACTAGTGAAATCTTAAAAGCAGATTAAGTATGCAGAAAACTGATTGAATTTGTGACAATAACCATTTTCATACACAGTAAAAATTTGCATTATTTTTCTTGGCTTGCTCTAAATTCAGGAGGCTGGATGTTGTGCACTTGGTAGAACTTGCTAATCAGTTTTTTCTGTTTTATCTTTTCACTTTGGGAGACAATCATGAAGCAAAATAGAAACAAAGAACAGCACACTCTGAAGACACTTAAGCAGCCAGAAACAGTGTACTCTTGGAGGCAAGACTATCCTGGGACATGAGCAGAGCTGCCTTTTTTGTTTCCATTTTTGTCTTCACCGAGGTTTAACAATACTTTCTAAAAATCCCTTAGGACTTTATAAACTGGCTAAGTGTGTCGCTTCTCAGGGTGACCCTCTCACCATCAAATCCAACCCAGTGGGAATTTTAGGTATTTGCTGAATCTGTGTAATGTGTTCCAGCTCATCATCTTTCAGAATATTTCACTAAAAATTTCCTTTGTTATTCAGTATTTTTACATCTTCTCCCACATTGTTCCTGGTGCAGGGCTGGAGAGCAGAATGCCTCCAAAGCCCCCACGTGCCACCTCCCCAGACAGCCTGGCCAAAGGGCAGGCCAGGCTGAGATAGTTTGTTCTCTTTTTCTTCATCTTTCCTTTTTCCTTGATCTTCAAGGCTTCACAGGAAGTCTTTGAAGCAGTGCATATAAGGGCAAGAGCTGCTGCCTTAGGTTTAGGTTCTCACAAATTACATCCATCTTTCACCCAGCTCAAGATGTTCTGTTGAAACAATAGACAGAGATACTGAAGAATCTTTAAGGCCCTTTTCTCCAAGCATCAATTGGAATATATCCAGGTTTTCAAAGGCTGGGCATCATTTAGCCTATCTGCACCCCCTAGAGCATCCCACAGGCAGACATTTAGCCTGTTAGCCTCAATATTCCTTGAAGATTTCAGATGTATGACTCTTGATCATTTCTCAAATGTGCTTCAGATTCAGTCAGCAGGAAAAAACCCAAATTATTCTTTTCTCCAGGAAAATGTTACAGTACTAGTTGCCCTTCTAGACCCATTTCATGTTTCTTTGCCCTTTTTTTGTTATGAGATAAATAGACTGTAAGAAAAACAGGGCTGCATCTGATTTCCATTCATTTGAAAGGGTATATTTCCAATGTTGCACGGCACTTTCTAACATAATTCATAGAACAAAATAATATTTCTTTTTGCATTCATCTTAAGAATTTATTGCAAGTACTAAGTGATAACTTGAACATGAATTAGGCCATCAGCATCAGAAATTCGAAAGTCTGTGTGCGAGATTTTGAAGGACAATTACGATTTATAATCTGTGATTTATAAATTTTGATTTATACTCTGCAATTTATAAACTATTACTTAGAATCTGTAACTATTCCTTTATTTTGTACTTTGTTTCGCTCAGATATCTTCATCTTGTTCGGTTTGAGTTTAATAGATGTCATGAAGCCATTTGTTTATTTGCAAAATTTGCTGAAAATCTCTAAGCGGAAGCAGCCTCATGGTACTTATGAATTATGACACTAGATCTTCAGAGCTCATGCAATAGAAGAGCTAAATGAACTTAAAAGAGGACTTGCAAGGATTTTTCCCAGTTGCTCATTTTTTTATGAAAACTGCTCATATTAGTGGTCTTACAATATTTGTCTTATTATCTCCAGTTTCTTGTAACCACTTTCAGCTGGAATTCTATTTGAGACTTTGATCATTCTTGGAGCTCATATGGCAGAATGAAAAGGAAATACGGCCCCTAAGAAAGAAAATGCTTCAATAAAAGAAAATTCATTCTATAGGTGGAAGTGTTTGGACTAGAGAAAGTCAAATCTTTCAATTAAGTTTGGATTTGGGCAAAAAGCTACTGCCTTCCTTGTTTTATTTACCTAAAAGTGCTACTTAGTGAGAGACCTGTGAACAATAGGTTAATGCATCAAGCCTAGCTGCTAAAATACAAACAACTTCAAGGTTTTTAAGTGTTTCCACTCTGAAGGTCTGTGTTGGTCTCAGAAGACAGAAGGTAACTCTCCTGTGGGTACAATAGTGGCTTCAGTAATTCTGAGCAGTGTTAGTGAGGTCTGAGAGAGTGATGAACATCTGCTTTGCAGTGGGGACTGCAGGGGGTGGGACAGGCAGCACCAGCCTGCACAAAAATAAGGTAGCTGGTCCCTGCTGGGGGAACATTACCCAGAGAGCAGCTCCTGGGTACACAGGAACACAGGAACAGTTGTGTTACTGGGTCTGCCATCCTCTTCACCAAGGCTTCCAAGCAACCCCACTGACTTCAGAGGACATGATGTTATTCACAGTGCTGTGTCATGGTCTAAGGAGGCAGTGCAGCCTCCTTCTCTTTTGTCACAGTCTTAAATCAGCATAAGCTGACTATGAATCCCGGCCCTCAGGTGCAGGGAGGTTGCTAAGTCTTCACAAGATGCTTCAGATCCCAGTGCCAGCAAACTGGCCGCTCTCACCAGCCCACAGTCACTTCCAAATCATTTCTTTGGGCACTGCATTAAGTATTTGAGTTTCAGTTAGCAAAAACATGAGCAGAGTTCTCTGTGTTGTTTCAGTTTTGCACTGTTTCCCTTGAAGCTGAATTTGCACCAGCCCACCAGCTGAGTGGTGAGACTGAGTTTTATCTGGTGCCTGAGCTTCTGACTGCCTGCTCATTTTTTGATCAAGCAAGAGACTTTTCTTTGGGTAATTTGGAATAATTTTTAAATTTAATTTATTTAATCATATTTTATTAAGAGACTCCTTAAAAGATCACTGCAGCAGAGCTCACTTTTCCTTACTGGAGTAAGGTGGGAAGGGGGAGGGAGGTGATGAGAGACCACTGGGTCTCTGAGGTTGCTCACAAGAGCAGCATCTCCTCATAGGCAGCCCCAGCCTCGTCCCACCCCCTGGGGAACACAGGAGAAAACCCAGCCCTTCGTAGCCATTATGCACACGCTAAAAAGAACAGCAACTTGTGACGTTAAACTTGTGTCCCTAAATGATTTTGTTGGGTGTATAACACAGTATAACACTGCTGCCAAGCATTGCCCTCCCCTACCACCATTCAGCCTCCAACAAAACTAATGGTAGTGCCATTGTAAGTAGGATATCTTAATGCAAGACACACATACACAGGATCCCTTTAGATTCTGGTTTATATCTTCAATGAGAACCTTGGCAGCTGTAAAAATATATTTCAGTCTGGTCACTAAGCTAAGGATTTTTTTCCTCTAATTTCATACACAGTTACTAAAAGAGTCGGGGCTTTTGGCAGTGACATTGCACAGTCCTGTCAGCTAATCCCTCCCCCGTACACAAGTTTAAAAATGATTAATGAAAATCCACCCTGGCTTGTATGATTAATATATTTAAACAATTTGAAAATGGACATGCTTTTCATTGTTGTCTGCTTTACAATGGGAGGCTTCATCAGAATGAAAGAAAGTTGAATGTTAACAGGGCCAGGATGTTAATTACTTACATCTGAGCCCCCCAAGCTCAGTAACTAGCTACAAGCACGAGCATCTGGAAGTGACAAACAGATTTTTACAAGGCATTACATCAAATTTATCCAGTATTAGTGGCTGAATATATCAGCATGTCTACATCAGCTCTTTAATTTTGGTTGAACACAGTGCTGTTCATTTACTGCCTTGCACTCCTGGGTGAATGCTACTGGACACTGTTGGACAGCAAGTAGGATCTGATCCTGAGGACAGTTTCATAGAATCACAGAATCATCAAGGTGGAAGAGACCTTGAAAATCATCCAGCTATCATCATAGTGAACAGGCAAGAGGGCTGGGAAGCAACTCAAGCACATATACATGAGTAGCAGATAAGCTTCAATGAAACCAAACCTTCCCTCTGCAACACACCCACACACAATGTGGTGTCATTTTGATAGGGAATTATCAATTACATCTGGGTTTGGGACATGTTAGGTGGGGAAATGGGGAGACATGCCTGCTGTGCTGAGCACAGATTTGTTATCCCTGTCCCCTGTCCCTTAAGTGTGTTCAGTCAAGTGGAGAGAGGACAGAGAATCCTCTGTGTCGTGTGTTCTGTCTGCCTGTTGGGGCTGTCCCAGGAAGGCAGGGTGTCATTCCAGTACTCTCTTTCTCCCTCTCTCTCTCTCTCTCTCTCTCTCTCTCTCTCTGGCTCCTTCCTTGACACAGAGCACTCTGGCCCTACTAGCCCTGGTTAGTGTAGCACTAGCAGCCTGTCCTTGTCATTAACAAAGGTATTTCTGTGGATTTAAATGGGCCTTTTGTAGGCATATCTAGAACTATATAAGGCTTTAGGCACCCAAAATAAGATTTTAGCACCTTCCACTCAAAATTTATAGCCAGCACCCTCAGCTTTGTGCACAGAAGTGTACAAATGGATTTCAGTCTGTGCTCCAGGGTGTGCCCAGCAGTGCCCCTGTCTCGACAGGACTGTGCTGCTCAGTGCCTGCCTCAATCTCAAGCACTATAATGACCACAGATGTGGCATTTTTCTACATATTGCACACAAATGACTCGATTCATTCAGCAATCTTCGAGCAAGCCCCTTGAATGATGCTCTGTGTGAAGCGCTGTGGTCAGTGTGGCTTTCCCTCTGAGCCCAGAGGGTGACAGCAGTGGCATGACTCCTGCTCCCAACAATGACTAGATTCCTCTGAGCACAGGGGATCTGACTTCTTTGGAGGGGGAGAGGGGGGGCAGACATATATTTCTCCCCTCCAAGTGTCACACTCACTGGGCTGTCCTCAGAGAGTAAGGTCATTCCCAGACTTTCTACTCAGCCTATTCCACATGACTTCCAGCAATGAAAGATGCATTTAGCTGGAGTCAGAGGGAGGCACACTTTCATTCCCAGCTGTGAGAGCAGTTGCCACTGGCAATGTGAGTTTCCATCCCTTGGGCAAAGGAGAAAACTGACCTCTTCTCAGTGGGCACCTTCTCCACTGGGTTTTGCACAATCAGCCTGTTGCTGCCCATCTGTGCATCTATTTCTGGTGAAAGACGTGGGCCCAATGAGATCCTTCACATGCAACTTGATTTCAGGGCAGTTCCAGCTTCTATGAAATAAAAAATAAATAATAAACAATAATTATTAACAACAATAAATAATGAAAATAGATTAAATAATAAAAACTAATTAAAAAGTGCTAATGCTTAACTTTTTTTAACTGATTCCTATCTCCTGTACAACATAAGTCATATTAAGCTGCATAACTTAAGTTTCACTTTCCTGACTTCTTGTGGTTCGAAGATAGGAGAGAGATGGCTGGGACTTTAAGAAATCTTTCTTTTTTAACTCTATGTATTAAAGGAAGAACTTTAATATTTCAATGTAGAACTAAGGATATGAGTATTTAAAAGTCATTGATTGTTTCTGTTCAAGTAAATCTGTTGTGTGATAGTAAAAACCTTTTCTTCCTCCTCGTGCCTCCCTGATTAGTCTTAGTTGTCAATTTAGTGACATATTAAAAACCTCACAGTATAGACAAGTGTAAGAACTAGTCCCTACCAGCTGTAGAAACTGAATAGCTCTCAGTCAAGGGCTACAAATATTGTTATGAATTTTATTAATTTGCATTGGGTCCCTCTGAGTAGTTTGAAGAATCAGCACCAAAATGAACAAAATTGCTTGCTGTGCCAGTGTGTGAATGTGTGGGAAGGTTGGGAGGTTGGCTGCAGGAAGGATGGCTATTCTGCAGCCTGGGACAGCTAGTCTGCTAGACAGCTCCAGGCTGTAGGTCAGCACTGAGTTCTGCTTGTTGTTCTTCAGAAAAAACAAGTGTCTACTCCACTAGTATCTTTCCCTTTTAATATCCAGCCGTCTGGTACCACAAAAAATAAAGTGCTATTCAGAGGAGTATCTGTGAAAACAAGAGATAAAGCAAATGCCAAGCCAACGTGCTTTAGCGGTGCCGACATCTCCGGATCAGAAAGAGAGGACTAGGCCAGAGGCAAGAGAATCTGTCTCGTCTTTCCACCACATGACATTCAGAGAAGTAAATGAATCCAGGCACTTTGATGTCATCAGGTTTTTAGGTTTTGAGCATTCGCTGCAGGATGTGCTCTCAGGAAATAAAGAAAACTGAAAAAAAATTCCACAGGATGAAGCTGTCTCTAGACTCACACTAGCACTGGTGTGCTGGTAAATCAGAATGTCCTGGTGTTTAGAAATAGACTTGTAGGGAATACAGTTGAAATTAATTTTTTCTTGGTTGGCTTATCTGAAATCAAATTGATCCCAAGTAAACTGTCTAAAGTTTGGGCTCTGAAGACTGGTTCCAATTTCTCCTCCTGACTTCGGTGTTACAATGAGTTCCTAATATTCATCCTTCTAGGATTGTCTGGAATTTGCAAATTAACATCGCCCTCCAAAAATTTCAGTTCCTTGCTTACCTTGGACTAGATACAAAAATCCTATCTACAGTGCTTCCCACTAGTGTGTGTACACTACTAAAAAAGCCTTATCATTTTGTGGTCGTAGAGTGAAGGTCACTTGAGCTTCCTTTTAATTGAAGATGAAGCTTGAAATTATGAATATGGGTAAATTTATCAGTCCTGTGAAGTCTGAGGGATGCCTGCTTCTCAGTTTCCTGGAGCTGGATTGGACTCTCAGGTGTTGGTCCACACCTTGCCTATGGATGTGCTCCTGTGGGTACTGGAGAGCCTTTGCCACCAGCAGCAGAGTTTAATTTTGGTTTTCCACGTGTAGTCTTGGCAATGTGGGATGGCACAGTACAAGAAATTAAATCAGTGGTGTACTAGAACAGATTTTGTGCGGTGGCTTGTGGTCTGTCCACAGATACCTGGCTTTCTGACATTGTTCATAGTATGGCCTGACCTAAGATGACAGGTGGCTGTGGTAGTGACCTCTGTTGTATGGGATAGAGGAAGTCACATCCCCTTTGATTTTTGTAATTGCTTTATTAGCTGTTAAAGCCCATGGAGCATACCAGGAAGCAGGCACACAGCATTAATTTGCATGAGATGTTTGGGCCCTGGTTAAAAATACAAAGAAGCTGCATCAGAATATAAGAACAAAAGATTCATCTAGCATTCCTCTGAACACCAAGGTTCTGCTGCAGAGCAGCCAGCCAGGTAATGTCTATAGTTCAGGGGATCTGGCATGGATGCTCCTATCTCTTCCATGCTTTTAGGGGACTGCAGGGGAGGGAGTGCAGAGAGAGGACTATGTAGGTGATTTTTTGTAATGAGACTCCACATGGAATTTATTTTCTATAAATGCCATAAGCAATTCCCATATGTCATCACAGAAGATGCTAGCAACATCAGAGCTGCAGGTTCTGGATATGTCACCTGGCACTGCTGTACTCCACAGCTCAAAATGGGCTTAGGACTTGTGGTAAGCAATGACAGAGACTGCAGCACGTGTTGGTGGCTTTATCTTGTTCATGGCTCCACTGGCTCAAATCCTTAGGCTGCAAACAAAGGTAGCGGCACTGTTAGTGCATTGCATTTTAGCTCTAATGAGATTTTAGGCTCTCCTACACGGTTAGTTAGCAGAAAGAACAGCAACAAAAGCACAGGAATAAAGAAAAGCTGCAGTCATACACCACTGACCTGTAGGGGCTGTGACAGAACCTGAAGTAGTTTACATGGATTTTGTGGCAAAGAGAAAGCTACACTCTGTGTTAGAGATCAACACAAACCTGTAACTCTTCCTGCCACCTTTCCAGAGAGGCCCAGCCAACCACTCACACCACTTGCACCCAACCCAACAAGCTGTGCCAAACGCCAGTCAGTGGTGAAGTCGAGTGATACTGTTGAACAACCACAAGGAGCCCATTGTCCCCTTGGCCACTTTCCCTCCAGCAACTGAGCCGGCTCTTGAATGTCTAGGAGTCCTTAGGGGAATGAGCCCGGGCAGGACAGCTTTGCAGGACAGGTGCCACCTGTGGCTGCCTAATCCTCTCCAAGCACACAGCCACCACCCCCTTGCAGAGGCGGGCGGGCACTGCCCGTGAGTCAGAGCACAAACAAAGCAAGCTGGATCCCTGGCCCCAGGAGGAGAGTTTGCACACTGGAGTTGTGCCTCTCTGGCAGTTGTATTAAAGTCAGGGTAAAGCAGATGCCCATCCTGTCGGCTCTCTTTTTGGGAAATGCAGTGGAGCTTCTGGCTGGCTGGCTGGCTGGCAAGTGGCTGACGGTTGTGAACACCCAGTTGTGCACACTCCCTACTGAGTCATCCTCAGCAAGGACTCTGGGCCAGTTTCCATGCATAGACTGAGCTTGGAAGGAGGCTCCCTTTGAGAAAGTCCATCCTGCATACTATCTACAAACAGGGCTACAGGACACAGGTACTTTGAAGAGGAAGCACTTTTTAGCAGCACTACCTTGTGTGTGTATCCAGCTCAAACCAGGTCTCTGGCAGCTTCCTGTGCTGTGACCTGACCATTGTAAAATATGTAGAAGAGCCCAGCTGCCAAGAGGCTTGGGCAGCTCCTTTGGTAATCACATGATTAGGAATCACTGGAAAAGGTGGGCTTATTTAGTAGCTGGTAAGAACCAGTAGGAGTCCTGGCATCAGCATTTCACATAAAAAGGCTCTTAAATGGTGCTACAGATTCTTCTGCTTTATGCATTGATTCATTAAGGGCAAAACAAGAAAAGGTGTAGTTTTAAATCACTGGCAATAACTTTATATAGACATTCAAAGAGTCCCTCTGGAGGAATTGGACATAGGAGTCCCCATACAGTATCCAGCTCAGGGAGGTCTGTGAACAACTTCTGAAGGCTCAACAAAAGATAACTGAGAAAAGCAAGCTATTCTCATGACTTCACTATGCAGGAGTCTTCACTTTCACTGGAAAAATTTAGATAAGCTTGAAAACCACTACTCTCATCCAGGAGAAAACAGAAGACTTTAGATGGGTGAGAAAGAGCTTTTCCATCCTGCCAAGTTTTTTCAAGCTTCCACAAATTTCCCTCATTCACGTTGAGTAGAAACTGAGACCTTTTGAAATGTTGCATGTCAAAAAAGAAAGCCAGACCCCAGAATAATCAGCAGGTCTGAAATTAAGGCTGTCAGCTGGGACATGGGAGGCCCAATTCAGCTCCCCATGTTCCCAGCGGGCTGGGGAGTCTAGGTTCCCCAGTAGTTCTTGGCTGGCAACCTAGGGGGGGGCTTTTTTTTTTTCAAAGCAATGAATGCTCCCTCAGAGCTGGCCTCTAGGTTCCCAGTTCCCCTGCAAACTGCCAAAAAGCTTGGGATTTCAGGGCATCAGGCTCTGCCAATGGAGCTGCAAGGGGGTGGTGGCCTTTGCACCCCATTGTCTTTAAGAAATGTGCTCATAAATTAAGTCAGGTCTGAGACCTGAATCCATCTCTGATTCCTGGAGTAGAAGAAGGCATGCTGTATCAAAAAGAAGAGACAGCAAAATGATCACTTGGAAACAATGCCTGTCTTTAAGGCATTGCAGGTTTGAAAGGACCGTCTGTGTTGTTTGTCTTTAACTTTGTGGCATAAAATATCGATGGGATCCAAGTAAGCACAGGGGAATTGGCCTAAATTTAAGTGACAGTAAGAAAATAAAATTTAAAAAAAAGGCATGCAACCCATTTGTTAATTGCAATTTCAGCAAGCAAAGTAAACATCAAAATCAGATGTGTACATTTTACTCTGTACTAGGACATGTACCTGCAAGAAGCATTCACAGGGGTGCAGATGTCATGGATAGGGGTTTAGTATATTGTTCCTGAATGGTCTGGCACATCTTCACATTCAAGGCCACTGTCTTTGCCTTTTAATTTCATTGGGAATGAAAGCACAGACATTCACTGGGGCCACATAGGCTCAGAAGGAAGATAGAGGAAATCCTTTGATATTCAAAGTATTCAAGAATAAATAAAATAGATTCTGCTACATTAACAGTGACTTATGAATAGAAATGATAAGAGTTAGCTTCTCTGGAGGCCTGTAATGGTAGTAAAACCGGTATCACAAAAGAATAAAAATTTAAAATGGCAAGCTTGCTCCTCCAAGACATTACAAGGTTAAAAGGGGCCATTAACATGGACTGCAAGCACTGACCATGCTGCCAAGTGCTGTCATAATGGAACCAGCAAATATACTAATCAAGGAGAGTATTTGCTTAACAAATAATTGTGCAAAGTGGGTTATTTTAGCTTTTCATTCCTTGCTGATTCTCCTCCCCCACTATCCTTCTGCCCTCTGAGCACCGCAAAGCCAACTCATGCTGATCAGACTGCTGGTGTTCAGTGGGTTGTCCTGCCATCTGCCCTCACTTGAGTCTGGGTCAGGCCAACACCTGTGTGAGCTGTGGAGATGCCACAGGATGGGAAAGCTCTGGACAGCTCTGGCATTGCCACTTTCTATTTTCCTCCTTATGACCTGATGAAGTGCTGAAGCTGAAGCCCCAGCTACTCCAGCTCCTCATTTTCAGGCACCAGCTTTCAGGCGTGCATCCCACCCTTCCCAGACTGTGGCCTGCCTCCTCTGGTGCTGGCCCTTTGCTGCTCCCTCTCCTCAGCTGGGCTGAAGTCTCAGGGAGCCAGGAAACCATCAGTAAGTTTAAAGGAAGTTCATCCCATCTGAGTCTTCCTCTCTTCCATGTGCTGTCGGTGAGCCCGGGCTCCATTTAGCCCTAATCCATCCCAGCCGCGCACAGGGCTAAGAGGCTTTTTACATTTCAACGTCTGGCTTTCAACGTTGCTGCATGACTTTCCCATTAAGGGGTCAGGGATAAAGTCCATCCTCCCAGTCCTGCTGGGAGGGCTTGGCCCTTTGCTGGCCACTCCCTGGCAGAGCAGGACATGCTGTGGCTTGCCTTCTTTGGAAACTCCATCCATCCTCAGGCACAACAGGGTGAAATGAGGACAGTTTGCTTTATCTTTAAATTTCCTTGTTTTCTTGGGCAGCGGCCAGACCCTTTGTTTTTTGAATATAGTTGTTTGTGGTTTAATTTCCTTTGGATTGTTTTTTTTAAGTATTATTATACCAGCAAAAATTCAGCTGCTCCCTGGAATTATATAAGAAGAGGGACAAGATGCAGCGCAAAATGTTGACCAAACTAAATGGTTTTCCCATGAGATCTTACAAGTTTGTGCAGTAGATCTCACACACCAGCTGGGAAATTACTGTGTGCCTCCACTATAGGACAACCTGTCCTTAATGGCACTGATGGTCTAAGCTGTACAAGCAAAAGCCAGCAGAAACAGGCTGCCATGGGGGCTTTGTCAGCCTTTCTTTTGCCACCCTCTGTTCAGGGCTCAGAACAGGGCATCACCCTGAGCTGCATCTCTGACATATCTAGGTGAGTTAATGCATGCTTCTGATCCTCTGTTAAGTCACTGAGGCCAAGATCTTTCCTTGAAAAAGACCCTGCAAACAGATCATCAGAAATAAATCATGGGAACATCTGAGAAGCAACTGAAGCTGCATTTGCAAAGGCAGCAGCAGAGGAAGCTGCTTCGATCTTATCAATGTCTGTCAGGATCTGCAGGGAGGGGTCAGAGGGTGGACCAGGCTCTGCTCACACTGCTGAGCAATAGGACAAGAGGCAACGGGCAGAAACTGATGCAGAGGAAGTTCCACCTGAGTATGAGGAAGGACTTCTGTTCTGTCTGGGTGACCATGCACTGGAAAAGATTGCCCAGAGATGGTGTGGAGTCTCCCTCACTGGAGATATTCCTGAACTATCTAGACACAACCCTGTGCCACGTGCTCTGGGATGATCCTGCTTGAGCAGGGAGGTTGGACCAGATGACCCACTGTGGTCCCTTCCAATCTTACCCATTCTGTGATTCTGTGAAGCCTTGACCACTTTGTCCCACCCTTGCACCACCTTCTGCACTGTGCCAGCACAGCTGATCGTGGGACCGTGCGATGGACTAGTCAGGGAATAGATCCTGCTGAATAATAACCATTTTGGGTTTCTGAATTATCTTTAGCTTACATCAGCTTCCTCTATTTGTTTCCTGTGTAGCCACAAAGGCAGTTATGGGTGTCCACAGTGTGACAAGCAGAAATAAGTGCCCACAAGAGTAGGAGCAGGGAAAAAGAGCTGCTGAAGTTGGTTTATGAAGTGTGCATGCTAAATGTTCACTTCAGCCTTGGAAAGAATCTGATTTTAAACGGCACCCAGTGGCACAACTAAGGAGCAGGCAAAATCATTGTCATTCAGGCAAGAAAATGATCATAAAATAGTAGTTTGCATATGCAACAACAAAGCACTTCTCCAGCATAACTGTACAAGTGAGTTGTGTTCTGTTGAGCACAGATGCTTTTGAAAAATATTTAAGTGTGAGATGCAAAAGTCAACTCAGATTATCTCAAAACAAACCAAACATAAGGAAAACAAAAAATACTCTGACAAACAAGCTTCATTATAGCATTCCTCTCAGTCATTCTTTTAGTGTTTTACAAACAGATGGCCCTGCACTGCAGACCTAGAGAAGGCAAAAACTCCCATGGATCTCAAAGAGAAGTGTTATAGATGTTCAGTTTACAAGAACCGTGCCAGAACAATATGAAAATCCCTTTTCCCACCACTGAAATGCAGCCACCTCTAGGATGGGATCTGCCAGATTTTTTGCAGCTCACATTTGGGCCAGAGAAGACATTTCCCTTCCACAGCTGAGATTACAGTGCAAATAAGACATCATTATACAAAGCATGAACACTATGCCCTCTCCATTGGTGCACATGTGAAATAGGGAGGGAGACCAAGTCCTTCAGCTATGGGAATAGAAGCTCCTCCAGTGACATTGGATTGCCCCTCCTGTGTAACAGCAAGTGCCCATTCACCCTGACTTTTGGGCTTGAAAATGTTTGCAGGTTTGTTATCCATGCATGAACCAAGGTGTTGCCACTGTGCAACCTCTTTCCCACAGGCCTGCTCCTTCTAGGAAAGAAGCCAAGTTGTGTTTGGAGGTGTTAAGATCTAAATCCTAGGGGAAAACTTGAGAGCAGAGAGCAGAGAAGGGGGCCAGCCTTTGTGGCTGTGTGCTGTGTGACAGCATCTGGACAAAAAAAAAATGCCAGGTATTGCTGAGAAAGGAAAAGCCTCCACTTGGCAAAGCTCCCTATCCTCTGGATGTCTGTGCCTCCTGTTAAACACAGCTGTATTGCTGCTCCCAGGGAAGCAAGTTACCTCTGCCTTTGTTTCCAGTTAATATCAAACAGTTGCTGTGGTGGAGATGGATCTGTATTTCTGAGGGTCCCATGGTCCTCCAGGAGACACATTCCTATTGCCACCCTCCTGCTGACAGGGACTGGCCCTCCAAACCCAGGGTACCTACACCTTACTGGGTCAGTGGGGCTGCCTGGCAGTGACACAGCAACCCCCTTGCTCACCCAGGGCTGATCTCTGCTCATTCAGCCTTTGCCATCCCCCCTCTCAAAGGTGGGAGCATTAGAATTTCCAGATCCAGTGAAATAACACCACGTCCCCCTGCTAAGATTTCACCAGCAAACAATGCCCGTCCTCCTTTACTCTTTTCTTTGTTCTTCTGCTTCTCCTCTCCTCTTCCTCCTCCTCTTTCCTCCCCAACTGTCAAAAAAGAACTCCTGCTCTTTTTACTGGGAAGCAGTGAAGACATAAAATGCCTGTGAGTTGCAGCAGGCAGCATATCATGAATCGTTTTTCCCGAGAGATAAAAGCTCCACCAGACTTATCCAGCAACCAGGTGTTTTCTCAATCCACCCATGTGTCTGTCTATATGTGCTGATGTGCATTTCCTGATATCTGCCTGCAGATAGGCAGATGCCCTTTGGGAACACAGGCCTCAGTGCCGTTATCCTACTTAGTTAGTACAGAAGGCAGATGAATCCATGTGTTCCTCACTGAGGCAATTTAAACTGCGTGCGAACTCAAGAGAAACTGAGAGGGCTTTTTGGTGGAAAAACACAGGTTTTCAAAGTCTCCCAGCCCAGATACGAAGAAAATCCCCTGGCCACTGAGAGAGCTGCTTAGAGCACTGCAAAATCATCATCTCCTTGCAGGAAATATGTTATTTTCTTTCTGGGGAGGGGAAAAGGGAAGCATGTGCTGTGATCAAGATTAACCCTGCCCACACTGGCCAGGCTTTGTTGGATGGCAGGGCTGACAGGTCTCTGGGTTGTGCCTGCATGGTGCCTTCAAAGATGCTTGGGTTGCCTTCCCCTCCTGCTCCCCAAAACCCTCTCTCCCTGCTGTGGTGTGGCAGCAGTGTGGATAACCTGAGTCCCAGAAATGCTCTGACTGCAGGGAACAGGACAGCATATTCCCATATTCCCAAATGATGCAGGATCCACACCTCTCCCTCAAGCCAGGCAGGCAGGGCAGGGCTTCTTGCCTGTTGCTCGTGGTTTTAACCAAACCTGCCAAGTTTAACAATGACCCTGCCCCAAGATAGATGCAGCACCCACCCTTGCAGTCTGGAAGGGGAAAAGCCTGGACCAAGATGGGCAGAGGCTGCCTGCAGTGAGGCAGTTTTTGTTTTTATGGTCTCTTAATGTAAAAACAAAGCAGGGGGTTGTGCTGAGGCAGAAAGCACGCAGCAGTATGGAGGGTATGGCTTTGCAGTGCTGTCAGCACAGCTGAATTCACCCAGTGGTATCTTTTTTCCGCAGGAGAGCTCACAGCTGGGGTAAATAGCTGGAATGGAGCCTCTTCTCCCAATGTTTGCTTCCCCACACCTCCCAGATTCCTTTGTTTTGAACCAAAGGTTCTGATGAGTCAAAGTTAATATTTGCCCAGC
This sequence comes from Platyrinchus mystaceus, assembly GCA_035041135.1. Taxonomy (NCBI): domain Eukaryota; kingdom Metazoa; phylum Chordata; class Aves; order Passeriformes; family Tyrannidae; genus Platyrinchus; species Platyrinchus mystaceus. The sequence continues at coordinate 64,754,991 of JAWWLV010000045.1, forward strand.
ACTTCCACTTTATGAAGTACCCATATAAAGTACATAAGTATCATAATTAAAAGGCAGCACACTCTTGCCTTGTTTGAACATGATATAACTTCTCACTAGAAAGGTGGGAGGAGAAAGGTGACAGCTGGGGATATTTCTTGATTTCCTAGGGATTTCTCCAGATGCCCCGACATTTTAAATCCCCTTTTTTTCACCAGCTATATATCTCTTTCATTCCTTCACATTTTGTCTTTCTTTTTTTCTTCTTCACTGACCCTTAAATTGGTAAACACTGGGTCAGTTGCAAAGCTGTTGAGAAAGGTGGAAATTAGATTACTGACTTGTTAATCATCTCTGTGGGGTTTAGCTGTAGAAAACTGTTGCTTCTGCTTAGAAAGCTGGCAAGTGGAGACCCAATTTCAGGTTTTCAGAGATGTTCAGTTTCCTTCAAGAGGAAACAGGCAGTAAGAAACCCAGAGAGATGAGTCCTTGCTTGAGTTTAATTATCGAGGAAACCATGCTCCATCGCTGGCATTTGGGAAGCTGTTTGTTTTTTTCTCATCTCCGCAGTACTCACTAAGCCATGTTTTGTGGGCAGCCTCCCCACACTGGATTTGTTTTCTTTTGGCAGTCCCGATCCTGTTGGCTGACTAGGGAGCTTGGGCCCCTTTATTTGTACTAAAATGGCAAAGAGGGGGAGAGGGGGGGAGAGAATTTGCATCAATGGTAAATCACTACAAACCCTCCCTGCTACTGCTTGCTATTCTTGCCTTATGCACGTTGTCCTGCAAACCCTTACAGGGGGTGGGGAGGGCCAAACCCCAAGAAGCCACTGGACTCCACAAAGCCCAGAGCAGACTCAGCTTTGCAAAGCCACCATCCCTGAGCCCTGCCTGCTCCCAATTTTAGCTGAATCTAGGATACATCCAGGCAGCTCGGAGGAGCTGGCAGAGCTGCAAGCGCTCAACAGCCTCAAACATTTTTTGTTGCAGAACTTGGTTGTTTTAGTCTTAACTCTGAATCCATTCATGGGAGCTCAGTGCCCTGCAGAATCAGGCCTATCTTTTCAAAAGCAGTGTGTTCTGCCAGTGTTTCGTGGTCAGCGTATACAGAGAGGAAAAAAAAAAAGGGGAAATCATGCAGTGGGGTGAAATGCAAAGAGAGGCTATTACAATAACATATAGTAATGAGGTTTTTGGGGAGGAGGTTGATTTTTGTTTTGAACATTGGAGAAATAGACTGAACAAGCTGTTTACCACATGAAACAAAGCCGGACTGGGATATTTTCAGGCCACTAAACTTGGATTTCAGACAGCCAACTTGGATTGACATACTGGATGAGCTACCGCCGATTGGCATGGAGAAGGGAGCAAAATATGCATCTGTCCTGGTGCCAACTTAGGCTAGGCTGCCGTTTTGTTTGGTGTCTAGAGAGCTGGTTTTCGTAATTAAACCAGCCTTCAAACCCTTTTTAAATAAAGCTGAAGAAAAGAGGAACTGAAAGGGATTCCTCTCGAGCGTATGCACACTGCTCTAGCAACTCCTGCACAGGTTTCTGTGCAGTCCCTGAAAATGTTTCCCTTTTCTTCTTTTTTTTCTTTCTTTTTTTTTTTTTTTTAATACATCCCTGGTAATACACACACACACACACAAACACACACATGCACACACACCTCAGCATGCAGCAACGTGCAACAGCACAGCAGGTCAGGAGCAGAGAAGAGCCATCACCCCGGGCTGAGCCAGGGAGACAGATCCATCCACTCTTCCTCAGGGAGTTTCATCCCCAAAATCTCAGGGGTTCCCCTGATTGTTTAGCAGCAGCAGCAGGTCACTGTACCTGTGCACAGAACCATTGCAGCCAAACCAGCTGAACAGAGTACAAGACGCTCTGTTCTGTACCAGGAAAGGGCCGAGGGGGTGAGGAGTGGCTTGGTTTTGTTTTTTCCCTTTGCTTTTTGTTCCCCCCACACACCCCACCCAATGTCAGAGCCTGTGGTCACTGATTATATTTGCCTGGTGGAGTATGAATTGAATCCTAAACATTATTTCTATTAAAGAAAGCACAGGTCTGGAGTGGGGAAAGATTAAGCCACATGCAAAATTTGATCTGGCAAATAAGTGTGTCATTTTAAATCCTGAACAGGAGTGTGAAAACTGTAGCCAGTTGCTGAATGTTAAAAGCCTGAGTGGAAAGGCAGAGCAAGTAACTTGCACCAGCACCCATGGAGGTTGGGCATTCCAGCAGTTACCCCCAAGGTGTCCCAGACCCCTCTCCAAACTTGTAAGATGTGACAAACAGCCAAGAGGTTTTGCCTCTCTAAAATGTGTGCAAATCTACCTAGTGTAATTGCACACTTTGTCATGCCATGTTGTTAGTTTAAGTCACAGAGGCTTGGGATTTAGGCTTTTATTTGCTGTTGTTGCTGAGCTGATTTTAAAAAAAGGTGATCAGGAATGGAACACCGGAGTTGGAAGGGTTTCCTTATTTTCACTGATTTTTCTCTTCCTTTTTAATAACAAGTTGAAACTAACTGTTTTAACTCCTTAGAAAAATATTTGGTTAAAATAAACACACTTTTAGTAAAAGACTTTCGAAATCAAAGGCTGGAAATTTAGGGTGTTAACTGCACTTTGTTTTAAAAAGGGAAGTAGAAAATTCTGAATACCTTTTATATCACTAAAAAGAAATCATTAAGCTGTATAATTCAGCCAAAACCGTTTACAGAAAAGTTTTTCAACCCTTCTATTATTTTAGTATTGCATATCCAGAGCTGGGTAATTTACTATTTCAAATGACTAGCATATATTAAAAAAGTTGTTCAGCAAAACAAAATCTCATTAAGTCCCTGGCAAAGACATTCTTTACACAGGAAACGGTTTTGTGAAAATCCCCAGCTGAATTTCTCCCCCCCAGGATTTTGATCATGAGGAATGCAGGTTGCATCTCTGAGAATGAAATACAGTTAAAATCAGTTGTGAGGGTCAGCATTCACAGCAATCTGCAAAACTCCATGCTCAGCTCTGAGAGCTGGGATTTGCCTCATGCCATCTACAAAACTCCCTGCCATGCCTAGCAGCAGTGACCACTGTGAACTGGCTTTCACAGCAAACAAGCTGACTTCCCAGCAAATCATCCCCTTTACCTTACTCCTGGAAGGGTGGATATTTGGAGAGGGCTTCCCCCCTTCCTTTCATAGCTTTTGCACCACCGCTTTCTCAGTACAGTGTAATTTTCCTGCTGGCATGTTTCCACCCAGGGATTTTTTTTTTCACTCCCTACTCACACAGATCTCCTGCCAAACTCTGGCTCCTATCTCAACAGTCTGGGCTTCCTACCACTGCAGCAAAATGGCAGGACTCTGTGAGAGATGACAGAAACATTTGTATTGAAGAAGATGACAGGGCAGCTGTGACAGAGGAGCTTTGCACAAATAATAACTCGTCAAATTGTTGGCAACACTTAAGTAAGCGTTGCCTATTGTCAAAGATGAGCTTTTCTTCAATCTCCACTCTCCTGAAGTGAGGTGGGCTGCAGCCTCACTAAGAATATCTCTTCTGTGGGGCCGTGAGCTTCAAGTGACAGGTTTTGAATGTTGGGACTGCCCTGATTTTTTCTGGAACACACTTAGGGCAGGTTGTGCTGTGTGGTGGCTCAGAAGCCCAGCATGCACAAGGCAGCCATGGGAGCAGCTGTGCTGCAGGCTTGGCCAGTGTAGCTATGCTGGGGCTCGCTCACACCCACCTAGAGCACTGTAGATGTCCAAACAGCACTTCCAGCTCAGGAGGCATGAGGAGCAGGACTAAGGTCTGTGGGGAACAGACAAGAGGGCAACAGGCACCCTGCAGTGGCAGTGAGCTTCCTTCAGAGTTAGGCTGGGTGTTGTGTTCCTCCAGCAACTCTGCAAAGTCGTGTGCAAGCACCAGCCCCAGGTGGAGTCTCATTAACAGCTGTGTATTGCCAAGGCAACGTTTGTTCTGTGCTTCCAGGAACTGAGGTGCCCTCCTGACAACCTGTGGGACGTTGGAGGGAAGCAGCCAGGATAGAGGGAACAAATGCAGTGAGAACGTAGTGGGAGAGACTTTCATCCTTTCTTTCTGGGGGAATTATCAGCATTCAGGTTACCGCTTTGTTCATCTTAGAGAAGTACATACACTCTGGTCTGTAAGAAGGAATATGGACCATAAATTGACTCAGATTGTATGACAAGGCTGTGTGTGAAGATCCTTACAGCATCATCTGAGCTGACATGGAGGGACATTCGCCCAAATACCTCTGCTTGTCCTCCCAGAGACACTGTTTCTCAGAGGCAGGAGTACTGTTCAGCACAAAGCTTTCTCAAGCCCTCCTCTCAGCCCTGGCTGTGGCTGATGTTTTCCCAGCCACAGCTTGACCTCATGACTGTCTGGGAGATCTGAAGCATTTGCAGCTAACCTTCCAAGTGCAGGTTTCATTTAGAGCCAGAAGACTCCTTCCTGCTTTTGGCTTCTTTCTGTTGAATCCCCACTCAGTTTGAAACCCCAGTTCACAGCCCATCATACATTCGTCCCTCGCTGCTGGGGGACCAGAGACTCTGCAACTGTCCCTTGGCCACTGCTGCTCAATAAGCTCTTTGTCACTGGCCTGGGGACAGCAGAGCAAGGGGGCAGGAGATGGGAACAGAGAGAAGAAAAGAAAAAGGGGGAGAGGGAACCCACATATCCAGCCATCGGTGCCATGGGAAAGCTGTCTTCTTCCTTAAGTCCCTACCCAAAAAAAAACCCTGTGAAAATAAATCATTGTGAGGTGTTCATGGTGAGCACAGTAAAAATTAATGGACTCATCTGCTTATAAGAATTAGACATCAGGGTTTTTTTCACAGGAAATATATTTGTGCCCACTTTTTGTGTAAATGGAGGGATGTGCAAATAGGAGGTTGTGTGCCTAGTAGCTGCCTGCACTGAGCATGTCACAAAGCATTTTGCTTGCAAAAAGACCAGTATATCCATAGAATAGTCCAGAGATAACACATTTCAAGTAGTAAGGACCATTTATGTTCCCTCAACAGTCCCTTGGCTGGCATACATGAAAATACCAGGTGTCTCAGAATCAATAACACTTTCTTGGCACTAAAAGGTCCTGAACCTAACCAAAACCCTTTTTTTGATGATCAGTTGGACAACTATAAACTTGTGGGAAATGTTCTGATGTCTTGCCAGGAACAGATAATTTTTCTTTACTTGCTGATCTCTTTGATACTGTATTGGGATATCAAGAACTTTTTTCTCTGGAAGGCTTTGAGAAAATCAGGTCTTGTTCTTAGAACCTCAGAATATGTCCTGTAGGGATTAAAATAAAAGTTGTTTATAATCTATTGCTTCCTGCATTGAAGGGGCTTGCAGAGTCTGCCAGAAAACACTGTAGTTTGCTGCCATTGCCACTGTGGGTTTTTTCACATAGTAATTTCACCTAAGGCCAGGCTGCAGAATCAATAGCCATGGCCATGGCAAATTATTAAGAGAGTTGTCTCAGAATTAACTTGTTCCTGTATCCAGGACCAGCTCTCCTTAGCAACATTTAAGAGGTGCCAGTTCTTGACCAGAAGAGTGTTTTGCTGCTCTGATTTTCATGAAGTTCTTACTTTTGCTATAAACACACAACCCATAAAAACTAGAACTATTCCATTTCAGCAATCTCATGTAAATCAGCTGATGGTGGCAGACAGCAAACTTGTTTGCAGGCTCAATGGTCCATTATCTGAAAGGATATCAAGAGTAGTCCAAACCCAGTAGACGAATCAGCAATATGAAATCAACTTTGCTACAACCAAAAACAAAGAAGCAATTCACAACAGACCAGTGTGGATGTGCCCAGAAGCTTTGACTTAAACAAATAATAGAAGCTGTAAAATAATTTTTCTAATTATTAAAAATCCCCCATTTTTCCCAAAACATCATCTTCTCCACCATATTTTTTTCCTTTTCTGTGAATGCATAGCCCTGGTATCAATTTTGGACGATGTGAACCATAACCCTTAAAATCCTTAAATGACTGCTCACATCTGCATGACTTCCCCTGACTTGAAAGGGCCAGAAATGCAAATGAATTAATTCACAGGATGAGCTTGATGCAGAAAAATGTTGTTTACTTCAGTATGTTTTCAACAGTTCATGATTACCCCCTGCTTTGAAAAAAAGGCAAAAGTCATATGACACCAGAAAAAATTTCAAGACCTTTTAGCAACTACTGAAATTAAGCTGATGAACCCAACTCTTGCCACAGGCAAGGTAAACAAATTGACCCTATGACTTACACATAGCTTTGCTTTGCATGGAAGTGGAGGACCACTGGCGTCAGGAGTTTCAACAAGAAAACTGAAGCTCTGTTTGTTCACATAACAGTTCAAAAGCAAAGGATGGAATAAAATGGCATTAACTAATCAGCACAGCGAGGGCATTTCCATTTTAATCTACAAATCTGCCTAAGTCACTTCGACTTTGTCTTTGCAGCACAATTTTTCTGGGTGTGGCATTCTTGAGTTTAAGCCTCCAAAGTCTTAAGCAGTGCTTGAGTTTAACTGTACGGTTGTGCCAACAACCCTTTTGGGCTACATTAGGTGATGAACCACATCCCACAGACTTGAGCATTGTACTGAGGTATTTTCCAAGTTATTGTGGGATACTTGTCTTTTTCCCTTGATCTGATTGCAAAAGACTAATAAACCAGAAATCTCTGGTTTGATTTGTCCTTCCTTCCAGCAAGTACCCAGTTGTTCAAGCTGTTTACCTTCGTGCATCTCTCTGAGCACTGGGTATGTGATGATTTGGCTGGAGGCCACTTCAGCCCTGCCTTGTAACCTTGAGAAGACAGTGCTGGGCCTTGCCTAGCAGCTCACACAGAGCAAAGACATTTGACCTACGTTTCACCAGCTGTTCAAGCCCCAGTGCTGACTCATTCTGGACCAGAACAGTACACACTGAACAGTAGGACTGTATCAGCCTGCACCTTTTGTTAATCAGCTGTGATTCCAGAAGTATGGGAAGCCCCAGGACACCCCAGGGGAATAAGACATCAGTTCAGAATGGACTGACATGATCCATGAGAACTTGGCTATCTCATGGTTAGTGGCTAAGTTTTCTCGTGTTGGCAAACTGCCTCCTCTTGCATAGCCACGATGACCTGTTAGGCAGCTATTGCTATGGTTTATTGGCAGGGTATGTTGCTGAATTAACAGCAGGAATAGAAAGAGTGATGTTCCTGATGTGTACTGGAGCAGCTGACAGTACTAGTGTGTCCAACATTTGTCTTCCACCAGCTCACAAAGTATGTCTGAAACAGAAAGGACAATACAGGTTCATTACTGCAGGCATAACCCTCCCCCCAGTAGAGATCCACATTCATAATGCAAGGTTCTCTGGCAAATAGTGGGCTTTCAGGGTATTCTGGCATTTACTCACTCCTGAAAAAGGAGATATATAACTCTCTTCTGAGATGTAACTCTCTGCATCTGTTGCTGGTCTGTAGCTGTCCTGACTCCTGAAGCCACATTTTAAACCAGAAGTCAGGTTTAGCTGGATCCTAAAAAGAGGTGTGAATTGTACCCATGTAAATGAATAAATGTAAACCATATAAACTGCAGCCCAGCTGTAGGCTGTACTTGCAGTCAGCTGAAAAGACCACGTTCCTCTCCTCTACCTTGTGTGGGACCCACCCTGCCTGCTGTGCACAGAGGGTTTCACCACATGCTACAGGTGGCATCCACGGGGGCAAGGGAGGGAGAACTTCCAGCAGCAGTGAGCTGAATATTATGCTTTCTTGCATAACATTATTGCAGGCATCTGCAAGTGCACCTTCTGCAGCAGGGCCCCACTCACAGGGAGCAGGGAAGTCAAGGGGGATTTGTTCTTTCCTCTGCTTTCTTTCTAGCGAAAAATGAGAGCAGCACGGTCCACCTGTAACTACTGCCAAGAGGTTTTGTGTAAAGCATCCTCCCGAGCACCCAAGCCCCTGTAAGCAGGTGATTCATTCAGAACTGATACCAGTATGTCCAGCCTAGATTCCACCATGTGGAGAAGAAACTGGGTAAAACCCACCACAGCATTACCTCAGGTGTCAGCAGGACATTTCCTCAGGGCTGTAACAGTGAAAGCAGAGGGGGATGCTCTCCGTGCTCAGTCCCATGCCTGCAAGTGGCACAGGTGGGTGCAGAGTCCACCCAGAGCTGTCTACAGACCCCTGTTTGTGTGTCCAGCTCCCATCCATAGCTTGGTGAACAATGCACGCCTTCACATCTTAAACCAGGACCTTGCATGGCTATTTTGCCAAGCACAAGCACTCTTGTTTTAATCCTGCTTGTGCTTTTGTTGCACTCTTTGCATTGGTTTTCTGTTATTAATGTCCCTCAGTCACACTGGTAATAGCTAGATTTCTTCCCTGCAGATGTATTTTTCTCCCCTCCTCAGAGGGTTTGTGGGCATGGCAAGGGGGGGGAGCAGAGCAGTGAGAAGTACAGTTTTCATAAATCAGGAGGCTAAATGAGCTTTTCCCAAGGTAAATGCGATGACTGTTGCTGTATCATATAAAATAGATATTTTAGACCATGATAGGTAGGGGTTAGTTTCATAGGCTGGAGTTATCTTCAGGAATGAATCTTCCTATTTTATATAAAGCCCATTTAACTTCTGAGAAAAGAGGGTTTTTTTTAAAAAACGCACTTCATCCTATAATATTTACATTTGCTTTATATTGTTGTAGGCTTACTATTTGGCAGCTGAGACTTTTGAATAGTTCTGTTTTTCTTCTTTTTGTGAAAGCTAAAGAGATCCTCTCAGATTTGGAAGGGCCAGGAACTGACCCATTGTCTCTATTCGCCAAGTCCGTGTAATTCCTCGTACAGGATATTTTCAGAAACGAATATCTCAGTAAAGTTGTTTTAAAAGAAGAAGGGAAAAAGAAAAACAAAAAGAAGTGGCTGGAGCCCAGCACCCAATGCTACAAATAGGTGCAGCTCAGCAGAGGGGTGAGCAGCCCCTTGGTGAGAAACCTCTGGGCAGCTCCAAGGCGATGAGTAACCCCTGCCACGGCCATGCCTTGGCAGCCAGAAGCCATGAGTCAGCCCCCCTCTTCCAAATTATAAGGGGGAGGTTGGTTTAAGTGTCCTTAGGCTTTAAAAATAATAATACATGTGGGGTTTTCTTTTTTTGCTCGCCCTTCTGGTATTTGTACCCTCGCCTCTACATTCTGCTCATGTTTTCCCATTTCTCTCAAAGTTACATCTATTTTGTTTAACTGAAAGCTGGGGTTCTCATCTAATCCTTTCACTCCAGGAGCTGGAGCTTAACAAACAATAAATATCACAAGCCTGGCAAGGAGCTCTGAGAGCTCATGCTGGTGATTGCTGCAATAACAAACTTGGATGTTTACGCAGTGTAGAAAATAGATGCAGTGAAAAAACAAGCTTCAGTTTCAAGATATAAATCTTCCCTATTGTGAGAAATAGCTTCAGAGACCTGTTTGTTTTAATTAATAGTCGCAGAATGGGGAATAATTGGGAGAAAATAACCGGCCCAAACCTTCACCTAAATCATAGAAGAAAAAACTAAAAAGCAAAACCAGACAATACAAACTTCTTTTAGGATATGAAATTTCCATCTAGCTTGTGGCTAAACAGTTTCAAGTAAGAACTTATGGCTAGACTCCTGAACTCAGTTTTAAAGAGATGTCCTGGTTTTAAATTAGGCTGTTCATTTAAGATCCTCTATACAGATTTAGGAAACCTAACTTAAGGCTTTATTCTGAAAAAATATACCTTGGCCTCTTTCATGAATGTATTTTTCTACTCAGAGAGAGAGAGAGAGATGTATGCATCTCTAAAATTTCTGGCATCATGCTTGACTTGTCAGTGAAAAGAATATGTGAGGAGGTTTATGAAAAATAAATCTTTGCATTCCTCTAGCACCTTTCACCTGGGTATCTCAAAGCAGTTTGCTCTGAAGAAGAACCATCTATATAGGGATGTATTTTTAGCCCTGCTCAACCCTAGAGGAAACTGCAGCACAGAGTAGTCTGGTGACTTGTCACAGGTTGTCCTAGTGCCTACAGTGGTTTTTCTGACCTGACCCAAGCTAAGGAGTGCAATCTGTCTGCTCCTCTGTCCTCCCTTCCACTGTCCCTATCACCTTCCTCCTGCTCCCACCCTCGCTGCCGAAATCCAGCGTGGAAGCCCTGTGGGCTGCTGCTCCTGCTGCTCCTGCTGCTCCCTCCCAGCACTTTCCCTTCTGCACACATTTCTTGCACCACATTTTGGAAAATGCAGCCCTGACCCCAAAGGTTTTACAGGGCAGACACAGTTTTATGTGTGGATGAGAGAGACGCAAAGGAAAGCGCTGTCTTGCCAGGACCCCCTTATCACTCTGCTTGTGTGTTTTATGTCTTTCCCTCATTCTTTATCTTTTTTTGTTTGTTTAGATTATATACTCTTCAGGCTGGGGATCCTTCCTCTGCCTTTACAACACCTACCACAGTGTGGCCCTGAAGCTGGTTGGAGCCCTGCGCTGCTACCACAGTACAAACAATAATAAACAAAACCAGGACTGTGAAGAGATTATAATTAGAGCTGTGCAAAACTCAGCAGTTTTGGTTTGCATCGGTTCCTCCCTGCTGAGTCTACACTGTGTTTTGGATTTGAATGCAAAAAAAACCCAAAGCAAAACTCCCAAAGTGCCAAGTGTGGCTGGGTCTAAGCTCAAAATCGTGCACAAACCATGGTGTTTTTCACGGTTCCTGCTTGAAATTTTAAATCTGCCAAGGCTTAGTCCAGGTTTACTGAAAGGTTCTTGAACCTTTGCAGAATGTGAGGGCCAGCAACATTTTTGGTTTCATTGTAATACTCTCAGCTCTACTTAACATACTAATTGCCACACCATGCTGCCCTGTGGCTAACAAGAGTCTTTAATCTTCTCCAGCTGCCAGTGAAGATCCACTCACGAGCACCACATCTGGCTTTCACACAGTATTTCAGATTGCCACATTTGGTGATGCCCAGCTGATGTGGTAAAGAGAGCCATGTCTGAAATCCTGTACTGGGGCATTTGCTCCAACCCAGGGTATTGCACTGGCACCCCCTTCAGCTGAGTGATCCCTTGCCTTGCTCACCCAGGTCCCTGGGGAAGCCCCTCGGAAGGGAAAGGAGGAGCAGGGGCTGGAAGAGCATTTTGGCTGGCAGCACAGATATGCAAGCCTTCTCTATTCCCTCTGTTCCTGTGTTACCTGCAAGCAGTAAAAGAGTAATTTAAGCATGGAGGAGGAGGCATCCATGGCCCTGGGATCCAGACTGGAGGCAGCATGAGAAGTCCTTGCTGTGCTGCACAGCCATCCTGGGCTTTTTCCTGAGTCCAGCAAGGCTGGACTGTGGAGATCTGTAGAACAGGGAGGGCAGGAGGGTGCAGCCACCCTTGCAGCAGCATCAGGGCTTAAGCATATTTTTCATACCAGTTTCAGGGCTGGGCATGCAGTGAAGGAAGCCAAACACAGTGGCCAGACAGCCAAAACCAGAGCCTCAATGTCATGGATTCATGGTGATGGTCATTTTGGGTTTGTACTACTGGTGCAGAAAGACAAGCACCCAGTCACAGCTGGCATTTTTAATATGCATCAAAACACAGAAATGAAAGCTTTCTAAAGTAATTAATTATCAAAAAAATAAATATCTTATTTTCCTTCTCACTGATTACTAGTTCCATATGGGGTTAAACAAGCCTGCTCTAAAGGGACAAGAAACACTGCAGAACAACAAATAACCCAGGCATTTTTAAATATTGCTTAGACATATAGATTATATTGAGTCAGTAAATCAAAGTCATAGTTCATGGTGAGTAAAAGTAAATCAAAGGTTGGACTTGATGGTCTTGGAGGTCTTTTCCCACCTTAATGATTCTATGATTCTGTTATATGTAGATGTGTTGTTAAGCAATTGAATCTATGGGCTTCTCAGTAGTCCCAACTGGTACCTATGTTATTAATGAATTTTAGCTTATTCCTATTTTATTAATGATTTCTATCCTATTGACCTGAAAAATATGACCTGAAAAATATATGCTTTCCCTCATGGCAGAAAGTTGTGTAAAGATCTCCATGGCTTCCCAGTTCTACCTCCAGAACCTCAACAAAGCCAGCAACCCAAAATCTTAATTAAACTCCAGCACTAGTTTAAATTATTTTACTAAATGCTGGGACAGTGAAATCTCACCAGGCCATTCTCATATCCCTACAACTCCGTGTTCATGTTAATACATGTCACTTTTTATTGCTGTACTTTTTCTCTGCAATGCTATATGAAAAAGAAGAAACATAGTAGAGAAAAATTACATATATATATGTTTTTATATATATATATTTATATATATATATACATAACACCCTTCTCCCCAGCAGTATTCCCTGCAGTATAAGGCTAAAGAGCTGTAAAACAGATAGTAGGCATACCTGACTTTTTTTTTTCCCCTTAATTAAAAGTGCAGTGCCCTGCAACAGAAAACTGAAGCAGGTTTCTGCTGACTTAGCATGTGCCTCACAAGGAAGAAATCTATCTGGCAATTATGGCTCTGCATCTCCCGCCCTGTCTCCTGTTGTTTGTGTAAGACACCGGTACTTCTGCCACAGGCTGCTCCTTACAGCTGTCCTGTCAATGCCAGCTTTCATAGGTAATCCATCTAGCTCAGCAGAGTTCAAATAAGACACCTCCCTTTCTTTACTTTAATTAATGCTTTAGTTCAGTCTCTCCCCGGGGATGTAGCCGTGCTGATTTTTCAAAATTCGTGGTTATTTTTCGAGCACAAAAGAAATGGAAAATATCCACCACTGAGATTCTGGATTTGGTACGTCTGCTTTGCTCAGTCTTCTATTCTCAATCAGTGTTTTAAATGCCCATGGACATCTCTTTAGCTACAGAACATATCATGCAATAAATTGTCTAGCTTGGGAAGGAGAAAAAGACAAATCCAGTCAAATTCATTCTTCCTGCCATCTCTTCTGATGTTCTGCACACACAGTATTGCAGCTGTAGCCATTTTATGCACTGATTTATGCTGTCATGGTCCACTTATTGCTCAGACCCTTTCAGGTGCTGAGCAGTCTCAGCTCAAGTCATGAACAGCACCGTTATTTTTCCTGCACTGTTTTGTGGCTTTTGCTGACCTAGGACTGAATGCTGTGGCTTGGTATGACTGAACAGACAGATGGACACCCTCAACATCAGGTCACTGTGACCACAAAACTGGACAAGGCAGTCCAGAGTTCACCCATCCACCATGACTTTTTCAAAAATTCATTAAAAATTTGCAGGTGGCAGTGCTGTTAATCAGGCCTGGTATACACAAGCAAGCTAATAAAATCCATCAAATGACAGATAAGCCAGACAGGCTCAAACCAAATGGTTCAGCAAAGCATGGTTGAGTCAGTAAGAATCAAGACCTGCTACACCTTCAATCAGCACTGTCTGATAATATTTTACTTGCTTTGGGTTTCAGTGTTTTAATGAGGAAACAATGGTGTTTTGTAATCCTCACTGTTTAAATATGTAACACCACGTTGTGCTTCTGTAGCTTCTTCCTCAAATTGCCTCGTGTGTGTTATGCAAGTCTTGCAGCATCGTTCAAAGGGTGTGAGAGTTTCAGTGAACATTTTACATAAAGGTGACCCTGGAGACTTGTCTCATGCCAAGCAGAGAAGAAATAAGGGCAGTTTTCATTCACCCTGTCTAACAGCTCATAGTACAAAGGCACAGTTTTCACTTTCCAAGACCCTTGTGAGTTAGCTTCTATCAAACTTCCTTCCTCTCTTTCACTGAAACAGGGCATATCAAATGAGGGTCCAGGCACAGGTTCCCTTGGAACAATGCAAGGCATGTTGTAGGCTTGGCTTTTCTGACATCAGCACAAATCTGCACACAGACCATCTCCTTATTTTGCTACAGGGTTTGGCTAAAATGCTAGGATGGTTCTTTCACTGAGCTGAAAATATAGGCCCAGAGAGTGGCCTCCCAGTGGCACCTCTGATCTCTAGTCAATCATCCTTTTGCTTCCTGATTACTTTTTTCTTCCTGGCATGACCACCATGCCACACTTCCAGCCTCATTCTGCCACTTCCATGTCAATTCTCAAAGAGCCAACAATAGGCAAAGGCAAAGGACCACCACCATCTTCTCTCCCCTTGTCCTCTTCCAACAGTGACTGGTCTTTTTCCAATACAGCTTCCTTCCTTTCTGCAGCCAGCATTTCAGTCCCCATACAACATTACTCTTGCCTTTTGTAGGTCTGTGTCTTCTGTTTTGTACCAAGATTCAAACCTCTCCAGTTTCAAGTGTTTTCATGTCAGAAAGATAAGAAATGGCAGATTATTTGACCCATGTGTTTAACAAATATTGATGAGGCTTATCCAGAAGTGACTTGTTGTCAATGAAAGAAGGCTGTGCTGGGGTGTAGACTGGATCCTGGGTTTCTGAGGTACTGGTTGAGTCCTACAAGAACTGCCTGGAACATTTCTAGTACCTACATGTCTTGCTATCTAGATCGCCATCACCATAATGCCTGTGCTCCTCCCAATAACAACACTCCCTCTCTCCCTCTCACTTTGCCTTTCTTGCCAACCTATAAGTGAAGATGGGCTGATAATCTGAAGCGAGGCTTTGTGTGTGTGTGAGTGTCAATGGAGGGCAGCTGTGTATCAACACCTGTGACAAAGCATATGAATGTTCCCTCCTCATACACAACCCATCAGCTGTGCTAGGTGGATGCTACCTGAACTACATGTCAGGTCAGTAGGGCTGGGTTAAGGGAATTCTGCCTCTGATTTCAGTATTAGTAAGTAATCCTTGCAACTCAGCTGGAAAGGAACAACGAGCTGCCACACAGCCCAGAGTGTCCTCCCGCTTACAGGAACTAGTGAACCCTATCTAGCCACAAGGCTGGTGTGGTTTAGATGTTGTTCTTACAGAGGAGATTTAATTGAGCTTTAAAAAGCCAAAGTAAAGGCAACACAACCAGAGCGTAGAAGGCTTGACACCATCTCTTCAAAGGGTTAGGTGAGATGCAAACACCAAGTTCATCACACCCATCTAATCTGCTGAGTTAGTGCACCCATCTAGTGAAAGGCTAAGGTCACTTCTTTCTCCATGCTCTTTTGGCACTATTTAAATATTCCATGCTGCTTTTTCTTTTTATTGTTTCTCTCTGTCCAGTATTGTTTAGAGATTTAAAAATTAAATTAATCAGCATCTTGGAGCATAAGTTCCAGGGCCGCTTTATTGTGAAATTACAGTGTGACTCACAGAGGCTGCAGATCCACCTTTGAGGCTGGACTGGCTTTGTTATTTTTGTCTGTTGTTTCTTTCCACACTGGTTTTGCAGCAGGACTTGTAGGCACACAATGAAATGAGCTGAGAAATGGCAGTGCGTCATCCCGGGTGTGGCTGAGGAGCGATGTCGCAAAGAGAGATGGCAAGATTACAGGGAGGATCTGAGCAGGATCTGCAGGAGGGTGAAGAACAAAACTTCCTGCAACAATAAAAATAACCATTTATGTATGTAAATAGGAGACAGAGAGTTCTGCAAAGTCGAATTTGCCTACTGGGGGAAAATCAGGGGAAAAAACCCAAAACATTTCAAAGCATTGGCTGCAGACACAAAGACTGACAGGTGCATATACAAATAGCTAAAATGAGACAAACTCTCACAATAGTTCCAACACAGCCAGCAGCTGAGTGCTGTTGCAGAATGGCAGCTGTGGGAAGTTACTGTTGTGTCTACTCAAAGAGTGGCATCACTTGAATTTCTGTGAGCAGTAGAAATTATGCTGCCTGGTTTCCTGTGACTCTGCATTTTGTGGTTGATTATCCAAGGCTAATAAGGGGCAAGAGCTGAATAAAGCTTTTCCTGTGGTCAGGGCATCCTGTGTGGATTCTCCAGGGTCTAATAATACAGTTCACCTTCCTCTTCTGCCCTTTCTTCACTGAGGCACTAATTTGGATGTCTGTCTTCTGCACAAGTGCCAGACCTTCTGAAATCTGTCTGAACTTTTTATCTTTAAGGACTCTCTGGCAAATGTCTGAAGTTGGCCAGCTTACTTCAAAGCTGCTGTGGCAACATATACACAGATACACCATCAGCTAAACCTTATTTGTTTAGGAAGCAAGGATTCATTTTTTAAAAATAAATCACACCTTCCCCAAAGCAGTAACACATAATCTGCGTGCTGACCAGGCCTGCTTTAGAAACCCTGGGCTCAACTCTTGATAGTTGCTTAGTAATTAAGCAAAAGGCATCTTACACCAGAAGCAGCAACCACAGACACAGGTCTTTCTGTGGGGGTTCATCAGTGCAACTGTGGCATGGGAAATATAAAAATATCCTGCTCATTGAAAGGGTACCGACGGGAAACACCCCAGGAACAAAGTGAAGGGGGATAGACTTTTGTGTTTTCATTTAAACAGGAAAGGTAGATGGAAAGCAAAATAAATGAAGCTATACTTAAAATAAAGATCACTATATTCTAGGTCAACAAAGGTTGTAACACCTGACCTAAGAATGGGTGGGGATGTTTGGGATAAAGGAAGGGAGGCCTGGAAAATTGTGGAGTTATCTAGATAAGTTTCACGGAATGAAAATAAACAACTGATATCTGCCAAGGGGTACATGGAATAAGTCAAACCAGACAGCCTGGTGGTTTATATATTTTTTGGTGTTCATGAAGAATTGGGTCTGCCAGAACAACAGGCTGTGGTGGAAGTGGGCTTTATTCAGCTTCTTCTCTGTACCTGTTTACCTGACCTTCGAGGTCACTGGCAAAAGCTCCCCTGGACTGAAGCTGGTCTACCTGTGCTGTTTGCCCCCTCAGCAGAATGAGGTGACGAGCTGCTCAGCTCAGTGCTGGGGCAGGGAGTGCTGGCAGTTGGCTCTGAGACACTGACGTACCAGTCAGATGCTTCCCTGCGTACGTGCCACCTGGCAGTGGTGCTTTGGGAATACAGCATCATCTTAGAATGGAGGCCAATTCCAAATCTGTTGCAACTCATCCCAAAAACAGTCAGTTAATGGGAGCCTGTTCATCAAAGCCCTCTTGTTGTTTGAGAGACACAAGCTGCTAGTTCTCTGCTAATAACGAATGTCAAAGTAATTTCAAGAAGAATATCGTGATAGATGACAATTATTACTCCTCAGAGACTTGAAAAATAGTGGTGTAGACGTATCTCTGGGCGTATGTGTTTAGGAGTACTTTAGAAGACTCCAGAAACTTATCCTAAAGGTATAGTCCTGCAAGCTGTTGACCATTCTGGCTCCACTCCAGCAAAGCACTTAAATATTTGATGAACTCAGCAAGACTCTTCACACGCTTCAAGCTAACACATCCCATGAGCACGTTGTTGGACCAGGCTCAGAGGCCACACTGGAGCCACACCTTTCACAGCAGAAATCTCCCTGAGCTAGCTGCAGTTTCTGTGGCTGGTGTGGCCATTTGCTTCCTCACAGACAACTACCAACGGGCTTTATCAACACTGGTATTGTCTGGCCTTGCTGAAGGGAAAAAAAATTTCTGTGGATTCAGCATTTCACCTCAGTGAAATTTCTCTAACAGGACAAGCAAGGTGAGAGGGAGGCAGTTTTGCCTGCAGTGCTGTAGAGAATAGATTTCCCTTCCTAGAATCAGCAGTCTCTGGACAGCAATAAATCCACATGCTAAAAAATAAAGCTATTCCTAAAATAAACAATTCAGGCTTCGAACTGTACAATAGGCAATTAGTTTGAATAATTGGGTGTAACCCTAGGCAGAGTGAAGCTACAAGACCAGATGTGCATCTAAAGCTACACATAGGCTTTACAGGATCTAATCAAATCAGTCCACCATCTGGGATGAGAAGAAAAATTGTCTGACAGACCTGGTCAATATGAGGAAATGGCACAAATTTCTGGATAACGAGCTTAAGCTAAATCAGTATGTCACAGGAGTCAGAAATGGAAGCATCCATAAAATGGATTGCACTAGTTCAACGAAATCACATCTGATTTTGCTAAATTAATACCATTTTCCCCTACAAAATAGACCTTAGGTGACCTATCACAAATAACAAGCTGGGAATACTCAGAAACAAGTACATGCAGGTAGAGTAGCTCATGGCAGACTAAGGTTCATATACATTCTCCTATCCATACAAAATAAATCCTTTTCCAAGCAGTTGGTGTTAAAGCCCTGCAATCAGTTGTTAATAAGTCAGAGCTGCAGTGAGTGGATCCTGCTTCATTATAGGTACTTAGGCAGCCAGGAGCTGCAGCAAAGGCTGGAAACAGAGGGAATGGCCTGCATGGTGGTAAATCTCAGAGCTCAGTGCTGGGTCACTGCTACAGAAGGAGTATTTAGTGGGGCTGAGCTGAGCACTCTGGTGGTTTGGAAACCTTGGGCTGGGATACTGTGTTTGCATGGCCACAGTAGCTCTGGTTGACTTTGTGGTGTCAGCTGGAAAATACCACAACACCAAGCAGAGACCCTGGGAATGTCCTTGTTCACCTCCTGTGTTCCACTGGGCTTTGCTGGTTCTTGGGTTCACAGTTTAGGGTGGGATGAGGGCTGCATGTCAAGGAGAAGAAGTCTGGATGTCTTGTGGGGCTTCCACAACCAAAGCAGCCATCGTACAGTGGTTCCAATAGCAGGGGATGGGGCTCAACCACGCAGTCTCTTCCATCCTCTGCTCCTGCTATGACACCTTGGGCTGTCCTGTGGGCACAGCTTCATAGCTTTCTGCACTTGACTGAGGCAAACAGGAAGCCAAAGCCAATCCAGCTTAAGCAAAAGCAGAACTTGCTGTTGCTCCATGACATTTTGATTAGCAACACAAATTGAGCTGTCTTCTCTCCCTCCTCCGTTTCGTGCTGCATCCCTGGTACCAGCAGCCCAGACATGTACACGAAGGCTGTACAGCTCAGCCACGTTGATCAGCCCATGCAGGACTGCTCCAGGGGGGGACAGAGCAGAGCCTTAAGGAGGTGACAGCAACTTTATTTGATTTATGGGGTATAGCTTTTGACACAAAGCTTCACTGACTTAGCAACATATGAGCGTGTTTGTGGGTTTACAGATTTACTCCAGTGCTCCAGCAGACCATCTTCCCCTTCTGACACTCCTCTGGAAATAGTTCATGGCAGTGTGTTGTGCACATAATTGATACTGGCTTTCCCAGCCTCCAGAAATCATAATAAAAAGATAGACAAAACCTGGGGGGAGGGATTTTTCTGACCCAAAGTGAGAGGATTTGGGGAAGACCATGTGACTACTCCAACTGAGTTTTCCACACATGCATTTTGTTTACGGTCTGTGTGTGCAAAACATGTTAGAAAAAAAGCTCTCAGGGAAGTTAGGAATCTGTCCAGCATGTGGCAAATCCCCAGCATGACCCAGCCCTCCTCCTCCATCCTGCTGCCAGTCCTAGGATCCTTCTACACAAGGCATTTCTGCAGCAGGAGAAAACCAAGGTAAAAAGAGGTGTTTAGGGAACATCAGCTTTCACAAACAGAGGCTCTAATGTATCCTCAAACAGCACATAGGTGTTGAAAGCCAACTTGGTGCTCAAGGTGAAGGGCAGGGACACCTTGTGTCTCATGGGTTGAGTGACTTCATGGCTTGCTGTGACTCACTAGAGCTGGTTGCAGGGCATTCTCTTTGTCTAACAGTCCTGCGTGTCACCACGGAGTCCAGTCCACTTTCCCAGAGGGATGGAGGGCGTGAGGGGGTGGTGAGGAGATGTTAGAATGAATACCCATTTCAACACTCCTTCAGCTCACCTCACAGTCCCAACAACAGCAGTGTAATATTTTAAACTGCTTTTGCAAGTCTCCTCTCTGCAGAGCAGTTGAAAGGACATAAGACCATTTTAACAATTTTACAGATCATCTCCAGAGCACTGCTGTGGTGTGGGAGAACAGAAGTTTTGTGGCCATTTGCACATGGACAGCTGCCAAACTCACCTGTCTCCACCGAGCCTTCTAGGGCCATATCACATCTCTCTGGAAACTCTGCAGCAATCTCTGGATGGCTTCTCACTTTACTCATCTTAAAAACATGTTGCTCAATTTAACCCTTCGTCAGCACACTTGCCTGGGTGTGTTACTCCAGACAGGCAACTCCTTCTGTTTGGGCTTAAGGAAAGTAATTGCTGCTAAGTGGGTTTGGAGAAACCAGGACCGTCCTATGAAAACAACTTCACCCATGTGAAAATGATTCTAACCCTGCAAGTCATCCTGCTGACTTCAGTCAAACCTTGAAGTGTCCTAATCACAGTTAAGCAGCCTCCAAATTTGACCCTTTTTCAATACTCTCCCACTGAACAAGGTGCTTAAGAATTTTTCTTTCTGACTAAAGTTTTACTAGTCTAGTTGCATATTTGCGAGTAAGGTATACTTTAGAATATCTGAAGCCAGAAAGTGGTGGCTTGAGCCTGTGCATAAAATACAAAGCCAAGAATTAGAAGAGATCTGCCACTGACCACACTTTCTTATGGTTCACTTAATTTTGCAGAGTTGTGCTTCTGATCTCAGAAATTATCATTAAAACCCTCACATGTGTATGGTTGACACAGAAAAACTCTGAAGTTTTATTTGTTGACATTCAGGAAATATTTGTTGATCCTCATGTGGAAGGTGTGACAGAAGTGTAGTGTAATCTACTCCCTTATGTACGAATTTCTCATTTTCCATCCCTACAGATGAATATTTATGTTCTCCACCCTCCTCTTCTCCTGGAAAGGAAAGTGCATAAAATTATTCCCCATCACATTCTTTCACTCAGTTGGCAAAATACAGAGATATACAGCAAGTTTAAATGACATGGAATATGCAGGCATAGCTTATCTAAGATCAAGCCTGCAGATCAAAATCAACAAAGCATCACAAAAGAAAGCCCCAAAAGATCTTTTGTCTACCTGATCCCATTTCCCTGCCTACACCTCTTTTTAGCCTATTGCAAAATATTCTACTTTAGTTTCTGCTCTGCAGCAACATTTCTGCTTAAGAAAGATTCTGTTGAGTCATTACCAGCATCAGCCAAACAGGCTTTTCAAGAATGGAGGGGAAAATAAAGGCTGTGGTTTTTAAATTAATTCCATGCTGCTTAACTCTTAAACCACTAGTGACTTCCAGACTTCCAACCCAGTTAATGCGGAGCAGAATATGTAGCTGATGTGCCCGAGATGAGAGCACTGTCAGTGCCTCTGGGGGTGATCGACTCAGGCAGTGCCAGCCACACACCTGAAGACACTGGGGCAGAAACCGTAGTGAAGGGTTCTGTGCTGTCTAACCTGTGTCCTAAATACTCCCCTCTTGCTGCTTGAAAGCACTCACACCACACCCACAGCAAGTCAGAGGCAGGGAGAGGAGCTTTTCTGCTAGAAGATAGCAATCACAAAAGTAGAAATGGAAAAGAGACCAGCACATCTCTTCCCTCTGTGATGTAGGAGGGATACTCCAGCCCTCCTTCCCCCAGCAGGTTGTATATAGGAGAGAGCAGCGGTTGCCAAAAAGATACAGCTTGAATAAGTTCCTGGTACCCTGGGGTTTGAGAGGCCCCCAGGGGAGCTGACACTTGGAGTGAGAAAAGACAGAGGAGGCAAAAGCGGATAAGGTGATTTTCTTTGCCTCAGTTTTTGAAGCAATCTCAGCCTGCTAAACTTTCAGTCCCTGCTGCCAATGGCTATTTCCAAAGTTATCTTTGAATGGAAAAAGGCTGGAATCCTTCTCTCTCTCTCATTCTCTCTGTCTCCCTTTTTAATGAAAGCTCAGTTCAGATCTGATATCACTCTAAAAGGTTTGCTATCAAAGTTTATTGGACCCACTGGGACAGATCACAGTTTGCAGAGGCTCATAGTTTCATGGCAGATAACTGTAAAGTGAACCATTCAATGTTCTTCAAAATGCTCATTTTTCTAGGGCTCATCTATAACACAAAGCTGCACTGTATTCAAGCATCATTAGAAGCAATCCCAGTTGATTACATGATGCTGGCCATAGTTTTTACCTTTGAAGCAAAGTAAGGCAGTCAGCAGCCCCCAGCCTCTCCTACTGGGTGATGCTAAGGCAAGTGAGGTGCCATTTGCAGTGAATTAGCTAATGCCTGCTGTGTGCTCCTAGACAAGGTCAGAACTTTTTTAAAAAGCAGTAGGAAGTATGAGAGCAGTGTCCCTTTAAAAAATCCAGACTTGCCTTTCCCTGCTTATTAATAATAATAACAGCTAGGAAAGACTCCTCTACCTAGGGACTGTGCCTGAGAAATTTCAGCTGGAAGGCAAAGAAATGAGAGGAGGGATTAGCACCTCCAGCTTCCTATAGAATGGTTGTTCTTTTTTTTTTTTTTCTATTTTTTTTTAATGAAGTCATTGGTATTATTATGTGGTTTTTAGTAGGCTATCCTCCTCAAAATGCATGGGAATAAACACCATATCTGGTAGGATCTCTGACTGTAACATGTATCACAGAGGCATCTATTTACAGTGTGAAGGGAGGAGAGCTGTTTCATTTCCCAAGACAGTAATGGAAAGCATGATGTCCTACAACCAAGGGTGGTGAAGACTGACAGAGGTACTGGGAAAAAAACATTCACAGTAAACTGAAGAGTGAAAGAGAGTTTCAGGGCAGATATTTGCATGATGCATCATCAACAACCCTGGGAAAAGGCTGAGAGACAAAATGGTTGATTCAAGCGGTGAAGTCCTTGAGCCAGCAACGTCCTGTCCTTCTGCTGCCACTTCACAGGGCTTCACACCTTTCCCTGTGACTTCTTAGTGTCATTTGGTCCAGAGCAGGAAGCCAGACAAAGCTCAGAGGAGCTGCTGGTACTCAGGTGCCCATGCTCCCTGCCAGGCTTTATCCATCCAGAGCTTTTGGCCTATGAATGTTTCTCACCAGAAGCATGTGCAACCATTTGATAACTCGTCTGCTTTCTGATTCCTTAACAGGTCATGCAGATGGACCAGAAGCTAGATGACATCCTGAACACACTCCAGGCTCAGCTGGGGGATCAGCCACAGGCACAGATGCCAGGGCCAGCAACCCCACCTGTCAGACATCTACAGGCAACCTCAGATTCCCCCCCAGTGAACCGGAAAATTTGAAAGCTGGTGCAGAGCCACGTGTCACCCTCTCATTCTTTTACATCCAGTTATTTTTAAGTCTTGGTGTCTTCAGCTGTGTCATCAGCAAAATTAAATATTCTGCTGTAGGAGATTAAATTAAAAAAAAACAAAACACACCAAAAAAAAAAGGCGAAGAAACAGCAAGAAGCCAGTCACAACCTTAGGAGAGCACAACGTTTTGCACCTGTTTTATCAGCTGACCTCTGCCAGCCCACGGCGGTCCCATTCAGATAGGCTGAGCACACAAGCACAGGGCACCGCTGTCGAGGCAGGCATCCCAGGGAGGGTTAGGATGACCCATTTGTGGCCATGGATGGGGAAAAGAACTGTTCTTTTGGCATTTAATCGGTAAGTTTAATGCTCACAGCATGCCCAAAAGGGGGAAAAGAGCCAGCATTTGAACATGAAACAAATGGAAATCAGTGAACAGGAAAATTAAACAGCATGTTTTGACTTCTACCAAGCAGTGAGGATCATAAGAAGGGCAGATTTATATGCTAGTGTGAATGACAAAGTAAAGACAACAGGCTACTGATTAACAATATGGAAGTGTACGCAGGCTGGTTGACATATGAAAGACTGAAGCAAAGACTTCAGCTAATTAAAGCAAAGGGTTGCAAATGAGATGAGAAGCATGTTGCAACAGACAGGCAAGAGAGATAGTATCTGCGTAGGCTCATGCACAAGAACACTGTAATAGCTATCAGCTATGCTCATGACTGTTATGCAAAATGTTCTCAAGATTTTACCTTTATTCAGCAGAGGTTGTTGACTTCAGTTGCCTTAATTTTAACATAAGAAACCTGTATGGTAATTGGCTGTGAACTATCTGTAAAGCTGGGTTCAAGCCACTGAGTAGCAGGGTGCTGCAGGAGGGCTGCAGCTGTGGCTGAGAGTGGCAGGGTTTCTTAAAGAAAACAGAAAAGCACAGCCTGTTGATGAAAGTTAATCGCTGTTTAAATAAACTGCTGTATATAATTTTAAATGAGAGATTTATTTTTTTTTTGCCTTGTAATCTGGTTGTAAATCGAGTGCATATGCTGGCTGATGTAGTGCTGTTGAAGAATACACGGTCCAGGTAGGTCGGCTCGCAAACTGCAGATTGAGATGCAGCTCCGGGTGGGAGGCCGTGAACTGCCAACCTTTGGGATAACAAGGTGGGTGATGCCAGCCAGAGGGATGGACAGGGAGATGGAGGCAGGAGACGAAGGCCGGGGAGGAAGAGCGAGACTGAGTACGGGTAGACTGTGAGGGTATAAAAGCCCAGGGGTTCTTTTGTTGCGGGTCCTCCTCGGAGGCACCAGCTCGGGCTGTTTCTGTGTTAATGTGCCGTGAATAGATGGCTTTATGGAACCAGACTATGCTATGGGAAACCCTGGGGTAGAACCGGTGAGCAAACCTGGTCTGACTGTGTGATGGGGTGTGTGGGGAGCCAAGCAGCGACCCGTCGGTCACTGGAGCCGCCCGTGGTCCCAGCAGTGAAAGTCTCTCACCTTGGGACTGTGACTGCCAGAGAGTCTGGGAATGGTCAGACTGGGAAGTTTCCTTAACATTGACACCGTGAAACGGATCTTACCCAACACTTCAGAAAAGGGACAGTACAACACTGTTGCTAAACACCTAAACAATAAACCTTGCTAACAAGGGTGCAGCGTTATTTACTCGAGTCTTTTTAATATATTTGCATAACCAACAATTTGAATGAGCAGGAGTCTGCAGAGCAAAGACCTGATTCCTGGGAAATCCTAAATATATTCTACTCCCAGTCATATCCATGAAAGCAAAGCCTGCACTGCATTTAAAAGCAACCTGAAAGACTGGTCCCTTAAATAAGCATTTATTTGGACAAATGAGCGGTCCAATTCAATGTAATCAAATTAGTTTCTAACTATTACCTGTCCCTTTAAAACTCTTTCCCAGGTTTGTGTGTCTGGGAATTCAAGCTCAGAAAGAGCACAGTGAGACTGATTCCAATCTTTAGATTGCAGGCGGGTCTTAGACAGAATATTAATGATGTGTGAGAGGCAATAAAAAAAAAAAAAATGTGGTTTTAATTAAATCAGCTGACAAGCTGCCGTTCCATCTTGTCTGAGTACTACAGAGTTACTGAACATGACCAAATACAGCATGTAACATGGGAAAATAGTAAATAATCACTGTCAGAGTGTTGAGTTGCTCCTGGTTTTCAGTCAGGGTCATGAGCTTCTGCAACGGTCCTTCATAAAACCTCCCTGACTCTGGCCAGTCAGAGTTAAATGGACAACTGGACACCAAAGGTAAGCATTGTTTCATCAGTCATGGGTAGAAAAAAATCTCCCTGAAGATTCCACAGAGTTTCAGAAGATGAGCAGTTCAGCTTTCAGCGGAAGGGCTCAAGGACTGCTGCGGCCAACACAAGGTGGCACTTCCTTCTGGTACACTACAGATATTTGTGGGAGGGGTATATCTGGTGGACCAAGGAATACAACAGTATTTTACTTACTACTGAGCCTCAACAGTAGTGATCAGGCACTATTCATATATAGTAACACCTACTACTCTGAAGTGCCTGGAAAATCCAGTTAAATTGAAAACCAGTAGTCTCAGCTGCAGAAAGTGTCAGAAGGGATGAAGGGGTAGGAGGAAAAGATAAAGAAGCACACAATGGTCCCTTCAGAAAACTAGAATGTGTGTCAGTGTGTGTGTGTGTGTTTGTGCACGTGTCTGGTTTTTTTAGGCACAAGCCAAGGCTTCTCCAGCAGTGAGGCCAGAGCCTGAGCCTTTAAAGGTTTTGAAATCCAGCAGTGCTGGCCATACATCTGGTGCTGTGGACACCACAGTGTGGCAGAACACGTTCAGACAGTACAACCACAGCAATCCCTATTGCTAAAATCAAGAGATAAGGGTGTGGCCTGAACAAATTGCAGTGAGGAAGGAAGAAGACTGGTGGGAGGCACCCCTTTTCACACCATATGATGAGATTAATGGTAAAAAAATAAAAGCAACATACATTAGCCATACTTAAACAAATCTCTACACCCACAGCAAAGACAAGAGTTGCCATCTAGCAAAATCTTTCTGATTGCCCACGGGTAAAAGTATACAGAAGTACCACTGATGTGGTCACCTGGCCTTCCTGACCCCTCTTGTGAGCAAAGATGGTTTTGTATAGTGAGCAAACTGCATAGTAGCACATTTACCCTTGCCTTTGTTGGACTTTATGAGGTTCCCATAGGCTCACTCCTCAAGGCATCCCTTCCCTCAAGCCTATCAGCTGCACTGCTCAGCCTGCTGTCATCTGCAAACCTGCCCAGGGTGCACTTGATCCCACTGTCTGGGGCACCTAATGAAGATATTAGTGTTTGTCCCAGTACAGACCCTTAAAGGACATCACTCATCACTGGTTTCCATTTTGCAATTGATCTGTTAACTGAAACCCTTTGGATGCAACCATCCAAACAATTCCTTATCTGTGTAATATTCCATCCATATCTCTCCAATTATGAGGAAAGATTGTCATGGAGGAGTCTATCAAAGGCCTTAGAGGAGTCTGGGTAAATGGCATCAGTTGTCACTCTGTTGTAGAAGACCACTAGCTTAGTCAGGCATGACTTGCCCTTGCTGAGGCCATGTTTGCTCTCTCTAATCACCTCCTTGTTCTCCATATGATTCAACATAACTGCTAGGAGGATCTGTTCTGTGATCTTGCTGGGCACTAAGGTGAGTCCCCAGGATCCTCCTCGTAACCCCCTGTAAAACTGAGTGTGATATCAAGCCTTGCCCCTTGGTGGTGGCTCTAATACAAACCAAAATTACAGAATTACAAATTGCCAGGGAAATCCACGTGTGTGTTTTTATCTCCATTTTTACTAACATTAGTGCACTGATGTTTGTCCCTCCTTGATGGGAGTCCAGCTGCTGACCAGGGTTCATTCATCAAGCTCACTCCTGCAGCACCTCTTCTCACAGCAGTAAAATGGTAACAATTCCATGAAGTAATATGGCCAATGAAATTATCAGCTCCAGGCAGCTAGGTCTGCAATGGTCCCATGTTGTCCTTTGATTCAGAACAGAGGCATAAGACCAAGCAGTCAAGGTCTCTCAAGGCCACAGTATCAGCAGGATACTGTCAGGAATGCAGTTTACCAATGCATCAAAAGACATGAGTACAGGAGATCAAGTAAAGATTAATATTTATTTTCAAAAAGATCACCTGGGTTTCTACCTGATCCAATTTCACTGTGGAAGATACAGGGTGTCCTCCCTTACCAGAGACATTGACACCAACCAAAACAAGATTTTCCACATTCCTTTTAATAATGCATGGCATCCTGAAGTCTGTGTCTGCCTATGATGATGCAAGATGCTCAGAAGTTATTACAACAAAACCTGAGGGGATTATTTTCTCATTTCCATAATTACACAATCAGTAATAATATCACAAACCAATCTTATCTCAAAACGTGTACTCGAATCTTTAATGATTATATTTCTTAAGTGTTGCGTGGGATTAAAGTCCTGTGTATGATAAGGCTGCAGCAGTGAGAGAGATGAACAGTTCAGCTTTCATCAGCTGTGGGCTTTCATTCCTGAGAAAAGGTAACTGTGCCCCCAAAACAGATGATATGGGTTACAGATTAGAAATCTACTGCCTCGTCTGAACACTCTCTTTATTTTTGAAGAGCAAAAAGCGAGAGAAGACTGTCCAGACACAGCTGTCCATTTCAGAGTGGGTCTGTCCAGCAGCCCTGCATGTTTTCTATCCAACTAACTTGCCCTGATACCTGGTATCACCTGTGCTGGAATTCCCTCCAATCTCTGTAGGGCCATGATAACTAAATTCCCAGCTCACCAGCTAGAGACTAAATTCCCAGCTCACTAGACTGAGCAGAATTCTTCTGGTGCCTCTTCTCTTCTCATGGTGTTTCAAACCTCAGCCCTGAAGGGTCTGTACTCACAAATAAATTTAGGCTACAATGAGAAGTTTTGCCAAAACGCTTACTATGTTGTGTTTAGCACTCATTATGGTTTGCAGCAGCTCCCAAATGACTCTCTAAAAGTACAATGTCTCTGCTTGGGTTCCTGGCTGAAAACCCGTTTGTCTTGGGGTTTGGAATTGGCACATGTGGGTTTGTGAACAGAATTTTTACTCATCATTATGCTGTTTGATCTCTCCCTGGGTTGGGTGGAACTGTGTACAAGGGACTGACCTGACATAAGCAGTTAGGGGAAGGGGATGTTTGAATTCTGTGATTAATGTAACTGCTGTGTCTTGTCTGTCTGATCAGACAGGCAAAGGTTGTTCTTTGTTCAACCAAAGAATCATAATTTTCAAGAACACGCAGCTTTTCTTCTTTACTGCCATGTGCCTTGGATTGTGCCTTGGATTGTCAGGTCTGTTGTTAGGAGAGCTTAAGCACAGCCAAACAGCCCAGTAGCATTTTAAACGTTTACCTAAGGACCAAGCTACAAAGAAGCAATATGTCCCCAGTGTTTCAAATTCCCCAAAAAGGTCTGAGAGGCTGTTTTCTTTGCCAAAAGAGGAAAGAAATGCTCGACAAAGCAGGCCCTGAGAGATGGAAATGCTTACAGCAGCATAAGCACTACCCTGGGTGTACATGAGTTCTGCTTGCTGCCAAGATATTCGGAGTCCTTGAGAAGCAGAAGAGGCAGGAGCAGGCTCTGGCCACATCTCCTGGCCTCTGCTTTGTCCAGTGAGCAGTGATTTGCTTAAGGCTAGCCCAGCTCACAGTTCAGTCATCTCTGACACCACGGGTGATGTGACAGCAGGCAAAGGCAGCGTGTCAGTCCCTCTCAGCCTACAGCCTGCCCTGTGCCATTATCCTGCAGTGTAACAGGAATTTCCTCTGCTCCTGAAGGTTGGTGACCTGGGAGACTTCATAAGTAGGTTTTGAGTTTTGATCCAAATGACTCCAGTCCTACTTATGGAGAGAAGCTCATAGGATTTCTGGCACAGAGATAGATCCATCCCATGCCTGGTCACTGGGACCCTTCAAGTAGCCTAATGTTTGTGGTGGCTGGGGTTTATAACATGGTGAGGGGGAAGGGGGAACACTCATGCATTATTCCTGTAGCAAAAGAACAATTGCCTGATGCAGTGTCCTCATTCTTTTTGTTTTCTTTGCTGAGAATGTTCCCCTTTCTGAAACATGAAACAGCTCATTTCTTCCAACCTAAACAAATGATCCTGCCAGCTACTGATTTTTTTTCCTCCTTTCTACTTCTAATGGTTGGTATTTTAAGTACAAGTTTCCATTTGTTTGATAGCAGGTCAGGAGGCCAAGAAGAGCTAGGGACAGCTCCTGTGACACATCAGTACTGGGCCAAACTCTTCAGTTTGGCTACAACATGAGTGTCATCACTCTTGGATTCCGCCAACCCCTCTGGCCATCTCCCAGGAGGCTGCTGCTTTGGCTGGAGGCTAGCAGAGTGTGAAAAGAGACCAACAAAGTCTCCATTCCCAGAGCCACCTACGTCCCTTTTACTGTCCTGGTGCATCCTCTCCTCTGTTATCATGTTTTCCCACACACAACAGTCCAGTTAAGCCCATCTTCCAGATAAGGGAGGCTATTGCATTAGGAAAGCTAGCAATAAACTTCAGCATCAAACAAGATCTGGTCCAAAGGGCTGCAGCACACAGGCTACAGTCATTCCTTTCCACAGGTTTACAGGGAAAAGCATTAGAAGCAAGAATGAGAATTTCTGCAACTCAGACCACCGAGAGATTTTGTACTTGATGGGTCTGTGCTCAAAGCAGGCTGAATTCAGTGCAGGTATGAATCTAATGGAGCCACATACTTACACCACAGATGAATTTGGCTTGATCTCTCTTCCCATGTGTCTGAATAAACAGTTGGTAGGTTAAAAAAACCCCCCTGGTTTCACTATCCTTACTAGAGATCTGAGTTAGAGTTAAAATTTTCCAGTGGCCTGGAAAACCCATATATTACAATGGCAGATGGTATTTTTCACCACAGCAAATGCATGTTTGGACACAGAGACAGAGCTGATGGAGGTGCCCAGTGACTGATCTGTTTTACAAATGGCAATTATATTGAGTGGCTTCTCAGATCCCTAAGCTTCCCTTTGAGTTTAATGTATGAATGAGCCCAAAGCAAAAAAATTGCAATTGCAGCAAAACTTGCACATTCTGCCTGACTTGGAACAAAGTCTGAGAAGGTTGCTGCGTGTTCAGTGCTGAATAAAAATGGTAAATCACTGAAAAAATGTCCACAATTATCAGGAGGAAAAAAGCTCCCAAATTATTTGGGCCTTGCCCATGTACCCACTTTGCAAAAATAACATTTTCACTGACAACATTTTGCATGAAGCTGAAAATTAAGGTGACAGTGAAGTTGTTGATTAAGCATAAAACCAGCTTATCCCCTTCAAGCATAAATAGCTGAAGGATTGGTTTGTGGCAAGGAATCACCTATGACAATCATGCTCTTTCATGTTCTGGCAGGGAGCTGCTCTGTGTGCTCCCCCCTCCACCCAATCTACTCTCCAGCCTGGGTGAAATCACGTCTTTGGCCTTCAGCAGGCAGTTCTGTTGGAAGTGAATGGTTTGGAGAAGAACTCTGGCCCTGGAGCCTCGGGTTACTGGAAATGAAAGAGCAGGCTGAGGTTGCACAGCTTCTGGTTGCTCCTGACATAATCTGGAGCAGGGAGCAGGTTCAACCAAGAGTCTGAATCACCTGCCAAGTCCATGGTGGTGAAGACAGAGGGAGGTAGGTCAAAGCTGGGAAGTCAAGGCACAGGGTCAGGCTCCAGATCAGTGAGCTGTGTGCTGTGAAAAGCTTAAAACAAAAGAATTATAAAAGTAGCTGGAAAGTTGGAAAAATGCATACAAAAGAGTCAGGGGAATTGGATGAATAAAAAGCTCCCCCCAGGTGCCAGCAAGGTAAACAGTCAAATGGCTTTGCTTTCATAAAGTGCCCTTTTTTTTTTTTTTTTTTTTTTTTAGGCTTTTGGTTCTGTTTTTCTTCTTTATCTCTCCACAGCAGTGGCTGACAGATGACCTTTAAAGCCCGGGAGAGCTGCACCAGCAGGTGATTTACTAACAGCTGTGCCAGTCAGCAAACTGGAAGGGGGCAGAGGTCACCGCCAGCCGGGGCTGCCCGGCCAATTCAAGGGTGGGATTTAATTAAAGAAAGATGCATTACACTTTTTATTGATTTGTGTGCATGCACACGCAAGATTTTTCTTCTTCCCTTGGTTTGTTGTTTTGGGTTTTTTTGTCTCCCATTCCCTGCACCTGAACATTTTATCCTGGATGTGTCAGCCCCGTTGCTTTGTCCCCCGAGGATGCTGCTCCCTGAAATCCCATCTAACACTGGCAGAAGGGCCTGGGAACAGGTGGGGAGGAGACAAGGGGAGGGGAACCAGCAGCTGACAGCATACAGTGTCCCTGCTTGTCCCTCACTATTCATGGGGTGCTGGATGGGTATTTGGGGAGATGCTGGTTTTCTTTTCCTCTCCCCCTGCAGTAAAACTCTGCTCTTCTTCTGTGTTCCATTAGGAGAGGTAGAAAAAAGGCATTAAAAGCACAGGTTTTCTCTAAGATCAAGGACTTGTCCACTAAAGACAGTGGGCATTTTTGGAGCAGCAAAATGCAGAGTAAAAGGATAGTGTAAAAATTCCATGGCTTTGTATTCACAAGCAAGTGTCATTCATTATTTTCACTCATGCACCTCATCCCCTTTTTTTGCCAACTCAGACTTTTATTATAACTATTATTCTGCTGTTATTTTCATCAGATTTTTAAATATATAATATTCATACATAAAAAAACCCTTCTGTTCAAGTTAGAACTAGAAATTAGTGAGTCTTTAAAGACTCAGAGCTACAAATGTGGAAATTCAGGTAAGCAAGCTCAGTACTGAGCAGACTTAAGTCACAACACTTTTCTTAACTGAATCACATTGGGAAAGAGCACCTGCAAATCATGGGACCATTTTTTTTTGAGGACTCAGGAGCAGGAAAGAGAGATCACTTTTCCCAAGAAGCCCAGTGCAGAGGATGCTGACCTGGCTGGGACACAAATAGCACAAGAGGGATGGCCACACACCAAGGGCTTCTGAAAATTAGGCCTCTCAGTAACTTCAAATAAATGAGAAAATCCTTGTGGGGCCTCTCCAGATCTCATCCAAAATTAGGGGAGAGCCTGCATTCTTATTTTGACTGTATTTAGGTATGTGTTGTATCCATTACATTGACTGATTTCATTAGCCTGTAATGGCTGGCTAATAAATTTGTAGTGCACTGCAAGAGCTCTAATTCAGGAAGTCTGTTGTATGAGGATGAGAAATATGCAACCTTAAAAGAAGTACTAAAGGAATTTTTAAGGCAGTATTCTTTTTCTACTTGATTTTCTCAACTTGTGAGTTTGAAATTATAGTGACCATCTTGCCTCACTGCTGCCTGGCTAAGGCCATGGCTTTGAGAAAAGTCTCAGGTTTGCTGGCAAGTGTTTCAGTGATGGACAATCTGCTGTTCTGGTGGTGAAATTAATCATTCACAAAATAAATAAGATTTCATGCCCAAATTTTTTCCAAAGACCTTTTCCAGTTACAGAATCTTACAGGGAAGGATCAGCTAAATTAAGAGTAAATCATCTTGCTTCTTTTCAAAAGTCACTGCCTTTACAGATGTTTCTACTAAATCACTTTGCAGTATTCCCTTCCATGGAGCTTCTGATGACTTTCAATGGAAGGCAGATTTCCTAGGCTTGGTGAGATTTTTTTTTTCTGAACCCTTTCCAATCTTCCAGTCTCTTTTCTCTGAATTGTTGGTCTCTTTCCAAGGTGGTTGTCACAGGTTAGGTGACAGGTTAGGTTTCTATGGACCTGGATGCCTTAGGCACAGCTGCCAAATTTCACTTAAAAGCATTATCTACAGCTAACAATCCTGGGCCCAGGTATCCATCCAGCTGTGATGCACTCAAGTCCTGGTGGGGCTCACATGGCTTCTGCAAAAGGCAAGAAGGGGCAGCCACGTGAACCAAAGACAAAGTAGGTTTCCGAGTAGTCAAGGATCTGTGGGTTCCCATTTCCCTCTCACTCTGGTTTCTACCTTTTTGTTTTTATACCCATACATTGACAGCAGCCATTGTCTATATTCTACAGCCCTAACTTGAGGCACACTCTTCCCAAAAATGGATGTTTTTGGTGTAGCAGACTGGCCTGGAATGTCTAGATCTAAACTAATTACACATCCATCACAGACTTCCCGTCATCCCGCCAAAACTGGGATGCCTGTGTTTGGCTGAGCCTTTCAACACAACCAAGGCATCTGTATGTCCAGTTCCCTTTAAAATGCACGGGAAATAAATATCCAGCATCGCTATGTGGCTTTGAAAATCCCCCTGCAATCTCTAACCCTCACTTCCCATCTGTGAAACAGGAATAACAGCAATTCCTACCCCATATCTGCTTTATCAGTCTTGTCTATGCAGACCACAAATTCTGTGAGACATGAACTGGCTGCTACTAAATATAGGTACAATGTCTAGCATAGTTTTTATTAGAGCCCCTAGGCACAACAGCTCCATAAATATCCATGTTGACTTTTTCCAGATTAAGAACACATCAATGGGAGCTTTGCTTGAGTAAGAACTGCAGGATCTGGCACTAGTGCTCTTAAACCCTAATAGGAATGGGAGAGTCTGAAGCCTCTTCCAGCCTCATTCACTGGTATCAATGCTTTTAATACCAAGTTAGCTGTTGTGACATAAAGGGCATGTTTCTCTTGGTGCTGTTTCTTGGAACTGAAGAGCCCTCCTGAAGTTTTAATTTTCTTTACTGAAAAGCCCTGCTATGGTAAATCATCAACTCACCAAATTTATAGGAGGCACAGCACTTGGTATGTCACGTCCCTGAGCCCAGCCTACTGATTCACTTACTTATGCTTTTGTTCTTTGGCTTTGTAGTTCTCTTGATTTCAGCAACTGTCTATCATTTTCATGTGGCTTGCTGGCTAGAATGCCCCCTACTATTCCAATAATCATTGCCCTGCTAGAGTGTTTATTGCTGACTGAATGGCTGCACAGACTGGTAAAATGACCTGCACTGTATGAATTTTCCCTCAGGTCTCTGGGGCCTCACAATTCTTGAAAGAATGTAAAGGAAGAAAAAAAAAAAAAGCAGCTTAGTTATGGGGAAAGGTCAAAGTCAAGTTTTCCTGCAATAGCAGATTTCTTCACATGCCTCTGATACTGAGCACTCACCACATCACCTTCTATACTCAAAGAGCAGCTGTGAACTTGCCATGAGGTAAGAACTGAGCCAGGTAACGTTTGACAGCCTGTTATGCATCTCTGCATCAAGAGACTATTGCTTAAATTGTATGTGTTCATCTTCTACAAAACATGACCCCTGGATGGGGTCCCAGCACAAGTGACTGCCTGGTTGTTTGAGTTGAGGTTTGTGGTGGGTGCACTGTAAAAAAAAAACAAAAAAAAAAGAGAAAGCAAAACAAAACCCCAAACAAACCACACATACACATAGAAAAAACAGTGACCAATACAAGATAATACATAGATGTGTAAATAACTGTGGGTAGATTTCCAAAACACAGACTCTGCCGAACTTTTATCAGTGGTTTGTTTTCCTTCTGGCTAAGATTCTGAAAAGTGGGTACCTAAAATTAGTCTCTCCCGGGTAAAAGCTTCAAAAGCATCTTAATAACACAGGAATCCAAGTGCCTTGTAGAACACTTCCTAAAGGCTCTGGAAAATCTCAACCCTCCATCCACATCTTTAGTGATATGATTTTTAAATGCTTGGAGCTCACAGTAGCTGCTATTGCAGCCGAGGGTGAGGATTCTTCTGAGAAGCCTGAAGAAGTGGGGCATCCATCACACTTTGTCTCCTGGCCTGATACTTTTCAAAGAATCACACCTAATATGGATTTGCATGTCCAACATGACTCTAAACTTAAGCCACTGGGTTTTTTTTAAATCCTGGAGCCAGTTTCTATGCCATGGATACCACACCAGGGCATTTGTAGTTATGAATCAGACCACAAGTGCTGCTCTTTTTGGGGAAGATTTTACAGCACTGTTATTCCCATATCCACAGCTCATCATTGATGTCAGATGTGCTCCCTCTAGGCCATAGGGGGTATAAAGGGCACCAAATAAACAAGCACAATTTCTTCTCTCATGCAAATTTTATTACAGCTGTATGGGGGGACTGTAAAAGACTTCTGTGTTTAGTTGCTTCTTATGGAAAGAGAATTTTTTCCATAATATTATAAACAAAAATAAATAAAGAAAACAAAAACCAAATTTCACCCTGGAAGAAAGGCCAGAGGACTCCTGGAACAGCTATTTGAGAGCAAGCTGTTCCACACTCCTTATTCTACAAGAGCTCCCCATGCAAAACAGAACAAAAAGCAGTTTTTTCTTGTAGGAGAATTTCCCTTACTGAACAGGGTAGGAGCAGAAATCAATTAGCACAGAAACATCAAGGCCTGGCTGTGTAACTCTGGGGATGTGGTGTGCCTGGCACATGAAGCTGGACCTCTGGGTTTTGATCACACCTAGGGGTGCAGGTCAGCTCCCAAGGCAATGCATCCCTCATCCAGTACATGCTTCAGAAACAGAGGGACCAACACAGCCACAGAAACCATGGCAGATGCCAAGGGAGAAGTGTCTTTGGTAGCTCCCTCCAACCACACTCACAAACTGCTGCTGGGAATGGGAATGGAAACGTAATTGCTGACAAAGAAATCAAAGAGAAGCAGTAAAAAAAGGCAAGGGCAAAGCCTAATTCAATGCAAAACCTCTTCATTTCAGCTAGACCTAAGCAAGCATTTTACTCACTGAATTAAGCCTTGCTCTTGTTTCCATATGGGTCACCTAGAGGTTATGGCTTCCTAATCTCATGTATTGATCTCATGTCTGAGCTGGTTTCAGGATGTATCACATGTCTCTGCACTGCTTGTCAGGCATTTGTTATGATATCAAAATTCATACAGTACCAGTCAGCTTGGCTATATACAGGGTCACACAGTATGTCATCTGTAGTCTCCAAATGAGGTTTTCTGATAAAAAAAAATCTTTATTCACAAGGTGAAAATTCTCCAGGGAAGTAGCCTCTATTGTTAACATTTTCTTTTGCTATTAATATTATTGCCAGTTAGCTATTCACTCTGGAGCAAGTACAATGAAGAAGAGGCACTTGAAGGTCAGAAGGAATCAATATTAATGAAAAGTAAACATACAAGCCAGGGAGGAATCACAAACCCAGCTTGAAACTAATTTGGGTTTTTATTCCAGCAAATATGCATGGTGGCTTTTGCACTGTATTCACAAAGTTCTTGTTTGGAAGTGTTGTTAGGAACTTTTGAACCCACCTTCAGTTTCTAAGCTGCTGTATTGTCAGCCAAACATTTCTGGTTCAGCCAGGGTCCCAGTGCAGTCTTAATTCAAGAAAATGGCAAATTTTCCTTGGGTGTCTCCTAAGGACCCTAGAAAAGACACCAGGCACGTTGCCTGCAGCATCACAAACCCTTTTCTGAGCTGTCCTTCTACTTGTATGCAGAGCATATCTTCCACGTACTGATGTGCCTCATGCCAAATATGGAACAGCAATCAACATCTGTGGAGAGTTCATATTTGGCATGTTTACATGAGTATTTATTCCTCCTTTGTCCTCAAGCAGCAACTACCACACAATGCATTTGGTATGATTAATTGTGGGAATGTTGCTCATCCCAGCATAGCATGACATCTCTAATTACATGACATCTTTCTCTCATTTGTAAGGGAAGAACAAATTTTTGTATCTTGACATGTTTAACATTGTTGGATTGAGCTAGTTATCTTATATGGGCCTTCTCCCTAGTTCTTAGGGTTTACAGATTATGGTTTCACATTAAAATTACATATGCCTTGTTATTGCAGCTGCAAATAGAGGAATCTCCACCACACAAAAGCTGTAAGATGATGCTTCGTTCAGTGAACCAGCAGTTGGCGAGGTTGTTGTAGGCTATTATAATTTATACA
The DNA here is from genome assembly GCA_035041135.1 of Platyrinchus mystaceus. NCBI lineage: Eukaryota > Metazoa > Chordata > Aves > Passeriformes > Tyrannidae > Platyrinchus > Platyrinchus mystaceus. Next base: position 64,792,127 of record JAWWLV010000045.1, read on the forward strand.
GTTATTTGGTAGTTATACAGTTATTTGGTATTTGATTTTCACAATATTTTTTTAAATCTCAGCAGTGGAAAAATTAACACACATTTGCATAGTCTTGCACAAGCTTCAACTGATCAGAAACCTTCCCGGTGGGTGGTGGGATTTGACCCATCTAATTTGAGCCATCTAATTAAAAGTTGGGCATCTAAATTAAGCACTCAGTCACCAGTGACTGACATGGGTGCTTCTTGAGAGACAGCTTACCTTACCTGGAAGTTTACAGCAGGGATTCTTGCACCCTTGCATGTGGGTGCAGAGCAAAGCAAGAAGAAGAGCTGTTGTTCCTAGGCAACCTTGTCAGTAATGGTCATTCCAGATGAGAGGTACAGCACCCATTTCAGATATGAGGAGAGTCTAAGGATTCAATATTTTTGCCCAATTATTAGTTAAAAAAAATGCATCTTCGTAGACCTGCTTCAAAAGTTGCAAATTTTTTATCTTGAGAATTTTTCAAGTGCATTAATGCAAAGATGCATTCAAAAACCTCTTAAAAGAGCTGTGAGATCCAGGCTAAAATTCTCATCCTGCTGGACTCCACAGAACTTTGTACAAAATTAAAGACAACAGACGGCATGAGAAAACTGCTTTGAAGCACATTATGTTTTGAGACTAGACTTTATGTTTTGAGTGGACAGCGTAGCTACTGAAGCCCATATGGTGCAGTTTTAGCTGGGGTCATGCATCAGAAGGACCTAGAAGTCCAACCATACAGTCATGGAAAGAGGGAAATAAGCCTTGGTCATTGAATAAACAGAGCATTTTTTTCACTTCCTTGCAGCAGGACTCCAGCCAGTACAGCTATTTTATTTAAAGCAAGGTGCTGCTCACCTGCCCTGGAGTTTGCAAACTCAAGGGGTGAATGCAAAGGTCCACATGCAGTTTCATTCATGCACTAGTGAAAATCTGCCCAACAACTTGCATGGCAACCTAAAACTGTATTTGTTTTAGGAGGATAAAACTCAGTGCTTCAAAGAAAAGTTAAGAATCAGAGATCTGGGAAGACAAAGAAAGCCAACATGATGGTCTGAGAAAATTTTCACCCATATACAAGAGGGCTTGGCTTCTGGTGTCCTGATAATGTTGCTGCACATAGAAATCAAGGATGTCAACATTCTCATTCACAAACACATCAGCATTTTCCCTCGCCCTACTCGTTCCACAGTTGCTCTCACTGGTGAAGGCAGAACTGCAGAGGCCAAGATCAAGTGAACATTCAGTTCAGTAAGTGCTGAATTCCTCAGCCTAGAAACTATATTCTGTAAGTCAGGGCACCTGGACCACACAAAACCTCTTTCCATCTCTGCAAAGCATAATCTTCTGGAAACGCGGTCTTGTGTTTTTCGTTATGGTTATTGGAATGATAATTACTTGGTTATTAACACCTAATGCAAACTCTTGCAAACAGTTTCAGCTCCAGCACTGCTGCTTTGTTTCTCCTGCTGTGGGAATGAGAGGGAAGAATTGGTAGTCCTTCCTTGCAGAAAAGGGACCTGCATAAATTATATCTCAGTATATAATGCTTTGTTGAACTACCCATGGGGTAGTTGGAAGATCAAGTCTCTAATTTTTCATTAACCTGCACTTGCCACTGGTAAGTGTGCAGATCCTTGAGTTAATGATTTTTATGTAAACACAAAAAGGCAAGACACACACACAGGACTAATGTTCAAGGCAGCAGCAACATAGATAAGTTGTCTCTTCCATAGCTCACAATTAATGGCTATCATTAATGGACCTGGACAACTTCCTAGAAGGACTAATTAGTGTTTTAATTGGTTCTCTCACCATCATATTTTTGTTTACCCATACCCAGAGGATCTCCAGCTGTGTTAAGCAGTTTTCCAATTAATAACACATTTGAACTTCATGGTCCAATTTTTTCTGACTCAGCCATTTCTCCTCCCGGTTTATTTAGCTGACTTACAGCATGTAATTTCCACATATTTTCTCAGCAGCTGAAATCTGAATGCTGCCACTGTCCCTGGGCAAGTGCTGCTTGGTACCCTCCACGTCCTCTGTGGAAGCCATTGTAGCCCTCTCCTGAAAGTTTTTGGTTTGGTTGTTGTTTTTTTTTTCAGCAATGACTCAGCTGTTTATTTTCCCCTTCCTGCTGCTTTCATTCTGTGACCAAGCCTTTCTCACCCGCTGGGCAGTACGAGGAAGGTGAGGGACTCTGTTTTTTCTCATGCAAGAAGGGGGGGCTGGGGAATGACTGAGAACATCAGAGAAAGAAAGGTGAAAAAAAGAGCCTGTACCACCAGGCTTCTTCCTTCTGGCCCTCAGAAGAGCCCCTGAGGAGAGTTCATCTCACTGGCCTTGCTCAACTGCCTTCTCCTTCAGTGTGCCCTGCACTTCACCTGTTTTCAGCTGGTGATGGAAGAGAAAAAAAATCTCATGGAAGAGGCAAGTCTCATAGCTGAAAGTAGAAATACAACCCAAGTTAGAGGATCAAACTGCTCAGATTCACTCCTGAACCAGCTACCAACCCTGCTGTCAAACCAGTCCTTCCCCAGTTAATTGGAAGAAGCTACTGGGGACCTTTTACCAATCATTTCACCAATGTCCTGAAGAGATGAAGGTTACCCCAACCTGAAATAAGGTGTGTCATAAAAGAAAACGATGCATGGGAACACAAACCACAAAAAAAAAGAAAAAAATAACCACAGTGGCTCCAGCACACCTGTTTCAGCTTCCACAGGAGAACAGCAAAGACATGAGCTTTGCAAATCCCTGCACAAAAGCTGCTCTGTCCAATTCCATCGCCTGGATCAAAATAACGTGTGAGGGAGCCTTGGTAGTGAGTACCAGGTGGATGGGCAGGTCTCAGCTTAAGAGCTGAAACAGGTGTCCCAAGAAGGCACAGCTAAGAGACACCCTGTTTTCCTCTCTCCACAGTAGCCCTTGGCATGCCTAAGAAAAGATGCTTGAACACAGCAGCAACAGTAGCACTAAAAAGAACTCCTGTGTGTTAAATCATCAGGAAAAAAAACAATTATTATCCTTTTCTTGTGTTCTTTTTGTTTTCCTGCCAAATACCAGAGAGAACAAAATAGCTTTTTTTTTTTTTTTTTTGCTGTGCAAGGCAAACTTGTAAAATCAGAGGAAAACAAATCCTGAGCAAATAACTCTAAGCAAATAAGTGGAGGAAGTGAGGGTGGGGAGGTAGGCAGCAGGAAGACCAACTGATGCATCTCAGTGTTTGCTGTATTAAGCCTTGAAGTAGGAAAATAAACTAAGAATGGACATCTCCATAATCAAGAAATGCCCTGCTCTTTTTTTGGTGAGTAATGAAATGCTCACCAAGTTATATCCCAAAGTTATATCCCAAGCCTAAAACTGATTCTGACTAGTAGAACTGTGTGTTCTCTGCAGGATTGGAGCCATGCTAAAAGTGATAGAGGGAAAGTGGCAACCAGGCCTTTTGGCATCAATGTTTCATCCCCTCTGGGCCAGAGGACTACTCTGGACCTCAGCAACCTGCTGGGAGCAGAGGCATGCTTTGTTTTCTATCCCTGCACACATTCCTCTGCAAGAACAACTTGCTGAGGCTGAGCCAAGGCAGCATCTCTTGTTCTGTTCTTGGACTCTCCCACCATATTGGACTCTTTATCAGGGTATTCTTTTCTCTCCCTAGTTACTCTTAATTTGAAAACTGAGCTCCAATCCCCACCTATTGGTACACAAAGGAACCTTCCTCTTTCTCCTTAACCCTGCTGTGACCACAACAGCTGTTACAACACAGAAGTACCTACAAGTACGTACTGTGTAAGTCAGTTTTCCCCCTCCTACCTTAAAAAAGAAGGGTATCTTCCCATGCAGCAAAGTGCAAATCCTGCCTGTTTAAAATATAAAAGAGCAGCAAGCTCAAAGAGACCTGGAGAGGCCACTGCCTGCCATAATAGGATTAAGGGCTATATCTCAGGCAATGCTTCTGGAATCAGCTGTTGCTTATCTGGGCTTCTTTGTAGAAGCTACAATCTCTTTGTACCAGACTCCATTTTTGGGCTACCTAACAAATGCTTGGCTGAGTATACAAAGGCCATACATAAAACCTGAGTTTCTTGTCACTGAATAACCAAAAGGCAGGTGCTTTAATTGGTGAAATAAATGCAACTCTCCTTCCCCAGTCTATGCTAAGGAGGCTGCCTTCAAGAGCAGATTGCACTTTCTCCCAGCTCCTCCATACCACGCAGTGAAGATTACTTTTTTTTTACCACAATTAAGTCTCTGAACTATTTTGAAATCCCACACAAAGACATTATGCACACATGCTTCCACTTGCCTCCTGTTTACTACCAGGCACATCAGTACAACCAATGCTATGTAAACGTGTTTCCCTGATGGTCTCTTGACACATCTCCTGTTTCCCATCTGCAGAAAATGACAGCTCTTATGGAAAACAAGCAAGTGGCTACAAAACCGTGGCATAAAAATGACTTCTTGTACCCTCCTCTCTCGCTGTCCCAGAACAGGCATTTCTCCTCCACCTAATAAAGCATTCAGACACTTAATTAGCTCCCTCTCATCCCTGCAGTCAACACATATTGCCCTACCGAGAGGCTGCAGGTTTCCAGGAGGAGCAGTGGAGAGGAGAACTACAGGAGATATCCCTGTCTCTCCTGCTATCCAGAGCTGAGCATGCTCCCCTTTTAGAGTCCTCAGTCCCTGGAGCCCAGACCCAGTGCAGAGCAGGAGAAGAGATAAGGATAAGAAAGTGCCAAGTTTTTCAGTCCCCTTTTTCTTTTCCTGCGCTCTGTGCTTAACCTAATTTCACAGACTGAGGGGAGTGACTTTCATAGGCAAAAGCTGCCTGCACAATGATTTCTATTCCACTCCCTCCCAGTCCTTTTCTTCCACAAGTAAGAGCCGATAACCATCACTTGCAATTCAATAGGCTTCATATCGTCTCCAGGAAATAATTGAACCCTTTGTGGCTTTCAGAGCAACATTTTCGTATTTTCCCTGGCATCAAAATACTGCTGGATTCTGTTTAAATGGAAGAGATGGCCAGTCTGCATTAGCTGAGGAAAGAGAAAGCCAAGAAGAAGACAAGTCAGCTGCCTGCAAATAAACAGGCTAAGCAGGGCAAAACCAGCAGTTCCCAACAGGAAGGACCAGTTCTTTCACCATGTGTTAAGTGCCCTCCCTCTTTGCCTCACCCTAAAAAAATAGATGCACTGGGAGTCTGAGCCAAAATCTGTTATTTCACAGGGACCAGTCCCCCACTCCACCCGATTCCAAAATAACCTGACATGTTTCTGTTCTGACATGGGTTTCCCCCTGTCCCTTATTCACTACAGAGCATCACCCCCATTACACTCCTGCAAAATAAGTAATTCCAGCTGGTATAGAAATCCCAGATGGCATGTAGTTTGTAAGGATAAGCTAGAGGAAGGAAGTGGCCGGGCTAACCATAGTCCATGCCCAAAGTAAAATTAGCTGTTTATACTGTGCACTTGTCTGGTGCTATCTAGCAAGAGCTTCTCGGGTACAGGAGATCCCTGGATACTGTCAGCCTGAAACTGGAGTCCCACCCTGAACATTTTTTTGAGCAGACACAGCCCTTTACTTGAGATGAAATACCTTCATCAGAGCAGTCAGCCCGCAGTAGTTATTGGGATAGCCCCACCATGGCTGTAGCATTACAACCATTGCAAAGCCTCCAGAACCTTTTCTATGGTGATATTCAAAGACATTCCTGCAGGGCTTTCACATGCCACATCCTTCTGCCTGTCTGCCATTGGTTTCGTGCCCTGTCTCCTCGCTTTAGTGCCCACAGACTTCTGCTGGAAGCGTTAATGAGAGCAATGTGCAAACAAATGTGGAAAATAATCTCTAATGCCGCAGGGGCAGAGGCCAGCGGAAACCAGAGGATGTTTTCTGGCAAAACAGCAGCAATAAGAGCTGCTCTCTAAATAAATAATGTCTCAATGCATACAAGCTTAGCCCTAGCAAAGAGACCTTGGGCTGAAGGCTCTCACTAGTGTTTCTTACCCCACTTCAGGGAAGCACTGGTGCACAAGCCCCTGTCATTTATCCATGCGCTCAGGTGGGCATGGTAACCAAAGTTCACACAACTGGCAACATTTCAGGAGTCCTCATCTTTCCTGTTCCCTTTATAAAAAAAGCTTCATCTGGGTATAAAGTAATTAAATGCTGTAACCTCCATTTTACACAGGAGGAAACAGCACCTCAGAAAGATTACAGCTAAGATGCTCCTCACTGGGCACGCAGGAGAACACAAGTACCACAAAGCTGCGAGCCTGACGTGACTCTCAACAAGAACAAAACAAAGCCGGGCTTCCAGACTGTTTCCTTGGATTACAACTCCTGGGGGACAGTCCATAGGAAGGACCAACAGTGGCCACCAGTGTCCTGCCCCATGGGGACAGGTCCTGCCCACTCCCTGAGCACATCGTGCCCCACGGGCAGCCCAAAGCCTGCCCACACAAGGGCATCACACCCTGTAGGCTTCTCCCTGTGTCCCAGCCCCTCAGCTCTGCAGAGCAGTTGATGTAGAGCTCATTCTGAAGCACAAGGGTCACTCAGTGGCTACCACACCTTGCACAGAAACATTGAGACAGTTGTCTAGGGGGTTGTTACCACCGTATGTCACATGTGCTGGGGCTGGAGAAGCAGAGGAAGCCAAGATCAGCAGCCCATTTGTTGCCTGCCCTGATAGATATCCTATTGATAGCTCCATCTCACACTGGCAAAGCCCTTTGTACCACTCTGGGACAGCTGCTCTGATGCCAAGAATTCCTCACAGGCTGGCCAGCCCTTGTGGTGCTACCACGGAAGCTCCAGTTTCAGCAAAGAATTTGATGGTTGTCTGGCAAGTGTATAAATCATAAAAGTAGCTTTGTTCTGCAACACTTCAAACCTTTTGGGCTCTCTCATATGGCTGCAGTTTGCTGGCACTTGCTGTTCAATTTATATAAGCTAGGCTGTGCAAACTCATCCCTTTCCAGCCTGTAGGCAGCCTGTCACACCGCACAGGGATGCTGCCCCATTATTCCAAGCTGCATTTTGCTGACCACAGGGCTTTTTTTGAAAAGGTGCAGCCTTTTTTTCAAGATTTAATTTCACAGGAAACCCAGTGGAATCCAGGATTTTAAAACCAGTTCCCTTCCATAAAATCGGGAGGCTGCATCCAGGCAAGCCCTGTGCCCTGGAAAGGAGAGCCAGAGAGCAAAGCTCTCAGTTTTGCCCAAATCAACTCCAGCCCAGCCGGCAGCAGAGCAAGTTGCCTTGTCCCAGAAGATGGGGAGGATGCGAGGCAGACAGGGACTGGGAATTTTCCAACCACAGGTTAAAAAATGTCGTAAACAAAGAGGATTTCAGACACTTCTTGCTGGATTCCCACAAATCTGCAAGCAAAGCGCTACTGTCCAAAAAGCCCTTGCAAGAGTGCCTTGTGTGGGTGCAGGACAAGACCCCGCTACGCCTGCCCACAGTGTGGGGCATTTATTGCCCCTACAGCCCCTGCCAGAGGGCACTGGCAGCAGTGACAGCAGCCAAGCACCTCTGTGCCTCCACACCCACAGCTGCCAGAGGAGGAGAAGGTGGCAAGAGAAACTCCCTTTGTAGACACAGCCCAGGGCAAAGGCAGCATTTGACGCCCTGGGTGCCTCCAGGAGAGAGGGAATGGGGGAAGAGGCTGCCATGCTGAGCACTGGTCCCACCCTGCCTGCTACCCCAGAGCCGGCCAGGTGGGAAAGCAGCATTATGTGGGCAGGGAATGGGTGTATCCCAAGAGGGCTGGGCCGGGCTTTTATCTGCTGTGAATCTACACAGTGCCTTTGATGTTTGTGGGTCTGACTGGTAGGTTGGTGCAGGAGCCCTGTGATAATAAGGTGAAGCCAGTGGAACCTGCTCAGACACTCGGCTCATTTGAAAATCAGGAGTTTATGGAGCTGCCGAGCAAGGAGAGCATCTGTGCAGTGCTACGTGGGGCTGTGCAGGTACCCAAGCCAGAGACAGGTGATAAATGAGCAAGGAAGGACTGGAAAGAAAAAAGCTTCGGTTTTCTGTAAAATCTCTGAATCTCTTCCCAATGCAAAGCACTGAGTTCTGTGAATGGTTAAACTGTTCAGCCACTCAAGCCTTTTACTCAGCCTAGGTCAGGTGTTTCCAAACTGTTCTCAAAAAAAACCCATCTAAATATAAGGGATGTCACGATGGGGGCTGCATAAAAAAAAATGGAGTAAACATTAGTCCAGGCTCAACACACTTTTTTCCCTTCTCACCTCAGTAGTTGCACTGCTGGACTCTCCCATCCCAACAGGTTGCCAGAGCTCCTTGCTGGGCTGCAATTTCCCTTCTGCCACTCCCCAGCAGTGCAGGTTGTGGCACAGACCTGCAGTAGCTTCTCCCCATGATGCTGAGGTGAGCTGAGGGAATCAGTCTGTAGCTGTGGCAGTGTCAGGGCTCTGATGGGCAGATCAGGACCCCTGAGCTCTCTGACAGCTGGAAAGGATCACATGAGCAGCAGGACACGTGGTGAAGATGGACATGATTACACATTCTCATTATAAGTGATGTTTAAATGCCCTGTGGTCCACAGGAGTCCAGGGGAAGGACAGTTTTATGAAGTTCTACCCTATATCCTAAAGGCCAGGTTTTAGTGAAATGAAAAAGGACTATCATTTGGGATCCTAGATAGAAAAATTTGGGTGGGGAAGAGACATATTTCAAAGCTCAAGCTATGTGTATATATATATATATATATTTCTAGATGTGTCTTTATGTATGTATATACATAGGCCTCTTTAATCCCTGAGATACACAAACATGCAGTGCACACACACATGCCCACGTGTCTGTCCATTGCCCCTTTGCTAAGTGCAACCCAGCAACATGTCCCTGACCCCCTTGAAAGGTCAAGGCTCAGCCTGTTGGAGAAACTGATTGTCAAAAGACTGAGAGCACGAGGACACAATGAAAGCAAAGACTGCAAAACACATATTTTTACAGCCAGCTTCCATTCCTGTTGGTCCCCGAGTCTCCAGACATGGTGCAAGTCTGGACGAGCACAGTCCCATAGTGCTGTCACCCCTCTCGTGTTTGTCACGTCCACCATGCCCTGCTAATGCCTGGCAGTGGCTCACCAGTGTGTGCAACCCTGCCTGTGCCATCTGTGACACAGGCAGCAGGAGCCACAGCCTACTCTGTTCTTCACAAGGAGAAAACAATTCAGAAGTTTTCCCTGGCCAGACCATTTCACCTCTCTCCCTCCATCCAGAGTCTCCCATGTCAGATGGACCATTAAATGCTCTACTGTGTGCAAGGGTGCACTGGTACTGCTTGTTTCCCAATAGCAAATACCATTGTGGACAGGCTGTTTGACACTTACCAAGAAAAAAAGATTTTTCTCTCGTTTATCCAGTGTGTGAACAAGCACTAACATCACTGAAACCTCCCATGCAACATCCTGCAGTAAATGAGATCCAAAGGGGCTTGCCATCCCCAAAAGGGGCAGTTTAGGGGCACAGTAAAACTCTAAAGCTAAGGAAAAGCTTAATGGAGGAGGCAGGGGATGGGTGGAAAAACAAAGCACCTACCTGCAGGCCATAAGAAATGTTTCCTACAGGAAATTAAAACTCATAAGTCATGCATGCCCACCTAAGCCCATGCCAGGAAGAAAAAATAAAAGACTAGGGAAGGGGAGGAAAGCAGGGAAGGGAAGCAGCTGTAGCAGGAACAGTATTCAATAACCAATAGTTTAGACTCAGATTTCAAAGCCTCAGGACATTAGCTGATGTAGAAAGGGGTGGGAAGACAGCATTATGGCAAAGCTTCAGCAGCTGCAGCTTGTGCCAGCACTGTGGACCTGAGCAAACCCTCTGGATGTGTGATGTCCCAGTTCAGTGTCCCCTCATTCACTTGGGCAGCCTGGGCCACAACTGGCACACAGAGCATTGGAGAACACTACCAGTGTCCAAATGCCAGGGCAGAGGAGAGGATGAAAGAGCTCCCAGAAGAGAACCACACTGCTGTGAAGGGGAAAAGGAGAGGTATCAACATGGCTGTTGTAAGGAAAGAGGAAAAAATATACCAATTGCTTCTGATTTTTCTATTTTTCTAACTGTCTGGTCATTTAATTAATCTCCTTTTCACTTCCTAATTTTTCCTCTGTGATTGGTCTAGGGTTTTTCCCCTCACAGACCTCCTCATCCTCGCAGCACACCTGCTCCCTTGGGCCTCATCCAGAGGAAAGGGAATTACATGCACCTTTGCACATTTTATGACAATATTCATACCTACACAGCGCTTCTCAAGATTAAGGGTGAAAGCTCTGCCCTAATCACAGCAACTACTAAGGCCCAGAAGGGGACAGAGGAAGCATCATTTCTGCTAATCTTGAAACAGCCAATTTCATCAGACTTCTCACAGAGAGACCTTTTCTTTTTTCCTCAAAACTTAAGGAAGTACTGGAGTCCCCCAAGCCTGATGTTTATTCCTCTGACAGAGCAGGTTGGGGTTAGACAACAGCAGACACAAGTGTGCTGTCTGATTCTGGTGTGACACCACTGTCTTCTGCCCCGGAAAAGACACCTCTAAAGATGCTCTGTCTTCACATCTCAGTCCAGCCCTGGTGAACAGGGCAGCAAAGCTTGCCACTCAGGCCCAGCCAGAACCTAAACTGTGCTAAACACTGCTGTTAATGACTGTATTTTCACAGTGTGGAATCATGAGTCTAAGGAAAACAACCACGGAAGGACTGAGCTATTTCAAGGGGGCTCGCAGAGTTTGCATTCAGAAGAAGGTGACCTCTGACTGCTGGCTGGCTGGACTGTCCTGGCCCCAGCACCTTCCATAAAAAGCCTTTCCCATTCTGGAGACTTAAACCATCCAAAGACCTCAAACCATCCCAGCTCTCCCAGCAGCATGAATATCTATATGGGGGGGTGACTGCAGGCACTGCCCAGGATAGAGAGTCACATCTGGTGAAAAGGGAGTCCTTCCATTAAACAGGTACAGAAAAAATACAGCTAGCAGAAGATTTTAAAGTATTTTTCTGAATATTCATGATCATTTTTTTCTGGCTTACCAGCAAAGTGGGATCTGTCTCATCCAGAGTGACAAGGAATATGATGTACATGCAGCACTCATGTTGAGGGCAAGTATCTGTCATGGCACTGTCCTTAAGCTCCTCTATCAGCATTACTCACTCATGCACACCAGAGAGCTAAAAAGAAATAAAAAAGGTTATTTTGCTTGTGCTTTGGAAAATGCTTGAATAAAAAAGATTTTTTTTTTTTTAAATTTAACAAAAAAAGAGACCGCAACATCTCACCACATCCCATGGACTCTTAGACAACATTCTAAGGCAGGGCCTCAAGAAGAAATAAGGTCTTCATTTTTAAACTGGTAAGGTCTCCAAGCAAAACAGAAGAGTGAGGTTAATACACATGAGCATTTGGGTCATTCTGCATTGACTATGCCCTCCTAGCAAACACCCAGCAAAACAGGTAGAGGAACAGTAAAACCAAAAGTGGTATATCACATACATTTATTTTTAAACATGGTAAGAGTTGTACATCTCATCTGAAAGTAATATTTTAAAAATAAAGCATCCTCTGACTTCATCATCACTGTATATTTTATGCAGGAGTTGCCACAGTGGGAAAAATTCAAGCTCCAGCCTGTTCAACATCCAGAGGCTTCATTATGTGCACATTATGAGTATTAGTCTAGTCTTTGCTCTGATTTTTTACTTTCGTGGCTTTCTGCATGGAGAACACCTTAAAATTTCTGATTTTCCCAGGGTTGAGGTAATTTTCTGTATCCCATGTGATTTACCTTAAGTATGGCTCAGAGTCTTGAGGGGTTTTTTACCTTACTATGTCTCAGCTTGGCTTTAGCCAGAACTCATCTCAGTACAAGCTGTATTTTATTATGTATTTTTGTTGCTAACTTGTTATTAACTTATGTAAATAAGAGATATGGGGCTCGCTCTCTGCCAGATTAGCAGTAAGCCAAATAGCCCTGTGACTTGGAAATCTTATGGACATGTCTGCGTGTTGATGGCTTGAGTAGTCTGACAGAATAACAGGAATTTTCTACTGCATCTATTTAGGCTATATTTGTACCAAAAGGTACTGGTTCAGAAGTGACTTGTCCTCCAGAAAACTACAGATAAATGTTGGCTTGTACTGAAAAGGAGAAGGAAATTCAGAAATGGAGACTTCCATGGAAACTGATCTTTCTTCTGCCCTTTAAACACTCCTGTCCAAGATGAGTGCCTGGCACCCTATAAAGGCCATTCAGCCTGGCATGACTGGATCCAACATAAAATGTTATTTCTGTAGCATGGCCAGCCACTCCTCCCTAACACTCATTCTGGATGGATCCACTCTCAAACTTGTGAATTAATTTTGATGTATTTGTGGGTTTTTAAACAGCATCTTCAACTCTGTTTAGGAGAAGAGGGAAAAGCAGTAACAGATGTTATCTTCCCCCCACCTTTGCCCTTTAGCAGAACCACATTGTAGTGTCAGCACTCTCATTACAAAATCTCAGTATCACACAGTTGGAAGCTTAGAAGACAAATGGCCAGCTGTTGACAGGCCAAATGTAAACCCCTGGTGAACTCTATTATCCTCCACCTTCAGGACAGAATTGGCATCTAAATCTGCCTCTACCAAACCAAGCTGTGCCTGGGGGAAGGGAAGTTGCAGTGGTGGCACAAGGCTGAGGGAGAAAATTGCAAACCTGCACTGGGTGCAGAGAGCAGCCTTACAGGCTGTGTCCACTTACGGGTTTGGTGGCTAAACACACCGTGACACGTCTTTGCAACGGCTTTCCACGGTCTGGAAACGTGTTGTCCTCTTTCAGTGCACCTCACAAGGGGGGTAGCCATGCCTCAGAACCCCTGTTGTGGTGTCAGGATTTCATCTGCAGCGACAGCAGCTGTGTGAATTTTATTAGCAGACGCTTTCGGTCTTTAATAGTTTCCACTGAGAGAATGAAAAAAAAGTAAGCAAAAGCAAAAACAACAATGCTGTGAAGTGGTTTGCTGCATTCATGTTCTGCAGACCATATGCACACATGCTGGCAGGCAGCAGGGCAGGCGGGACTTTACTCGTGACGTGAGTTGTGGTCAACAAAGGAAGCTAAAAAAGGAACTTGGGGTTTCTATTAATCGAATGGGGGCAGGGGGGTGGGGGATGTATGGGCTTACAGGAATCTAGGATGTGTTGCTGCAGATTTACACACAGCACAGGAGATGTGTGCCTCAGAGATACGCAGCAGATCACCCAGAACAAGCGGTCCTGGAAACCAAAAGCAGCTTCCAAGAAATGCTGAAGGTCCAAGCTGCTATTGCTCAACATTTTCAAGGCAAACATGGAAGAACCACACTTGTCTTCTTGCTGCTCTGGGAGGATGTTTCAGGTATCGGACACTGTTTCCCTAAGAGGGAACAAAGATGAATTCAACACCTTGTGAGCTGACAGCACAGAGCAAGGGGGCTGTGTCTCCACATGTGGCAGGGATTCTACACCCTCAACTCACAGGTTGAGGGGCTTCTCAATGCCTTGAATGTCTCAAGAACTGAAAGAATGGACCAATCCTGGCATCTCATTCTCTAGTTTAAGGAATCCCTTTCACCACCCCCCCCCAAAAAAAAAAAAAAAATAGACATTAGATACTAAGAAGACAGTGCATGGGGTTTTCCTGTTTATAAACATTTCATCATATTAACTTCCTCTTAACCTTCTCATTGGGGTTAATAGTTATCTCACTAATAGCTGGGAGAAAACAGCACAATTTCTCTTGGAGATCACTCTTTGGAGACTGATTTATCTGTTTGGAACAACCACCATTCTTTACAGCCACAATTCTCTTCTTTGAAAATCCCCCTACATTTTCCTGAATTTGTTGGGGGAAAAAACTGTTTCCAAGAGCTAGGGCCACTTTTTGTAGGCTACTCCTACCCTCTGAGCAACACAGCACTTCCTCTTCCATAAGAAAACGTCAGTCACTGCTTCTCACAGCAATTCTGTGGTTCAGCCTGAACAAACAAATTGCTTTTTTTAGTGAGCCTGAAGGAGGTTTTCTTCCTTTTTTTTCTTTTTACTAATTAAGAGATCATTTGATGCTATTGTTCACTTTCAGAAGGAGTCCAGGTCCAAGAATGAATGCTGTCAGGTAAAGCCAATTCTGAAGCTGATCAAAGTGATGTCAAATTTGGAATCAATATCAGCAACACTCATTTATCATTTGTACTGTGATATGAGCCAGATTCATGAGTTAGGTTACAGATTTCACCATCCCTCAGGCTAGCCACTGCCAAAACACAACATGAGAATTATTTTTTTCCTCTGCAGTGCTCTTACAATCTTCATCTCTAAGGGATCTTAAAATAACTGTGAAGGACCAAAGATGGTCAACAAGGCAAAATTCTCACATCATTTGGGTTTGGGACAGCTTAAGGTCTAGAGTTGATACAAAACAACAGAGGAACCGAAGAATCTGTTCTCATAACTTCAGTCTCAGGTTGCCCAAGGGACCATCTTATCTCACACCAAATCCACTAGAACTTCAGCATCTTGAGCACTGCACCCTCAAAATCCAAACTCAGCCCCTTACCTCTTAGGGTCTCAGCTGGGGTAGGGTTGAAGAGAGTTCTAATGAAAAAACCCTTATTCCTCCATCCCTACTATTTCAGACTGTACAGATCCAAGATTCTGGTCTTGCCTTTTTTTCCTCTAATTATATGTGAAACCAAAGCCCAGGAAACCAGAGTTATTTCAGAAGAACATACCAACAGCTTCCCCATGGCCCCTGCAAAATTAGAGAAGACCACTACCTCTTTCTGTGAGTGCCTCTTAGGGGAAATGGTTGGCTCATGCAATTGTCATGTACAAAGAATTAAAACCCCATTCCCCATGGATGGAGAGGGCAGAACATTATTCATGACACTGTGCATCCAGAAGAGTGGCCTACCTATGCTGACTGCTTACTGTGTGTGTTTTCCTTTGCTGCAAATGATTTTATGTCATACCACATGTCATGTCACTAGTACAGGTGTTTTATAACAATGTCCTGGCCAAACTCCAATAATTACATTCCCTCTACCTAAATTTCCTCTGCAGATTCATCCAAGCACAATCATTAGGTCTCCTTTGCCCAAGTGTTCTTTTGTGCAGGGTAGAGCAGCTGCCACACTCACCAGAAGCAGCTGCACTGAAGTGCCAGGAAACCAAATTGCCTTACAGGAGTGTGAGACTGTAAAGTGGGATCAGATCCTTCAAAGCAAAAGGTGATTTTGAAATGCAAGACTTTGAGATCTGCGCTCCTTCCACCATGCTCCATCACCACTCAGTGTGCCAAAATGGCTTGATGTGTGTTGAACCCAGGGCCAGAGCCAGAAAGCATGAGGGATAGGAATCACAGGGATAGGACAAGGATGGAGAGGTACCAAGGACTGGATCCTCCACTGGTGGGGACCAGAGATTTTTAAGTCTGAGTTGGTGTGGGTGGCAGGAGTCATGCACAGAGCCCACCCTGTGTGCTTGGGTACCAGAAGAGACAGTGATTTTTTTTTAAGTCAGCTCAGGAAACCACTATGATTTTAACAGACAATTCTACAAAATAGGCCTGAAGTGCCTTTAGCACGGCCCAAGTCCTAACAGCATCCAAGCTTGTCCTTGACTCTGCTCTGCATTTAAAATTAATTCTAGGGATCATTATAATCTGGAAAAAGCATAACAGAACTAGATTTAGGAGAGAGCAACTGAGGTGACTGCCCAGCACCCAAAACTAGAGGGGAGCCCCCCAATCCACATCAGACAGCAGCAAAAGTCAGCTCCCCCATGGGGGCAGGGAAGACCAAGCCCTGCCTTTACCCCATGCCCCAGATTTTAATGCCTACTGTGCAGTGAGAGAAGCAGGACTAGGTCAACACAAGCAAGAGAGGCGAGGAACAAAGACCCCACACAGAATACCAGTGAGGTGACTTAAACATTTACAGGCTCACTCCGAGCAGGGGGTGAGGAGAAGTCAAGTTTTGTGCAAGAGGACTGTAAATTTCCTGTTCCAATCTGTACATCAGGTTTCCCAGAAGCAAAGCCACTGTTTTGAAAGTGGTCCAGGCTGGTGCACAGGGCAGTGTCTCGGTGATTGCAATCTGGTGCTGTGGGGCTGGTTTCTACACTTGCAGGCGCCACAGACAGTGTCAGCCTAAGGTTACTGTGAGCAACTCTGATTGAACACAAAACCACTTTTCAAAACCTCATAGCATGTTTTCCAGGACACATCCCACCAAAAAGGGGGAGAGGGCCATGGTGCCCTCCTAGCTGACTAAGGTCTGTGATGCTCTCTATTGAACAGCAGCTCTCTAGAGACACAGAAGGCTCGTTGCAAAACAAGCTCTGGGATCGCAGTGAGAGAGGAGAGCACTGAGAGCAAAACTGTGAGCAAAAGTGAAGACATCCTGGTTTCAGTTCCAGCCACAAGAACTGGGTGAACCTGAACCTGACCCAAATTACATGAAGATATTTGCATCACAATGAAAACACGTTGCTACTGCAACAAGGGTGGTTGGTGCCCTGCCTTCCCTGCCCCACCCCCTCCCCACTTTTCTGGAGGAAAGATTTCTATAGCACAAGGTTTTTGCTCAACCTACCGCTTCCTCATTTGTCCCTGACTACTTCTCCATCCAGGGCTGTAGGGACTCAGCCTGAGCCCACTGGTCCAGGATCCCAGCCCTGAGAAGAAAGGAAGGACTCCAGCTTCCTACTTCCACTGTCGCTGCAAGCGTGAGGGCAGGGGAAACTAAGGAGGGAACTATTTCTCTTTCCAGTTAGCCAGCAATGTAAACTGGCCAGCTGATGAGGGAGAGCATGAACTGCCCACAGGGAAAGGGCATCATCCCTTTTTCAAGAGCTGGAGGCACGGCTGCAAAAACTGGCTAAGCCCAAGCAGCTTCCCGGGAAGTTTGGCACCTTGTTCAGAGTAGCTTGTAAATGCACCAGCTACCGCTGCCCCCCGGCTTCGTCCCCCTCTACAGACAATCTTCTGGTCCTGTTAATTTGTTACTTCCTATGTGAAAGCCTTTTCTTCCTGCATTCTCCCCTTTCTCCAGAAAAAAAAAATCTCGGTTAGGATTCCCAAACCTGGTCTCCTGGGTTCTCCTGGCATGCACTTAACTTCTGTGTCCTTCAGGGACTTGTCACCGTGACCTTCTGGGGGAAAAAAAAAAAGGTAACTTCATTATGGTTTTTTCCATATGCTTATAGCACTTCAGGGGACCCCCGGTGGCCTAGCGGTTAAGATGCTGGTCTCTCAGCGCCAAGGCCACAGGTTCTAATCCCGGTCCC
>JAWWLV010000045.1:64809758-64826286 GCA_035041135.1 Platyrinchus mystaceus
AAAAATCCATTGCGCAGGCTTGAAAGGTGGGAACACCTTTCCCAGATCTTCGTTCGCGAAGACTGGCCATTATTATTATAGCACTTCACCATCTTGCCCCCACCAGAGAGAGAAAGGAAATAAATACTCAAAAATACTGTGTTTTCAGCAATATACGAAACAAAATTCTTCCACAAACCTTATCTCAGCAAATGTACATTCATTGTGAAACTTCAGTTTGAAGAGAAAGATTTCCTTGCTAAGAGGTGAATGAAGTGGAAGATCATGTCTTTGAGATGTGTGCTTATTTCCCCCTTTCTGTCATGCCCTACTGCATGTACAGTCCTCTTGCTGGTATAAGAGAATGAACAATGGACTATAGGTAAAACACCAGCCTAAGGCAGGTGAAACTGGCCTCAAATCTTTGTCCAGCAACACACTTCTTCCACAGCCTCAAAAATAACCCAAAGGCAACAGGTCCTTGGCCTTTAGAGCAGGTTGCACACCACAGTGGCTGGTGCCTGCCTTCCTCATCACCATACAGGGCCACAAAGCACCACTGAAGGCAGGTCACACAGAGAACATGACATATGGAGGCATCTTAAATGCCTATACAGCTCTTGACACAAGTTTCACACACACTTGAAGCCCCATGATATCTGGTCATACATGCCAAGTGCAGGTATGTATTTCCTGCCCCATCTTCCCTGCCCAGTCTCCTACAATCACACTTCAGCAGTGGCACTGGGCCAGGACATGTCATCCTTAGACAGGGCTGAATGAGAGCAACCTGGGCAGCAGTGGGGAGGCCATGCTGCAGAGCACACTCTGACCAAGGGAAGGGAAGGTGACAATGCTCTTCTCCAGATCAGGCAGCATGGCAGGCAACTGGCTGGAGTAAAAGGCTCTGTTTTGTGGTATTTCTGCATAATAAGTGAAGACCTCGAAGGAATCCCACGAGGATGAGCACAGGAATTGAAGAAATGCCTGTTGCAAAATCACAGCAAGTGATTGCCTCAGGCACCAGAAAGGTCTGATCTGACACTACTGATGTGCTTGACTCTGACTATCATGGGCTCACACCCACAGATCCAGTTACTGCTGCTCTCTACCTATCCTCTGTGTCAGAGTGTGCTCAGCATGGCCCCATGTTGTGCTGTAGAGAGGTGTGGGAGCCCATAAGCGGTGATGCCCACATGGGGAAGCAAGCAGGCATAAACTGGGAAAAAAGAGCAACCTCTCCTGTGTTGTTGTGTTTTTTTCCTGTGCAAAGAGGAGGAAATGTTTGTAAAGCCTATTTCCCAGAAATATTTGCCCCTGAGGCAAGAGGTCCTGCCAAACCTCCCACAGGGACCTTCTGCCTGGGCACGTGCAGTGTAAGGGTCACCCGTGGTGCCTTTTATATTCACCATTTATATAGAAAAAGGACACAGACAGTATTTAACCGAGTGACAACACTGATAGCAGATGGCAGTGATTCTGCTCTCAGATTTGCAGAAACAGCAAAATGTCCCATCCTTGTGGCAGAGCCACCAGTTTCCCAGGCTTTGCTGACCAACATTCCCACAGCATTTGCTCCTTCCACTCTTCTTTCAAGGAAAGTATAACACAGGGTAGATTTCTTACAGGGCTTGGCATGGGCTGTTGGACATACGGTCTCAGTAAAGGTTTTGAAAAATAACTTCCAATGAGTCAGAGCCACATGACTTTGCCTAGTCTCCCATCCCCACCCCAGTGCTGTCCTCCAGCCTTGTGTGCCACAGTGTCAGAGCAAGTCATCTCCCAGGCCACAAGAAATGTCTAAAGGAACAGTGGTGGTGGTGGCAGCAGCTATTTCCTAGCTCAGGAAGCACAAACTTACGGTCTTTTTTTCATGGTAAACAGCTGCTTCCTCACTTGTGCTGAAGAAAGTCCTTCCAAAGCTTTTCTTTTTAACTTCTGTAGCAAAACAAAATGAAAAACAGAGACAAATGTGTGAGGCTGCCTTTGATTTTCTGCAGTGGCAGCAACCAATGGGGGGGGGGGGGAAGTAGAGAAAAAAAATAATTAAAAAAATCCCAAACTCACAAGTGTGGACTACACTGTTCCTGCAGGCAGAGAAGAATGCTGGAGGTGGTATATGCCAGGATGACATCAGGGCAGTGATGCAACTGATCTGCAGCCAGGAATCTTGTGTAGCAGAGAGCTATGCAGCACATATAGAGAAGGGTGTATATTTTTATGTGTAAAATCTGCTGTTCAGAGTCCATAACACCCAAGCTGCTGAATGCAGACATCAAGCTGCATACTTTGTCCCTGCATCTCAGTTAGGTGGAGGGGGGAACTCTGGGTATCAGAGGTCACCCAACAGTTTTCCATGAGAAAAATGTGTTTCAGTTTGCCAGATTTCAGCTGTTTGGGCTGGATTTTTTCCATGCATGCTGTCTGCCCCAGGCTAAGTGGTTTTTGGGAAAGCTTCAGCAAAATGGTTTAGTTGCTTCTCAGCACAAGGCTAGGGAAAAAAACACATTTTGACTCTGTAAACAGACTTTACATATGAAAAGAGAAGTTTGGGGGATTCTGTAATGGCTCTGCACACTGGAAAAGGAACATGGCATTTGTGCCATCAATACCAGACATCCTGCTGCCCACAGGATTTTCTCCAAATCAGCCACATTCCCAGAAACCTCAGTACATGCAGGAGGAGAGGGGAGACCTTTTAGGATCTGAAAACTCTACATGTGTCCTTCATCCATGAGCCTGGACCATTAGGAAAAGAAGGAAGATGTCTCATTTGAATCAGAGGATGGAGGGAAATGATGGACTAACTATGAGGGCACTGTCTTCCCAAGCTCCGGGCTCTCCAAAATCTTCTATCTCACAAAAGGTCAGTTGCTGCCAACCAGCAACAGCTAGAGAAGAAATTCCAACTAACCTCCATACTACTCCCATTCTTAGCCTCTGTTTTTGTCAAGCATTGCACAGCATATCTTCCATTAACAGTCAGGTCAACAAATGCCACAAGAAAACAGAAGGACCGCGACTATTCCTTAAGTGCACATGACCCTCTGGAATGAGATCTGGTTCCCTGAGTCTCATCTCCACTGACAGCAAAACCTACCAGAGTGTTGGCTTCCTTCAAGGGATCTCTCCAGAGAGAGGGTAGCCAAGAGAAACATGCCCCTGATGCCTCTCTGGCTGCCTTAGGAAATGTGCTCTGGGAAACCTGATGAACCAGCCTGGGACTCAGGAAGGTCCTTCACAAAACACAAATGCAGAAATGGTTCAGTGTGGGGAGTTTGGTTTCTCTTTCACTTTTTTCTTTTTTAAGAACACTAACCCTATACCCAAGAAATCACTATCTCATCCTAATCCCATTCAAAATCAAAAGAATGCTCTAATCAGAATTTGCAAGAAGAACGGAGGAGGTAAAGGATAATTACATAGTTTTATGAGGAGAAGTTCACTGGCATGGATCATCTGAGATGAAGTAAAAAAATAAATTTAATATCTTCTGGTAGTAAATACATTCAGTTTTTTGAAGAATTAATAAAATTATCAAAGGCACAAAGCAGAACTGGAAGTACAGCTGGTGCTCCTTGTGCACTTGCTGAACACTGTGCAAGACAGAACTGATGTGACAACTGATGTGATCTTAAGCACCAGCCTTCATTTGAAAACTGGTCTTTTTACTGTTTAATCCTCCTTCTGATGGGTTTCCCCATCCAGCATGACTGGAAAAATATAAGACAGGCTCTCTACTTTAAAAATCCATTAATTGGTAAAGAAAGGGGGAAAACATGTGCTATTGATTGTGTAATTTATGTGTTATGATATCCCAGTGGGCTGACATGTTTGGTGGTGACCTTAGCCTTTGAAATGGTGGATTATATAGTATAAATCTGCCTCTAGGAGCAGTGGACTTTTTATAGAGAAAATCTTTCTATTATTACACTACAGCTTACGACTGCTGAATGTATTTTTGGCCTAACCTTGAAAGAGGAAAAATGAGAGGACTTCTGCTAAAACAACAAGCCAACATCCCACAGTGGCATTTCTGCAGATGTTCCAGGCAGGGAAAGTTTGGCCATTTTATCTTCACTCAAATTAAAGTAAGTGAGCATCTGGATTCCTTTCTGGAAATAAAACTTTACATATTTGCAAGGTGGAGAAGACTGTGTGTTTTAAATATCCAAGCAAGACGCTGTTTTTCTCTGACAAAAAAATACCTCAGATTTTCCTTCCCAGTTACCTGTTTTTCTGGCCATGGCACTGCTGTTATTTACCCTTCTCTGCCTTTTGGGAACATCTGGGTAACTGATGCCAGTGCACTGTATTAAAAATATCAGAATTATAAATCTCCTACAAACAGGTCCAATCCTCTGCAAAATTTCAGGCTGATTTCCTGCAGAAATAAACAACCATACAGTTTATGGGTGGGTCCGTATGACTGGTTATCTGCCCTTCCCTTTTGCCCTTCCAGGAGCTTTTAACAGCTACAGAAATTTCCATCAAGTGTGACAGAGGAGCAGTTGTACCCAAGGTCGAAGGAACCCTCATCCTTTGTGAAGGTGGGTGGCAAAGGGAAGAAACGCTAATGCTGAACCCAGTGATGGACTCGATAAAACAGCAAAAAACCACCTTGCCCCTAATTAGACATCAGAGACTCTACATGACAGAGGGCAAGCAGGCTGATCTCCACCTACAGTAGAAAAAGTTGCTCAGCAGGACATTACCATCTTTATTTTTAATGTAAGGGAACCCACAGTGAATGTTCTGATGGGCATAGAGAGAGACAGGAAAATAAAGCATGGAAAGCTGTGTGTGCTTCTTCTGCAACACCTGCACGGTTATCTAAGAAGCAACAATCTTTTTACTCTTCATTCCATTCTCTCCTAGACTAATTTTGTTCTTTAATTATGACTCCTGGCAACCTTCAGTACAAATGAGGATTTTCCTCCTTTAGGTAATGCATGTTCTTGGCTCTGAGGAGGAGGCTTGTCTGTCAAAACATTAGCTGTCTCTTTTATATGTTAAGTATTAATTGTATTTATCTTCGAATTATTTTCAAATACTGGAGGCATTCTACCCTGTATTGGAATGCAACAAGTGCTTAATTTCAAGTTTTCATGTTATCCTTGTTCAGATATGAGGCCAAAAAAGGAGTAATTAAATTCTCATTTAAACCCCAATTCCTTAAATACATCTTTTCTCTTACCACACACAGCCTCTTTACTAGCCCCACGCTCTATTACAGGAGGCAGGAGCCTGCAACCCATGGGGACAGGTACAGCCCACAACCTCATTTCAGATGGCCTGAAACCACATTATTATTATTATTATTATTATTATTATTATTATTATTATTCCACCATTTACTGGGTAACAGTCAGGCATGTGTTAATGTGCGGCAGACCAAAGGCACTCAAAAGACTTATTGGTCCCTCAGCAAGGAAAGAATTTCTTGTCCCTGATGCAAAGGAAGGAGTTAATGGCTCACCACCACCTAAAGCAGAGGCTCTGCTAAACACACCCAGTGACAGCCTTTACCCACACCCTCATCTGGAGCCATCTCGAGTCTATTGCTTCCAGCAGAAAGAAAATGAAGACTTACATCTGGAGTGGTCTGAGGAGAAACAAGAGACAGGGGTGGTTTGTGTGCTCTGTTCACTCGGGGCCAAAATCAGTGCACTGTTTTGGCAGTGTAGAACCACGCTGACCTGCACGCTGGCCCTCCAGTGCCTCCCATGGCTCCTGACATTATCCTTCTCTTCTACTGAGGGCTTCTTTGTGTGAGCCAAAGAAAGGGAGCTCCAACATCTCTTGCTGACAAAGGCATCACTCCTTCATAAAGTGAATGAAACCACTGCTTGGTTTTATTCTGCCAAAGGAAGAGACAGCACAGGGAATGTGGTCACGACCGGCCTTCTCAAAACTCCCACTGAGACCACAGAAGATGTGACTTCAGTGCTTTGAGATACCCAGAACCCCAAACCCTAAAAATGCATTTAAGCCAGTGCAAGATGCAGATAAAACTTAGGCAAGAGGCACAAAAATAGAGCCCTGTATCCATAGCAACACAATCGCACAAGAACTCCAGCACGCCACTTTTTAGAGGCCACCACAAAGCCCTCCCCAGAACTTAGGATGGATTCCTGAAGAGCAAGAAAAAGCATTTCAGAAACATGTAGGAGGGGAAGGCCTCCATGCCTCGTGCCTTGTGCCACCTTCCCTGTATCCCAAGGGGCAGTCCGCCCTGTCGTGCATTAGAGCAAGGAGCGCAGCACCACGGTGATGAATCCGTGTTTTCCATTGCAAGGAAACATGACTCACAGTCCCCATCATGACCCAGAGATTTGTGGTATCCAAAGCAAACACAGCTAGCAAGGCTGTTCAACAAACAATCAACAATCTCCTGCTCGCAGTCCACCCCATGAAATGCCACAATTTAAGGTTTTTTCCCTCCCTTTGTCCCTCGCTGTTCCCTTCCCTCATTTATTCTCAGAGGACAGTCATAAGCAGAGCCTGCCATGCATAACCTCACCTTCCCACCCAGGCTAAGCCTGGAAGAGCCTGTGGAGGCTTGAACAACATCCTTCTTGGTTTCCACCACATGTCCCAATGCCTGTTGGATGATGCCACTAAGAATATTCAGGAAGAAACTAAATCCTCACCTCCTTCAGGAAACTGCTTAGATTTTAGTGATTTTAGTAACCCCATCTCCCCTGCAGAGGTGCAGAGGGAAACAGCTTGCACAAGGACCATGGTGGGTAATACCCAAGCTCCCTGCTGTGCCAGAAAGGAGACTTAGAGCCTGAGCTCCAGCATCTGGGAGCCACCAGTTCACAGCCATGAGATTCAGCATGTAACTGGATGGTCTCCATTGTCACTTGTCCTGAGTGACTCAGAAGGCTGGGAGAAGGAGAAAGAGGGCTGAAGAGCAGGCAGTGACAGTCTCCTAGGCTTCAACACCAGGGGTGGGAGACAGATGCATTCAGCATCCTCAGGCATCACTGGGGAGGGCACCAACACACCAGCTTTGTCACTGACACGAGAGGACTTCAGGTGCTTCCTCATCCCCAGCTTACCCACATGCCCAGTGGTCCACTGCACAAACAGGTTGCAGACAGCTGGCATCAGCAAAGAATCGGGGTATGATTTTGCACAGTCTGCCATGAGTTTTTAATCTTTGCTGATAGGATCTTCAAGAGCACCAACTGGCTTTGCAGTACCTGCCAGTAGGGAGTGGGTATGAGACTGCTTCATTCTGGCCATCAAATAGCAATCATATGTTAATGACTTTCAGTTTATCCCCTGTGGTACCTGGTTGAGATTTGTGAAACGCTTGCTAATATGTTTTCAGATTAAATGGACCTTTTCTTCCCTTAATGTATGTGCCTAAAAATAACAGCAGTTGCACAGTCATGTCAAGAGATTAAATTACCCTGAAGTCTGCAGAGGGATTACAGCTGTCTGAAAACAATACATGTATACTTTGTTCACCAATGGTGTGCTTAGTCAAGACAAATTTAAGTGGTCATGAAGACTGCTTTGTTTCTCTATTAGTGCGTGTTAAACGCTGCATAAAAACACAGTGGTGTGAATGGCCAGACATCCACCACCAAGTCTGGTTCAGCAATCACCCTGCACAAAGCAAACACAAAAATCAATAAAGCCACCCAGCAGGTTCCAGGTTTGACTTTCGAAAGGGCAGTTCTATGCAGCAAAGTGTTTGATATACAGCCATATACAACCATACCCAAACCTGCCTGACAGTTTATATTACAGAGCCATGATCCTACCAAACTAAAGAAGAGAGTCACACTTTCCCTTCCTGAGTTCTCATTCTTTGCCCCCTTAGTAATATTTGCAACATCTGAACAAGGTGCCTAGACTCTCACATTAATTTGTAAGGGGAATTACACACCTACATTGTCAGCTGCAAAACCCATATGCAGGGAGGAAGAAGCTGTATGACTTGGGCAAAAGAGAAATCCTCATGAGAAAGGTATGCCTGTCACCCTGCCTGCTGGTGCTTCATCCACTGAAGTACAGAAAGACATCTGCTTGCAGGCAGCCCTGCATGCTCTCCTGAAGAGATGGCCTGCAGCAGCAGCACCCTATGAGTCTTCAGTAGCTTGGTGCAGACAATGTGCCTACCTGATCCAGGATTTCCCAGGAGTGACACAGAGGGATTTAGGTGTCTAACATAAAAAGTCAGGCTCTGGCTCCAGTCTCTAACAGATTAACCTACAGTGATGGTGCCACTTCCCTTACAGCCAGAGGCAGACAGTCAAGTGCAGATATCAAATCCTCAGGAGAATCAGGTAATAACCCTGAATATTAGCACAAACCACCAGGCAGAGTGGTTTTGGATTCAGAGGTAAGGTTCAGTCTGGGTGAGAAGTGTAGAGAAAACAAAGACATTGCAGAGGATAAAAAGACATACTGGATATAAGGAAAAACACTAGGAACAAAAGGTGGCAGAAAGGCAATACAAAGACATTTGACCATTTGCAGGTCTCGGAGCTTCTCTGGAATGACTCAGCCCTGTACAGTAAGGTCTCTGTAACACAGACAAAACCTGTGCAACACATCACCCCATCCCACACTGGAGGTGGATTAGCCTGGACTTGAAACCACATTCACCTGAGCTCCAGGCCAGGAGGAGGTTGACACACAGCAGCTCTGTTATGCCTCTGCTTCAGCCCGACTTGTTTTGTATTTTCAGTGAGAAGTGGCTGGTGGAGCAGCTGAACCTTTGGCTTGCAAGTTTTCTGCCAGCAGAGTCCCCTCTGTGAACGGAATTTGCCGCTGCCCATCTGCAGCCAAAATCTCACCCTGTCCGCTCATACTCATTTGTCCAGAAAAGTTCACTTCAAAAGCAGCAGCTGCTCTTCAAAGAGACAACAAATTGAAGCGAAGTGGAGAATCAGTGGCCCACCCAGCCTTGGCCTGAGTTCCTGCAAGTCTTTGGAGGGGCCCTGGCCCAGACTGCAGAGCAATTGCAGAGCACAGAGGGAAGAGGTGGGGGGAGTGTGTTGTTTGTAACTTGTCTCAAAGAAGGAAAACCTTTACACTTTCTTTGGAAAAGTTCATTTCAGTGCAGATTAAAGATGGAGTATTATCTACCTCCACTGAGATCCCACAAAAAACATCAATGGCCATCTGTCAATTCTGAGTATTCCTGTAAAATTACAGACCTCCAGCCTCTGCTGGGGTACTAAAGAAAAAGTGAAAATTGGGTTTTTTCCCCTCATTTAACTGAAGAAATGCTGTAATTTTCTGTGGCTCATGTAAAAAGCAGAAAACAATGTTCAGATTCTTCAGCATAAACCTGGTACCCTCAGTTTCTTTTAGTCTCTTGAGATTGCCACTCTGGGTTACCATCATATATTACTGAAAGGTCATACATGACAATAAGACATGACAGAGAGACACTCTGGCAGCCTGGAAAAACTCCATCATCCACAGGTAGGAAGGACATGATGTGGTGGCACCAAGAGCAATTTCAAACAAATGGAACTGTACAAAAGCAGATTGGATGGAGCGGTAAGTGGCATCAGGAGGGAGTGATGCAGTAAGCTGTAGAAATTAGAGTTATGCTTTTAGGTTAGATTTTAAATGAATATAGCAGAGGACTTTACCTGCTACAGTGAGGTCAGCTGATCTTGGAGACTTCCACATCCTTGGACCTTAACTGAGGAAGTCTGTCAAGCTTTTCTTTCCATGGGGGACCTCAAACAGCTGGAAGGAGACAAGAAGGATGAAAGAAAAGAATTTTAAAAATCATAGTCTTCAGTTCTTAGCATTGGAAAACTCATCTCAGAACAATGTTCTAGCTCCTGCCCAAAAGATTTCTAGACAGTACCTAGTGAATATTTCACTTTTTTTTCTTATGTTTTGTTTTGTTTGTTTGTTTGTTTTTCTTTTTTTGAGGATGGAGCAGCTCACAAGTACAGCAGGATCCAGGCAAGCCAAGAATCCAGCACCCCAGACACTCTCCAGAGAGAAAATAAACTTGCCCTCCTGCCCCCAGGCAGAAGAGGTAATTAATGTCTGCAAAACAGTGGGTGCTCTCACCACTCAGTGACTGGAGAAGGGGTACAGGTGGGTAAGGTGAAAGGAAAAGATGTAAAAGGTGGTCACAGAGCAACTTCTTTTGAAAGAAAACAAGTGCTTTTGCTAGAGATCTGTTGGTAAAGGTACAGTGGCAGTACCTACTACACCAGGCTGTCCAAGACTTCCAAGAGGAAGGGCTGTCACACCAGGTGGCAGCCAGAGCTTGTACTTTCTCATAGGTCCATCACCTTGGGGGACAAGTGGCTGCCTGGCTGCAGCATCCTCTCCCCTTTATCAGGACTTTATACTGTGCACAGACCACAGATCAGGGCAACAGCTGGAGACAGAGTGACAGCAATTCATGGGGTACACAAGCAGTGCAGGGAGCTGGCCATGGGATAACAGAAGTTTCTCAATGCAGGTTAGGATTTCACAGGAGTGGTGATGTCAAATGCAGGGCCTGCAGCTCCAGAAGCCACTGTTGCATGTTTCTCTGTCTTTGCATCCAGACCAACTTCCTGCAAAAAAACAAACCACTGTGACCCAGCAGATCTCTCTAGAATACCTCTGTGATGGAGATCCCCTCACCAACAACACAAAAACTTCAGGCCATTGACACCAAACTCTGTTTCCGTAGCTAAGCAGCTCTCAGGTCATTTGTGGAGCAGATTTTGATGGCCAGAGATGTGAGGAGAAAGCTAGAAGGCAGAGCCCTGGGCTGCAGTACCAGGGACTGCCCAGCACCTTCTAGCAAACTTCATAACCATAAGATGGACAGCAGTTGTCCCACACAAGGCTTTAATTGTTGCTTCACTGCAAAGAACAAGCAATCCTACCAGCTCACAGGTTGCCATTTTCTGGTAGTGCTGTCAGCTTGCTCATTCCCACCCAGTGTGCTGGCCAGGTCATTAGTGCCAGCTGAGTGATGAACCAGGCCAGAAATGGACCCACCTGGGGAAAAAAAAATAACAACATGCAGACCAACAACCAAGAAGGCAAGGTGGGAAATCACCAGCAATGCCAGGGGCAGGAGTGAGTGGGATGGATGAAGAAGGAAGGGGATGCCTAAACCAGCACTCCAGCAGTACTCAGAATCACAGAATCACAGAATGGGTCAGGTTGGAAGGGACCACAGTGGATCATCTGGTCCAACCTCCCTGCTCCAGCAGGGTCATCCCAGAGCACATGGCACAGGACTGTGTTCAGAGGATTCTTAATTATATCCCGTGAGGGAGACTCTATAGCCTCTCTGGGCAACCTGTTCCAGTGTGCAGTCGCTGCACAGTTATTCCTCATGTTCAGGTGGAATTTCCTGTGCATCAGTTTCTGCCCATTGCCTCTTGTCCTATTGCTGGGCATCACTGAGAAGAGTCTGGCTCCATCTTCTTCACATTCCTCCTTCAGATACTTGTAGACATTCATGAGGCCCCTTCTTAGTCATGTCTTTTCAAGGCTGAACAGGCCATTCCCTCAGCCTTTCCTCATAAGAGAGATGCTCCAGTCCCTTGATCAACTTTGTAGTTCTATTCAGCCTCTGTTTCAGCCAGACTGGAGCTCGGGACTTAAAGGCCTTACAGTACTGGCTCACCCAGCACCACCTGTTTGTAAACACCAAACTTTCTTTTGTATTACTTGGGCTCACATAAAGATAGCTTTACTATAAAAAAACCCACTGTATAGTAACTCTTTCCCAAGTCAGGAAGAGAAGCCTCCACTGACTACCAGCCTCTGGCATGGCCCAGGTAGGAGTCAACATCTATCCCACTGACAGCAGAGGATAAACAGCCTTGACCCAAAAGAGATGGTTTCTGAAGTCGTCCTCACTGCAGTGCTACACAACCAGCTTGGAGGTAGAACATAGAGAATAAAATGCAACTGGAACCAGTGGAGTAGATGAAAACACCCTGCTGCCTTGTCCTCCACTGCCAATAAGACTCTAATTCTCTACTATGTTTCAGTGTCCAAGATTCATCTCCTCCTAAAGGAACTAGGAGGAGATTTCCCAAGAAGGCAAAGGGAAGGTGAGAGAGAAATCCCATGAGCTGTGGTCGGTCGAGTGGCCGAGGTCCAGCAGCAGCTCTGTGAGCTGAGCCAGTAGAGGTCTCTCTTCCACTAATCCACTAATAAAAATAAATAAATTGCTATATTCATCTGCATATGCATGTGTCCTCCCTTCTCATCTCCAGTCCCCAACTAGAATAAAATATATATATCAAGAAGCCAGCAGCTCAGATGGGAACAATTTATCACTTTGTTCTGAGGGGGTGGGGAATGGGGGAAAAAGTTAATGTGGTGTACCAGGTCACCAAGCTTACAGCATCAACTCCAGGCTTTACATCTGGCAGGAAAAATTTACAGTATGGTCAGTCCCAGACCTACAGCTTCTCTCCTCAAAGACAGTGAGGACCACAGCTGCAACTGTGCCTGCTGGGACACAGCCATCTGCCTTCAGAGCTCTTCCAACCTGCCCAGGTAGCAGGGGGGTAAGGGAGCCCTTTCTGCACTTGTAGATCCCCGGTCTCAATCTGGGTAGAGCCAGTCATGACAGAAAGGCTTTATCAGGCAACAGTTGGATTTTTGGCCTCCACGTAAAGGACTGCTTGGTCTTTGTGGGAGTAGCGTCTGGAGCACTCAAAATGGGGCGTCTGCCCACGACTGGAATCCTTGCTTGAAGTCTCAGATGTGAGGCCAAGGATAAAATTGGAATGAAACTAATGTTCCTCCCTGCTGGCTCCTCCAAACAGCTCTAGGCACAGTAGGACGGCCAGGTATAAAAGCCTGAACTGGCACAACCTGTCTTTGTGGATAGGGAACGCTAAACCACAGGGTTTGTTGCTCCATGCTTCCACACAGAGCAGGCTGGCAGGTGCCAAGCTGCCAAGAGGCTGTGGGGCAGCCCCTGCCAGTGCAGCGCAGCAAACCTGCCACGAGTGCCCAGCCAGGTCAGCTTGGTTCAGCTGGGCTGTGAACTGGCGTCTCCCACTGCAGTGACACCGGCTGTGCCAGCCCACCACGTGATGTGTCACCTGCCACTGCAGCACACTCTCCTCCAAAAGCCAGAGCCAGAGAACTGCCCCCAGACACCTGAGAATGGACACCCACAGAATCCTATGGCACCTCAACAGCAAATAAGCTTGTGTCCTTTGCTTGTGGAGAACCTGTGGATTAGCAGGCTTATTAAGACAGGAGAGTACGCACAGCCAGGCACAGCTGGGAAATGGAAGGAGTCCAGAGAGGTTACCTCAAATCCCACTCCTCAGTGACAGCAGAGTGCAGGAGCAGTGGGGAACAGGCAGGAGGCAGAGCTGTCCCCTCTCCAGAGGCCATGCAAAGGGCAGACACACTCTACTGATGCACAGCTGCACCCCTGGCTGGGGGGAGGTAGGAAGCAAAAAAAAGGAAAAACAACTGTATCTGTTTAACTTGAGTAAATCTCAATTGGAGACAGACCTACATGAACATGTGCCAGCCCGTTCTGAAAGCAGACAAGTTCAGTTAGCATACATCTTGTCTGTCAATGAGGCTTAGAGTAGCTGGTAGTGTCCTGCAAAAGGAAAGCCACACTTTGGGAAGCATGCTGACTGCAGGACGTCTGTGTCACCCTGGCCTTCTCCACCCTCCATTCCTTCAAACCTATCATGCTTCTGTACTGCCTCTCCTATGCAGGGAGCTACAAGCCCTAAACTGTTCACCTGCTGCAATGGCAGCTTGGGGCTGGAAGCTGACCCTGGAAACAGTCACAAATGTCCTCGTCTGTCACAGGAGTCCTGGGAGCAGGTCAGCTCCTAATCTTATTTTCACTTCAGTGGTATTTTCTGCCCATGCTGCTAGAGCAAGACCTTTTCCTCTTGCTTCTGCCTCCCCCACAGTCCCAGGGGATGCCCAGGCCACTCACCACATCCACGCTCCTGCCCCTTTGCCACAGCACCTCCGGAGCAGGGAGAGGGCGATGACAGGAGATGGGGCAAAAGCTCTGTGGTGACCAGAGCCCCTTCATTACTGGTTGGTTTCCATCACTAGTAACCTCCTTTTGGGGGATTTTCATAGCTGCTGTCCCTTTTGGTTTGTTTTTTCCAGGGGAAAGCAGGTAATCCGATGCCGGTTTGTTTTTAGGCAGTTGCACTCTGCATATTACTGTTATATATTACTATTTTTATATTTGAATTATCATTAATTTCGTATTATAGGAAATATACATTTGTTTGCCTTTTAAGTAAAGTGAATTGGGAATATTTTTCTTTACTAAAAAGAAGAAAAAAAAGGAGAAAACCACATTCCCCTCTATTTTTTTGCCTAATTTTGAGTCTTGCAATGACTGATGTGGGCAAGGCAGAAAGCAGGCAGGGAGAGGAAAGGCACACAAGCTGCCTGGATGGAGGAGGTGGCTGAGCCTGGATGAAACACAGCAAACCACAAGTGCTGATACAACCCGCCCAGCATGAAAAATATACCTTTTTTTTCAGCTCAGTAGGTAAATAAAACATCAGAGGGTGGGGGGGAATCAATATTTAAAAAGTACAGAAAGTCTTCAAGGTTTTCCCAGTAAAATCAAAGCAGAAAATATCTCATTTGGGGGAACAGAGCAAAAAAATTCACACAATATAATCTCATTACTTTACTGTAGACCACACATTTTGTTAAAGCCATACCGTGGACATTTCCCTTTGGTGGGTATTCAAAAAGAAAAAAAAAAGAGGATAGTAGATTACTTTTAAATAAAAATAAATAATAATAATAAAAGGAAAAAGGGAAAAAAGACATAACACTCTAAGATGATATTGAAACAAAACATGTTGACATTTCTGAAGTGGAAATTTTTTTTGAAAATGAAATTCAGTGTTTCTTCAAGTTTTTTCAGCTGAAGCTACTCAGAAGTATAGATGGGTCTGGATGTAGGAAAACATCGTTTTCCAGCTAATTTCCCCATCTGAGGAAGAGGAGGCTGGCTCCACCGCTGAAAAGCAGTGGGTGTTAATATTGACTTTAAGGGCACGTTGCTAGTACTTTCTCTTCCAGCCAAGCGTTTCCAGTGAAAAATGGCCAGATCCACGTCCAAAATATTCCTGCTGAGGAACGGGTCATATCCCTCTCCTCTGGCATGGCAACGAGCGGCTTTATGTAAGGGAAAGCCAACCCTTCACGCAGCACGGCCCTGCTCCCGCTTCCCCACGGGGCTGCCCCCTTCCTCGGCGAGAGTGGAAGCCCCGCTCCCGGCGTGGAACAGCGCAAACAGGGATGCGGGACCTAAAAACGAGGGCGGGGGATGCAGCGTGGAACAGCGCAAGGAGGGATGCGGGACTTAAAAACGAGGGCGGGGGATGCAGGGGCGCCCCGCAGCCCCCACGGTGCCCGGACCGACGGCAACCACCCACCCTCCGCACCCCCAGAAGAGGGGGAACCCGCTCCCCGGCACCGCGGGGCGCGCAGCTCCGTGCGGGCGCACAGGCGGAGGGGGCGCAGATCCGCGCGTACGTGTAACCCGGGGAGCGAGGGAAGCAGAGCGGCACAGGGAGCGAGACACACGGGGAAGGGAAGGGGAAGGAGGGGGGAGGAAAGGCAGGACGGCTGCGCACGCACCGAGCGGGGCGGCCGCGCCTGTTGCATCAGACGGGGCGGGCGGGGCCGCGCTCCGCCCTCGCCTCCCCCCGGCCCGTGGAGCCGTGCCAGGCGCAGGAAAGCAGCGAGGCAAGGTTGCCTCCAGCCGCCCGAGGAGGAAACGCTGCGGCGAGGAGGAGGAGGAGGAGGAGGAAGGGGGAGGGGGAAAATAAAATTTAAAAATTTGACCCCGCTGCGCAGGCCCGCGCTGGCACCACCTCAGTTCCCCGCGGGGCTGCGGCGGTGTGGGTCGCGGGAGCTCGGCCGCCGCAACGAGCAGCCCCTGCCCCGGGAGGAGGAGAAGGCGCTCCCCCCGCCGCCGCGGAGGAGGGGGCGCGGGGCGGGTCTGGGCGCTCGCCGCCTTCCCCCCTCCCCCGTTCCGGGTGGGGTGGCGGGGGTGTTCCCCCCTTCCTGGCCCTGGCTCCGCGCATCTCCCGGGGGTCACCCGGGGAGGAGGAGGAGGAGGAGGCGGGGGCGGGTGGTGCCGCTCCCCCCGGGGGGGCGCGATGGCGGCGGGGGCGGCCCCAGGTGAAAGCGACGGCGGGCGCGGCCCTGGGCGAGAAGCCCCATCGATCGGTCACGGCAACAACAGCAACAACAAAAGAAAAAAAAATGATTAAAAATAATAGCGGGGAGGCGGTCAGAGGGCACATCCAAATCCTACGTGACGGAGAAGCGGGCGGGGCCCGGGCCGTCGCCTCATTCCCCAGCCCGGGGGCTGCGTTGGCCCCTCCGCCCCACTCCCTGCTCCGTCCCCCCGCCCGAGGGGGGGTTTGGCTTTCGCCTGCCGCGGGGATAGGCCGGCTCGGGGAGGCGCCGCTATTTATTTTCCATCGAGATCACTTTGTTCGAGTTCGTTGGGGGGGGGGGGAACAAACACCACGTAACATTTTTAATTTTCGCGAGTGTTTTC
>JAWWLV010000045.1:64826386-64900617 GCA_035041135.1 Platyrinchus mystaceus
CCCCCCCCCCCCCCCCCCCCCCCCCCCCCCCCCCCCCAACAAACACCACGTAACTTTTTTAATTTTCGCGAGTGTTTTCCACGTTTACTGGCTCGAGCTTCGCGCAGCCCTCGCACACCGCGCTGGAGTCACTGCGCGGGGGGCAGGAGGGGCGGGCTAGCAGAGCGCTGGGGGCGGAGGGCAGGGTGGCCAGCGATCCCTCGCAGCCGGCGGAGCAGGGAAAGTCCATGGCCGTGCCCGCTCCCTGCCCTCCGCCCTGCTCTGCCCGAGCCCGCGGCCGGCACTGGAGCGGGGCTGGCGGCGAGGGACTCGCCGCCCTCTCCCCGTCTCTCCCCACCGCCAGGCCGGCACAGCCCCGCGTTCTCGGGGAGGTTTCGGAGCGAGGGCGAGCCCGGGCGCGGCCGGAATAAACAACAGGATCGCGTTGCACCGGGGAGGGGGAAGGACCTGGGCGAGCCTCGCGCTGGGCTGCGCTCCCCCTCCGCCCCCGTTTTGTTCATTTACGTGTTTATTTCTCGCAAGCCCCGGGGATGAGAACGCCCCCTCCCCGCTCCGCCGGGGCGGTGAGGGGGACGCTCGCACCTTGCCGGGCGTGGCGGGCAAGGCCAGGCAGCACCGACCCCCCCCCTCGGGCATCCGCGCCCCCTCCTCCGCCCTGCGGTGCCATCCATCGCCTTTCTCCGGCGGTGTCCGGCTCCCCGCGTCTCTGCCGGTGCCGGGGTGAGGCGGGGGGGACCCGAGGCGGCGGGGGCGAGGCCGGGCGGGGCGGGGGCGGCACCGGCATCTGCTGGGACGGGGGTGTGCGAGGCGCCATCTTTGGGAGCCGCGGCCGCCGAGGGAACAGCCCGGGGCTCCCGCAGAGCCGGCGGGGAGGAGGAGGAGGAGGAGGAGGAGGAGGATGCCGGCACGGGCACCCCGAGAGCTCCCCCGGCAGCGGGGGAAGGAGGGCAGTCCCGGGAATGGGGTGGCTCTCTGCTCCCATCCCGGAAGGCGCTCATTCGGGCTCAAGTTTCAAGCCTTAGGAGTCGAACGACTAAGTGCACGTAATGCCTTTTCTCTCCGTCTCAAAAACAGAAACCACCAACAAAAACCCACAACCAAACACAGAACCATTATGACACAGGAAATTCCACTCTTTGGCATTAGGAGGGCACATCATCCCCGATTATCACAGAGGAGACTCGTAGAATCAGTTAGAGACTGGAAAAGCCCTCTTCTCTCTTAAGATCTATTGAGACCAACTGTTAGCCCAGCACTGCCAAGTCGACCACTAAACTATGTCCCCAAGTGCCACATCTACACGTCTTAAATTCCTCCAGGCACGGCAACTGTACCACGGCCCTGGGCAGCTTGTTCCAATGCCTGACCATGCATCCATGAACAAATGGTATCTTTGCAGTAAGGGTGCTGCACCTCTTACTGTCACCTGCACTAGAGACACATGAAAAGATACCCAAAGGAAAACTGCTGTTCATTTCTTGACGGAGTCTTGTTTCCTCCAGTGCCAGGCTGAGGGAAGTTGAAACACACACTAACGAAGACCATATTTCATATATATGGCAGTTTTCTTTATTGATTGCTTGATGTGAAACAATATCAATCTGGATTTTTTTTTCCCCACACATTACAAAAAAAATTAAATTGGCTCAGTCTGCAACCTTTTAAGCACAGCCATATTAATTACCAGAAAACAGAAAAAAAAAAAAAAAGAACCCCCCTCCCCAAAAACCCTCTAAAAAGTCTACCAAATAGAGCATTTACAAATGCACAAAAACATGCCACTTTGGCTTAATGGGGAAAAATATTGTCTTCTAGATTAAAAAAAAAATCTTTTAACATAAATAAGTTAGTATAATTTCTCAGTGTCTTTACAGAGTTATGTACACAGGTACACTTCAAACTTTTTTTTTTATTTTTACATACAGGTACACAGGCAACGTAGAAATACTGTTTAAAGATGTAGTATCCCTTTTCCTCTCACACACAAACACTTCGGGCAGTGGGTCAGACCAGAAAACAACAATATTCAAGATTCAGAGCAAAAGCCCTCCAGATCAGGTAAAAAAACCCCCAAACAAACAAACAAACAAAAAAACCCCAACATTAAAAAATCAGGCAATATAATCAGGTGGGATGATTTTACACAACTTTTACAGGCATTCAATTTTGGTATACGGATTTGAGGCTGGGGGGGAACTTTTGCTACCATATAATGGAATCATCACAGCTCCCACCTCTTCAGCTTAATGCTGTAGAAAGAAACTTCCCAAGAGGCCTATAATAATGGGCTCTGAACAGGGTCACCCCAATGATACATTAAACAAAAAAAACCCAAAACAAAACAAAACAAAAAAAGAGAACACTGCAGACCCACTTAAAGGGACAATACATCTTTAAGTAATAAAAAACCTACACTGCTTCTCTTCATAGATTTATTTGCTTGCTAGATTGTGAAAGCAAGTTCCAATCAGTCACCCTCTTACAGTCCCTCCCCCCTCCCAACAAGTTTTATGTGCTACATAGTGTAAAAACTATATACACAGGTAGTACAAGAAGCAAATAAGGAAACACCTAATTGCACAATGCTACATCCAATGCTTTTAGAGGCAGGTCTTTTAAGAGTGCCTAAAATTTAGTGTTATTGTTTGCTTTCTGTTGACGTTGTTTTGTTGTTGGTTTTGTTTTTTTTTTTCTCAGTGCTTGTACAGGACCTCCATCCCACGGAGATCGACGATATGTATTTTTCTTTTCCACTACAACTTTACATCTTCCTCGCTTCATCGCCCCCCGCCGCACCCGACGAACGAGGACGTGTACATCCTCCGCTCTGCAAAGGGGTGGGGAAAGGAATAAAAAAAAAAAAAAAAAAGACGAGAGAGAAAGTGATTAGAAAACATCGAAAAGAAACGCGATCCGCGGCGCAACTGGTTCAAACCGACACCGCATCCCCGGGGCGGGCGGGGCCGCCGCCCCGTCGGGCCGGGCCGGACCGGAGCCGTGCTGCCCTCACCCCAAGGAGGCCCCGGCCCGTTTCACCCCTCGACGGGGAAAGCGGGGGCAGCGGGACCCCTCCTTCCCACCACCCCCCCCCATCCCGCCCCAAAAAAACAACAAAAAAGTGGGCGGTAGTAGCGGCATTCGCACTCGCATGGCCGCGCAGGCTGCCGCGCTCCGCCACGGCTCACCCCAGCGGGACTAATTTGTTGCAACTTCTGCTTTACAGCTTAATCTCTTTCTGCACAATCGCAAATCGTTTTTGTAAACCTCGCTCCTAACCTCGGCTCCCAAACCGCCGGCGCAATTTACCAACTCTCCCCGCCCCAGCCCTCGCCTTAAAACAAAACAACAAGAAGGGGGTAGGGAAAAAAAAAACAACCAACACACAACACAACCCAGCTCCCATTAACCCGCTCCCTTCCCTCTGCCAGCCTCTAAAACCAAGCCAAAACAAAACAAACAAACAAAAAACCAAACACCAGAAAAAAAGAAAACAACCTTGCGTTGCTCGGATTTTAAGAAAGTGCCCGAATTCCCCCTAAACCAAACTTCTCGACTTGTATCTCCCGAAGTGGGAGGTGGCCGCGACAGGCGACGGCAAGGCTGCCACTGGAGGTGAAAAAGCCTCGGGGGCGGGGGACGCGGGAAGCTCCCCTAAACCCCCTGGCATCTGACATGATGCATCGGCCGCGTTTCCAACTGCGTCCCTCCACCCGCACGGCTCTTGGGAAAGGGCCCTCCCTGCCTCCAGTCCCAGTCCCGGAGGGACAGCAGCGTCAGTCCCACCGCGAGCGGGGCTCGCATTGCCCCTGCCCCATCCCCCTGGCGCTGCCGAGCCCCGCGCTGCGCTTCGCTCCTTGTTTTGTTCTTTTCAAGCCCTGCGCCTCCCACTCCCCACCTTCTAACACACACCCATCCCCGAGCGCTTGGGGAAAGCCACCCTTCCTCGGAGGAAACACCCCTCAGCGAGCCCACAGGGGCCCTAAGCGCCCCGCTAGCGCCTTACAGACTCGGGATAGCCACTCGGTCACCCCTTCTTTCCCTTATTTGCAACCTAATGCTAGATCCTAAAGGGAACCTACCTAAACGCTTTACGTTTGATGTCTTCTCGGGCTTGATTTCTTGGGTGTTTGCTCCACTGAACTGGCACTGGGGGAGTCTTCTGAAACCTCTTCTTCTGTTGTATTGGCTCTTTTATTTTGAGGAGAGGAATCTAGGAGGGGAAGATTAAAAACGGGTGGGGGAGCGATATTAAAATATTTTCCTTCCAGATGTTTTCTCGGCATCCGGGGGGATAGATGGAGCCGAGGGGAAAATTTCCCGGATCCCCATGTCAGGTCGGCTACGTGAAGCGAGGAGGGGGAGGGGAGATGGGTTTCTGTCTAGGTAAGAGATCCAAGTTCCCTCTTTTCGGCTAAAATCCATATTCGTCTTTTGCTGAGCACTGTGAACCTCCTCCCACCTGGGCAAGAGGCCGGGTCCCTGCAGAGGGGCGGCGAGGGGTCGGGAGGGATGACCCGCATCTAAAGGCTCTTCCTCGCATATCATCCCACTCAATGCGGGACCCCCGGGACTGCAAACAGTACCCGAGCTTTCTTAGGGGGCGGGGAGGGGGTTGGGGAGTGGGCACGGCGAGCCGGTGCCCAGCGGGGCACAGCCCACCGCGCCCAGGCCACGCGTGGCAGGGGCGAAGGCGCCGGGAGCTCCGGCGCTGACACGAGTGGGGCGCGGAGCTGAGCGCTGTCCCCTTCTCGGGGGTACATTACCATCGGCCGCGGGTCTTTTCCTCTGCCCAGTGCACTGCTCTGCTAAGTCCGTCTGATTTTCTGAAACATCAGTCTTTTGAGCTACACAGTGAGTGTCCTCTGAGATTCCCTGAGAACCGACAAAAACCACGGTTTGGCAATTCCCGTTTACATCCAAACTCTGGCGGCCGGCGGACTTGCAGACGGCTTTCCGTAGCCGGGGGGGTCTGAAGTAGAAGTCGGGCGAGCTCCCCTTCTCCATGGCTTGCCATTCGTACCTGCCTTCCAGCGGCTTGTGATTCTGGAAATCGAAATTCCACTTCCTCTGGCATGCCTCCTCCATCTCCTGCAGGTGCTTCTTCAACTCCCTGTTTAACTCTTCGTGATTCACCGGCCCGAAAAGATTCCTGCACGCTGACGGCTTCGGGTACTCCGACTGCCTGGCCTCCATGCGCTCCAGGGTAGGGCTCCCATTAGAAATACGGACGTTTGACATCTCCCCGCTACCTCTCGCTCCAGGCGGCGGTTGTCGGGCTCGCTGCTCTCTCTCTCTCCCGGCCGCCTCCGCCGCCCTTTATTTCCCGGCGTCCAGCGGCTCCTCTCCGCGCCTCCCTTCCGCGCTGCCCCGCGCTCCGGCCCCGCCTCGGCCCCGCTCGCCCTCGGCCCGCGGAGAAGGGGCGAGGAGGCGGCCTTGCATAAGCGCCTGCCCGGGGATGAGCCCCGAGAGCCGGCGGTGCCGCCGCCGGGGAGCCCCGGGCGCCGGAGGAGCGGTGCGGGGGGAGCGGCAGGCGGAGCGCGGCGCTGCCCTCCGCGGTGCCGACCCGCCGGCCCTGCCGATGGGGATGCCCCTGCCGCTCGCACCGCCGCCGCCGCGTAGTAAAAGCGAGACGGAAAAAAACAAGGGGAGACGAACCCTTTCTCAGTTGCCCAATATGGCGATTGAAGGGAGGCTGACGAAGAAGAAATTGATTGACAGGACGAGTCTATTTAAACAGCCCGGCCGAGCCATTGGTTACGGCGGCGGGCACCGCCCCGTCGGCCCGGCCCTACCTCGTCGCCGCCGCCGGCTCTAAAGGTGGGACGGGACGAACCGGCTGCTGCCTGGCCTGGCCTGGCCTGGGCGAGCCGAGCCGAGCGGAAGGTGGGAGCGATGGAGAAAGAGAGAGCAACGGGAAGGCACCGCGGGTCCCGCTCGCCTCCACCCCTCCGCAAAGCCCGGGCCCGGCGGGTTTTGTGCCCACCACCTCCCAAAAACACCTATCCCATCCCGCTGCTCGCCCTAACGGCCTGAGGAATGGTGGCGACTGGTTGCGTTTTGATTCAGTGCCGTGACAGGACTCTCCCCGCCGGTCTGTTTTTTCTGGGTTGGGCTCTAGCGACACATCTTCCCCCCCCCCCCCCGAAGTCCGGGGTTGGGGACAAACTCGGGGCAAGTGGGGGAGCTGGCCACCCTGCGGCATGCAGAGGACACCAGCATCCCGACCCGCAGCACCCTGACCCCACTGGCTGCCTAGAGGGGCTGGTGGTTCCCAGAGTCAAGAGGATCACCTCTTACTGCTTTCTCGGCAAAGAAAGGGACTAGGTGAAGAAATGGCTCTAAAATAACCTCTGCTGGGATTTCAGATGTCAGCAAGCAGGGCAAAGAACACAAAAATATTGGGGTTTGTCCTGTTTGTGTGCTCAAAAGTTTAGATGAGCCAAGAGTCACAGCCAGGGATTTTCTAAGAAAGTTTCTCTCGTTGTTACAGTAGGTGTGATGAAAATAAGAGCAACAGTGTCTTCCTCTCTGCCCCCTTGTCTCCAGCCCCTTTCACAGCCATCTTCCCTCACCAGGCAGGGCATCCCCCTCGATGTGTCATGGGACACTGGGGGTTCTTTCAGGGCGCTAAAGGTTTTGATGCTTCCAGGGACCCAGATCCTGTACCTGAATCTTTGAGGGCCCTGAAGGCTTTTCACACCAATCCATGTGGCCAGGTCTCCTCTGCAAGAAGAGCAACCCTGTTCAAATTTTTCTGGGGACAGGGGCATAGCAGTGACAAGCTATCTCAACAAGGCAGGGGTCAACACAAGTGGGTTTTACTGGCTGAAAGGAGACTCAACGGATTTGGCCTTGAAGACATGGGAGTTTTTACCCTGTGCTGTACTTACACAGACTTACTCTAGCTTAGAGTCTACAGTTTTGATGGGCCACTGAAACCTTTGCTGCCATTGCTCTGCTAAACTGATACACTAAATTCTGAACACACTGGAGAGGGGGTACAGCCATTACACAGCGCTCAAGCCCAGGCCACAGCAGTCTGCTGGCCTTCTGCTCACACCACTCACCAGAGTAATCTCAGTATCGTCAGACCCGAGTTCAAAAAAATGGTGTGCACAGGCAAAAGAAAAAAAAGAATACAAATGAGAATAGTTTAAAAACCACGAGGTTGAAATATAATATTAGCCATGTTATTTGTATTTGTATGCTGGGTTTTTTAGCACTCGGAAATTTTTTTCCAACTCCTCTCAGCAACCACAAGTTCAAACAATTCACTTACAGAAAATTAAAGCTGACAGTCACATGTCTGCAGGACCTGAGAACTTTTTGAAGTTGCAAGTCCATGATAAAACTGTGTCAGCTGGAAAAGTGGGGACTACATCTTCTGTATTTGCAGGATTTCATCTTCATTTCTCTATGCTTTCCTGTCTGACTTCAGTTGCCACCGGCAAGGTACTTCCATTTCAAACTTTGTTTTCTGTCAGGTGTGGAACACTGAGCTTGTTTTGCTGATCTACACAAGAGAGTTGTAACAAAGTGATCTGCGAAATATGGCTGGGGGCTCCCTGAGGA
This sequence comes from Platyrinchus mystaceus, assembly GCA_035041135.1. Lineage (NCBI taxonomy): Eukaryota > Metazoa > Chordata > Aves > Passeriformes > Tyrannidae > Platyrinchus > Platyrinchus mystaceus. Next base: position 64,833,959 of record JAWWLV010000045.1, read on the forward strand.
TGGCCAGGGTTCATCCTGCTGCCAGGCAGGATAACGTGCTGAATGTCCTGCCAGTGACTCCTTAGGTGAGGAGTTGCCAGTGTCTGCTCCTTGTGAGTCATTTCTTGTCCCCCTAGTCCACAAAAAAAAAGGCAAACCCCTTGTCCTGTAGGATTATAACACTGTACCAGAGCAGAAACACATATCAGGAAAAAAAAGAAAAAAAAAAAAAGTGAGGGGGGTGTGAAACAGTGGAAAAGACTCCGTGCCTCACAGGTAAACCACCAGGAACTCAACAGCAGTGCAACAGAGCACTGATTTATCTGTAGTCTTTGGAAAAGAAAAAAGAAACCAAGTTACTATAAGACAAGTACCTTCTGTGGGTTTTTTTTAAGGTCCCCCCCCCCTTAGCACAAGGGCCTAGGACTGAGTCCCTGGATGCTGTACGAGTACATTGAGCACGAATAATTAAATCCAAAGGGGCGGAGGAGGAGGAGGGGGGTGGGGGAGAAGGGGGACGCGAATTATTTAAGCCACTGATGGAAGCAACAGAGAAAATGAAAGAGGACTGGTCTGGCCCTTGGCTTATCCCTCTACCCTTCCCTAGCACTCTCCCTTGCTCTCCCAGGGGCTGGAAAGAGGGAAGGGGGAGCCGTGGTAGCTTCCCTTCCCGCGGGCAGCGCAGCCCCGGCCCGCGCGGCCGAAAACGACGGGGTCGCGCTGGGACAAATGATCGGGAAAGGGGTTAAAACGGCATCCGCATCCCTGGAGCATCCGCGGCCGCGCTCCGGGCTCGGCTCTGTCCCCACGTCCCTTTCGGCTCGTCCCGCCTTCACTTCGATGCGGTCTCGTCATTCCACCTTAAATCGCTGCCGCTGGAAAGGAAAAAAAAAGGCTGTGTCTGCAGCGACCTTGCCATGATCTAAAGTGTTTTGTTTACAGTCAGGCACCCCCGATGGCTGCAGCAAATCGGGAGAGAGTCAGGCGGCCGCCCGTAGTAGCAGTGAAGCGTGGAAAAAAAAAAATACAGGAAAAAAATATACTCGAGAGTCCCGGAGTAAAGCTGTGGAAAGATCAGAGCGCCATCGTCTTGCAAAAGAGGGGCACAGCACTGGGGCTGCGGGGGCGGTACGTGGTGTGCGGGGTGGGGATAAGGAGCGGGGCGAGATCTGAAGTGTCCCCGCAAAGCTCCAGCCTCCCCTTCGCCGGTTCTTCCTCGCTCTGCGACCGTTTAAGCTGAAGATGCAGCCAGTCAAAGATCGGAGGAGAGGATTAGAAAAAGAAAGGAAAACAAACAACAACAAAACCCAAACCCCAAACAAAACTTGTGGGAGTGAACCAGGAAGGAGGGAGGAGTGTTTACAGGGAGGTCCGTGCGAAGAATGTCCTGGCTCCTCTAACAGCATCTGAACACCCTGTCCCCTCTCTTCCCCCTGCCCCTCTCCTCTTTCTTGTTTGGGCTTTTCCACTGGCAGAGCTGCTTGCTGTTTTTTCTTTCCTCCAGAATCACTTCGGCAAGCTTCCTGTCTTCTTTTTGGCCACCCTCCTTTCCCGGCACTTCCTAGGGCTCTCAAGTGAACCAGCAAAGCACATCTGAACTGCACACATAAAGCATCTGGGTTACTTGGGATTTAAAATATTCCCTTGTAAATAGTGGGGAAATTGGGAATAATACCTCAGCTCCTCCACAGGATTTGTCTTCCGAAATTGAGGATAAAGAAGGCAGGGACATGGCGTGACCCATTTGAAAGCTGGAGGCTTGAGGAAGTTTGCTCTTAACCCACCTCAGCTGTTACTGAGCCAATACTGTTCTCACAACTCTCCAGTTTTTCAAGCAAATTGCTAATTTCTTCAAGTGATGTAGGGGTAAAGCCACTGTGAGATTTGAGGTGCAGGCCCCAAGAATTCACCTTAGCACACTGGGAATATTCATAAGCTGCTTAACAGGAACCTTTCTGGGCAGGATTAGGGCCCAAGGAGGTTCAGCAGCAGGGACTATCAGGAAGGAAAGAGCTATTTCAGCTTACAAAGGCCGTGGGACATAATCCAGCAGTGTCCAGGAGCAGAGCAGTGCCAAGCAGGGCTAAGAGATGCCACCCTCCTCTGCAAGTGGAGTTTGAGACCTTTTGCTCATTTGGTGTAAACTCTAGAGGGAGCCTAAGGACAGATATCAGATCCGCACCAGGACTCGCCTCCCTCCTGACAGCATCCCCACTGCCAGCCTGGGCTGTCCCCCCCCCGCTCTCATCCCTGCTGCCTGGTACTTCTGGGGCCCTCTCCTCTCCTTTTCCCTCACTGCAGGTGGGGAACAGATGTGCCCAGGGATGTGAGCCCTGCCACACAGCTGCACAAACCTTGGCTGGGCTCAGGGTTTGACGACTGGTTCAGGACTGGAGAGGGTGCTGGCTGCGGGTACAGCTTGAGGGTGTCCATGATGGGATTTGTTTTAAAAAGCAGGTAATCTGTCAGAAATGCCTTCTCTGTGCTATAACTCTAGGGCAGGTTATACAGTTATGTCTGGGGGAGATAGAGGTTACATTATTAGCACTGAAAGTACTCATTCTTTTCTCTTTGGAGCTCTCTGGTTGTCACCAGCCTCCCTTTGACTTGCTAAAGAAGAAGTCCTTCTAAAATACCCTGATTTTACCTCAGGGAAGGCTCCTGGTATGGCTCAGACAATTATTTTTTTTTCATTTTGTTTGAACCGTAAAATAGGAGTGAGCTTAAACTGCTCTTGAAGCAGCTGAAGCCAGCAGCAATACACCCTTCTGTAATCAACTTTTCCTTTTTCACACCAGAGACAAGGAAGGGGATGTTCATATGCAGTCACTGAAAATAAAAGCATACACTCACACATACTAATGTTGAGTTATCCCAGCAAACACTATTATTGGAGAAGTGAGACTTAAATCAGTAAATTGATTGCTTGTTGTAAACTGATCTAATTTCTCTGAAGAAAACACACCATATGAATGAAAGCATTTCAATCCAGTCTAACTCCACCTGTGTAACACTTTGTAATGGACTGATTAAAACATGGAGTCTGCTTCTCCATTGCCTCGAGGATGGAGCTAAAAAGCCTTGATGCCACAGCTAGGCTGCTGCAGGAGCTGAGCTGCTTGCAAAAGCTCCAGGAGGCATCTAGCAAGCCACAGGGAGCAGGTAAACCAGCAAAAAAGATAAAAAGTTGTTAAAATCAAGAGCACGGCAAGCACTTGCTCTCCCAAATCAGCTGTGCCAGGCAGATCTTGCTGGGAGACTGGGGAAGCAGCCAGTGGACACTCAGGACCCGTCCTGGTGCCAGGCAAGCTGAGCTTGGGTATTGGTGAAGTGACCAATGGGCATCCAAGGGCTGCCCCAGCAAGGCTGTGCCCGGGTGGCTGCTGGGGGCACTGTGCCACTCTGCCACCCTGCCTGCCACTTTGCTCCTCGAAGGCTACAAGGCAACCAGGGAAGAAGCCCGAGAGAGATCTACCAGCCTGCAAACAAGCAGTACTTCATGGTGGTGGTAACTCCTGTCCTGTGCTTTAACAGTTACCCTTAGCTTTTCCTACTTTTCTGTCTTCCTTCTTTCTCTCCCATCTTTTGTGTTATAAAATAAAGTTGAATGATCGTTTTGGGATCCAACATTTGGCCTCGTTTGTGCCTTAATGTCACTTATGGGAATGTTTTAGAACCTGGTTCCCCTCTGCACCTAAGTGGATTGGAACAGACTTCCCATTTAATACATCACATAAGCTATGCCACTTTGTTAGAATAGCAAGTTTTTAACATAAGAATCCTAACCAGAGGCTTCTCATGGCAGCTAAACTTTTCCCTTCCCTTCCCCTCCGTCTCCCTCTTTCCCTTTCCTTCCCCTCGTCACAATGCAAACCACACAGAATACTGTCAGGTGCAAATCTCTTGGACACAGCTCAGCTCCGCTGTGGTTGCCCTGGCAGCAGGGGTTTCTCAGGCTCAAGACAAGCCCTGCTCAGGTGAGAAACTCCAGCTCCAAGCCTGCACCTCTGCACGGACCCCCTAAAGCCTCCAGCAACCCCTTACCCCCACCCCAGGGTGCAGAGAGGATTAACTCCTTTGTGTTTGTAAAGCCTTCTGAGTACACGAGGCACAATGCAAGAGCTGAATAGCAATAACATCGAACTATTATTGTCACTGTGAGACTTAAAACAGTTTTCCAGCCCCTGGCTCCGCCACCTACGCCTTTAAGAAAGTTTCCCAACAGATGAATTATATTTAGTGGAAATGAGCTGTCCTGTTTTTCTACAAAGCCCGAAGTGAACCTTTCTGGGAAGGGGACGATATTTTGTAGCAATGTTTTCTCAAGTACAATTCTTTAGGTTCCCAAGTGATGACACATTGTACAGCAACGCTCTTGGCACGGGGTGTTCAGCTGTGAGAAGGGATGCTGGCCCCGTTTCTTACAGCCATTCATTAAATAAAAACACCCTATGTCATATGTTATGTTCCTCTGAAATGTTAAAGTTTTCAGTGCATGAAATTATATGGTGCCTGGATAATTTTTTTTTTTTCCAGAGTGCAGCACTAATCCCTAAGTCAGTTACTGAATGTTGTTGGACGAGCTTGTTATTTTTTATTAGTGTTGTGTTTTGTTTTCATTTGGTAGGATCCCAGCTCCAAGCAATAGGCATTTTCAGAAATACTGAACTATGTAAATGTGATGCTTACAGCTGACCACAAAGAGGTTGCTCACCAAAAAAATAACCCAGTATAAAAACATCTGCATCTGTTAGAATTTTAGGCATTCTGGGTGCCGTTTACATGAGAATCTAGCCCAGCTTTCCTTTTTCTTTTTCCATTCCTTTTTTCTTGTAATTTTTCTCTTTTTTTCTTTTTCCTTTCTATTTTTTTTTTCCTTTCCCCAATGGCCTATATTAATTGCCTTAGGATCAAGAGGTCTGCAAACATCTTCCTTATGTAAACAGAGGAACTGGTCTGGCTACTTTCTAAACCCTTTAAGGAAGATGACCCATCTCACATACCAAAATGATGGCATTAAGTAACAGATTACTATCAGGGCTTGAGATCTGAGTTCTGGTTCTGTCTTCCCTTGGCCATGTTATTGCACATTGCTGCAACTCTTGGCACCTACATGTCTTCCCTCACCGTTTTCCTAATCTGTTTAGACTTTTAGCTGTTGGAAATGCTCTGTTTGTACAGTACCACATCTTGTTTGTGTTAACCAGCCTAGCAAGGAAATTGTACAACTCTGGGATGCAAAAGCCAGGGCATTAACCTACTGTAACATGATGTTATTTCAGAGAAAATGTGAAAGTGGATTTGCAAGCATCTGGCAACAGGAAAATCATTATGAGGCAGGCGATTCAATTTTGATATAATCATAGAATCACAGAATGTCCTGGCTTGGAATGGACCTTAAAGATCTAGTTCCAGTCTTGCTGCCTGAGCAGTGACACCTTTCACTAGACAAGATTGCTCAGAGCTCCATCCAAACTGGCCTTGGACACTTCTGGGGATGGGGCAGCCACAGCTTCTCTGGGCAACCTGTGCCAGGGCCTCCCCACCCTCACAGTAAAGACTTTTTCCTAATATCCAATCTAAACCCACTGTCTTTCAGTTTGAAGCCATTCCCCCTTGTTCTGTCACTACATGCTCTTGTAAAAAGAAGTGCTCTACCACTGTCCGTCCAGCCATGCCCACCAGTGGCAGTCCTGCCAGGGCAGGAGCCTCCTGAGCCCAGTTACCAACAGGCTGCACCCTGGTTAGTGCTCCTAGCCCTATTCATTGATGATCTAAACCAGCCAAGCCTAAAAAAGTAGAGTAAGCGGGCAGGTCAAAAGGCAAAAATTATTTCACTGAAGCCAGTCTATTGCAAAATGCACTGTGGACATGGTTTCAGTGGCTTATGAGAAAGATGGAAAAAGAGAGCCCTTTAATTTACCAGCACATATTCTGGGTTTCCCTCAGAAGGAGTTAAAACATTTCACTCGAGGCCTAATCTGTTGTGGCTTTTGACTCTCACGAGCTGCCTGGTTACTCCCTTTGTTCTGACTGCCAGCAGCTAAACTGGGACATGTGTTCAAAGAGGAGTACCTGAAAGCATCACTTTAAAGGGTTTGTCACCTTGTCATCTTTAGTCTGAAAGGCTTTTTGAGAACAATTTTCACTCAAAATGTTTGCAAAGGACAAAGACAGCTTTGCAAATATCGCAATTCATATTTAATAGCTTGAATGACAACAACAAAACACAGCTAATACTATGAGAGACCAAGGTAATTCTCCTTTTCTACTGTTGTCCCCCACCCCAAGTCTGCAAAAGACAAGTGAGAAATCACAGAAGCAGCAAAACCTGTCGTCTGACTCAAAAATTGCTCCTTGGATCTCTATAACAAGGTCCTGAAATAAGTTCTTCTGCTCCTGGTGTTCTCTAGCATTCTCGTGCCATGTGCAACCTCTCAGAACTGCTTTGCTCTTCCAAAATAACAAAAAATTACCAAAAAGTAACCCAAGCCCTCACTTCACCTTGTGGGTGTTAGAGTGCTTTTTGAGCTTACAGCACCTTGTTGTTTCCAGTGAGACTTAAGAACCTGAGATCAGCCAGTGCTTCTCAGAGCAGCAGGCAGCCCTTTCTAACATGCTCCTTGCAAGCCCTCAGAACAAACTATTAGACCTTGCTAGACCCTGATGGGAAGGAGGACGTTGGGATCTGATGAGTGCATGGCTCTGAGGATGCAAAGGGGCTTCAGGGTTTTAATAATGCTGAGTTTAAAAATTATAATTTCTTCTGCTTTTTGAGTCTTCCTCCTTATCCACAGGAACCACAAGTTCATTCTATTGCAAAGGAAAGATTCAAAGCTCTTTAGCAGTAGCGTGGCTTCAGGACCATGAGCTTTAAGACAAAAAGCTAATTGACACAGCAAAACAGTGAGAAGTGCTCACACTAGGAGCCAAGGTCCACTCTGGCTACAGAAGTGAAAAGTTGACTTCAGCTCTGAACATACAGTCTGGAGAAGTATTTGGGAAGACTTTGTAAAGCCGACTGGCTTTTGTTCAAAGCTGCTCAAGTCCTGTTTCTGAGAGTGACTTCAGCAGTAGGGCACCTCAACTTCATTCGGTCTTGCAGACCTCCAAGGTCACATTCTCATTAAAAGCTACATGTAGCTACAAAATTCTTTAAAAATTCTTTACTGTGAGGGTGGTGAGGCTCTGGAACAGGTAGCTACAGGATAGTTCGTGTAGCTACATAATTTTTCTGCTGGTGAAAACTGTTTTGGTTTAACTGAATTATTTTAAGTTGGTCCTACCGCTTCTGTGAATGATCCTAACAATGTTTTACAATAGCCATTTATTTCTTTTTACAAGTTGCTTATTTTTGTAAGGGTGATTTAGTGAAATCTTTCAGTGAAAACAGCAGTATCTACTACAGCTTTCTTGTCTCCTTTCAGATTATTAGTAGAAAAAGCTGATGATAATGCTAATAAACTGGTTTTCTTTTGTACATTCAAATACTGGACATCTGTAACTTTGGCCCTGGGGGCTAGTTACTTCTGAACAGTGTTACAGAGTTTTTATTTAATTAATAAGTAATTTGATTCTTTTCCTTTTCATCTTCTAACAAGTGATAACAGCCTTTCTTTCAGAAAACCAAGTACAATGCTTTCTTTTCCCCAATAAGTACTTAGCTCTAGGCCTGGAAAAGGGCCAGAGCACACAGGGACAGTGTTCCACAGTAACATTTTGTACCTCATTAAAAAATAACAACAACAACAATAGCCAACTTGCACATGAAATAGAATGTCTTTCTTTTCCTCCTTCTCTTATTTTACAAATCTTCATTTATTCATTGTACTTCCTGTAAAAATGCCTGCACACATGCCCATTCAGACTGGAATTTTCTGCTGAACAAATGATGTGTTAAGATGTGTTGTATTATTTGTATGGATTTGGTTTGGCTTACATCAAGCTACTGTGAAAGCTCCCCAATCTCAAGGTCTCTGGAGCAAGGGATTTCTGGGTGATTGATGGTTTGGATTACTTCAGTTTGGGGGTGCTTCTCTTTAAAAAATCTCTGCAAAGTCATCGCTTTTAAGGTCTCTCATACTGAGTATCTTAAAGCTGAGAGACTGCTAAGTCCCTCTGGAAAATACTGGCCTGGAAGACTTCACCCATCTGTGCAAATACACCACAATCCAATTAAACTGGCAGACTTTGCAATTATTTGCAGATTTCCACAATCTGGCAGCAGCAAGCAGATACAGCCTGTATTGCATAAGCGAGTTGTCGCAAGCCCCCGTGCCCCACAGTCTGACAGAGCTCCACAAAAACCTGGAGGAGAAGTGGTGTGGTCTGAAGATGGGCACACACTACTCCTCAGCTTCAGCAGGGCTGCAAAGGGGTGGTCTCCTGTCCCAAAAGCCTGGCAACCCCCAGCTGAGCTCCTGGCCCCAGCCAGGGCAGGACATGGTTAAACATTACAGATTGCTGCACCATCCCCTTCACAACTTCACTACCGTGTCACAAAGCCAATTTAAGGGGATTCTGTCCCTTGCCACCCTTGACCACTTATTCCCAATTAACCAAGGTCTTTAAAATGAAAATGAAAAGTAAGAAAACAAATAAGTAGAAAGATTTTGTGGGAGGAATAATCCAGATGATTTTGCAGCACTGCTACAAACAGTTGCACTTTCAAAATGGAGCAAAAGGGAAACAGAGGCCAAAAAGAGGTCTTTTCTAAGGAAGGAAAGAATCACAGAGTAATCTGAGTTGGAAGGGACCCACATGGATCATCAAGTCCAGCTCTCGAGTGAATGGCCCATACAGAGATCAAACCCACAACCTGGGCATACATTACCACCACTTCTAACCAACTGAGCTAATGCTAAACTCAGTAATAGCCCACAGACTATTTCCCCAACCTATCTCAGCGTAAAGCCATGTTTGTGATAGCAAAAGGAATGAGGGTTTGGAGGAGGAAGGTGAGCAGGATGCTTTCTGTGGCAGTGCCCTATCAGAGTGTTTGTAGGGAGCAGATTCCTCCACCCAGACAGATTGAGGTACTCAAAAATATTGAAAGTACTTTGAGTACTTAAATTACTCAAGGATACTTTAAATTCAAAGAAGTAGGGTGTTTGTCCTTAACAGCCAATTTGAAACTATTCACATTCATTCAAGCTTCAGGATAACTTCTTAAAATCTAGGCCCTTAGCAAAATGAAACTCTCAAGATCTGCTTCAAAGTTGGATTTTCTCTACCATTACCATTTTCACTTGCCCATTTTCACCCTGGTTTCACCTTCTCCCTCAGTGGAGTGGATGCTGCTCTTTGGCAAGGCAAGGTCTGAGCTAGGTTATGGAAGTGCCTCAGGTTAAGTTAGTTATAAAGGAGGGGGTTTTTTGATATTCAGTGTAGCTCCCAGGTCCGGTTCACAGCACAACCACACCAACAACTGTGCCAGTAGGACCCACAGGTTAGTATTGGCAGAGCCGGGGAAGGCACCAACTCTTTTGGCCACTGTAGCAGCTACACATGGCCCTACGTGCCCAGCCATGGAGGGAATTCCCAGTCCTTGGTGGCCTCGAGGGATCCCTGCCAGCTGCTATTTCTGTGCACCACAAGAGGGTGATACTCCAGAGCAAATGAGAGGTTTTCACTAGCTGTGAGGTTGCTGGATCCCACTGCCACGGGACAAGGCAAGGGGACATGTAAGGAGGTCTGCTGAGCAAGGATCCATCTAGGGAATTAATAGGAAAGGCTGAGAGGGAAAGCTCTGGCCTGAGACCCGCTGCTCTCAAGGATGCTCTAGGTGCTACTTCCTTTGACTTTGCTTTGAGCATCCTTCTCTACTTGGATAACACAGCTAAGGCTTTTAATATAAAGGATGGGATTTGTCTCCATTACTGCTGATACACCCCTCTTTCTTCTTATTCCCATAGAGTATCTTCTTGCCAGCTCCTGCATCATTTTCTGGGAAACTGAACTCTTCTGGCAAGCTGAAGATTTCATAGTTTGTCAGTTAACAGTCCATGGAGGTGAAATTAGCACTGGCTCATCATTTCTGGGGCAGTTTCCAGTGGTCTATGAAAGCCACAGTGATCACAGAGGACAGGATTCGAGCCACCGAATTTTAGCTGCCTACTGTGTGATTCCTAGCCTAAACTACTTACTTTCCCAGAAAAATGGAGCACTATCAGAAGACAAGTCATCCCTCTTCTCTGGGACACCAAGTGGGGTAGGTGAATCACCCTCTGGATATGCCTGTGTCCATTCACTGGCTGCAGAGAGCACCTATATGTCCAGTTCAGACTGGATGTAAACTTCTAGTCAGTCAAATTAAGCAATTCGAGTCCTACCCATAGTGCTGGCATCTCCCCATGGTTTCCATTTGCAGCAGTACTGTTACAGATGCTGAGAATACATTAAATGCTTTCCTAATGTCACATTCCCATGTCTGCAATCATGGTAATTGCCTCAGTGAAGTTTTGCAATTGCAAATGAGCAGGAAGCCGTCTGCAAAGGAATCTGTCTATTAAGATGTGGCCCCTACTCTGAAAGTGCTTGAAAAGCCCCAGCACATTTCTTGGGCTAAAGATTAAAAAAAAAAATATTAAAGGTCAGACTCCTGCAGCAATATGGAAAGTATCCAGAATGCACTCCAGCTTCCAAGGAATAGACTGACTTTTGCTTCAGGACTGTGCTAATTAAATACTGCTAACTACATCTGAATAGAATTAAGTCTAATTTAAGGCCCTTTCTGAGCTCCAGGGCAATGTAGGCTTGTCCTGAAAAAAGAAATTACGGACTGCTGACAACAGGTGTCAGCAACAGGAGTGGCTGGACCAGGGCTGGATGTGAATTAGCTGCAAGTGTAGACAAGGACAAGTTAAGTTCAGCATTGTTCCTGCTGGCATGACGGAGACCTTGCTGGAAGCATGGACAAACACAGGGAGCAGAAGAGTTCTGACTGCAGCTGCCCTTGTCAGTGTATGCAGATGACCTGTGCAGGTCTCATTTTTTGTGGTGTGGATAAAGTTTTTTTGTTTGTTGGCACCACACATGCCAAAAGTACCTTGGGTTTCCATAGGAATTCTGGGGTGGCAGCCAAGGGGAATATTTTGCAATGAGTGCTTGCTCCTTTCCTCTTACTTCTTTCTCCTGCCCTGCAGTCCACAGGGATTCTCGGAATGAGGGATCAGGTGTTTTACTGCTCTTTTCCACACACACCACCCTGTGCATCCATGTTAAATCGAGCAGGAAAGGAACTACAAATGTCTTGGACAAACCAGAGCAGCAGAACATCACTGGCCCCACTGGCCCTTTCGCTGGAAGTTTTTTGCTACCATTTCCTGCTGTCTCCTACACTGTCTCTCTCATTGTGTTTCATTAGCAACATCTTGTGTCTCTTCTTCTCCTCCCTTGCTCTTTTGCTTTTAAATATACATTTAAGATGTGCTTTTTTCCATGCCCTTTCTCACTAATTTACCCCATATGTGTATATGACTCTTCTCATAAAAAGCTTTTGCCCAACTCTGTCTTTGCAGCCTGTATTTTATGTTTTGGGTTTATTTTTAATATTTTTTACTGTCATGCTCTTTTCCTCCACTGCTTTCAAAAACAGGCCTGTTTAAGACTTCTAGCTACCCTTCCACACATCTGCAGGCACAAACATCAATTTGATGCAGCCCTTTGTCTTCAGTTCCCTCTCCATATACCGCCTTTACCTCTCCGTCAAGAAAGCAAGAAAAACAGGTTTGTGTCAGTATTTCTTAACAGAACAAAACCAGCAGGTTTAAATTCCTCTGGGCTTGTTTGTCATTTGGTAAAAAGACAGGGTAAGGACCAGACTGACAGCTGAGGACACACACCCAGCCTGAGCTGAGCTGGCCACCTGCTCTTCCACAGGCACAGGGAGGGGGAAGGCAGCAAATCCAGACTCAGTGAAAGGAAGGGCAGTTTCATCCACTTCAAAAGAGTCACACCCACCCCAAATTAACATCCCTATTTTAATTTACCTTCATACCTCCTATTAGAGTAATTTATCTTCCAAGTCACATTACAAAATGAAAGTTTTGCCAGGGGTTAAGGGTGTTGGACCAAGCTCACTTACAAGCCCACTTATAAGTATTCAGCACTTGCACATAGGTTAGATTTGCTGTAAAGGAAGGAAAGTAAATCTCTGCTCCTGGTTTGTGACAAGGCTGTATAGTGGGCTACGATCCATACTTGTGTCCAGAATAAAAGCCTTCAATTCTGTACCAAGAAAAACAATTGTGCATGCTTAGCTTTCCACTGACAGCAAGTAGACTCATTATGTTTGAAGGATACATGTGCTTAACACTGCCTTTGGAAAGCTCAAAAGAGTAAATGAGAATTGTTGACAGAAACTGGGGAAAAATTGGGCAGAGATTAGGACAGTTGGTGGTGGTGGTATGGAGCTGCTGCAGCCATCATTTTGGACATCCCACATCAGGAAGGCTCAACTTGCTTATTGGATCTTTTCCACCTCCACTTTTAGGAGCTGGCGGTTCCAGCTAAGGACCAGTCAGAAAGATTCACTGAGGGAACAAGGCTGTTGCTACAAGACCATTTACTTTCTCCTGATTTACAACAGGATATGCCAGGATATTGCATTGATGAAAAGCTCTCACTTGGAAAGGACGAGTCTGAACTCGTTTGGGTCTGAACTCATCCAAATTGACCCAAGTGCGTTCACTGACTGTAAGTCTAATAGCAGAAAAATTTTCTAAGGGAAGATGATTCACTTGTACCTGAGAGATCACCTTCCACACCGTATTTTACTCTTATTATGTTGTTGCTTTTATTTTGTTGGGTTTGTGGGTTTGGTTTTGGTTTTTTAATATGGTACCTCAGATAAAGGAGGACATTTATCAGAGGGAATTCCACTGGAAACCTGTAACTTTGGGAACTGAAATCATATAAGCAAGCTTTATTGTACTCAAAGAGGAACCAGTTCAACAAACACCTAAATGTGCAAAAGAATAATTGCCCATTCGCTTCAATAAGAAACTGCCAACTCTGCCATTCACCTTCTGCCATAATTCCACTTAGGTTAAACACTTACTTGTGCTCTACCCTCCTGATGTGGAGTGGTGATGACTTCAGAGATCATTTACACCAGTTTCACAGGATACTCTGTTTTTTAAAGGGTGATGGAGTTTTCTGTGATGAATGTTCCTATCCCTAGCAAATGCTTATACACTGGCATGCTAATGATGACTGTAGTGAGGTTAAGAGTACCAGTCAGCTGAAAGGTCCAGCCAGTCCTTTGCTGACATTGGCTAAAAGCAAATACTCAGTGAAGAATGTAGGAACAGGGCAAGCCTATCATGCTGTTTCCCAAGAGTATTTCCCCAAACTCTAATGGTTCAAGTCTCATGAATTACCTGAATGTTTTGTGTTTAATTACCCAGGATGAGTTTCCCTTCTGCAAACCTGTTCAATTACCACTTGATCCTATGTATACTTTTAAGACCTGCGTCTGCTGATGAGTCCTGGGTCTTTACTCCACCTCATGGGAAAAACCACTCACCCTTGGTTATTCTGAACTGTCACCTTGACAACTTCTTTGTTTTGTACTGGAAGAGACAGTGAACTGTCACCCCTTCCAAGACACAAGTGAGTTTAATAGGCTTCTATCATAGCTGTCTTTAACCAATCTTCTCCCAGGCTGAAGAATTAGAGACAGTTAAAAGAGTGAGCTTAATTAATTCTGGCATATAAGCAAGCTACCTTGGATCACATTTGTTATCCTTCTCTGAACATATTCCATTTCTGCATGTCTTTTCCAAAGTGGGAAGAGCAGAACTGCTCGTGGGTGTGGGCATACCACAGATTTGTACAGGGGCAGAGTGAGGATTTCTGATTTCCTCCCTAAAATAAGTCAAGGTCTTTGACCCCTGCTGATCCCTGAGGTGGTTCCTTGTGTTACAGCCTATGACTTACTCCCTGACAGCAGCCAGCACTTAGCCTACTGTTATCCATGTGAGGCAATACCACTTTTTCCCATATGTATCACTCTGTGTTTATCCACAGTGACACTAATAATATATCCGTGCTGTGTGTTCAGACTGAACTGCTCCTTGCTGCTCTTCAGCTTTTACACACCCTCCTCTGCCCAGCCCACTGTCCCTGCACAGCTCGTTCATGCTCTGCCACACAGCACACCACAGGTAGCTTGTTCACCAGGTACCAAACCCATGGAGAGAGGCAATATTCCCAACCTGGGGTGTAACAGCAGGCATAACTATCAAGCACAGGCAGAACCTCGGGCTCAGACACCCACTTACCTGATGCTTTACATGTACCCTTCACAGCCAAAATGAACCACTTCTGACCAAAGCCTGCACTCTGAAATGTAGAGGCAACTGGCTCTTCATGGACTCTTCTCTCCAACAGATGCTCTAAGAAACAAACAGCAGTGGTGAGAGACCTTATATTTCAGCCTTTATCCTATTGCTCTGCCTACTTGAGGGTTTTTTTTTTACTTAAATTATTCTTATTACACACTAATAATTTTGCTTGCCATTTGCACTCCATGTTGTCCCCTTGGATCAAAGGGTGAATCCATTAAAATCAGACTGATTAGTTCCTGGTAGGGTCCTATAACCCCTGCTCAGCACTGCTCAGCTACTGCTGTACACTTTAAGCACGTCCACAGCACATACACAAGCACATACACAGCCCCAGTGACTCCATTTAAAAGATGGAGCTGTATTTCCTTCCTCTGCCCCTGAGTCTTAGGGCTGGGGGATACCTGTGGCCACTTGTGAAGAGGGCAGATGCACAGAGCATCTCTGAGGATCAAGAGCAAGACCCAGGCAGGGCATGGTACAGCACTGACTGGCCTTTGCCTCCCCAGATCTGGTCCAGGGGGGCGGAGAAGCCAAAGAGACCTGAAGCATAACCTGCCTTTCTCAGCCTGTTTTGATAGGCAGGCTTGTACAGAGAGACCAGAACTATGACCAGACATATGGCAAATTTCATATGTTTAAAAAGACTTTTCACAGCTAGGCAGGCCAAAAAGAGATACTAAGATAGGATCTGAAGTATTTGGGATTTGTTTTTAATTTGTGTCATAGGCACATGCTTTATTTATGTGTAGAGTGACTACTCAGTTAATTTTACAGTGCACATAAATATGAACTACTTGGTACAAGATCTGTTTTTCTGTGAATGTAAAACATGACTAATGAAAGAAAACCCAGATATTGTAAAATATTTCATCTGTACCATTTCAAAATGAATCAGATAAAAGCCAAACAGGACACAAATCACCCCCATCAGTCCTATTCATGAAGTCGTTAAAGTGATTTGGGGCAGGGGAGGGCACATGTAAGCTCAGAAAATCAGTTTATTGCTAAACTGAAGGATAAAAAAAATGCAGTTGCAAAGAGCAAACTCTCATTGACTCCACAGGAGCAAATACCACTCTTGTTTCTAAAAGCCTCATAGGTTAATGCCAATGAATTTGGGACAAGACTGTGAACTGTGGGGTCAGAAGCCCCTAGGAAGAGGTGAAACCCTCTGGAGGCTCACTTGTTGCTCAGGGTGGCCTCTGAAGACCCTGAAGCAGAGCAGTGTCCAACACATGGCAAATACTGCAAGTGAGGAAAGAAACAGAAAGAAATGAGGAGTGTGCAAGAGAGCAGAAGAAATATCCCAGAAAAAGGAGAGCTCTGGCATATCTGTCCTCTCACAGCACTGGTTTCAGCCCCACTGGGAGGTGGGACTGGTCAGGTCCCAGGATCCATTGCAGACAGGAACTGTCTGGTGGGTTTTATCCTTACCAGCTTTCCACAGTGGCATCTTTCCAAATGGATCTCCTCTCCAGGGATAAACCTTCTCTGCAGGCCCTGCCCAGCATTACATCTACCTCACTCAGCAGGGTTTGACCCGTGATTTTCAAGTATACCTGTGTTTATCAATGACCACCCTGCTTGACCCTGAATGGGAAGGACAACCGGGACCTTTCCACTGTCTTTAATTCTTCCTTGGGCCAAGGAAGAGTTCTCTGTGGCATGAAAAGAGACAGGCTCATAACATGAACAAGTCCCTTGGGGAATGCCTGAGGGAGGTGGGGTTTAGCCTGGGGAAAAGGAGGCTCAGGGGAGACTTAGGGCTCTTTACAACCACCTGAGAAGAGGTTGTAGCCAGGTGGGGGTTGGTTTCTTCTCTCAGGCAACAAGTGATAGGACAAGAGGAAATGGCCTCAAGTTGCACCAGGGGACATTTAGATTGGATATTAGGGGAAATGTCTTCATTGAAAAGGTGATCAAGCATTGGAACAGGCTGCCCAGGGAAGTGGTTGAGTCATCAACCCTGGAGATATTTAAAAGATGTGACATTTGAGGACATGGCTTGGTGATGGACTTGGCAGTGTGAGATTAATGGTTGGACTGAAGGACCTTAGAAGTTTTTTCCAAATGAAATGATTCTGTGATTCTAGGATTCTATAAAATTACCTGTTCTCTGAAGACCCCTTTGCAAGAGTCTTTGATGTGAGGATGGATGGCCATTAGAAAAACAAATGAGGCACAGGGCCATAGCACTTTTGAGAATTCTAGAGATAAAAGTCACAAAGAACAGCAGTCTCTGAACAACTCTCCATCCCCCCCCTACAAAAAGGGATTTTTTTCTTTATTTCTTTTAAAATTAATTAGTGTACATGAAGAATATCTCAAAAGAATGCAAAATAGCCCCCTCTTAAAAAACCTCTAATAATTATTGAAATTCACAGATAAAGGAATTGAACATTTATTTCAGAAATTACCCATGAGATTCACTAATAGCATGTTTTAAAAATTATTATAATACCAAATGCAAGGCCAGGCTAGAAAGGTGCCTCAGTTAAATTATCCTGCAGATTTCAAAATATTTCAGACCTTGTCAGCAAGAAACCAGAAGAGTTCAGAACCAAGTTCCCAGGGAGGGCACACAAACAATGACTCAAAAAGGAAGTTTGGGAAATGTGGGGAAATACTCAGTAATTACTTTTTGGTTTTGTTTTGCTTTGTTCAAAACAATTTAACAAGGGAACGTGAAATACAAAAAATGAAGCAAACAATAACAAATTAACTTAGCCCAGACTACGTTCATGATTTATGAACATCTACTACCTCTGAAAAACAAACCCAACAGATTCCATACAGATAAACTCTGGTGAAATGCAGGAAGACATCCCTTGAAAACCGTGGGCAAAAGGGAGAGGAAATAATGGGGGTTTTTAAGCACTAGATTGATTCACGTTAAAATCAAGGAAAGCTTTCCACAGACTTCAAAGGGAGGTGGATGGAGAACAGTAGATGAGAATGAGCAGCAAGGTAACTTCCTCCCTCAGCCTGTCCTTATAAATTCCTCCAGCCCAAGCCATACATTTCTTTATATAAAGCATGTGTCTGTGGCATGAGAGGAGAAAGGGAGCAGAGCCTTGCAGGGGTTATCCCAGGCACTAGGTGTCAGTCCAAACTGTGGGGGTGCACAGGTACAATTATAAACTCAGAGATGCTGCTTAAGTGGCAGCTCAAAATGTGAAAAAAAAGGGATTTTTAGGAAACAGAGGAGAGAGGTTACAGGGAGCAATGTAGTCTGTATTCCTGAAGCAACAGGCAGGAACTGGCCCAGCCAGCTTTTCCCTTCAGTGAGGCTGAGAGCAAGACCTCAGCCAAAGGCAAAGTGCAAACCAGTCTTAAAAAACAGCTTTTGGCAGAAATGCTCCTGGAATGGTGCAGAGTAAAAGTCAATAGCAGTTTCCTTGCTTCAGCCAAGCCAGATAAATAAATGAAAGTACCTTTTCAAATTTATTTTCCACCTCCCTCCCTATTTCTCCCCGAACAGTAGCAGAAGGATCTTGCCACCCACATTTGCACTGTCCTTAGGAATGTGTGTGCCTATTTATGGACAATTTGGAAACCTTTGGGAACATTCCTTATTAATAAACATATTTTCTAATTTTTTTTTCTGTATTCCTCTGTGAATTTTCATCATCTTCCTTTGCCAGCTATTGTGTATTGAGCCATTCATGACCCAAAAGCAAGACAATCCCTGAAACTCCAAGAATCCTAACCTGGCATTAGCGTGCAATGGGGGAATTATTCCCTAGACCTGCAAAGCAGTTGCCTCTTCAGTCAGCTCTAGGCCTGCAGTGTTATAGTCAAACTGCTTTGTCTGGAAGGCCAAAATAGGGGAACCTGAAAAGGTTCTGCTCAGAAAACTCGAGTCTGTTGTATGTACAGGGGACAAGGACAAGGAGAAGGAGGAACAAGTTCACATGAGTCTCTTGCTGTTTACTAAAAATACTGCCAACATGATGCTTCTGATAATTTTGTTTGCAGTACTGGTCCAGAAAGAGGAAGTACAGATGGGGGAGGAGATATAAAAAGAGTTTGTTTTTCTTCTCCTTGTGACATGTTGTGTGACTGTGATCCTGGAGAGAGCTGCCAGTGAGGAGAAACATCACAGTGTGCTCTGCCTTCGGAAGGCAGGTGTCCAGAGAGAATGCAATGCTGTTCACCTCACCATCCCTCCCCACCTGCCATCCTCTCTGAGTCTAGGATGAAGTTATAATTTCTTTTTCCTGCCCAGCTAGTCCATGGATTGTCACCCTACCTAGCCAGTTATCCACTGGAGATCACGTTCAGTCAAACAACATTCACTTGCTAATTTCCTAACAGCTGTCAGATATCAAAACTATTTTGCCCTCTATGATCCTGTGCTGAATGTAAATGTAAAGGGTAGGCCTTCATTTCATAAGCAGCTCAAGTAATCTGATTCAGTTTTGCTCAAGAGTGAAAATTCAAACTTCCCCCCCAAAAAAGTCAGAAGTCTTTATTCTTCTGAGATATTCCAAGCCAACTGGATGTGGCCCTGAGCAAGCTGCTTGAGCTGACCCTGCTCAGAGCAGGATGGTTGGACCACATGATCTCCCACTGTAAACAAAGAGTGGGTTTGAGACCACCTGATGAAATTCAATAGGCACAAGTCTATGGGGCCTGATGACATGTGTCCCAGGGTCCTGTGGGAGCTGGCTGATGTTGAATCCAAGACACTCTCCATCATATTTGAAAAGAAATAGCAGTCAGGCAAATTCCCTGGTGAATGAAGTTTTTCCCCCCGAGGGTGGTGGTACACTGGAATAGGCTCCCCAGGGACGTGGTCACAGCACCAAGACTGACAGAGTTCAAGCAGTGTTTGGATAACGCCCTCAAGCACATGGTGGGATTCTTGGGATGTCCTGTGCAGGGCCAGGAGTTGTACTCAATGATCCTGATGGGTACCTTGCAACTAACCTGGAAAAGGGAATCATCACTCTTATTTTTAGAGAGGGAGACCTGGGGAACTACAGTCTGGTGAGCCTCATGTCTGTGCCTGCAAAGATCACAGGACCATCCCCAAGAGCCAAACCATGTTCCTGAGAGTGTCATCCAAATGCTTCTTGAACTCTGGCAGGCTTGGTGCTGCGACCTGTGGGAGTGAGTCCAGAAGAGGGCTGTCACAGCTGGTGGGGAAGCTCATGTGTGGAAACCTGAGGGTTAAGGACAACATCTAGATTTAAGCCTGTGACAGCTCTGCAATAAAGTCCTAAAGATGAAAACCTGTACTGTCCTTTACAAAAATTTTTGAGCCTAACCCTTCTAACCAGGCTGCTTATCCTCTCCTCAAAAGATATAAGCAAAAAAATTATCCCAACCAACTACAACAACGAGAAATGCACTACAATCCCCAAAGCTAAACACCAAAGGGACATAATGAACATTTAAGCAAGTGATGTCTGGTAGGTTATTTGGAATTCAAACAGAAAAGATACTGTAGGAGAGCTAAACTCTTGTGATGCACTCAGGATTTGTGTGGCAATTGGATTTTAGGCCGTTCTAATTAAGTTGTCAGGATAAATATGCTGTGCCACCCATCTCTGCTATATTTATCCTGACAACACTCCTGTGAGGCAGGGCAGTCCTTTTACCCATTAACTCGTGGGGAACAGAAACTTGGATGTTCAAGTGACTTGTCCAAGATCACCCAGTGTCTCTCCTGATCTAATGCTCTTGCAACTGTGCCTTCCTTCCTCCTGCCTACACAAGAGATTTGTCCCACCCCGTCCACTGCAGCTGCTTTAGGGCAACTTTCAAATGCAGACAAGCAGAGAAGCCTCTCTTGTATAACTAAATGAGCACTAGGACCTCAGTGACTCTGCCAGTGGAAATTCCTGGTATAGATACTGACCCCATATCAACCAGTTCAAGCAGAACTGTATGCTGGCTCTCTTATCTCCCTTCATCTTGTGCAGATTTTATGCTCCTGTTCTACAACAAGTAGTTGATAACAGGGGCAAAGTACAGTGCTGTGTGAGACTGAGGCACTCACCAGAGTAAGGCCAGCCTCGAGCCCTTATAGTGCTTTGGTCTGATGGCTCTGCCCTGCTTTGGCACCTTGTTATGGGGGAGAGAGGGAGAGAAAAATATTGACAGGCAGGGGGAAAGTGCAGAGATGACCTCTCACTTTCAACTCAGGCCCTGCTGCCTCTAGCTAAAGGTTCTGCACCACTGTGAGTGGAGAGGTTGGCAGGGCTCAGCAGCAGCACAGCAGTGCTTGGTTGATGCTCCTGAGCTGTCACAGCCATGGGATGTCACAAGAGCCCATCACAACCAGGGCAGGGTTTGAAGAGGGAACTCTGTTTCTGATGTACACATGCCCTGCACACTTGGCTTTTGCTGTGCAGGAGCAAATGTATTCATACACCAGTGAAACAAGGGCAGGGAGTCCTCCATCAGCTGGGTCAAATAATTTCTTGTCCATAACCAAGGCATCTCAGTCAGGAAGTATCCTTCCTGCTGATATCTCACACAGCTTCCCTTACAGTGCCCTAACTCCAGCATTGTCATACACCCCAAAGAGGAGCAGCAACAGAAAGAACCTTCCAGACACAAGCAGCACCTCACTGAAGTCGGCTGAACAGGCCTCATTCACAAACTATCTCTTTTCTATTTGCAAACTAAGGCTCTTTTTCAACAGCAGCCATCCACCTCCAGCACAGGTGCCAAAGGCAGTACATGTCAGATCCTGAAGGGCAGCAGAAGGAGCTGGAGCAGGCCAGATGTGGGAGATGACGAAGCTCTGCTGTGCTGGGCTGCATCTCCCAGCAGAGTTATGCATCCAGCTGGAGCTGCAGCCTCTCCCAATGTTAACACTGCCCTTATTCCCCATGTCCCAGTTTCTACTTGTGCTTTTGTCTCAGAAGGAAAGATGCAGCTGAGCATCTTTGTAAGGTGGCTCACCCCACTTTGGAAACTCTCAGGCATTGCTACTGAAGTGATCCACCCGTGGAAGAAGAGCTGAGGAAGGCAAGAAAAGCTGAGTGGAGGCATTGAATGGGTTGTCACACACATACAGAGGTCTAAGGGCCTGAGGAAGCCCTCAAAACTTTCTGTATGTCAAGTGGAGGCACAACATCATCAGTGTTTCTGTGATCCTCAGCTTCCCGAGGCCACAGGTGTGCTCATGGCAACTGTGAGCTTCAGTCTGCTCCCAGTGTAGACTTTTCTCAATAGAAGACAGAGAACAGATGGGTCAGCAAGGGAGGATTTTTTTCAACCACAGAAAAGTTTGTAGTTTTACAGGCTTGTAGTAAACATAAATTAACAAGCAGGTCATGGTTCAGACCCTGAAACTTTGCAGCAGCTACTATAGAGTGGGGATTCCCCTTTTATGTTGAACTGTAGCTATAATTAGACCATTTAGATATTATCTTCCTGACAGAGAAAATTGCTCAGCTCCACAATGCCTGCTACTACTGATTCTGGAAGTTCCCCCATATATTTATTTACACTAAAGGAAAAATCTGAACTCTGTTTTCTTTGCTGAAGGAAAAATGCCCCTTACATCCAGGCTCATGGGAAGAGCCAAGAGACTGTCGGGCACAGTCCAGCCATTATGACTGTGCCTACACTGCAGCACAGACACTTGATGTTTCACAGTTCTGCTGCTTCAGGTGTCCAGATACCCTGCTGGAGGAGGCAGCAGCACCCTCCCATCCCAGGCATCCTTTGCCTGGAGAACAGCAGGCATTCCCAGGTCCTGCATTGCAATGAAGACAGGCTGCAGCCTGGGCTTACCTTGTTTACCCAGCTCCGATGGCATAGACAATCAAAGTCCTTCCACCACATGAATTCAAGTTCCTTCAAGTGGTAGAAAAGAGGGATTCAACCAGAAGATGTCTGAGCAGAGCTGCAGAGAGTGCTTTCCTGTTTTGGGGTGAGTATGTGCCTCTGCTCAGGTGACAGTAATGCAACCATGACCAGGCAAGCCAAGTGCCCTACCTGTCAGGGACTCATTTACTGTAAGCAATGCTCACCATGGAGAGGGCTCTAGAAAGGTCTGTGCCAGTGTGTAACTGTCCTTTCCCAGCACAGCAGAAGATATCCCTCATCAGGTGCCTCACTTAAAAATTAATTAGAAAGAAACTAGCTGTACACGTCAGTCTGCAGTGAGGATTGAGGAGAGACATGTCCTGACTAACACCAGAAGAGATATTCTTCCCACTTATATAATAAAGTCATTCATGCAGGCAACTCCTGTTAGAGGTAACAAGAGTTAAATATTATAATAGCTTTTGCTTGCCACCTATCCTGAGAAAAGGATATGAGAAAATAAGGCTCTGGACTGTCAGTCAGAAAGAGCAGGATGTAACAGGACATAGGCATCTCTTGTCCCTCATCAGCATCTACTATGAAACATGCTAATGAAGTACTGAAAGACATGAAAAAGCAACTGGAATTGGGGAAGAGCTTTGTGTTTTATTCTAAACAGCTTTAATGCTCTCCTGTCTAAAGGAAGCCCAGCCCATACCATGAGGGAATGCACTGAGGCTGAGCCAGGGCAAAAACATCTCTCTTTGCTCCTCCATTCTCCTGCTCAGATATCACACTTGGCAGCACAAGGGATAGGACTCCAGCCAAGTTCCAGCAAAAAACCTTTCTCTATAAAATACTGCATGGTCTGGAGATGAGGAGAGAAGCTTGTCTGCCTCAGTAGTTCACAACTCCTCTTCTTCCCCAAATCTCTTTCTTTTACACGTTCATAAACCCAAAAACTATTATATCATTTCTAAGTAAAACCAAAGACAGGCAAACACAAGCTGGGACACTAAACTCCATATGAGATCTCCTTGCTCTCCAACATGCCTCTGGCTAAGCCTACCGTGAAATCCCAGCACCAGCTTCCCATGCGTGCATGCACACATGCACAACCCTCTCTATAAAAATCCTCTGCTCCCAGAGCTCCTGAGAGAAGCAGAAACACTGACATAAGGACTACTGCTGTCTTCCCCTTCCTAATATTTTTGGTGTGTTCCTCCCACTGTTCCTCCATTCCTTCAAAGACAGCTGTGGTGGTGTTGAAAACCGGTGGCTCTGCTGCTCCCCTCCCAGCTCTCCAGAGGTGGTTGTGCCTGCTGAGCCACTGCTATCAATTCTCTCTTTCCAGCTGCAAGCCTTGTGACTCAGATTCTCCAGAAAACCCCTTGGCTCAGCATCATAAGCAGGAGGGATTAAAACTCATGAAAAATGAGCTTGTACCAGCCCTTTTTATAAGTCTCTTGTGGAGGGTCATATGAGCTGGTCAGACCCCTTGCCCTCCCCTTCTCCCCCTTTCCCCTTCTCTGATCTTCCTGTTATTCTTGGCTGCAAACTGCTGGGCATCTCAGCCAGGGTACTTGGATCAGGAGAGGATATCCCATTCAAAAGCCCAAATCCCAGTGTGGCCTTTTCCTGCTGGAAGCCGTTGTAAATTTTTTTCTTTTTTTTCTTTTCTGGGTACAGTTTTCCTGACCTACATATTCCAGCATGCTGCAACTTATGCTCTATCAATGACCCACATTTTCAAACTGAAAAATAAAAAGCTCTGAGAAGACATGCTAGTAGATGTGTATGGAAAGCAGGAACCCAGCCCTGTGGGGAGATATCCAAGAAGTTGTCCAAAAGAAGGTTGATTTAATAGCTTCTTTTTATTCCCCTTCCCCAACCCTTCACCCCAGCTGCTCCTACTTAAGAACCAAAACAAAGCACAGATCTGCTGCTAATTCAATTTCAGATTGGGAGAGGTTTTGAACAAATCACTCAGGCTGCTCTAGACTGTTCCCCTTTGCCCACAGTATATCCAAAAAGGAAGGCCCAGCACCTTCAAAGGGATTTGAGCTCCTGACACCCCCCAGGAATTAAATGCCAGGACACTTCCATGCAGAAGCAGTGCTCCCTGAAGAGCAACAAGCCTGCTGTGCAAACACCCAGATGGTAGGAAGAATAGCAGCAGAGATAGTGGAGACCAAGCCAAATGCTGCAGAGGGGGCACCAGGATTCCCCTGGGGTGGCAGAGATGTACACAGGGGTAGAGAGAGGGTGGCTGGAGTAGGACAGCTGGAGGAGCACAGCCCTGCCCTCAGGGTCACTCCCCTCACTCTCCCAGCTTTAATTGTCCCCCTGGAGCTGACGGGCCACAGATGCACGGGTCTTCTCTGCATCCCGTCTCCATCTCTTAGTGCAAGCCCCATGCCTATGTCCATTCTTCATAGGCTTCTTCTTGAGAAATCAGGATTAATATAGCTAAGAGCAAATGTGTTTCCTTCCTCTAAGACCCTCCTGTCTTTGCTCTCCTCTTTCTCTGCTCTCTATTGCAGCTGCCCACCCTAACCCTATCTCTGTGTCATGCAAAATCATCCTCCAGGAGCTAACAGATTCTTCCTCTCTGCTTTTCCTGCCTTTATCAAAAGCTTTTTCCATAACACATACAAAATTCAGCAACAGACATGCCCAAGCCATTATCTTTTGTGCCAGCATGAAGAGCATATTGATTTGGCACCTACACTGCTTCCAGCATCACTAACACAGCTGTCAAGTCTGATCCCTTTTCTTTAGGTTTGAGAGAATATAGTCCACAGTGGCTTCCTCCATGGGCTCCCCACAGACCAGTGCAAAAACTTCAGACCTTCTGTCCTGTCCTGCAAAGCTCACTATGTATCAGAGCTGAAAGACAAACTCAGGCAACCAAAAATAGGGCTTAGAGAGAACTAAATCATTAAATGACAGGCATAGGCCAGCCCTTAGCACAGAAATGTTACCAGGCATTATGAAATTATCTGGTATATCGAATTGGAGAACTAGAAATCAGGAATCTAAACCTGTTTCTTGATACCCCAGCAATAAATGGCCCAAATGTCCCGAAGTGCTGAGCAGTCGTGGCTTGCATGGCAGATCCAGGACAGTGTGCTATGAGTCTGGCAGCAAAATGGAGTGAGCCACAAACCTGAAAGCGAGCCCAAATGACCCATTTTTTTTACAAACCGTTGCTTCCTGACCTGGTTGTTCACGACTGCAAAAAAATTCATGTGCTGATCCAAAGCTTGCAACAGGCTGGAAAATTCACCATGAGAATGTGAATAGAGAGGTTTGAGGTTTCTTCCCCCCCCGCCTCCAAGATGACTAATGTAAAGCTTTGAGGACACTGATGGAAAGAGCTAAGAACACAACAGTGATGTGCTGCAGAAGTCCCATTGCAGAGAACTGATGCACAGCAGTAACCCAGAGTCCTGCCTTATAGATTGGGAGGGAGCAGGTGGCAAGTGAACCAATGTTAGGTGCTGTAAAGGCTTTCAAGTGGAGCCACAGTCATCAGGCTCCAAGAATATCAGCAGTCTCCTCCAGCACAGCACTGAGTGTTAGGTCTCTTGCCTGCAGGCTACTGAAGCACAACACCTTTAAGATCCCCAAGATAAGTAAGCCTAAAAAGGCCATGTTTTAACTGGAAAGGAGCCTCCAGCTATAGAAACAGAAATGGTGAAAGAATGTGTTTTCCGCCTCCTTTCCATCCTGTAATCTGCAAATTTTGGGAGCCACAATATAAATTTCCAGCATTTTGGTATGCTGTAAAATCAGGACTAGCAACCCTCACACCCAAGCGAGGCCACTTAGGACCGGCTGCCCAGGACTATGTCCAGATGACTTCTGAATATTTCTAAGGAGAGGGACTCCACAGCCCCTATGGGCCAGCTGTGCCAGTGCTCAGTTACCCCCAGAGTAAAATAGTGTTTACTGATGCCCAGGACGTTGCTGTCATCTGAGCTGAGCATCAGGTAGTGAAGAAGATGTCACCGTACCACAGCCAGATAGAACATGCTGCCCTTGCATTTCACAGAGACTTGTTAGCTGGGGGAGAACAGGAAATTCTCGTTTCCTTTTAGGTTTGAGGGGACTGTAATTCTTGGACAGATATTTCTTGTAAATGTCCTGTTTTATCTCTTCCATATATCTGGTTCCCTGTTCCAGGCCTTTTTTTCCTAGTTAGCTAAGGTGCATCTCTCTCCTCTCTGTTTCCCATCAAGACAAACAGATCTCTTATCTCCACTCACACTCTCTCTCTGTGCTCCTGCTTTCACTGGTCCTTACCCAGTTTGTCTCCTTCCCCAGTTTGGCCTTGCCTTCACAGGGGTAATACTCAGGGATCAAAATTATCTAGGAACCAGACCCTCACTGAAAGAAAACGTCCACAGCATTAGTTCCCTTGCTTGTTGTCATCTGTTTCTTTAACTCCTGCATATATAAGGAATTCAGAAATGTGAGGTAACATTCCTCTGATGCTCTGACAGCTTGATGCAGGGAGCAAGTACTGAACTGCCTGGGAAGTTTGTGTTTCTTCTCAATTCATTCAAGCTAGCGCAGAACTGGAGGGAACACAGAGTTGATCACTGGTAACACAGAGCTCAAGCCTCCTGTGTTTGTCCTGCATCTTGGCACAGCCAGGAGGCGAGTATAGATAGGTATGAGCTTGACAGAGCAGGGCTTACAGCATGCTCTTAGGTGGTGCAGAAATCATGGCCTGAGAAAGAAAGGACCCTACAGTAATGTCCTTGCATTCAGAAACATTTTGGTCTTGCTTTTCAGATGTCTTAATACACCCACACAACTCAGACTAAGTTGTGGGAATAGTGACAGTGCAGCTTTGGAGCCAAGACCTGGAAAGAGTCCTGAAAAAAGCGAGGAGTCACATCCTGGTTGTGCTGCAGTGAACTCGCACTGACACTGTAGGTTTCACCCTGGATGTGACCGTAAATAATGGAAATTACAACAGGCAGGGCATACACATGATGTAAGTTCAGAAGAGTTAGAAGCATTTATGATTAATGACATAACTAAGCACATTAGGAGGAAACTTTCCATTGGGAGAGGTTGTTCTATAATTAGCCTCTCTGCAGGCATTTTATCTTCCTTTGAAACACCTGGAATTAGACAAGGCCCTGGATTCGCAAGCTGTTCTGGAATAGACATAATCATGAACAGGGCATCACAGAGTCTTTTCTATTTTATTCCTCTGTTTTATTAAAATGTGCTATAGGAAAGGCCATGGTTGTTTGACAAATACCTTCTTTCTTCCTGACCCTGACTCACTGGTTTCAATCCATTCCTCCTACGAATGAGGAAAGTTTCTAACACAGAGTTTCCTACAAATCACCTTTCTTAGACCTTTTGCCATTTCCTAAGACCTAATTACCTTAGAATGAGCTCAGTTTAAGCTGCCAAGGGCTTGGCACCAAATGAGGAAGCAGTGGATGTGTGACTGTTAATAGCTACAGTGACAGCTGGCACTGCCAGGTATCCCGATGGCTGTGCCCAACCCAGGAAAAGTTTTGTGTGAAGTTTGGAGTTTCTGGATGCCACCTAGAGGATTATCCTTGTCGTTGTGGTCTCTGCTGCTTTTCCTCAGGAAAAGTGCTTTTCCACCTTTCCTAGGCCCTTCAGGGAGTAAGGAGCATCTTCTGGGTACCCGCCAGCTTTGCTCCCGTTGTCAGCTGAGTGCAGAAGGCTCCAGATAAATCAGCAGGTGTAACCACACAGCACGATGCAGTATCACCAGTGGGACCTGACTGGTGCCCAGAAGGCACCACAGTCCCATCACACCTAATGATCAGCCCCAGATGGTGTCCCAGACTGAACAGGTCTACTCTCCTTTCCATCCTGGAGTGACATGGGAGACATGTTCTCCAAAGAACCACACCTGACATTTGGAAATCAGTCTATGCACCAGAAGGGCAACCCAGACCTCTCACTCTCTTTACATTTAATATATTTAATTTAATATAAAAAAATGTTTTATTTCCTGTGGCTCTGGGCCATGTGTTTGCAGGGTGCTGGTTCATGTTATACTCAGTGAAGACATCCAGGAATTCTAATGGCAAATCGATCTTAAACTTGGCCATGTGGAAGAAGGGTCTGGGTTTTCAAGTGCCTCTCATCAGGACTTGCTGCCAGGAGTGGGTTTCAGCACCTATAAAAAAGCTTTAGGCTTTTGAAAGCCCTCAGTGATCTTCATGCTAAGCCCTTCTGAACATCTGGGCCCTTGTCTGCTCTTCTCAATGGGGTTTGAACTTCTTTGAAAAATCTCATCCCTCATATTAGGTTTCCCTTGTCCATAGGAAAGAACAAGGAAAGGAAAGCAGGTTTTGGTTTACATGAGACTGAGGTTTTCAAGACATAGACCAAGGATTTTGTTTTTGGGAATTTCATGAGAGAAACCAGCTTGAAATTGTCTAGAAGATAATTGAACTCAGGTTTCAGGAAACACATTGTGAACAGCGATGTTGATTTCAGACTAATTCGCTATTTGAGGATATGAAACTTAATTGCTAGTGAGAGGTTCATGAAGAGGTTGAAGATTAATGAAGAGTGGAACATTGCACACTGGAGTGCAGAACAATGGTATTTAATGAGTGCTCTTTTCTTCTCCAAAGCACTTTACAGCTATTAACTAATTAACAGTATAATTTACAGGTAGGAGTACAGCAGAGCAATTTCTAGCACAATACTGTGATGGTTTGAGGGGAACTGCTGTTCAATTGTAAATCTCTCACTAGGCGTGTGGGAGTAAATTATGCAGATATTTCCAGGGGATATTTTTCTTCCGTTTTGTTTTCCCCAGGCATGAAACATTTCATCAGGGGATGTGGAAACCAAAATACCACACTGCACAGTTTAACACTTTCCCACATGTGTTTTCAGAGGAGGAAGCACTTCAGTCTATCAACCAGTACCCTTCTCCCCAAGGAATCTCAGTGTGCAAGATGGGCCAAGAACATAATTTTCAGTCTTCTCCTTTGGTAAGGACTAGAGATCAGTCACTCTCTCAGTCCTTCTCACAGGCACAAACACACACACACCCTTCTTATTACATCAGGATGCATTAGATGTTTCCCTCAGGCTGGAGGCACCTTGTCCCTCTGTGCACAAATGAAGCAATTCATTCAGAAGTGAGCCAGGTAAAGCCATACCTACTGATAGGGTCTGACCCTGTGCTTCCACCCCGTCACTCATCTTCCACCATCCCATAATGAAAGGTTAGTTTAGGGTTAGGCACTACAGCAGGTTATAGTAACAGCAGGATCTGATTTTCTACCAAGTTACCAGTGCATACTGCTACCCAGGAGAATGCACTCCCCTTAGGACCACCTGCTTCAGAAATTCAGTTTAGGGCTAGCTCAGGTACCACTGTGCCATGCACATGTATCATTAAGAAAGTTGGCTGCAGGAATCTCTCTGCACAAAGCTGGCAGTGAAAGCCTGCAGAATTCCAGTCATCCTTCCAGTAATGTTCTGCATTGAAATTAATGAAAGAATTCATGCTCTGAGGACTTGATAGCTGTTGCCAGTTCACATGTATAGAAATTTTAGGCTTAAATATCATCCTCAATTGAACAAATTCATTTCTATGATTATAAACAATTTAAACCAGGTAAATCCCATGAACTCTAGAGATAAATAGCATCTAGGTTCCATTTCAGCTAATTCTGCCCTATGACCTGAAAAGAATGGAGTTTTTTATTCAAGAAAGGGAAGCAGAGAAGAAACTCATAGGGAAATTCCTGTGTTACAATCACAGTTCTACAGTTAAGAGTGATTTGACTTGCACCTGAAACAAAGATTCATCTGCACATATGTATGAAAACTTAATGAATGTTCTCCCTGTGGGCCACAGTGCATACCCTCTGAGAAAAGAATTAGTTATAATTCAGTGATAGTGCAAAGTTTTGTGCAGTCCTTGAATCTGCAGTCTGACCTACTAAGCAGAAGTGAAGTGCCCCATATGCACAGTCCTTCTGATGTTGTTTTACAGAGTATTTTTGGTTACTTTTAAGGAGGAAAAAAACTCCACTTCTATTTCTGTCAGGAAAGCACTGTGGCAGTGGATCTCAAAGTTGGAGTGAAATGCTGCATTGCTCAGATTGCATAAGAGGGTCCAAAGCCTTTTGATCTCAACTGGGTAAGAGCCAGCACATTTCCTTTGTTTTGCTTGGTTTTACATAACTTTATGTGAAACATGCTAAAGGTATTAGTTTTGTTCATTCAGGAGCTGTAGAGAGGTCTAAATGATTTCTTCAACATAAAAACAAGATTTGAGAGATTGCTTGAAAAGCAGCTGTTTTCAGTGTCATAGCCATAATTCTGTTTGTGTGTTGTTCTCCAGGTTACTACTCAGCAAAGAAGAAAGTCAAAATGAATATGCAAGCTGCTGCAAAGAAATCAACTTGGAAGCAGAGAGGGATTGGAAACATCTGCCAGGCTTCCTCAACCCTCAAAAACTGGGTGTGCAGGCTGTGGAAACTTAGGGGCATCCCACAGAGCTGTATTCCTGACAGCAGCAGTGAAAGCAGAAAATACTTTCATTGGGATAGGGTCAGGCCAAATCAACTGGAATCACTCTGATGAGAAATTATGGGCCTTAAAAACACTGGTTAACAAATTTGGATGCTACAGAAATAGGCTAAGACTAGCAGTTAATTGTGCACCAAAAATCAGTGTATGTGAGAAAATGGTAAGCAACTGTACATGTGTAATAATGTGCTTGGACAAGTCACTGTACAGTTGAGGCCTTTCATACTGTCACATCTTTATATAGCCACTTTTATAGATTTATCAGGGACAGGTTACCAACTTTCACCATCTCAGCTTTAAGGTTTGACACACTTTAAAAAAATTCCCAGCCATTTCCGTGATTTTTTTTTTCCAGGTACAGCATTTTGTGCTAATAGCTCTTCAGGACATTGGGTATCAAATGCTGGGACGTAAATGGAGAGAGCTGAAATTATTTGGGAACATTTCCGTTTGTATCAGCAGCCATTTTAGCCCAGTATATCTGCCCCACACACAAGAATTGGGTTGGTTACTTATATGTTATGTGGAAAATTTGCAGGCATATTCTTGCCTCCTTCAAGTCTTTCCTGTTGCCAAGTGGGCCCTTAATTTGGGCTGTGCTGTTCCCCCTACGTCTACTGGTTTGCACAGGGAAAGCTAAGAAAAAATTTGCCATGCATTTGTCCACGGGAGAGGTTTTGTTTGCCATTTTATGCTCTTTATTCATACTACTGATCTGTCTATGAGAGGAGAAAAGGACATTAATAACACTGAAATGTTACACATACGACAATCTTAGTGTTGCGTTGACCACTTTTCTGTGGAATATGTTAACATACACCTTTCCATCACCTACTTTTTATTTCCCTTTTTTATTCCCCTGACTAGTTGGGATAATTGAGTTTTTACAGCCCATAATAATCAGTAGGTAAACCAGAAAAAGAAACCTATAAAATATACACTCCAAGTTATACTGCTGCATATGGGCTTAAGATGCATGCAGTGTTTAATGAACTCGTTTGGAAAGACCTCTGTAAATGTCAGGTTTTTAGAACAACATGATGATGGACAGCTGCTTTTTGTCTCAAATCGAAACTAAGGTTTCTCTTGAGCAGCAAAAATTAATGTGCTTGTGTGTGCCTGTCAGGTGTGTGCATGAGAAGTGGTGTGAGTCATCCACCCTGCATTAAAGGCAGCATCAGGAGGGTTTACTGTGTTTGGGTTTTTCCCATTAAGAGCTACAAGTGTTTAAATGTAAATAATAGTTAGCTGGGTTTCCCCCCAAATGGCACAAGGCAGCGATTTCAGTCTGTTTCTGCACAGTGAGATGAGGTTATTCAGCAAATTGCAGGGTCAGATCCTATTGAATTTTTGCTTTCCTTAGGAACAAATCTTGCCCCGGCTGATGTCAGAGGGAGTTTTACCCAGACAGAGCAGGATGAGGGTCAATCTGGCAACTGCTTCTTGCAGAGCCTTCAATGTGTTTGTGCCAGACCAGTCTGCTACAAGCTTTTCAGACCGCTGAGATGTAGCATAAAGGTGTGGGACTGGGCTTTTTGTATATTTGATTTACTTTCTAAACTTTGCTTGTGATTAGAACAGTCTAATCTATTTTTCTCTTTTTGAAGTGTGGTCATTTTCTCTAATTAAGAAAATTACACAACTGTTTCTCCATGTGTTTGCCAATTTAAAGTAGGCCAACGACACTGTGCACCTTTTTTGGTTGTAGCAAGGTTAACTGCAGAATTAGTTTCTGACTGGGATGGCATGAGCTGTGCATAAAAGCCTTAAAGTCGGCCATGCAGGAGGTTATAATGAAGTAGCTGAGTCTTTAAGGGGAAAAGGAATGCTTCTCTTTATTGGGAGAAATAATGTCCCAAAGAAACAAGAAAGGATTTTTCTTTTCACACTAATTCCAAAACAACTATATTTAAAAGGATGTATCTGCCTTAAATATTTTGAAATCAGGGCACTGTAGTGTCATAGGAGTTCATAAAACAGTTGTTTAAATTATCAGTAACACATGTTTTGGATACCAATGCAGATACTGGACTCAGAGTGGAATTTCAGTGTACTGAGGCTGAAAGGTGGTTGAACACAGCTGAACATTCGGCCTGTCTATGTTTATAGATGATCTCAGCTGTGACTGTGACTGAGTTCAGGGCTAGCTGGGGTAGAAAAGAATTTTCTGCTGATTACACAAGGTGGCATCTTTCTGTTTGCCAATTCATTAATAATTTTGGAAGTGACAGAATATTGGAGATGAGGATATACAGAAACACAAAAGAAGAGGAAAGAAATACTGTTTTCATACCAGTGTTTGCAATTATATTCTTATACTTGTCTCAGAGGGCCTAGCACTACCCTGACATACACTATATTACAGCTCCACTGATCTGTGGAGGAACTGTCTTAATGTACACCAGAGAAGAACTGAAGCTGAAGTATTTTGCACTGGTCCTCTTTGTTACTCTACAGAAGAAATGAACAAGAAACCAGGTGTGTTAAAGCCATTGCCTCCTTTCTACAAGAGTTTAAAAGGGAAAGAAAAATGGTTTCTGCTATAGTTTTCTCTGTGTGACAGCTAAAAATAGAAACAAACCTCTGAGCTTCATCACCAGCAGGGTAGATAAAGTATATCTGTGTTTTGTTACCATGCTGCTAAGAGAGAGTGAAACAGGGAACATTTCACTGTTTTGTTCAACTTTTGAACTGCACTTTCTTGTTTAACAGAGTATGCATGTGAGGATATGTCAAAGCTGTAATATTAGTACTGTTTTTAATAGCATGTGGATGTAAACACTCACATTCTTTAAACAAGGCAACAGACCTGACTGAAAAAGCAATACACTAGAGCTGTGTTCCCTGGGCATAAACTGTGTATGTGCTTATGGGCTGCAGGGGTCTATGGCCATCCCTCAAACCCCAAAATGGCACTTTCTCATGGTGAGAAGCAAGGGGATGTGTTCAGACTTTGGGCATTAAAGAGAGGGTGGCAGAACCGGTGTGAGGATTACACAGCAGAAGGGAGACTGCAACAGGAGTCACAGCAATGCATTAACCTCAGGATGCCAATAGACAGGTACAGGTACATCTACCTGAGCCCTTCTCCTTCCCCTTTCTGGACTGTGAACTGCATGTATGACTCGGGCCCATATACTCAACAGCCACAGCTTCTGCTAACACGGTGGTACCCGATACCATGGTGTGATCAGCATATACATCAGGGAAATCATAGCTCAGGGTTTTTCCATCTGAGAAAAATGCAACACAACCTGAGCTGAAAATGGGACAGAGCAGGCCCAGAGCACTTGTTTTATGTTTTGTGCAAACATGGGAATCATCTCACGTATGGATTATTTAATTAAATTCCTTTCAGCAGCAACTGGAGAAGGTTGTTTAACTTGGACGAAAAAGATAGGAAAAGAGATTCTCTACGGGCTTCTGGTTACTTCAGGATGATACAAGTACAGCTTCTTCTTCTTAAAGCCACTCCTCTACAAATTATTCTGTAGGGTAGCACTGGTTTCCTGGAGAACCTACCAACTTACTTTACCATTACCTTTTGGAGCCTTGTTCACAGGTTTTGGGAGTGGGCCTTAATATCATGGAAATGTCTGGCTGGAAGGGAACCTGGAAGATCACCTGCTCCATCCCCCTGTGCTATAGCAGGATCAGGACTTGCTTATTCCAAAGCTTGCAAACTGCTGTAAGAAATTATTTGCTTTGCTCACGTGGCAAATCTCAGGTATCTCCCGATATTCAGAGGGTCTGTGTTATACAAGATGTTTTATTTCCAGTGTTCATTATGCTTTGCTTGTTTTGTTTCAAGGCTGTAGACACAGTTGAATTCCACATAAGCAAGCTGGTTCTTTGAACAATTTGGTTGTCAGATGTGGATATTTGCAATGTCCTCAATAAATGCCAGTATGGATAAAACGTATCTAAAAGCCATAGATATGTTTTAATAGAAAAATAAGTTGATTTTTCTTCTTTTTTAGGCAGGTTCTTCTTGTTTCGCTTCTGCACTGCTCTGACGTGGCCTGCCTGCACTGATGCCCCTGAAATTCCACTGTCTATAATTCATCACTTCCACGCACAAAATATTGCCTCAAGCTGTGGGGTGCTATAAGTTAAGCTAACTTACCGCCCACAGACTGTGTTTCTGAAGTGAATATTTCATGGTTTCCCACTGAGGTGTCACAAATCATACAGGAGGAAACTCCTGCTGGGTTGGGGTTTTTTTCCCTTTCTTAATTTTCTGAGTTTTTCTATTTAAAAAATGCTGCCTCTCTTACTTGCAGCAATCCGCTTGCTTGGCAAGAAATACGACTATCAGGTGTTTAAAATTAAAGCTGTTAAAATCAAATTTGCAAAGGCAGGAGGGTTTGCCCCAGTGTCCTGGACACAGTCCAGCTTTGGTAATTACATCTCTCCTAACTCAATCTTTCTTGCAGTTTCATGGTGTTCTTCCTGTCCCGCTGAAATCTGTTACGGGAAACTGCTGTGACACGACATGTTAAACATCTGCCTTGTTTTTACCCAGGAGTGGCTGTGCTTCAATGTGGGATGAAGTGATTTATGATATATGGCAGACATATACACTGATTTTATTTTTACAGTGCCTTCTACTGAACTGGAGGAGTTACTTAGAAGCAGCACTTCTGAAAAAAAAAAAAAATCAGCTCAGGAACCAAATAAGGATTTAAGGATCTGATTCTCTAGGTTCCTCTTTCAGATGATCTCTTCCAAACCCATCCCTTTGTCTTATAAGGTGGTGCTGAGAAGTGGTGCGTTCATGTGATCAGCTGTGTTTATAGTATAATAACCTTCACACTGCCCAGTAATCCCCTCCATAAAGGCAAAGAGCATTCCAAAGTGCTGAGCAGCTCCAACGGTCAGGGAGTAAAGCCAGCACACACCTGCTAAACAAATATTTTCCCCGGCTTGCTACGGACGTGCCAATTTTTCCCACACAGCTCGGTGGGCGGGAGCCTGAGAACAGTGGTCTGCCCAGCTGCAACACCCATGGGCCGAGGTGAGCTGGCCATGGGATAGGACAAGCACTTTGCAGCACTGTCTGGGGACCTCTAGTGGTCCCTGAAACCTCAGGGAAGGATCCATGCACCACTTCCAAAATTAAAGAAACCAAGGACATTCTCACAGCAAGGCAGCAAGGGGACAGAGTGGAGAATACACACAGATGTGCGAAGACCTGCCCGATGTTTAGCTGCTGTAAATGAAACTGTTGTGGCAGTGGTAATATAAGTCCTCTGATGACTCATTTTCATAAAAATTAAGGTGGTTTTTGGCACGAAGAAAGTGGAGAAATGCTCTCATTATTCCACTGAAAAAGGGAAACGCACAGGATTTGGGTGATGTATATCTGTTGCTTCTGGTTTTAAAGGCTCAAGCAAATTTACAGTTTAAAATCATGTTATAATGAGCAGAAAAACCTTATTATGAATATTTTAAGATCTCTGTCTCAGATACATCCTTGGAGCTGGAGCCATGCCACTAAGCATATAATGAATGAAATCCCTTTAAAACTCTCTGATAGGAAAACTCTAATTGTTTCAGATCATCTACATGCTGTGTTTGGTTACGTGGGGCAATAAAGATCATCTGTCTCCTTGCTTTTCAGTACATGGATTTATACCTGTGTGCAGAGCTGTTTTCACTAACACAGTGCACAGACCCTCCCAAACTCCTGTTAAGAAAATGTGTGTACCCAGGAACGGCCAAACTTTCTGACCTTAAAAGCCGTTTATCAAGTTCTTCACATGACTGCAAACCACAAGATGCACATTCTGGTGTGTCGAGGAAAGTGGGGAACTCCAGGCAGTCTGTGGGGCAGAGGGATGGGTTGGGCCCTGAAGTACCATCTGGCACTGTCTCCCTTAGTGGGAAATGAGACATTATCTGAGTCTCTGTCCTGATTTAGGGTTTCAGTCTCCTACAGAACCCACCTGCATGTGCCACTGTGGCCAGGCAGACACGTGCACACAGGATCTCACTGGCAATGTCAAGACCCTGTAAGGACAGTGTCTTGGGCTAAAGGAGGAAGGACAGACCTGGAAACAAAGGGTGGAGAGGCCCATCAGGCACTTGAGCTGTGTTAAAAGAGCATGAAGGTGTCTCCGTCCCTCAGGGTATAAAGGTTTATTTCCGTTCAAGACAAATTTTTGCAGTTCAGTGCATTTCTGCGTGGTTTGAGAGTAAAAAGGTGCAGAGAAATTTCATTTTTCTTAAAACTCAGGTTATTCTAAAAATAATTAAAATCCATCCTCAACTGGCTTGTCTGGCTGTGGGGCAAGGACAGCACCAGGGGTGGGGAGCAGTGTATCATCCCCTGCTTTCACCTCTGCCAGGCACCACCTCTGAAGGTTTCTTAGCCAAAAAAAATGGCAAGAAAGTTATTGAGAGTTGTAAATCAAGCACAGTGGGGATAAATAAGCTTTATGGTGCAGCTACACTAAGCTACAGATCTCCTTTCTACAAGTATACCTTTCGCTGAGATATTGCAATAGTAGACTTCAAAGGCAGCCAAGCAGTGCAGTACATTTCTTCACTCAGATTAAAAACATTGTTTAAATTCTTGTGGCTAGACAATTTGTCTTGTCCCTAAAAAAAAAAAAAAAAAAAAAAAGAAAAAAAAAAGGAAGTCATACTAAACAGCAGAGCAGCACAAAGAGACTGGGATGCAGGACTGAGAGACTGCAGGGAATTTTTTGCTCGCCTGCTACAAATCAAGATCAGCCTTTTTACCTTTCCACAATCTTTCTCCCTTTTGTTATTTGTGGTTACCACAAAATCTTATTCAAAGATTCTCTCAGATGTTAGAATTAGATAATGTCTCTGGAAGAGGGTGTCACAGTCTGGATAAACATAGCCATGAATAAAATATTTTATGTAATGACACCTTTCATCCAGCAAGGCTTCAGGGGAAAAAAAACCTATAAAAGCTCATATTTATTATTCATTATTTAATAAATAATAAGATGTTTTGATATCACTATATAAGCATATAGAGATACAGATGTATTTGCATCTTAGACTCAAACACTTTTTGGCTTGATACAAAGCAACCCTGTTCCAGGGATGAGCTGGAACGGCAGGTGGGTAACACATAATGCTGGTGATGCCTTTTGTGTAACAAGGAAGCAACACAAAGCTTTTCCTGAGGGAGGAACCTTGCAAAAGATGTGTGACAATCTGCCCCAGGGCTGCCAAGGACATCCATGGTGGGATTTTCTGGTGTCCAGTGGCACTTGTTTGCATCCCAGGCCAAATGCATCATGCCAGGCTCAGCAGAAGTGACTGCAGAAAAACCTGTGACGTTTTAGTGCCCATGATTTTTCTGTCTTACTGTGGGCTATATATCAGGGAAAGGATTAGTTAAAAAAAAATGGGGATATTCATATTTACAACTGTCCAGTATGGAGAAGAGTAAGGTTGTTGTCCATCTCCAAAAAGCCTGGTGATATCAACCTCACTAACCCATCTTCCATGACTGTTAAATCTCAGGCAGTGTAGCAGGGGATAGATAGAATTCACTAGTCAGCACATGTTTAGGCAAAAGAATGCCTGAATAAAAAATGCAAGAAGCCACAGGAGCATCAGTCTCAGCAGTGAAGAGGAGGCTTTGTCACTAAACCCTGAACTCCACATGTTCACTCACCCATGCACTTGTCATGGTGTCCCAAAGACAACTGTAACATGATTTTCTTGATAGCACATTGTTTGCTATTTCCATGTCAGTAACTACTTTCCTGTGATTTAACATGGAAAGAAACTGTGATTTGGGTTGCTGAGGTATTAACCTCCTTTCATCTGCAGCCTGTTTTAAGAAGGAGATCCACACTAACAACTCAATAATATATATGTAAATTTTGGCACCTAGCAGGTCAGAATAAGCAGATACATCCATGCAGCCAGAGACTCATTTAAAAACAGCAATTGTATAAAATGCAAATCTTACTCGTGCCATTTTTCAGTCCCCACGGATTCCAGCAGCGTGCCCATGCTCAGCAGGGCTTTAGGATCCAGCCACAACTTTGCAATTCCAGATGCCACAGTTTGCTTCAGCCCACTTCCAGCTTTATTTTTTTTTTTTTTAAAAAACCCCTTCATCTCTTAGGGAACAATAATGAGATCATCTGATAGTTTTGTGAAGGTGAGTGTCTGATCAGTGTCTGAAAGGGAGGAAATGACAGAGCACCCAAGTTCTTATTCTCACAGAGCAAACCTTTGCAGTGAGTATGCCGGTTCATTTTTCTCAAAAAAGCCTCTAACTCAGGGTTTCATGCTAAGTGCAAATGAGCAGACTGCTCTGCCTTGCATATTTGTACACGAATCCAACCCAATGGAAAAAAGAAACCAACCCCAAACTATTGAAGGCATTGAAAAAAAAAAAAATAAAATCAGTGTGTGGAAAGGGGCTTAATACATTCACAACGTTATTTAGCTCTAACAAAGAGCAGCAACCCCAGATGACCTCCTGGCTCCTGCCTCCACCCAAGTTCCTGGCCCCTGTTCAACGTCCTGGCAAAAGTTGCAGACATCCGCAGCACAATGCCAAGTAGCTGTTTTGTCTGTAGATATGTAATAGAGATTAGCCGAGTGGTGCTGGGGAGCTGCTGCACATAAAGCAGCACCTCCAAACGGGCAGCTGGCACACCGCTCCCGTCGGAGAACTCTTTTTCCCCGGCAGCACCGAGAACTTCCTCGAGTCCTTGGCGGACGGGTGGGAGAGAAGGATTTGCGCCACTGCAGCTCGGGGGGGTTCGGAGCTACTTCCCCCCCGCTCCCCCGTCAGTGTCCCGGCACTGCTCCGTGTCAGTGATTAACTCGATGCGACGGGGGCTCGGCCGTGTGAAGGATGAATTGAGAGCAGGGCCCATTACATCATACCTTTCTGCTGTGCTCAGCCATGGATCGCTGCCTTGCCGCCGATTGCGAGCTAGCAAAGCTGACACTTGAATGGAAAAGAGAATGGAACCCCGTGCACACGGCTTGTTAACACCTCCCCTGTGTGATTGCTTTTAAAGAGGCGCCTGAACTGTGCCCGTAATGGAAATGTCTTTTGTTTTCCCATAGTAGGCTTTAAAAGAAAAAAAATCTCATTTTGACTTTAAATACTTTTTCTTTTCCCTCCCTTTTTTCACCAGGGGCAGGAAACAGTTCTTTCATGCATTCAGAAATGCAAATTATGATTGGCAGAACATTACAATGCAGAAAAAGAGCTTTTGAAAGAGATGCTGGAGGAGTGATCAAGACAGATTAAAGGTTAGGCCCTGCACCTAGTTAGCCAATCTCCCTGAGTCACACACCTCCTGCTTGGGAGTTTGTATTTTTATCAGAGAACTGGACAGATCTGCAATTTCAGTAAAATGCAAAGTGGGAAGGGAAAAATACTGGGCTCTCCTCCTTTCCTCCTCCTTTTCTCCTCCTCCTTCTCTTTCCCGTTTCTTCTCTTTTTCTCCTTCTCCTTTCCCTTCTCTTTTACTCTTTCTTCTTCAACTCCTTCTTCTTCCCTTTCCCCTTCCCTTTCTCCTCTTCTTCCTCCTCCTCCTCATCCATTGCTGAGGACCTGAAGAGCCAGAAGACTCTTTGAAGAATTTGTCTTTTCCCCCCTCTCAAAAATGGTCTCTACTACTGATAACTGGATACAATCATGGCATGAGAAGGGGCACTCTCTGGAGTGCATAAAAAATGCTTGGCAGAATCCTTGCTGTAATCATTTATGCTTTGTTCCTGTGACTAAAAAACCCCATATTTTTTGAGAAAAAAGTAATATAAAATAATTTTATAAAATATATAAAAATAAATAAAACACTTTCATCATTGGCTACTAATTTGTAAATGGAAAAGTGACAGGTGACAAACTCAGCTCCTCAGCCTATAAGCATGAGTAATTCAATGTCTGATCTAAGAAAGGGGGAAACTAAGATGTGGCAAGTGAGCAGAGCTGCTCTCCCTGCCCCCAGGCTCCTTTTTCTGCACCTCTAAAACAGGTTGGGATTCATCTGGCAGTGCAGCTTCATGTGGGAGAATGTTGTGTATATATGCTCCCTCTAGGAATAATTAACCAAGGTCAACACTGCTGGATCCTTGGACAGGAAACCTTCAAGAAAAACACCAGCACTGCAGAAGTGGTTCTGGTAACTCTGTGTGTGGGAGACAAGCCCTGAGTCAGAGATGAACCGAGCCCTTCCACAGCAGTAAGGGCTTTCATGGTGCTATCACTCCTGGCCCTCAGCTTTAATCTCACACCACACAACATCTACACTACAAGCCTGACGGCAGCTCCAGGCCCTGAAAACTCTGATGAGGTTCTGTGTCTGACACCAGCGCTCTTCCCTGCCTCCCTCCTCTGTGGATTTGGCATTTATTCAAGCGGGGAAGTCCAGCATAGCCATCCTCAGATGCCCTGTTTCTGACCTCCAGGCACTCCAACACCTTCCTATCTGCTTGTGTCACACCTAGATAGGAACAGAGCAGGCTGGCTAAGCAGATTGACCCCACAGTCTGGGTAGCTTTAGTGCAGGATACTGGGTGCTATCCAAGTTGGACAGAGCAGATTGTGATGTGATGATGTGATGTGAGCACATACAATTCCATTTTTTTTCTCCACATCAGATCAGCAGATGGCAGTACATAAGGGGGAAAAGCTGCTCACTTCACTTCGGCTGCTTGAGAGAAACTTCCAGTCTTTCCCAAATAGCTCAGCAAGGACAGAAAATGGAGATTCCAACAAGCACATGCCATTGCACTTTCCCCTGACACAGGCTCTTGGAGGCCAAAGTTGTTTCAGCTACCTTGTTTAGTTCCTGCATGGCTCCCACATGCCCTCCAAAATCAGAAAGGTGTCAAGGTGCTGCATGGTCACCTCAGTAGTAAGCTGTAGTGCAACATCAGTGAACTGGAGAGGGAATTTCAGCCTCCCACAACCAGATGGGTAAACCAGGAAGTCTTCAGGCATGCAGCAAAGAAGTTGAAAAGATGTAAAAATCTGTGCTTGGAGCTTCACCAGACCATCTGATTGCCCTAATATCCCACTCCTCACTTCCATACATCAGCAAGGAGGCAGCACATTGTTTGGTTTTAAAACAAATGGACGCTCAAATCTTTCCCACACAGTCACACATTTTCTTATCTCTCGTGCAAGTAAGGACTTCATGGTGCAAAATATTAAAAAAACCCACCTAACTAAATATGCCAGCAGGACATTGTTAGCCATCATGTGATAATTTCAGCTTAACACAATTTGTTTTCACTTTGCTTCCAGTCCCCTCTGAAAGCACTGCTATGTGTGCAAGCTCACCCTTGAATGCTTTTTTTTTCATTTGCACATGCTCAGATTATTTCAGAGGAAGGAAGAATGGCAGACCTTGATTCAGAGAGTACTGCTGAAATACTAGCATTATTTGTGTAAAACACTCATTAGTTCCTTCTCATCACCTTTAAGAAGCCTTTTTCTTTAATTCTCCTCCCCCCCCAGGTAAATGT
Organism: Platyrinchus mystaceus; assembly: GCA_035041135.1. Classification (NCBI taxonomy): domain Eukaryota; kingdom Metazoa; phylum Chordata; class Aves; order Passeriformes; family Tyrannidae; genus Platyrinchus; species Platyrinchus mystaceus. The sequence goes on from JAWWLV010000045.1 coordinate 64,876,114, forward strand.
TAACAGGAGGTTTATCATTAACCACCTTTGGGGTTTTGTAAGAGTTTATATTATTCACATAAGCAGTGCGTGTTGCAAGATTCCTTTTCGCACCATCTAGATACAAATTATTCACAGCTTGAGTTTTGTCTAAGTTGAAACCAAACTGATTTCAGTTTTCAGATAAGCTCTGCCTCAAAAAGGAACCTCAAAAGGCTTCAGTTTAAGTCCGGTTAAGACACACGTATCACCTGAATGGATACTGAAATGTGTGCAGATCAAAGAGATGAATTATTGTACTACAAGTTCAAGAAGAAACATTAACTGTAGGATGCTGAATTTGAGGAGATTATTCAATTAATCCATCGCATAAATTTAGAAAAAAATCCTTATGACCTGCTCCTGTCTGCAGTAAAGTTGTATCTCAGTCAAGCCTATTCTTACTGTAGCAAGTGCAACAGTGGGGTGCAAAAGTAGATCTTCTCATCGGACAAACAAATATCAGACTGGAGACAAATGAATGCTCTTACAAAACTGCAGCCCATACTTTAATACTTCTGTGAGAAGCACTTCTATTTGTGACCAAAAACAAACTAGAAGAGCTCTGTTAGTTTGTATTCAAAGACTGATAAATCTCTTGATTTCTACAAAAGTGCCATCCCTGATGACTTCCATGTTTCCCTGTCAGCAGCACGTAGCTCAGGTTCACCACTGCTCAGGTGTGTGCAGCAGCAACAGCTGTAGAAAAGACAGAATCTGCTCAGATTTTCTTTCTAAATGAAAATGGATTGTGCAAGAAACAACTCTGAGTGATTTGTCTAAGTGAGACAGTAAACCCTCCAGGTCCAGTTGCTACCTAGTTTTGCTACAGATCTCCCAAATCATTTTATCTCAGTGTGCTTCAGAGTATCTCTTAAAATGCTCCTTCATAGAGCCACAGCAAGGAGGAAGCCACGAAGGGCAGGGAGGAAAGCTGTGGTACAGACACAGTCACTCCATCAGCTCCCCACGATCAACACCGTGAGAGAGCCTTCAAAAGGACAGGTCTGCAGGCAGAAACATTCAGCATTGCCTACCAGCATGGGTTTCACAATTAGTCCTTGGAATCCTTTTAGGGAAGAGAGAGTTCTTTCTGTATTTCTTTTTGTCCTACAGCTCCTGTTTCTGAGCTGGTGGAATGTCTCCTTACCACGTCTTCTCTGTATCCCTCTGCTATGCACACACACATACAAAACAAACATACACACATAAAACCACAAAGAAACTTCTTATTTGCATTTGGGACATGGATTAAAGAGGGATTCTGTTCAAAAACTAGAGGGACCTGTGCTCTCAGGACAACAGTCTCTTCAGAGCACTAATTTCCCCCTCCTTCTTTTCCTATGTTTGTCAGTGGAAAAAATTAGCAAACCCTATTTACAAATATTTTTGCCTCTTGGCCCTCTGCCTAATGCTGTACTAAGGCTGTCGTTGTTCCACTAAACAATTGCAAATGTTTTTGCACGCATGCATAGGCTTGCTTTTGAGTTCAGATATTCTTATTCCACCAACTGCCACTGCCACGCTTTGCTTAATTCAAGGTGAACGCCCCAGACTTCGAGCTTGTCAGAAAATTTCCCCTTTATTACACCACCAAAATATATAACAATTGTAAAATTCCTCCATTAAGATGTTTTCTTGCAAACAGTTTCTGCTGACATTGGAGCAGGATGCCCTAAAGCTTTACACTTACACCAGACAAGGTCAAAGAGGCTGTAGCCAGTGAGACCTCGGGGGAATTTGGGTACCCAGTTCCAAAAACTGTCTTGGGGAAACATTTTCTCAGCTGAAGCCTGATCCTGAAAACAAGTAATCTCCTTTTCTGCATGCCCAAAGATGTCTGAGCAGCTTGGTGTCTAAGCTGAGTTACATTCAAGGAACAAAATATTTCTCCTCCTCTTTTCCCTGAGACTCCTGACCTAATAACTATTCTCAGAGCATATTTTCATGATTCTCCTCCCTCCAAAAGGCCGTGGTGGCCAACACACTGTTTTGAAGTGCAGAATGAAGTAGTAGACCTTGTTCACCTTCCTTTTTCTTTAACCCTCCTCCCCACATGGTTTAGAGAACTGGGCCAGAAAGGCAGGTACCTGCTTTCCCTACTCCATCTGCTGGGACTCAGACTCCTGAGGATGCCCTGAAGGAGCATTTTGCACCCAGCTGGGGACCAGATGTCCAGATAGCCTTGTCCCTCATCACTCTTGCCAAACCTGGACCAGCATTGCTCAGAAAACTATGTTGCACATGCCCCATTTGAAGGATCACTACCATAATGGTTACTTCTTTCTGTGTTTTCTGTTTAGTGGAGAAGTGTCTCAGGTCTACTCCGTGGGTACACTTCAGTGTATAAAACACTCCCCACCAAATACAGCTCAAAAAAGGGAAAACAAAATGAAAAGGGTACGAATGGCCATGAGTGAAGCATTAAATCAACTGGGTCTGGACTCCTTTTTCAACATTATTGCAATGCAACTTCTGGAATAAAAAGATTATATTGAATTAGTGCAAGTGGAAAATTGGTTCGACCAAAAAAAAAAAAAAAAAGAAAAGCAGGGGAAGGAGGGAGCTGTGTGGGAAAGATTCTTTAAATAATCTTTTTTTTTTCCTTAATTGGAGAATTGGAAAAGTAAATTAAGAGGTTGGCAAATTTTCATCAAAACATTTCAATAGTCAAAGCCTAAATTCTGGCTTTAGTTCCCTTTACAAATGACCATACCCTCTAAAAAAATGTTTATAAGATGAGAAAACGTTATTTTTGTTTTAATTTTCTACGAAAAAGCCACATCTTCAGTGCAGCTCTCATTTCATTCTGTACCAGTCATGAGCTCCATGGACAGATATTTTCTCCCTCAAATAACTTCCCTCCATTAAAACCTTGGGGAAGAAGGAATAAGACAAAGAAGGATAGTAAAGGAGTCCCTGTGAGGGGTAGGACAGAAGAAAGGAGGATGAAAGTACCCAGCAAATTGACAGAGAGAGAGAGTAGGAAGTGTGAAAGAAAGAACAGTGTTATTTTTTTCTCCCCTTTCCCATTGCAGTAAATTCAATCTTGTTAATCCATTATAGAAAGCTCAACATGTTTATGGTTTTAAAGTGGTAAAGACAAAGCCTGGGAAGGGAAACAGAGTAAAGTAAGTTGTATGAGGTCACAGCCTGTTTCATCTGAATCCAAGCCCACACCTTTGCCCACGGTACTTTAGCTTTTACTATCATTCACTGATCTGCTGCCCATTAGCTTTCTAAGCTGTAACAAGATAATATAGATAAAGAGAGGTATCTACAGCCCACAGTACTCTTCAGTTATCCAAAGGAGATCTAATATTGTGGAAACTCCTACCCACACACAACAGTTCAGGGCACCCTGTTTGGAAACAGAGGGTTCAGGAGCAGGCAAATATTTTCAGAAAGAAACAAAAATTTTCTCTAGTACATTTCTTTCTTTCAGAAGAAATTATTACAGACAACCAAAATGGATCCATGCCCTGTTTTCTTTGCAAAACATTGTTTCTTCCCTGAAAATACATGTCAATTCTTTGGCAGAGGCACTTAGCCTGTGTATTGACTATTTTTTTCCTTAATATGCCAACACAATTTATCCCTCAAGATGTCTTTATCACAAAACCATCCAACCATGCAGGGTAACTGAAATACTACAAATGAAAACAAACACAAGAGTTGTTCCTAGGCCACCCCTTTCCCTGCAAAGCTCCCTTAATCCTGCCTGTGCAGATGGGCAGCAGTCTGACACTGCTGCCAAAGAAACTTTCAGAGCTGCTAGCAGAGCTTGTTGGCTGACAAAGACCTGGCTTTGATGCTGCTGGACAAGTAGGCACAACAGGGCAGAGCTTGGAGCATTCTAGGCACTGAGTATGCACCTATTTTTGAAGGGTAAAATAGTTATAAACCTCAGCTGATTCAGGTGCATCCCTGCAAGCTCTGGTGGCTTGTGAAGCACGTGTGTGAAATGTTTGCTCTGTCCTTGGCTCGGCCCCGTGAGCACATGGCAAACATCCCTGGTACACTGGGTTCCTCCTGGAAAGGGTGCTCTCCATTCTCCTGAGGGCTTGGCAGGGAGCAGCAGTGAGCTGCAGTCATTTGTGCCCAGCTCAGCTGAGTGACGTGCCTGTGGTGCTGGTGCCCAAGCCCGTGGCTGGGGGAACAAATGAGGCAGCAGGCTCTGCTGAGGACACCAAACCCCGACAGCTGGGTGGCCTTTGATGTCAGGGACAGCCCTGCTCAGAAACCAAGGGGTGAGCTTTTCTTCCAGCCTTTGAACAGTCCTTTGGCAGAGGGCTGAGTGTTTCAGTATACAACTTCTGGAGTCTGGAAGTAGTTCAGATCCGGACTACAGCATGCAGAGACACTTTTAGAGTCATAGGGCATGAGGACTGTGTGTGATTTAAGTAGAAATCTTCTAAGCAAACTTACTTGTGAGTTAGTGGTTCCAGACTGCAAACCATGAAAATATAAATCATCCAATGAGCTATAGAAAGAATTCTAGGAACTACCTTTCAATGTTTTACCAAAATCCCCTGTTATTTCACTGCATTTTCCTCCACCTTTCCCCCCACAAATATTGCAGATGAACATACATTTCCCAAGAAGATTTCAATAGGTTTTTGCAGAAAGTGAATTTACCACTCCTGGCTGTGGGTACTCTTGGTGGAAATCTCAGGGTTGCACTCATGTAGCCATGGAAGAGAAATGACATTTTGACTATCTAAATGCTTGTAGTCAAGCTACAAATAAATGATTATTCACAGAAATCACGAGCAGCATTACTTCAAACAACATACACATTCAAGAACATCCAGGCAGGCTCACAGATAGCTTGCAAACAGATAAAAGGCCAAACACTTCCATTCAGTAACTTGCTGTTGATTATTCACACAGCTCTAATAACAGTCCCCTGTCTCCATGAGACTGCATCAGATGCAGCCCAAAACTGGGATGGTGGTGAAAGATTCCACTCTGTCACTATGAAAACCCAGAGTCCAAGCTGGTTTTTTACTCATTCATTTCTGCAAAACAAAAGAAAAGGATGAGATAATCTTCAGAGAGTTTGATTTGGAGTTGCTTCACTTCAGTGGTATGCAGATATTTTCCTGTGGTTTTGCAGGGTGACCAGGAACACCTGTTAACTTTGCAAGAAAAGCACAAAATCCCTGAAAAGCTGCGGTTTTCTTTGGTTAGGTATGGTTTTTTCATCCTATTTCTGTTTCTTACGTTATGACAGCAAACATAGCTTGCAACAAACATTGTTTGGAAGCTGTGAAAAACCAGCAATTGCTGTTGATGGGTGGCTGGTTGCACAGCACATGATAAATGGCCTCCCAACAGCTACACTTAATGCAGCCACCAGGCTGTTGGCCAAACCCCCTCAGCAGCTCACAGCCTCCCACCAGCTCTCCTCAGAGGTGGAATCCACCTCCCAGCTGTTCCCCCTTCCCCTGCTGATGCCATGAAATTCTCCCACACCATGCTTGGGATGCACACCATGAACATCCGTCGTGTAGGAACAGTGGGCACTCTCCCATAAGGTAGGGAGCTGAAAATGAGCCCTGCCAGCCTTTGGGGGTTCCCAGTGGGGCTTCTCTCGCTAGAGGCAGTTGAGGATATTGATTTCCCTGGTTCAAGACTGTCATCTTCATCCTCCGTAGTCAGTGTGGCTAAAGACAATAGTTTAGGCTGGTGGCATGCACTGCTATTCCCCTTGAAATGCTCCTGTCTTTCTCCTGGAACTGTTGGTCACAGCTTCACATTTTTCATGAACCACACAGTGGTTTGACCTCCTTCATCTGAGGGGGGTTTTAGCAGCAATTCTTCTACATGACTGTCATGTATGGGTCAATTTGGGAGCTGAATGACCATACTACCACAGCCCTGGGCCCAAACTCACATCACTTGCTGTGTTCTTCACACCAAAGCAGTACAACTATAGTGCTTCTGGTTAAAGCCTGGCCCACTCAGCAATGCTGACAGAGGCATTACTTGAAGGATTTGCTAGTAAGCCTGAATTAAATGCTACACAAGTTTGTGGCTTTTTGCTACGAGACATAAACTATGATGCATCTGAGCACTTAAACAGATGCATCCAACCAGCCTGCCAACAGTGTGCAGGGGCCTGCCCCTCAGTGCAGGGATGTGTAAGTCATCGGGGGTCAAGTCAAGGGTGCCCATTTGTCCAAGTCAGTCATACGAAACTTTAATTTATTTTCTGGACTCCCGTGGGTGAAACTCAAAGGCAATCCTTTCACTGCACGTAAGATGGGTTGGTCAAAGAGCAGGAAAAGTGTGGGAAGGGCTGACAGAGACCTGTCCTGCCTCAGCCAGCTCCTCTGCTAAAGGAGCACAGCACGTGAGGCACTTTGAAAAAACGCTGTTTATCTAAGCAACTGTTCTGCATTTCCTCCATTTCTCATACAACTGACTGCAGTGAGCCTACTTCACATGCTATTTGGGAGAAATCTATGGGAGTTCTTCGTATCCAGGAAGGAATGCCATGAAGTCATTACTGTCTGAGGGCTGAGCTGCCTGCCAGCCCAGGTAAGAGTGTCCAAAAGATTTTAGCCCATGGGCTCAGCCAGTTCAACTTAAGAGACCTGCCATGGTTGGGTGAGAATGTCTGGTGTGCTTGCAGGGAAAACTAAACTGTATTACTCTAGAAGGGGCAGGGGCTTCAAGGTCCCTCTTTTCCCCCACCAGCATTTTGGAACACTTACTGTCCTCCCAGGACAGTATTGCCCGAGATGGTCATGACTAACTTGTTCTGACCAAGGGTGAAACTTCTGCAAGGAAATCTATCAATTGAAGAGAGGATGGTGACAGAATAGAAAGTGCCCCATGTGTTCCAGCAGACCAGGCAGTACCACTAGAGAGCACAATTGCTTGCTCTCCAGCAGGTCTTTATAAAAACAATGGAGCAGGATGTGTTAAAAACATGTTAACTTGCTGAGATTTCCCTCAAGTTCCTGTTAGACCTAGACTTTTACCAGCTGGCCTGTTTTAAAGAGAATCAAATTACACACCAAATTGTGTTTAAAATCTTAGGCAGGCCAATACATTTTCTAATGGGGCTTGTTTTCTTCCCTCTTTACCTACTGGAACACGCAAACCAGTTTTAGCTCAAGTTGCAGGATTACTGCATCAAAACTCATTTGGGGACCCCAGAGGGGACAGACTCCTCATTCACTGCAGAGAGGAAAAAGAGAGAAGAAGTGAGGAAAACAAAGTGAGCTCACAGGAACATCATGTCTGTTGCTGGGGCTTCACCTCCTTCCCACTACTGACACAGTAAGTACTTCAGCTCAGGTAAGTCATGGACATGTAAACAAACAAAAAAGACCTACCTGAAAACATTTCAGACCTTGATGTTCTGGAATAAAGAAGTGGGAAAAGTTTTTCACTACATAAGTCACCAAAGTTAGTTCTTTGTTTGTTTTGTTCTAAAGCCATCTTTGTTTAACCATTGCTCTCCTGAACAATGAACAGCCTTAAAGGCACCACTGCCATCCATCCTGTCCTCTGCCTCTTGGCCTGGAACATGGACAGCTATTGTTGAACGAGGAAGTTTCAAAACTAAAGTCCTAATTATTGAAAAAAAAAAATCTTGATAAGCAAATGCTTTCACACAATGACTGTCACAAAAATGAAAGCCTTGCAGATAAAAATTAAGAAACGTTAGGTTTTGACCAAAAATATTTAATGAGGAAAACAGACATTTTCTTGAAAATACTCATTTAGCTGAAAACCTGATTTTTCAATCAAAAAGTTAACAGTGAAGCAGCCAGGCATAGCAAATTCACATTACAGTCCAAATACTCTCTTTGTGTGTCAAGAGAACCAGAGATACAATAAAATTACCTGTAAGATCAGCAGCAATAGGTTAATACTTAACACAGGGAGGCTGTTCAGGAGCTGTCATACAAGAGAAACAGCAGCCAGCACACACCAGCTCTTTGGTGGCAAAGCCAGTGCCAGGCAGCAGGATGTTTGGACAGCTTCAAAGCAATAGAGCTACACTGAAGAGCAAACAAGTTTGGACAACAGAGACCGACTGTATGTGGAGCTCTCCTCCTCCTCCATCACATCCCTTGGCCAGTAGAATGGCAGCTGCCCCAGGGATGTGGAGGGAGAGCTGAGTTTTGGAGCACAGCATCACAGGGGCTGGCCCTAAGTGCTTCATAAACTGCATGGGCAGCATAAAATATGCAAACATACACAGGGGAACCATGTGATGGTGCTTAGGCATTCCCAGTCCAAGCAGCAAGCTCTGAGTCCCAGAGGAGGGAGGGAGGAAAATGAAAGTGAGCTTTCCTTTCTGAGCTGCACTAAGTCTGCTCCCTTCCTCATCTCCAGGACTGAACACCAGGCTCCCTCTGCTGAGTCTGCCACACAACTGATGTCTGCTGGATCCAGAACACTGAGGGAGTTTCCAAAACCCTCCCATCTCCTACACTTTCAACTCACTGTCTAGGCAGGCAGCAAGCCATGGAGGAGCCAGAGGAAGATGTCTAGCCCTTCCACAATTGGGGAAGAAAGAGCTGGAGGTGTAGAACGGGACAACACAACAAATTTTTCTTGGATAAATGTGTATGTGTGTATGTATATACTATGCCATGGACGCTTACACATCTCCAAATTCTTATTTAAGGTCACTGGTGCAGTTTCACTGAAGGATGCTCTCTCAGTCAGCCTCAGTGCCTGGGCTGTGGAACTGCAAGCAACTGCTCTAACACTCCTCTGGTTACCTGCAGAGATGCTATTACCAAGACTGGGATAAAACCATCCCTCCATTGCAAAGCAGCTTTTGGAGGCTCCTGTATCACATGCAGAACAAGTGCTGCCCCAGCCAGAAGCTGGAACATGCTATGAACTGGCAATTTTATTTTGTGATTCTTCCATGTTACCCCAGAAAATAAAAGAAAAAAAATAAAGTTAAAAAAAAAAGAAGTAAGAATGACCTGCTGTATATACAGAGCTCTTTTTTTCCCCTCACTGTTACATTACTCCTCAGTTGGCTACACATCTTCAAAAATGTACTCTGCTGGTTTCAGAGCCTTACATTTCTACATATCCTTCACTTTCATTGCTCTCATATCATGGCTTTTCAAAGCACAGTCCTTTTCCATCACTAAAAAAAAAAAAAAGTGCCTTACACTTCCCTAAGTACATTCCTATCTCTCCATACCCCACAGAAAAACTTGAAGTTACACTATCCATTTCCTGTTTCCTCCTTTAACCATGCTCAGGTCCTCTGGTTTCCATTTCTACCAAGTAATCTAACTAATCTCTGTAAGAAAAATCTCATGCCTAAGCTTGCTAGGAAATCCAATTGAGGCATTAAGCTCCATATTAGATCCTTTCCCTCCTTAAGTTAAGCATTTGGTACCCACAAGTTAAGTGGATTAATCACATGCCTTCTATAGGGCACAGCACAAAAGAGTAAAGTTCTGAAGTACCTTTGACCATAAGAGCACTGGTGCAGGACCCCCAAATTTCTGTGACCTGTGCTCATCCCTCATGCTCAGAAATGTCAAGATATATCTTCAGAAGGTGCTGTGGTTTTTCATTATTTTATGAAGGCTATTTGAGCAGACGAGTGGTTCATGGTACTTTTTGGTAAGTTTTCTGATACCTCTGTTCCTCAGCTCCAGACCTTCAGAGCTCAGTGCTGTAGCTGCAAACTGGCTGTAAGCTGAGCAGGTTTTCCCCTCAAAATCCATTCACACAGCTCCATAATCAATGAGGAAGATTGGGAGCAGCCCTTTTGCCCATTCCCTGCCCCACAGCCAGGCTGAGCAAGTCTCCTCTGTCTCTAGCCCTCCCTCATTCTGTTTCCAAAACACACACTAGCTTAAAACACTGGGTCTGGAAATTTAACAGTAAATAGTAATGTCTTGCCCCTATATTTTGCCAACACAGTAACAAGATAGCAGACAATATCCCAGTCCCTGAGGTATTTATACTGCCAGCATGGCTGCAAAGTATTCCTATCTGTATCTTAAAAAAGAGGGAGCTGAGGCACAGAAGGATTAAAGGCTATAGTTAGACCACCTACCAAGGCATCTGTAAGAGACATATATTTCTGTGATTCGAAAGACTGAAGGAGTGTTTAGACCTCCTGTTCCCAGGGCTGCCAGGCCTTGGCTCCCTACAAGAAGTCATTAAAAAAGAAGTAAGAGTTGTATTCGGTTCCCTTCCCTGAGTAACTTAGCACAGTGCAACACACCACCTCATTCACCACATTAAAAAATGTGTCTCCTGCCTGGAGAGGAGGAGCTGAGAACCTCTCATTGCTCCTTTTAGCCCGGACCCTGGAGCTCATTTCCCAGCAGTCACAACTCAGCATGATTCACCACAGGTAACACGGCAAGTGCTGGTAGGAACAGATTCAGAATCCCATCTACCTCTAACTCAGTCCATCACTGTCAGTGACAGTTCATCAGCTGACCACGTCAGAAACAGGGGTTTGCACAACACAACCCTGCTTCCAGCCCAGAGCAGAGCAACTTGATTCTACCTGCACCCATTCACTTACTTAGTCTGGATCTTGAAAGATAGTCACCATGGGTTTCACAACTTGTTTATAAAAGCAGCATTGCTCTTTAAATATACTTCTCAGCTGTCTTTCCAAGCCAGCAAAGTGGTCAGTCCAAAGAGGGTAAGAACACAGACACTGGACAAACAACCCCATCCCAGGGCTTATCTCTGCTCCTACTGCATTGTGATGGTTTGAATCAGGTGTAACACAACAAACATGCTGTAGCCCTGAGACACCAGAGGGTGACTGTTACCAGCTTCATTTTACAGATGAGGAAGCCAAGGTTTGTGAGGTGAAGCCACCTTCCCAAGGCAACAACATATTGGCAAAGCCAGGATGAGGTGAGTTTGTCTAAAATACCTGGGGGACATGTCTACAACGCTGAAGAAGTCAGGAGCTCAGTATAGTTTAATCAGTCACAAAACTCCCTCCTGCAGCTTTCCACAGTGCACAGCCCATGTGTCGGTGAGGTTACTCAGACTCACCAAGGAAAAACTCCCCAAACATCCCTTCTCTCTGCCACAGTATTGTCCCTGTATTCCAACCTCCACTCATTTTGCAGCAAAATCCTGACCCAGGCATTTAGACTATGGTGGCAGAAAGGAAAAACGTGTAATTTGATACCTACCTTTTAATCCTTTCTAAGACAAGTTCACAGTTCAAGGGAGGGCTAAACACTTTGAATGAGTAAAGTCTGCAGTGTTAAATCTACAGTCCACGGGAAAAAACCAGTCATGTAATCTTCCTCATTTCACGAAAGAGCCCATTAAGGACACTTCCTTCCTCTCCTTTTCCCTGAAGTGCTCACATGCTAAATGATACCCAGGAGAATGTACAGGAAAAAAGGTCAGGCAGTATTAACAACAGGGGAGACACCCGTCTCGATTTTCCTTTCCTGAGAATTTAAAAATTCCCAGAACTTCATTGCTACAGAGCACCAGCTAGCAAACACCAGTGCAGCACCACTGATCCCAGTGAAGCTTTGGTTCGTTTGGAAACTGAACCGGTATCAGCAGATGGGTTTTTTCATGATGCCCGTTCGGAAGAAGAGAAATAGCATGGTCATTGTGAAACATGTGCTGAATTTCATCGGAATATGTAGGCCCTGGAGGAAGAGGCAGCATGAGACCTGGGTTGTTGAGGTGACACAGATAATTCATGTCATGCCCCAGCAGTGAGCAGGGGCCTTACAGGTTTAAAGCCAGTATGCACATACAGAGTTTGCACCGCAGATATGTGGCCAATGTGCCCTTTTTATTTCAAAGGTGGCGACACGAAACCAGCCTTAAATATAACCCTAACTATATATAATACTATATATAATGCATTTTAATCTGCTACAGGTATGGTCCCTCAGCATGAACATATTTACATGCTTGGCTATTTCTCAGCATAATTAATACCTCACTTGGGCTTCATTATTCCTCCTATGAACTTCACATATGATAAGCATTAAAATCCAGTCAAAAACCAGAAAAACTGCTCCTGCAAGAATAATCTTGCCCTCTGGAGAGACTCCTTGTGACTCTTGGCTCCCTTTCCCAGCTCCAAAGCTGGGGGACAGGCAGAGGCAAGAGATGATGAATTTTACCCTCAGATGTTGATGTCATCAGGATTTGTGTATGCAGACAGAAGTCAGCCTGGTGTCTTTCTGATCATGGCATTCAAGATGTCTCTTGAATCAGACAGGACTCTCGGTTCACCTGCTGCTCAGCTACAATAAGATCAATTATGATTTTTTTGGTCTTACTTATGAAAGCTCAAGTAGAGATGAACTACATTGAAACAGGTAGGCATATGACAGTGTAAATGAGAGCAGAGACCAGGCCTCTTTTATGAAAGCAAACCCATAAATGCCCCTAAATATAGAGAAATGTGATATGAGAAGCCAGACACAGAAATGCTACTAGAAAAGAGAAGGGTTGGTTGGAGCTGTTGGATTTCACTCTGTCTTGACTGAAATTTTTCTGAAACTCCTCATCTGCTGCACTTTTTCATGTAATTGCAAAGCCAGTTTTGCTCTCCAATTCAGTGGAGTCAGTCCAAAGTTCCTTTACTAATTTCAGAGTGGTTACTGCAAACTTAAACTTAGTACAGAATTTAGCCCTGTTTAATGCACCAACACCACCCTAACTTTCCAGCTGTCACCTAGCATAGCACATTTGTTTAATCTACAGCTGCTGTTGTCTTGACATTCCTTCACTAGAAACCCTCCCTTCCTGAAGTCTCATTAAAGGAGTGCAGGCATCTCTGGTCCTTGGTGACCAGCAGACACAGGTCATTAGAAGTGACCTGGAGATTTTTAGGAATGTGGGTATATGTGTGAAATAGGGAAGATAAATGAGACACCAAGGCCTCTTGAAGAGTCATGACCTCCTCCATCCAGTCACTGCGAAGGCCTAAATATAAATAGGCAAATGCAGAAAAAAAATGGGATTCAGGGAAGTCTGGTTGTGGTTGGCACCGGCATTACTCAGAGGCTGTGTAGGCACAGGTGGCTGTTCAGGCTCCTGACTCTGCATTCACAGTGGAGTTTACCTCCTGCTCAAGGGAAGAAGCACGTTCCTCCGTTAAGCTGATTTACTAGGTGTGGCTTCAAACTCAGGCGTCAGAATAGCAGGAGGTGTGAAAAACCTTAGCGTGGAAAAGCCATTGCCTGGTGGCTCCCTGTTCTCCCTCAGGAGCAGAGAAGCCACGCGGAGAGGCTGAGGGACACCTGGAGCATCCTCATCCTCCTGGCACAGAGAGCCCGGGGCCGCGGGAGGGCAGCAGTGATTTGCTTTCCGAATTAAGTCGAACTTAAGTTCCTTCTTCGGGGAGCTTGTAAAATACTAACCACAGAACTGCTGTGGGTTTTTGTCTTGGTGAACGTGTGAAAAGTCACAAAGGAGTGTCACTAAGGAAGGGCAAGTGCAGCCTTTGCAGATTTCTGCTGCGTGAAGGCAGCATCTCTCTTCTGGTTTATAAACCATTCAAGTCAAATTCATGATGGTGAAGCTTTCTTGGCCAGGGGGCTGGGACAAGGAACAGATTCCTCTGAACATCACTGTCCCAAAAGCATATTAACTATAGACAGTAAATAGCAATAAGCACCTGTGACCACTGGTTTTTATGTCTCTTTGGAATACATTTCTCTCTTGAACAGTTTTATGCATATGAGAATTTTCTTTGTCATGACTGTGGGAAAATAAGGGAGAAGTGGAAGTCCCTGCAATGTGCATCCTTCTCTGTCCTTCCCCAAGGCAATCTAAGAGCTGCCAGGGCACTGCTAAAGCCGTTCCAAAGAGCCACACATCTCTGAGCTCTCCCAGCTACTTTCAGAAAGTGGCTTAAGGAGAAAAAAATGAACCTGTCCCAGAAAGCATTAATGACCTGGCTGCTCAACTGATGCTCAGAGAGGAATTTACATCCTAACATAACACCAAATCCATTTCAGGTGCTCCACAAGCAGAAGAGTCATCCTGGTATCACCACCTCCCAAAGCCTTGCTGCCTCCCAGCCCCTACAGGGGCAGAGCCGGTGTCCCCATGGCCACTCCCACCCTCCTGCATCATCAAGGTGAATCCCTTTAACACTGGGAAGAACAAGGGCCTGAGTCCAGCAATGCCACTGTTGACACTTCAAAGAGTCAGGCTGTTCCCAGTGAGAGAGGATTCAAACTAAGGGTGGGAAGGTTTCACAAATAACTTCATTTTTTTTGCACAGTGAGAGCAAAGAAATTACCATATCCCTTCAAGTAAGAAAATCTGGTGTCCCTAGCGAGTGGCAGATGATGGCTATTTTAATAATAGACATAATAATAGCAGTCACACAGCCATTTTTAAGAGCAAATTCAGAAGCAAGGGGAAACAACAGCCAATGTGGCAAAACCTGGTGTCTGTTCTCAGGGCTTCTCCATCATTTGTAGTATTTTTATTTGAAATAAGTGTGTCATGTTCCTCCCCCCCTTTTTTTACAATGGTTAAAGATCAATCAGAAAAGAAGTTGCCTTTCTAATGACATATTGTTCTCCAGCCACAAGGCTTCCTGTCTTATATTCTCCCAGAAATACATTTCACAGCTAAGGTAACATTCAATCCACCAACCAAACGTTCTGCAGATCTCAAAAATTACTTGAGTTTCCAAATTTTTTGCACAGCTTTCTGACACAGAAGTTGCTTGTTTTGCTACTAGAGACTTATAATGATATAGCATTTGTAAGTAGTTCATAAAATGCTGATGGATAAGCATGATATGCCTATCAGCAACTCTATCATGAGTGCTGTGAGAACATCAGTCAAGGATGTTTTATCAGTTGTCATAAGCAGCCCTTTGACCTTTGGGCCTGTAAGAATTGCCCCATTAGTTATTAATCCCGTAATAAGTTATTTGTATAAGTAATTTTAAGATAAAGCCTGACCTTGTTTCCTTTGCATAGCTCAAGCAGACTATTCCAGGGTAGGAAATAACTTCCCTGCTGAAGTCAGTGGGAGTCTTTTTATAGGTTTTAAGGAGATTGTCATCAGGCTCAAAGCAAGCACACCTGTAGCACTTCTTGGGTTTATTTTCCTCATAATGCCATTTGATTGCATCATTTGGAGGGAACAGGTGGGCCTGATTTTCCAGCCATCATCGTCAGCCAGGCTTGACAAGAAGAACGTGAACAAGGACAGTTGGAACATCGAGAATTCCTAGACCCAGTGCCACATTTGCTAAACAAACTCCATCACAACACAGCCAAGTGTCTACGTGTTTAAAAAGGCAGCATGAGAAAGGAAATATATAAGATGAGGAGTCACCAGTTCTCCTCCACCGAAGCAGAGACAGGGCAAGGATTTTCTGAAAAATATCTGAAAATAGCCAGTGCATTAAATGTGAACATGTAAACATGTTTATGGGAATTTTTATATGAAGAATCTCAGTGATTATTCAAAAGAGTAAACTTTCAAAATTTTTTAAAAGTCCTATTTCTTATTTCCCTAGGCCAAGTGAGAAACATGCTTTCTATGTTGACCTGGTTGATAAGGGCTCAGTTCACAGCTCTACCATTTCACTTCCTTTTGCTTCTGTTTCCCAAGCATAACACAGAGCTCCACAGAGTCTGGCCCAGACTTTGGAAATCTATTTTATCATTGCTCTTTTCAATACAGCAAGTATCTCATCCCATTTTCAGGAGACACTTCAGCACCAAAGAGACTAATTACCTTTACTGCCTGCCCATAAGGCTTTATCTCTTGAATGCCTACTTCATTTTTGGCTCACTAGGAAAAAATCTATGTGTAAGTCTTAGCTGTGTGAAAGATGCTGAGGACTACGTACTACTGTTTGACAGGATGTGGCAGGATACTTTTATGGCTACAGTAGGTCTGTATGTTATAAGAGGCAGCTCTGTAGTAGGAAAGATTATATGTTTAAATAGCCCTTGGGCACTTACCCACGGCACTGAACCAGGCAGAGCCCTGTGCCGCTGTGCTAAGCTGTGCCACACATTCAGTGGTTGGACATGACCATGGTCTGACTGAGGGGCTGTGCAGCAGGGCTTGTAACACAGCAGCTGAGATCACCCCCTTCTCACCCTCCATTTGACTGTAAAATTAGATCTGCTGTCAGGAAGAGTATTACAGTCTGCAGTGTTGATGTATAGCCAGTTCACCTCTCTGTGGGAAATTAATCCTGTCTATTGATAAGCATGTTTAACTTATGATGGGGATAGTTCTTCTAGGAAGAGCTGTGAAAGCCTGCAGTGATCCAGTTGTTTTATCAGAAGGTAGGCAGAATGGAGCAATTCACAGATTTGGGGGTTGGTGGGAGCTGTTTTGCTTTGGTTTGGTTTAAGGTCAGCTCACATCACCAGTTCTGGTCTGTGCAAAGCCCCCAAGCTACACTGACTGAGTCTGACCCATCCTGAGTTCTGTGGCCCTATCAGGAAAGTAAAAAAGCTTTTGTTATGCTAAGCAGAAAGTAGCCACCCCAACAATAAAAAAGATCTCCCATTCAGTAATGTTCAACCAAGAGCCTGTATCAGACTAAAATAACAAATTGTGACTGTTTTTCCCTTGGCACTGGATTATCCATGCTTCCTGTGGTTGCCACAGCATCACCCCCTGATGCCATAGCTCCATTCCTGTTTAGGATTCCCTGACTGGCATTGCCAGAAATCCTTTCTGTCCTAATCCTCTTGACCTGACTTTGGCAGGTCAATCCACATGATTGTGTCTGAGTAAGAGGCACGGTCAGTGTCTCCAGAGAATAAGTTCCTCTTTAAAGCAGGTGCAGATCTTACCACTGCTTCTTAATGAATGGCTCAGCATCAGTCCTTCTCTGTTTCAAATATAAGCATTAATTTAAGAATGCAGGAGCTATGGCAGCCTCAGACACAGAAATCTGACTCATCCTGGCTGCACTCTGTGCATGTAGGTCACATGAAATGCCATCCACTAGAATGCACAATACACTGTATTAACTTCAAGGGCCAGTGATTGCTGCTTTTCATGCATTGCCTGGGGAGGAGACAAAGTAAACTAGTTCATAATAAGCTTTAATTAAACAGAAACCTAGACATTGCCCTACTTTTCCAAACATCAATAAGAGTGAGTCATATTTCCTCCAGGCAAGTTACTATTTTCCACACCAAGTACATATAAGGTGTCACCAGATCTTGTTATCCCAGAATCTCTTTTTCTTTTCACATGTCTGTGCTCAGACCTTACTATGGCTCTGGCAACAATTGACATCAGATTAAGAATAACATAGGTCATTCAGGACAAACTTGAGATAATGCTTTGGTCTTGTCAGAGAAACAAGTCTCTAAATAATAAGGACCAATGTTTCAGGCTTTCTGGATATGCTGAATGAGGTGTACATCCTCATCCAGTTTATCGATACTGAAATTATCTATTTGGATTTTATAAAGGCTTGATTAACCCAACATTCACTGGAGCAGATAATGAGATTTAAGATCATGAAAAACTAATATTGCTAAATATTTCAAGCCTTGATCCTCATGTCTATGTGTCAAGAAGGAGAAAGTGAGCCCCATTCTTCCAAAACATGGTGCATTTACCACTGCCAAAGGCTCCATCCCTAAACTAGAGGAACTGAGGGATGAGTCAGTCCAGCAGTTTCCATCTCCCTGTGCAACACTTCATGAACACAAGTGTCAGGTAACTTTCCTTCACTCTCTTGCACTGTCAGGAAAACTATAGTTTGAAAGAAGGTGAAAATTAAGATTTTGTTTATCTAACAGTGGTAATCACAGGGCAGAAAACAGTAAGGGGAGGGGAGAGAGGGGATGAAACTTGCTATTTAAAAACCAGCAAATTTTTGAAATACACCGTGTGAAATATCTGGAAATGTATGGTCAAGCTGCCACTACCATTGCCATTCTCTAACAGGGCAAGAGTATATTGTAAATGTATTTAGAAAGTTACATTCCTAGCCCGAACTTTATAAAATTATTGGTTTGGTTATAAAAATACCTTTTACTGGATACTTTCTCTAGGAATTCTCCCAATCTCCAATTGTACTGAGCTCAGATGATTTTCTGAAAGGAATGTGTTCTATTTCTTTAGAGAGGTTAGTTCTACTTAGCACTTTTCTGAACATTTGTTCAATCTCCCCTCAATTTCACATAAAATTCTGCATCCACACCATCCTTCAGCAAGGAACCCCAGAAAGTTATAACCACACTGTCAGGAAATAATCCCCCCTTCTGTGTGTTCTGAACCTTGTTCCTTCTACTGATGCTCCCTTCCAAGTTCTTCCCCTGGAAGATGAACAGACAATCTCTACTGACACTCTCCATGTCATCCACTCTGTCAAATCTGCCCACACCTTACCTTTTGCTAACTTAATCTCTTCTTTGTATAGAAGTTATTCCATGTTTCTGACTTGATTCCCAGGGTACCCATTCCACTGCATGTAATGTAGCTTAAAAATGTAAAAATATAGGAAATTACATTATACTAGAGAAATTACCATTAAAAAAACCACCACATTGTTATTTCAACGTTCTTCCTTGAGAGTAGTTTTCAATAAACAGCTGTACTTTTTCTCCACTGTCCTAAAGACATCTAGTAAAAAATTATAAAAATACACTTGGAATTCTACACTGAAAAATGAGGGAAAATCAAGGAAAATACCAATTCTTTGAGCCAGCCTTTGTTGGTACAGTTTACCCATGCATTTCAAGTCAGAAACCCTGAAATAACAGAAATCCATATATCAAACAAATTTCTTGGTCTGTTCACAGGCAGAAAGTCTGTCAGGACTAAAATGATATCTTCCCTCCTTAACCATGCAGTGTAATGTAATTTATGGAGCTGTTGTACGAAAACGTTTGTGAGAGACGACTGACTGAGATTTGAGGAGGGCTGTTACTATTCTGACTTGTTTAATAAAGTGTACGTGGCAGAGAACACAGGGAAGTGGTGCCATTCCCCATGAAATAAAAAAGGTGCCCAATTTTAAACAGGAGGACTAGGGCGGTCTGAGTTTCAGTACCCACATGGGAATTAAAAAAAAAAAAAAAAAAAAAAAAAAGAAGAAGAAGAAGAAGGCAGATTCCCAGAGGCAGCTAATTAAATATTCTCTCCACCTCCCTCGCCTTATTCATTGCCTCCGTTTCTTTCAATCGGCGGGGTCCCATGGCGACCATCGTGGGAGCGAAGCATCCTCTTCAGCCGCCGCGCCTCGCCATGGCAACCGGGACGTCAGCGCCGGCAGCCGAGCCCCGCCGCAGGCCGGGGGGCAGCCCAGCCCTCGGGTGCCCTGCGCTGCTCCCCGGGGCCCTGCGCTGCTCCCCGGGGCCCTGCGGGGCCGGCACAGCCGGGGTGCCCGGCACGGACAGGGTGCCCGGCACGGACAGGGTGCCCGGCACGGACAGGGTGCCCGCCCCGTCGGGGCGCTCTCCGTGGTGCTGCTGGGTCCCGGCCCGCACGGACCCGACGGGGCGCGGGCAGGAGCGCCCCGGGCAGCTCGGTCCTGGTGGGGACAGACGCGCGATCCGCATCCCACAGGACACAGAAAGGAGCTGAGCAGCGGCCAACCTGCGAAACGTCATTTTTTCCCCCGTTGAAGAGGAGCGATAGAATAATCCATCCATCCCCCTCAAGCAGCTCTGCAAACATCCGGGCAGAGACAGCTACAGACCGCGACGGTACCCCGTGGTTCCCGGTGTGACTGGGACCTTTCCAGAGCTGCCTTCACTTGGGATAACAGGCAGAGCACAGAGGAGAGCAGCGCCTCTGGGACTATGCTTTGGAGCAGGTATGTGGATGGATAGGTGCTGTGCTGAACACTGCTGTAGCTAAAGGGATAGTTCTCCCCGTGGAGACAAATGAGATGATCTTTTCCAGTAATTTGTCTTATGCATATTTACTTACACTCATATAAAACCCTTGGGGTTTGGCAAGGAGGACATTCCTCAGGAGAAAATGCTCTGTGGGGCTTGAATTTTAAGCTTATTCTGCTGAAAGCAGAGAGATGTGTAGCATTACTGCAGAATAAGTCCCTATATTTTCTGCACAAATCTACATTCTCTATATCTATATTCATTATTGTTCAATTGTGCTACTTATTTGTTTAAAACAATCCCCTGACATCATCAGTTCAATGGAAGCAGAAAATTACTTTTACAGTAATGGAGCAAACCAATCTGCTCATCTGTTTTTTTCTGTCTCTAGATACATTGAAACAGCTTCTTCTTTCCTCTGAAACAGCTGCTTTTGTATTTTGCAGTCATTAATTTGAAATTATCCTTTCTGAAAACGCTGTCTCCCTTTTTCTGTGTGGGTGCCTGGATGCAGCCACTTAGGGAAACACCACAGGCACAGCAATCCTTGCTTATCTGTAGCCAGCACAGGAAAGAGGGCTATTCTGGTTTTGCTAATTCAGACACATATTCTCTGAGAATCCATAGCAATATTTCTCATTTATCCAGCTGGCTTCCAGCATGTCAAACAGTATGTTGGCTCCACAGAGTAATGGAGAAGTAAAGCTGCCTTCTACTTTCAAAAGGCCATTTGTGTGTATGAGGCAGGATGCATAGCCAGTTCTTTCTGGCAAAGATTTTAAAATGTGGTTCTTGAAGATTTGTTGTTAAAGTCACTGTAAATCACTTAAACAAGTGGCTTGGTTTGCAGAAAAGCTGGTTGCCAATCCAGAGGCATCGTTAAAAGCTAATCTGTATTTGGGTGTCTAAATATGGATTTTTGGAAACTTGATTTATGAGTAAGCTTGATTTATGATTTATTTTAAGCATGCTGTTCTCAGATGAGTCAGTAAAGGGAGGAATTTCTATGCCTTAGACACATTCAGGGAGCTCTGCTCCTTATCTTGAAGTAAGAGCTTGCAGACTTACTCCCCCGCAGTTCTCCTGTGACGCCTCTGGTTGTAAAGCTGTGCAGTGTGATTCCCCCATCTGGGCCACACCATATGATCTCCATCTGCATTTTTCTTTGCAGCCCCACCAGGCATCCCCTCTGAGGTGTTTAACAATTTAGAGAGCAACTTCACTCAGACAATGCAGAACAAACCCCTAACATCCTCAAGTGGAGTCTGCTTGCTCTCCCCACCACAAACACAGTTCTCCCAGTGCCAAAATATGACACAGAGCTTGTGCACTTGGGATTTATTCATTCCAGCAGCTTCCATAATTCCCTAGACTTCCCCTTTGACAGGCACCCAGCACAGTTCTTGCAATTGGCAGCCTGTCCATGAAGGTATCTCCAGTTCAGGGGTTATCAGCAAGTTGACATCTTGCCTCAGTGGCTTCTCCTAGGCTGCTTTTGTCCTCCCTGAGCTCAGCTGAGAAAACTCCTTCCCACAATCATCTCCACACCAGGCATTTCCAGTTCAACTGTAGGCTTTGCATGGCCTTCAGCCTCCCCATTTCTCCACCAAAGTAACTACAGGCGGACTATGAAATGCTCTCACTAATCACCATGTTCTCTGGCAGAGACTCATGGGAATGTTGTTCTATTGCTCATTCAGGTCTCCTCCTCTTATACCTACCAGATAAGTCCTCCTGGAAGCATCTTGAGATCTCTGGCAGCTCTGTTAGCCACCAGTGCCACCCCACACTCTGTCACTGTGTCTGGCACAGGTGGCTTGTGTCGTGTGAGCAGAGTTCCACGTTACTGAGAAGAGCCAAGAGACATAGGACAGGCAGTCTCACATCCCAGCACAAATGTTTGAACCAGCCCAAAAATCCTCTTGCCATATTAATTTTTTGTGTGATGAGAGAGCAATTTTCACGAGATTTAATATACAGAATTGCTTTCTACATGACCTTTCCACACAAAAGCAACAAAAAAAACCTCCTAAGGTTCTCCTGATAGAAGAACTTGTGCTCACTGACAGTGAAAGGGTGAGCTAAGCTGGTGAAGTCCTCACTGTAGCTGCTGGCACATTTTCCCTGTGGGGGAGAGAACACTCAGTGGGGAAAGGGTGAGAATTTCCAAGGGGTGGAAGAATCAGCCAAGTGTGAGATTCACCACTGCTCATCTGTCAGCACCCACCATGGCAAACCACCCCTGGTGAGCACTGTGTCCCTCACATCACACAGAACAGTGTGCTGTGTTGTGGGCAGGGCCTGGTGCTGCCAAAAATTAGTGCAAGTGTATTTTTTTGCCTTTGGATCAGTCAGTCATGTCCAAGCCTAGCCATGTCCAAGGACAAACTCAACCCCCATTAAGGAGGACTAGAAGCCTCCAAAGTTTTATTTCAAGCTTATGGAGTAAATGACCAGTTTAATGCTTTTGAAATAATATCCTGGGCCAATGTTTGCTCGGTGGTTTGCAGTTAAGATGCAGAGAGGCAAAATATGTTGAATAAAAAAGCCCCTCTGCTAGTGCTAGGTCAAGTAATGTATAATGATCAGTTTCTTTAGCTGCCTTTTTAATCCTGAAAATAGTAGTTGGGAAACAAAGTGTTTATTCTTTCGATTAATCATAAAAAAAAAACCCAAACAAAACATTTATTGCATTCTTTTGTGAATCTTATTAGGTTTTGCTCTTCCAAATTGCAGTGGACACTGCACTTTTAGATAGGACAGTAAACATGCAAACACATAGTAACTATGCCATATGAGTTTTACACAGCAGCAAAGTATATGTGGTAGTGATTTTATGAAGTTCTTGTAGTTCTTAATCTCTAAGCAACAGATCTGTTTTGGAGAGTTAGCTATCAACCCAAAGGCATAACTCTGAAAATGGAGAGATTTGGTATCCAAACTGCAAATTAAGGTCAATGAAATGGAACTGTGGCACAAGGAAATCCCTCTTTGATAATTATGAGTCATATCACATGCCCTTTCTTTTGTCAAGCAAATGCACATAAAGTAGGTTTTAAAACAGCAATACAGAAAGTCCTTGTATCAGTTTTAAAAGGATTCCCACTCCAAAATGTATGAAAGACAAAGTGAGGGGAAATTAATCAAAGCATTTTTGGTAACTGAAAATGTAATTAGGCCTCACGTATTTGCTATATGCAATTTTGCTTCTTGTGTTTCTAAATTTCTGCTTATTGACCTGCAAGGCAGAGGGAGGTGACAGAACTCATCATTGTTTTTTACAGATCTGATATCTGCGAGTTGAATGGCTCACTAGCACTAAAAAATGTATTTCAGTAAACAATGCAGCAAGCAGGAACATGGGAATTGAGGATAAATAATGTAGCAAGTTACAGAATCTTTAGGTATTTGCATCCTAGACTCATACAGAGTTATGCATTTGTTGAGCTTTCATGATCATCTTTCCTTTTGGAACACTACTTATAATGCTGAAGTTCAAGTCTCCACCATAAAAAACAGACTTTCCTACAGAAGAAAAATATATGTTGGGCCATGGATGCTAAGGTTCTTAGTGCTAAATCAGGGCATGATTCTGATCTCAGTGCCACCTAGGGATAATAGGCTTGAATAGAGATCCTTTAATATAAAAGAAATCAGCTTCTGATCCATTTGAAACAAAAATTATCTGTGACTAAGAATGAAGAAATCTCAGAGCACATTGGTTAATTAAATAGCATTACTTTTTAAAAAATAAAACAAGTAATTGCTGTACAACCAGAGAAATCTGATGCCCAAGCTAGTTAAACTCCCTATAGTTGCACCTGCTTTGCTGATGCTTTTTGCTCTGCCTACTCTAGCTCTACCTCTATCACCAATTATTTTCTCCTTGTCTGCCTACTCAGAGCAGAGAATGAAAGCTCAGAGCCACTGGATGAATTTGGGATCTTGCTCCTTGCACTGTTTTTGTCCCCTCTTCTGCTGGAGGGCTGTGGGTGCCGCCCAGCCTGACCCTGCCTTCCCTCCTGCTGGGGGGGTGCTGCTGGTAGTGAGGGAACTCAATCCCAGGAAGTCTCCCTTGGTGACATCCCAAACCCAAGGGAAGGGCTTCCCACCACAGACTTGCTGCTCCAAGGAAAACCACACAAAAAAGGTGGTTTCCCGTGGGGGCCTCATTTTATAACCTGGTCCAGTCAGGGCTCGTGGGCACACATGGCAGTGGTCCAGAAACCTCTCTGGGCTGAGGTTTCTCATTGCCTGGGGACTTGGTGTGTTGAACAAGTGCTCCTGCCCTTCTCCTTCCCCCCACCAAGGCAGGGATGGGGTGGGGCTGTAAGGCATGAAAATAAGGGCATGAAAGGCTGGCAGCCACCACACATCAGTGAGGAGGATGGGGTGGGGTGCTCCTGACACAAAGGACCAGCCTCAATACAATCCCAGAAGCTGTATTTCAGTGTTCACTTAGAAATACAGAAGTCAGATGAGCATCCATGCAGTGGATATTTCTGCCAGTTTCTCTGAAATTAAGGTACACTACTGAGAATTCTCCTGTGTTGCTTAAGGTGGGCTTTTCACACAGAGCTGCTGAAAAGAACCTTTTCTCTCCTCTCTTTCTGCAGCCTGAGCAAAAGACGTGGCCCAGTTTGCCCAAGGCATGGATAACAGCAGCGGTCCT
>JAWWLV010000045.1:64903103-64988187 GCA_035041135.1 Platyrinchus mystaceus
GCCCCCTTCCTGCTGCTTCAGCTGACCTACGGCAGGTGGATGCTGGGGAATGGGATGTGCAAGCTGGTCAGGTACATCCAGTACCTCACCCCGGGAGTCCAGGTCTACGTGCTCTTCTCCATAGGTGTGGATCGATTCTACACTATTGTCTATCCCTTGAGCTTCAAAGTGTCCAGGGAGAAAGCCAAGAAAATGATTCTGGCCTCTTGGCTCTGTGGTGCTCTCTTTGCATCACCAGCTTGTTTTCTCTACGGCTCCAACAGCGACCACCACTGCAACTTTTTTCTACCTGATTCTTGGCAAGGAGCTGTCTATAGTATCACCCACCTCTTGGTGGTGTTTTTGATCCCATCCCTCCTCATTATCCTCTTTTACAAGAGAGTAATTAAGTACATTTGGAGAATAGGCACAGATGGAATGACTGTCAGGAGGACAACAAATATCGTCCCAAGAACAAAAGTGAAAACCATCAAGATGTTCTTAATGTTAAACTCGATGTTTCTCCTGTCCTGTCTCCCTTTCTACATGGTACAGCTGTGGCACCCACAGGAAACAGACTACAGAAAGAGCTCCTTGGTTTTCCTGGCTGTCACCTGGATCTCTTACAGTTCCTCAGCCTCCAAGCCAACCCTCTACTCCATCTATAATGCAAACTTCAGAAGGGGGATGAAAGAAACTTTTTGTATGTCTGCCATGAAATGCTACAGAAGCAATGCATACACCATCACCACCAGTTCCAGGATAGCAAAAAAAAATCATGTTGGTATTGCAGATATTCCAGCGACGGCCAAAAGTGTCACCAAAGACTCCACCTATGATGCTTTTAACAGAGAATCCAAGGAAAGAAAGCTTGCCTGGCCTATTCCATCCAATCCCCCAAATACGTTTGTCTAACAGACTTCGTTGCTTTGAAAAGTTACCATGTACCCCCAGAAGGAGTCTTCTCTCCTTTTTGAGCCAATGTATAGTTACATATTTTTAACACAGGTTTTAGGGGGGGAAAAAGAGATGTTTTATTTTATTAAATGCTTTGGGTTTGATGTATTTGTTCTACTTCATTTCAGTTATCCTGTTCTGCTTTGGGGAGCTCCTCTCCTGGAACCACAAGCAATGCTATTCTACAAAAAAAAGAGTCCTTTCACTCTCTATCTTTAGGGGGAAAAGGGAAAGAAAAAACACTGTTTATATTAATCCCCACATAGGATGGGCCACAGTGTATAAATCCCTAAATCCCCCCAAAGCCATCCATTCCTTTCATTATGTCCCTGTGCTGTGGTTGTCCCTCTTGTTGAGACCCCACAGGTAAGATGTCCATACATGGACCCTGTTGGCCTCAGTCTGAGCCTACTGACCTCATTAGTGGCAAAATTCCCACTGCCCTGGCAGGGTCAGCATTGGGCCAGCACTGGATGCTTTTGCATCTCTGTCCTCGTGCCTCTCTGGAGGTCTCACAGTCCAAACTGCCCAAGAAAATTCCCAAGAAGAGACAACCTGCCTGGGAGCTGTGGATGCCGGTGGAGGCAACTGCCACTGCTCATTCCCTGCCAGCACTTCCCAAAGGGACTGGCTGGGGCTTCAGTCCTGCTGGAAAGGGGAACAGCTACCCCACCACATACTGCTGTTTCAAAATTTCAAGTTCCCTGCTGTTTAAAAGAGACATCCCTTGTCACAACCTCCTCAGAGAAGGATTGTATTTTTTCTGCTTCTTTCAGAATGTGGCACACTTGGGGTCCTGTTCATGCCTGGAGCCTCAAAGTGCAGCAGTAGTAAAAGTTAATAGAACAAGAGCAGCAAGTACTACAGGGTGTAATAAAGATGCCTGAGTGTCTCCCTTTTCCATCAGCAGGGAGCAGACGTATACATGTGCTGACATCCTCTGAAGAGTCTCTTGTGCTGGCAGTGGGAGTGGGGAAATCCCTCTGTTGAGAAATAATTCTGCACATAATGGCAGAAAACTGCCTTCCTCCTCTACAATACAAAGTATGGTTGTAAGAACCCTCACTGACCACAGGAACACTTCCAGTATGTATTTCACAAATTCAGAAATCCCCATTAAATAAGTATCTGATATTTCTTGTAAAGCCATTAGCAAAAAAATTCCCATGAATTAGGAGATGAGAGGACCTTGAAAATGAGAAAAGACCAATATTTTCTGTGTGGTTCATGTTCTGAGCCACTTGTTTCTCCCTGAAACATATGCTTAGCTTTTCTTTGCCATTTAATTGCCTCTGACATAGCAAAATCAGATCTAGGGCCAGGCTTCTTGTTTGGTATCACAGCAAGTGAAATACAGAAAGAGGGAAGAAAGCAAACAGGGTATTTCTGGCAAACCCAGAGCTGTGTCTGTCACATTACCTGGTGCTAAGTGGACCTGTTCTTGTCACGTACCGTAACTCCTGTGCATGTTTTCTGCACTCCTGATTCAGCAAGACACTTAAGTATACACACAACATTTGAAATATATGTTTAATTACAAGACCTTGTTTACATCTGAAGGTAGACTGTGTAAGACTAACTCTAGCCCAAAGTAATACATTACACTTCTGCTATGTTCACGTTACAAAATCCAACTACAAGGTGTGCTGAGTATAGTTCTGAACATTTGGCCTAGGATTTTTCTTCCTCCAGAAAAATGGACATGCAAGCATTCAGTATAGACAAAAATCCCCAAACTTATGTGTTGGCTTTATTGCTATCTTTCAGGACAAACTGCAGTTCCAAACTTCAAACACGTGGCGTGGATGACTGGGGTGAGGCAGGACATGGACAACACAACCTGAGCCCTCATATCCTCCCCATCCCTACTTCAGTATTACTTAACCTTTCATAATAGTTTCCTGTATCTGTGCAACATTTATAGCAATTGTTAACTAAGTGCATGCTTGGAGGGTCTAAAGAATAAACTTAAAACCATGCCTTAAGGTACAATATATAAGTGCTTAGAATGGAATTCTGAAAAAAATTGTGCTGTACACTGAAATTATTTTCAGTGCTTTCAACTCACCTTGAATTGAGGTAACACTAAACAGACCCAATTAGTTCAATAAAAAGAAGGCAACATTCAGTCTAGCTAAGTCATTCATTATAATATTTATTCTAGGAAACAATAAGATTAAAAAATGTTCCATGCATTTCATAAAATACAGAGAAAGACATTGCCATAAACAAGCCAAACCCCCACAGAAAATTCAGAGAGCTCCACTCTCCACATTACATCATATGAATATAAAAAGCATATCCAGGAGAAAGAGCAGTCTGAAGAAAGTGGCAGCTTATCTGTAAATAACCAGGATGAGTACATCAGCCCATGAGAGTTTTGCCATTACCTTTCTTATCATAAAAGTGATGCCACTTGGTTTCCTTGCTACCAGCTCTTGGCATTATCTTTGGCTGGGAAACCAGGACAACAGCGCAGAACCCATTTTAAGTTGCAGTCCAGGAAAGTACTAGGGCCCAGCAGCCACAGAAAGATAGCAGGGCCCAGTGGGTGAGAGGGAATGGCTGGAAGCAAGAGGCAGGGACGTGCTTTGACTGTCTTACCAGAAGCAAGGCAGGTAGAAAATATATTCAGTGAAAGAAGAATGGGCAGAAGCAGGAAATATATCTAGTACCTCTCTTTAAGAATCCCTGTCACATATGCACATGCTGCATTACAGAAGGATGCTGACAGCAACATCTTCATCTAGGTTACAAATTACATTGCTATAAACCTTCTTACTGAAAGCTTTTGATCCAGTTCCTTCTCCTCGACCTACAGTACTCTGTTGGGCTTTAGCAAAGTTGTTACAAAATTCTTCTCTTGCTTTTACTTTACAGAACCTCCCAGACTCCCGCCATGGTTAACAACCACGTAACTACCAAAACCCAAACCAGCCTAATTCTGGGCTCTGATGCAAAAGCAGCCCCCATTTCATACTGGGAATTCCCAAAAGCTGCCATAGCTGTACTTGGGGAGGGTGGTGTAGCGAAAGAAAGAACAATGCTCCACTTACACAAACACCTACTTCCCCAAAAGCCCCACTCCACACAGCCCTAGGAACACCTCAAAGAGTTTCACATGGGGAGGAGCAAAGAGAAGACAGTGGACTGGGATCCTTGGCCCTGCATCTGGGGATGCATCCACTCCTCAGAACAGCATTCTTCTGCGAGCTGCCAAGGTATCTCTGCTGCAGCGAGGAAGGTTCTGCATTGGCCTCCTGTAAATGATGCACCACAGGGGAAGACTGTTATGGTTAAAAATGTGATTTTCATGTTGATTCTTTCAAACATAAAGCTAGGAATTCCCATATTTAAAAAAATTTCAGTAGAGTGTTATCTAGCCTGTAGCATGAAATATTACAAAATTAGAAGTAGTAAGATATCAAACTGCCCATGTTACATCTTAACTCTGTCCCTCTGCATATACGTATCAGGAATAGGACTTTGTATCACATGATCTTTTCACCTTCCAATTCCCGGAATAACCTTATTTCGTTCCCTGGAAGAGCACAAATGGGTCAGAAAGCAGACTCCATAGGAAATCCCAAGTCCAGCATTTCTCACTTCTGAGTGCTTACAGCTAGAATACTGGGTTTTTTGATGGAGTTTTAAAAATTCAATTATGTTTTATGTGCTCCATTCACCTTGCATTAAGAAAACAGAAAATGCTGTAAAAGATTAAGGTCTTCACAGGCCTTAGTGAAACACAAAGATTGAGTCTTCTTTTAAAATAACTGCCCAGCTTCCTATCTAGTGTAGTATCTGTGTTGTCCATGCAAACATTACACAGAGTCTTTGTACCACTCACAAAGCTCTTTGCTTCAATCAACTATTTGTGCCCAAAAGCACATCCTTACGTTTCTTCCTACACCACAGCCATCCTCCTACACCACAAAAGATGTAAAAAAACCCAGGAATTAAGCATAGGCTGAATACTTACAGGGATTGCTGCTGTTTGCTTCTGTCTTCCCAGCCTTAGCAAGTTTGGTTGAGTTCTGCTGTGCTTTGCCTTGCTCCTCTCCAGTTAGCAGGGCTTTTATTTCAGAGGGGATTTTCCCTTGGTCCATCGCCATGCACCACTGCTTGTACTGAAATATGCAAACACATTAGGCATTAGCAAACTGCCAGGATCACATTAGCAGACAAAACAGAGCTCTAATCTTTACCTTCCGGTATATTCATTTAAAGTCTGAATTTACTGAGCTGAAGCCTCTTATGAAACTGCAGAGCACTAATGAGCTAAGCACGTGGCCGTGGTTGCATACCTGGCCTCAGCAAATCCTGTTTCAATCAATAAACTGCTACTCAGTGGCCATACTAGACAGAATGCTGTAATTATTAAATAACATGGAACACTTTGTGCAATTTCTTGCTGCTGACATGCAAGAATACCGTTCCAGTTCACGGCCTATTAAAAACAAATATTTCACATGACTGTGTGGCTGATGGACTATTAAGAGGTCCTTTCTGATTGTGCAAGGCACAGTTGAAGCACATGGGCCTTATTCTTAGCTCCCTCATCTTAAGTTCTTCGCTGCCAAACCCAGAAGCACACCAAAAATCCTGTGGACAGCTGGCTGACTTTTCACCTGATCCTAAACCTACTCACCTGTGCTGATTAGCCCTGTCTGCTCCACCAAACCTAAAGCCGGGTCAAGGCAACATCCTCAGCTCCAGTGACATTTCAACAGCATCTCCATATCACTGAGGAGTTGTGTCTGATTTCCAAATGAAACATTCCCTTTGGTTAATGCCACTTCTTTGGCCAAGACACCCATCTTACAGGTGCTGGAAAACAGGACAGCTGTGCAACCATTTACACAGAGAGCATGCTGCAAGAATCAGCTTCCCCAGTGAGAAGCAACGGCACACCGTGGATGTATGTTCCCCCTTGATATATTAACACATCTCTTCCCACCATCTACCTGTTTCTACATCTGTCAAAGGTTATTCGAAACAGATATTTCAAATACAACAGACTCAAATGCAATGGCACTGCCTCTGTGCTGTCCAGCAGGCAAACAGCTGGATGCATCTGATGTTTTGACACCTAGTCAAAACTGTCAGTCACCGTGATTTTGAGAAAAAATGCCCATGAGCAGAGGTCCCAAATAATACTGAGGATTAGGTTAAATGATAGTTTCTTACCATTTCCAGCTCTTCTCTGAGAGCACAGATGGCTCTCTCCCTGCTTGAAACCAGCTCCTCCAGGTACTGGTACCTCAGCTTCTTCCTGGCTCTGCACTCTCTTGCACTCTGACGACTTCTTTCAAGTTTGGCCTTCAAATCTATTTTGGCCGGTTTACGACCTCGTTTGCCTGGTTTCTTTACCTTGCCTCCAACCACCTGCAAAGGAAGGGCACAATAAAGAACCCTGTTCTGCAAAAGTAATACTGTAACTGTGCGATTGCAACTACTCGGGGTCTCAGGTATAAAATCTTGCAAGTACATTCACTGATTCTGGAGCAATAGAGGAAATGAGAATGCTGATGGATGAAGTTTTTGGTAATGGCATTAAAAACAAAAGGGAGGGATGTAATTTCATAGTGAAGTGCTTAGGCAGTCCTGTTGTAAATGCTACTAATCTGGTTTGGAGCTCCACAAGAGGGCTGAGGTTGGCAAGGACCTCTGGAGGTCATCTGGACCAACCACTCCAGCTCAAGCAGGGCCAGCTAGGGCTAGTTGCCCAGGACCATGTCCAGATGACTTTTAAATATCTCCAAGAAGGGAGACTCCACAATCCCTCTGGGCCACTCATGCCAGTGCTCAGTCGCCCTCATAGCAAAAAACCCCAAACATTTCCCGATGGACCTTCCTGTGTTGCAGTTTGTACCCACTGCCTCTGGTCCCACTCGTGTACCACTGAAGGAAGCCTGTCTCCACCTCCTTTATTCCCTCCCTTTCAGGTATTGGTAGACACTGATGAGATTCCCTGAGCCTTCTCCTCTCCAGGATAGATGCTCTTAACATGGCAGCATGGCACAAGCAAGTTTTAGGTAGTGTCTGAAGCTTTCTTCACTGGTCACTGGGCAGTATCACCCTGTAAGCATTACACCAGCCACACACCCCAGCTCCCCTCTGAAGTGAGGACTTCTCTTTATTTGCATTCTGACCACACTGTTTGAATGGAGGGGGTGTGGAGAAACACACCTAACACACACACCTGCATAGAAGAATTTCACTGCTGCCTGGTGTTTCACCATAGTGCATACAGACAGGACTTTTTCTAATAGGCAGTGTTCAAAATATCAGAGTTCATCATAAAAAAAAAGGCACTTTTACCGTGTAATGCTACAAAATAAGTAATTTTCAATATTCAAATAAGTCACTTGGTCTACAAACTTATCAGGCTGTAATAAAAACAGTAACATAGTGAATTGATGTGCTAGAATGAAGAGGAAAAAAAGGATTATACAATTGAGCCTATTCTTTCTTTGGAAAGTGAGACAACAATCACATGCCAACATAATCCTACCCTCTCTGTACTGCGTCTCCTAATTTATGCAGGAGTAGCTGCCTACCATAAGCAAATGAAGGAACAGAAAGTACTTAATGGACATCTATGATAATGAAACAAACACAATACATTCAGAAGAGCAAAGGAAAAAAATAAAGCCCTTTTACACTTTAACTGCTGAATACAGTTTGAATAATCCACTCACTCCACCAGGGTGCTCTCCTTACGATTTTCTAGTTCAGAAAATCTAGTCTAGTTCAAAGTAGGGTAAAACTAACCAGCCATGGCCAAGGCAGGGGGAAGAAGCTTCACAGAAAGGAAAGTGACTGCCCCCTTTTGGGCTCTGCACTCTCATGGAAACACACTCGTAGGTATGTGTGGTATGATCTATATCCCCAGCTCAGCTGCAGGTAGACATTCACACTCTTCCAGTTTGGGCTGTAGGCACTCACAATTTGCTGTTATTATTTGCACCTGGAGGATTTATGGATATGACATTATACACTACAATCAAAGTACTTCAGCTCTTGAAGACTTTTAGCACCTGAGGCTTTCCTGTGCCAATGCAAGGCAGTACAAAGTAAATCTTTGAATTCAAGAGCTAGATAAGGTCCTGTAGAGAGGTACACTCCAGCTCTCTTAAAAAACCTTTGCCACTGAATGCTGACCCTCTAGAACTAGAGTGAGCTAGCTCTTAATGCTGGAGCCCCAGCACACCCCACACTGTTGCATGAACAAAAGAACTCGACTCTTAGTCCAGCACAGGAGCAGTCACAGCCGTGCCCTTTCACCACCATGTCAGGCAGGTGAAGAGCTCCCACCACGCTGTTTCTCACACACAGCAAGTTAAAGACTGCTCAGCACATTGCAAATGCATCCTGGATCCACCATTACCAATAAACTGCTTTCCCTTTAGTCACCCCAGAGAGCTTTCTACAGATAGGTGTACTAATTGCTCTCTCTCCAAGATCTTTTACCACTGCAGCAATCCTGCACACAAGCTCTCTTAGGGCAGGAAAAAGGCTTGTACCTCTTGGGTTTTTGACCCTAATAATCTCCTACTGTCTTTATGGCTCCTGGACTTCACCATATAATTAAGCATCAACCTGTGAAGTTGGTTTGGTAAGCCACTTAATCAAATCCTGCATCATCATCACTTTTCCCTCACCAACATTTAAAAGCTCCTGCTGTAACCTTAAGCAACCCAGCTGGGGAAAAAAAGGCCTGGGAAATCCTTTGCCCCCATCCAACATTACCATATCCCCCTGGCCTCCAAGCCATGTTTGCCTACTCAGTTGCTATGCTGATGTGACAGAAAGAAGACAAAGCAGAAGCGATAGTTGATGTGGAACATGGCAACAGACCAAGAAACAAGCAGGGAAACATTTTCTGTCCCTTTGTGTTCCTCTGGAGTTTATAAAGGGATGTGATCTATTAGCATTCAGCAGTAGGAATTTGGGGGTTTTTCACGGAGTCGTGAGTCATAAGCAATCAAGACCCAGGACGACATCAATTACAAAATTTGACACAGAAATATTAGTAATGACATGCATTAGTTAGATATATGACCAAGCCCCACTTCAGCTCACTCAGACTTCAGAAAATGGGAAAAACATAATTTTTTCCCTAAGGCACATGGTGTGATTCTTGGGGTGTCCTGGCAGGGTCAGGAGTTGGACTGGATGATCCTGATGGGTCCTTTCCAACTCGGCATATTCTATGATTCCAAGATTTTCTTTTTAATAGAGTACCTAGACCATAACCTCATTCTTATCTGCCATCAGTGTTTAAGCACAAAATTATTTGACCTGGAATTGGAGATAGCTGCAATTACTTGACCTGACATAGAAAATCCCTCACATTTCTGGATTTTTTTTTTCTTAGAAGGATGCAGCAGCTGCAAATGCATTTCCAAACTGCACAATGGAGAGCCCTCCTTAGGAAGGAGATGCACACATAATACACTTACTGGCACTCACAACCCGGGGAAACTGAGTCCCTCGGAGAGAAGATTTGAATAAAGTGACCTCATTGGGACATCTGCAGGTTTTAAACAATTTGGCAGATTAAAACAACACTGTGAAGTGTTGAAGCCATGCAGATCACACTGACCAGTTCAGCAGCTCGGCGTTCATTCACCAATAAACAAGCAGTTCCATTAAACAGTAGTTGAGATCCAGCTCAAAGGATCATCTTAAGTGGACCCTTCCTTGCATAAGCAGCTGAAGGTACAGGTCTGCAGAATTTAACTTAACAGGGAGCTGATGACCATATGCATGGTGGTTTGGTTTTTGTTTGCTTGTTTCTAATTTCACTGTAATAACAAAAGTGATCTAATGTTAAAACCTTTTTTTATTTCTCGTTTCTAGCTATAAACTGAAAAGTTAATTACCCAAATGAGTATTGCCAGAGCATTCCCTATAAAAACCTTCTGCAATTCATATAAAAGATTGCAGTTAGCTCTACAAAACTTTATTTTAATGGTTACCAACTAGAGTTATCAGCTAATAAAAATATGCAAAATACTTCTTACCCTAGTTCAAACACTCTGCTTCCCAATGTATATAATAAATACATAATAAGTTATATGCAGTCTTCCAAAATAACCAAGTAATTTCACCTACAAAGGTTGAAACTACTATAAAAGTTCCTCCTTTTTCCTGTGTCTAAACACTTCACAGGTGCACAGGTGTTTTTTTTACAGGAATTAATTGCCAAGGAACAGCTTCATCACTTAACTCTTTCCTTACACTATCAATAGCTCAAACCACAGCAAGAAGTGAGACCAGTACCTGAACAAGCCTTAGTTTCAAGGAAGGTCTACAGAAGAAAAGAAGGTCATACTTTGGGTTTGGTTTGGGGTTTTTGTGTGCATAATTTAAGAACATCCTTCAGAACTGAAACATGAAATTTTTCTAGATCTGATGTTCAGCTATTCTACCTCTCTCTTTCTTACTATTTCTTACCAATTAAAGGAATATGCTAACAAGAACCATTTTTCTAACGCTTTCCTAAACCAGATAAGGCTAAACTAAAGTGCACAATGAATTAGGGAAAACATTACAGCATGCAAGCCCAGTTCTAAATTATTTATGTCATGCAGATGAAGGAAAACACTGAACTTGAGTTCAGGTAGCTATGGAATGGTGACTTCACTACTCATGAAATTTATTTATCTCTGTTCTTACAGGGAAATTCCTTTCATAGCTGTTCAGCTCACAGACAAGACTCCCATCAGGCAGGCCAACCCCCTCCATAAGGAGGAAAGCACGACTCGGGGGAATTTTTAGGAGATTCCAAGGACACGCTGGCTCAAGTTGTAAGACCGCAGTGGCTACAAAATGAGGTATAAATACTGCTTACCGCATTCTGACACGGCAATCTGCAATGGGAAGAGCCCTCCCAAGAGAAACGGCATCTCTTGGATGGAGTCACCAAACCCTCGGGGCAACCTGCAGCCTCCTGCCTTGCCCCAGCCCGTGCCTGGAGCTTTAAGGAAACGCCAGAAGGAGCATCTGCAAGAGCTTTGCTTGCAGAAGAGCTGCAAGCAAAGGAAACGGAGGGGGCAGCCCCTCCTTCCTGGCGGCTGCAGCGACCGGAGCCCTCGGAGAGAAGGTTTCAGCGGGCTCCCTGCACCGAGAGCCTCCCCGGCCGCGCTCCGCTCCGGCTCCAAGGCGGGCCCCGCAGGCCCT
This sequence comes from Platyrinchus mystaceus, assembly GCA_035041135.1. NCBI lineage: Eukaryota > Metazoa > Chordata > Aves > Passeriformes > Tyrannidae > Platyrinchus > Platyrinchus mystaceus. The sequence goes on from JAWWLV010000045.1 coordinate 64,914,231, forward strand.
TACCTTGCTGTCATCCATGCGTGCCGCCACGGGCCCGCCGTGCCGCAGCCCGAGCCCGGCGGACAGACGGACGGACGGACAGACAGACGGACAGCCGAGGCTCAGGACACCCCAGGGCCGCCCGCGGCCGCCGCCATCCCTCGCCGCCCTGTTTGTTTACAGCGGACGGGGGCGCGGGCAGAGCGGGGCGCGATGGGAGCTGTAGTCCTGCCCGGCCCCGCCGCCTTTGGCCGCCGCTCCGGTGGGGACGACAAGAACTACAACTCCCAGCAGGCAGAGCGGGGAGAGACGCGGGGTTGACTCCCCTGGAACTACATTTCCCAGGAGGCCCCGCAACAGCTCAATTTGTTGTTTCGTTAGTTTTGGGTGTTTTTTGCTAACGCGCCGTCCCGCGGCAGCTCACCGGCCACCTCGGGGGGCTCCGTAACCATGGCCGGGGGCTGGGGGGGCTGCCCGGCCGGCCCTGCGCACGGGCCGTAATTCGAAGCGCAGCCTTTGCTGGTCCTGCAGTGAGCGCCCCCAGTCCCTCCGTGTCGCCCCCGTGTCCCCCCCGTGTCCCCCCCGTGTCCCCCCCGTGTCCCCGCCGGCAGCTCTGCCCTCAGCAGCCCCCGCTCAGCGTGCGGAGCCAGGCCCTTGGCAGCTGAGCAGCTGTGGAACGGCTGGAGCATTAGATAAACGAAAAAAAAACCCAAACCGCAAAACGACAAATGAAGTTTTCTGCTGTTGTTTGCCTTGCTTTACCCTAGGAGTTCCCGAAGGCAGAACCAAGTCTTCCAAGCCACCTGGACACTGCGGGGTGCACTGAGCTCCCCAGCTACCCCAAGGCTGAAGCAGTACCTGTAATCCTTTGAGAATACCCGGGTTCCTCTCATTTTCCTATCGACACATGGCAGATAACGTTAATATTGAATGCTTGGTGCAAAGCCAAGCCATTCATCGTCCTGTGTCTGTCCCTTGAAATCAGGCTTCTGCTTGCTCGAAAGACACATGTAGCCCAGTGAACGATTTTGTAAACACGGTCAATGTTTCAAGCTGGCAGTGAAACCTGAAGCTAGGCATGTTTCATGTTGCTGCATGTTTCTTTTTATTCATGCAACTCTATTCACAGGAGTTTCCCATGACTTAATCTCTCTTACATGCAATTGTTAGGGCTGAAGGCTTTGTCATGGGATTTTCCCCCTGAATCACAGACCTTCCTCTTGGAAGGATATGCTTTCTAGATGGCAGAGACAAAGCACTTTCAGAAGCTTTTTTTTTCTCTGTAAGCTTATATGCTTTTCAGTTGTCTAAGGCAAGGTAGTTTGCTCACTTTTTATTTGCCTGTCCAAAAACAATGAATCAGTTCTGGCAACTCCCCTCTGAAATAATAGGAATAAAAAAGCAGGGATGATCAGTATGTTAAGCAGGAGGTGTCAGCCCATAAAGTAGCAGGAATAGCTCACTATGAGCTTGCCTAGGTTGTCTCCTGCGATCCCTCCCCTATCTTTGCCTTCAAATTCTTCAAGAAGGTGGTGTGGTGCCTCATACAGCCTTTGGCACTATCCTGGGGCCATAAAGCTAGCTCTAAAAGTCAGTTGGGGGTTTCCCCGGTGAAGGGAAATATTGAGTGGCAAAGAGCCAACATAGCTCACTTAGGCAACCCTCTGTTGCAACATGAGTGGAGAAAGGAGATTAGACAGAGCCCTGATGCTGATTCAGAAAGACCAGAATCCTTTTAACCAGCAAATTAAAGTTATAGCTGCATCTTTTCTTTCCACTAGATTATCCCACACTACTCCTTCTGCTTTATGTCACTTACGAAGCAGACCTCTCAGCTTCAAACCAGGATAACCACAATTCCCTGCCTAAGCACTTCAGAGCTTCTATATTTTAGCACAGAACAACTCAAAATAGGCATTTCAGTCTGCTCTTCTACTATGGTTACGCTGTCCCCCTGGATGAATAAGGACATGCATGTTGAGTGCGAGTCTGTCAGAAAGAACAATTGTGAATGAAACTCAATATTATATATATGCACATATACATAGCACATAAGATTATGACATTTTAAACTGATTTCAACAGCTAGAAGTACTACTTCTTACTTACTTACTTACTTACTTACTTACTACTTACACAGCATATAGTGAACTCTTGGAGTTTACTGCCAACAGAACACTGTAAGGCAGAGAGTACAGCAAGTTCAAAAAAGGATTAGATATGTTTATGTCTCATAAAGAGGTACCAAGGGGATGTATTCCCCTTCATCCCTAATCTAACTGGGATACTGGGGATGTATGAGAGGAAAAGATGTATGAGAGAGCAGAAAAAGGCCAAGTTCACATACTCTCCCTAAAAAGTGTCTCCTCTTAAGGACCAATAGTCTGACTCAGAATATTATTTACATAATATTCTATATATTATTGGTTTTTTATATAACTATGGTAAAAGTATACCAGTTTATTGGTTTGGATTTTTTTTTTCATTAGAGAAATCAGCTATATATTCTAAAGTTCTGGAAGATCTGGTAAACACATGAACAGCACATGCTCACAAGTACATTGATTGATCACCTCCATTGGTGATGATTAAAAGAAAATTCTACTTAAAATAAAAGCTCTTTGAAAGTTGGCTTTTAAATCTAATCAGTGTTTGAAGGAAGCACAGCACATTGGAAAACTGATCTGTGACTATTTCCTATACACTGTATAATTAAATGTTGATAAGGGGGTTACTCTCATATTTGCTAAATGTTCTCCTTTGTGACAAGATGAGGGCCTTCTGTAGCTGTAAATGCTTGAAGTCAGATCTACAAGGGGAGTTCTTCCTGTTCAGCTATTGCAAATGTACTTCTAAAGTAAAATGGACTCAAAATAAGATAATATGGAATAATCAGCTTTTGTCCTGTGCATACACACACGCAGAAAAGTTACAGCTTTATCTAACCAAACTAACTTTCCCACATAAGCAAAATCTTGAGACAGTGCTCATGATGCTTTTATATTGCTGAAGGAATAGACTATGTGTAATAAAAACATTGCATGAAAATGCTCATGCTGTAGTTGGAAAGGAGCTACTTCATATTTTCTAGCTAGTAGAAGGGAGAAAAAGAAGTCAGATGATCACACATATGACTGGTAATTCCAGATATGATATGTGAGGAAAACCAGGAATGGTTCAAAAAGTTACTTGAAAAACAGGGGTTTCATGCAAAATTTAAACTAAATATCAGAATCTGAAAACCATAGAGCAGGACAAACAAATCACTGATTAGGAAGATGACAAAGAGTGGGTTCAAGTTCAATGAGGTGCACAAGTGAATAAAATTTAATCTTGTTCTGAAACAACAAACAAACAGAGCAGCACAATATGCCACGTTCAGGAATGTGAGAGCCATGTTGTATCTGGCACTCAAACAACAGAGAATTATTGCTGCTGATATGGTAATTGCAGAGGTACAGAAAAAAAGTGGGTGGATCATGTGAAATTCATGAAATACTTGAGGTGAACTTACAGCAGGATTAGTCTTTTAATTGTGTACATTGATCTCTATGCACAACTGGTTTACTAAAAAGGCATATTGTTCATTCTCAAGAGGTTTAAAAACCCACTTCAGCTCGGTGTCTTATTTGTTTGGTTCATAAGATGTTTTGCAACATGCTCCTCCCTTTGGCCTACGCAAACAAATATGCCTGCACAGCCATACCTATTAGAGCCAGTCAAAATCTGATGTTAGCAGCTGGCCATTCTGGTAAGAGCATTTCTGGTTGCTTTCCACAACACATAAAATAATTTTAAACAGTTTTGTCCAGACCCAGATTCTGTGGCATGGGCTGTGCTCACATGCAAAACATTTACTAATCTAAGTCTGATACTGTTGTCCTGTCCAAGGGCACGAACAAGGTTTCTGCACAGCTTAAGCAAAAATTGGAGGACTTGCATGGCAAGCTGGATCTGCACCGTAACTGGGTCTGAGGACTTCCATGGTGACCTTGACTACTGTCAGAAATGCCATTGTCCCTCACATGAAGGGTCAGGTCATCAAATACAGCATTTTTCCCTCATCTGCACAGGTAACGCCATCTTAAGTCAGCATCATATCAGCTAATTTCTGTTTTGCAACTGTATTTAGGAGTACTGGACTTCCTAGTATTGTTGTGACTACTGATGAGATGTGTATTTGTGTTTAATGAGATTTGTGTTTAATGAGACTGCTCAGGTGAACAGAAGTTATTTACAGGATCAAAAGCTGCACCACAAAAAGTGTTGTATTAATTTGTAATAAATGTAGATGAACACACTGCTGGACAACACACAGTTGTTCACAGGGCTATTTCAAGGAAACAGGCAAAATATGCAGCAGGTTACTGGGAGCTGGCAGGCTGCCTGCCTTGCTGATCCACACAGGGGAAATAAAAGTGTTTTGTTTCAGAAATACACAGAAAAAAGCACAGCTACCCTCCCAGTACCTAAAAGGGGCTACAGGAGAGCTGGAGAGAGACTTTCAACAGGGCATGTAGTGATGGGACAAGGGTGAATGGCTTTAAACTGACAGAAAGTAGGTTTAGATTAGATATTTGGAAGAAATTCTTTACTGTGAGTGTGGTGAGGCACTGGCAAAGGTTGCCCAGAGATGATACCTCATCCCTGGAAGTGTTCAAGGTCGTTGGATGGGGCCCTGGACAACCTGGTCTAGGTGCTCACTTTGGTCTTGATGTCACTGGAAGAAGCAGCATTTAAATTCGCAAGTCAGACTGCTAGTTCACAAATGATCATATAAAAAATCTAACAATCAAGAGGATTGACTACAAATGCACATAAATATCTACTAGTTTTCTCATTCACACTTCTATATATAAAATAATTGTAAGCTCTAAACTATCTCTGACTTGAAACCATAATTGATTTATGGCAACTGTTTGAAGAATTGGAGGATTAGCTGTAATTATAAGATCAAAATTAGAAAATATTGACTAGTTTGCAAAAAGCATTAAAGTACAAGATGAGGGCAGGGGTGGACTCTGTGTGTGTTCCCCCCTGTCTGAAAGGACCATAATTAAAAAACTACGTGTTAAACTTATTTTTTTCTTTTAAATTTTACAATACTTTTAAACAAATTTCAGACAAGACTGATCCAAGGGAAGAAGGAAATGGGCTTTGTGAAACACTAGCACTGAAATTGAGTTACCTGGTTTTTTGAGCCAGTGGTCTTTTTTTTACTTCTTTCTCAGGATTTCTCTTTAGAACTTGGGACTGGGGACTATACTGTCCCTCCAGAACTAGAGCCTGATATACATATGCAGTGTTGATGCCCATGTTAGGTGTTTGTTTGGTTTCAAAGACATCTCCAGAAGCTGATTTAAAACATTTACATCAGTCAAAATCACTGAAACTTAGAGGTAAGTAGATAATTATAGATGCTGTGAACAGACCCGTTGGTAGTCATTTCATAGAACCAAATGATGTCATGTCACAGAATAGCTTTGCCATCACTTTGACAGGAGTTTTATAAAAAGAAATGCAGGTGGGGGATTTTCATGTGTGTTTGTTTTAAATATTTTTTGGTTTTTACCATCTCCAGTTCTTCATGAAAATGAGTTTTTAATTAACCAACTGCTACAATGTCAGGTATAAATATTAACCAAGGAAGCAATGAATTTATACAAAGATTGACAGCTGTTTGCTAAATGTTCACTTTGGTTGCATAGCTATAGTCCTTAGCTCTCTAATGACTTGCCCTATTGCAAGAAGCATCAGCCTCACTACCTCTGCCTTTGTTACATCCTTTAAATGTCCAGCTGTGTCAGGGAGAAAATACCCTATTGCTGAATCTGAGTTGAGACTGCTATGGAAAATTTCCCCCTAACAGAAATGTTATTCAGAGTCCCACAGATAGCTACAGCTTTCTTAAATGGAACACAACTCACACTTTTCCCCCTTTAATGTGTTCAGCAGACAGGTGGCAACCCAACTGCTGGAAAGTTCCTAAGTATTTATATCCTTTAACTCTCAAATGATATCAACAAGTAATAGGAAATGTCATGCACTGAGTATATGAGTAATGTTCCCATTAATCAATCTTCCAAAATAAACTGGATTATTGTGTCTGTAGCTACTACACTGTAGCTATTTGGAGAGAGGTGTACTAAAAGAGCAAGCTTGGTTAGTATCAGCTCTGCACCATGTGGAGCTTTATGGGCAGAATCTCTTATAAGTGCATTCCTTTTCCAGATGTGCTTTGGCCAGGCACAAGAGAGACTCACAAATGTAGAATAACACCAAGATGCAATTGTCTGCTTTCTGGAGTCAGCATTTGACTCCCACTTAGACATAATTTTCAACTGAGTATAGAGGCTGCGAGGAAATGAAAAATGAGAACTTTAGTTGCTCTAAACTAGCAATCAGCCCCAGTATGTTTCAGAGACAAATGGGATTTTGAAAATGAAATCCAAACAAAACAAACGACTTTTAATCATTCAATGTATAAGCCAAAAACATACAAAGACTAAGTAACAAAGCCATCTAAATTGATAAACAACTTAGATGGCTTTGTTGCTTAGTCTTTGTATGTTTTGGCTTATACATTTTATAATCTGTCTGCACAACTGAGAAGAAATGAGTATAATACATCCCTTTTGCACCACTCTAGAAGTGTAAAGAAACATTTAACTGGAAGTAAATATACCCTGTGCAGCTACACTGTTGACTTATGAACAGCTATGAAGAGTGAGGTATGTAATTCAGAATAAGACTCTGGGATTTTTTTAAAGATATATTTGCTTTTGCATTTGTTACTATGGATTTTGTTGTTGTTGTTGAAGGATGTCATAACTTCATTCCTTAAATTACATATATATGGTCTTGACTCATTTTATTCCAGGGCCTTTTTTCACAGCCTTACCTATGTGAAAGGACCTCTCTATGGATGTAAATGTGATTTGCTACCATAAAAATACCCAAATGCTAAGCACATCAACTTTTACCAATCCAATAAAATTCTGCATCCATGCTGGATCACAGGCATGCCACTGAGAGACAAAGTAGAGAGAGGATGAGTATGTTTTTACATCCACTGAGACTAATCAGTTAAAACACATTATATATTATCATATGATTATTGTGGAGTCTCTCTTCAACATAAATTTAAGCTTGTTTGTAAACTTTATATGTGTACGTGTTCCTTTAGTAATGTTTACAGTAAATTCATATTCAGTAACGTAGCTTTAAAGTGTTTGGTTTAGCAATAATGAGACCAACCTTACAATAGCTGTATTTTTAAAGAACTGTCTTCCTCCCAGAAAGGTCCTAAAAATGTGAACACATAAATGTATACACTGAAATTTCGTAATAGTGACGGGACTATCTTAATGTTTGACAGATAAATTTTCAGCCAGGGATACTGATGCACTGAGATTTCTCAATGAAAATAAGAATACAAGACACAGGAATCATAAATGCCCCCTCTATACCATATAATAAATTAGGTTGGAAGGGATCTCTGGAAGCCAGCTGGTCTGACTCCCTCTACACAGCAGAGCCAATTTCAACATCAAATCCAAATCCAAAGTTAGATCATGTTGCTCAGAACCTTATCCATTCCAGCACTTGACTATCTCCAGTGGGAGGGAAACCCCTCTAGGCACATCTTCCAGTGTTTGACCACCCTCAGTCTAAAGAGCTCTTTTCTATTGTCAGATGGCAAATGTCAACCTAATGACCGTCAAAAAGAGTAGCTCGCTCTACTTCTGCTGGATTAGCAAGATGCACTGACCCATGTTGCATTGTAACAATGCCAGATCCACAGCAAGGGTCACAGTAAGAAGCAGAGGGGAGGAAACTGTGAGCTGGAGCATCACCTGATAGATGGGCTCAACCAAGGCACCTGTTTGCATCTTCTCAAGCTCTGTACCCCCATGCCACTGACACTTTGGCTCACTCTTACTGTACCAGTTGCTGTGCATCCTTGTTTCTATTTTGCCATCTCCTCTGCAGTGGTTGAAGCCTTTGCTCGTTCACATGCCGTTAACCAAACAGAAACCACACCCTTCTATCAGTGACGTCCCGATTACAGCACTGGTGCAACTGCATCCTGATCTCCTGCTGGCATTATATGGTAAGAAGGTCTTTTAAATGAATCATCAATTATAATAGCCATTTTTCTTAAACTGTAGCTGACATCACTTAATTGTAGGTACTAGTACAAAATAACAGATGAATAAACATATAATTTCTGCAACTTAGTAATTAGACAGGCCCTTTGAACAGGGGCTTCTTTTTCCTTTTATATTCTGGAACTCAAATTGCATTTACCATTTTCCCATAAATGTCTCCACTGACTGGCTCACAAAAGACTGTGTCCTCATATGTTCCTGTCTAGGAAGTTCTTCTGAGCTTTCACAGCCGCCGAGAAAAAATGTCTTGGAAAGTCATGTCCTCTACTTGAAACTCCACCTCTTAAAAACCCCTCTGTCCCATCTGATTTCATAATACTCATTTAGATTTTACATGGTCATGAAAAGGCACATTCTTCAGCATAAATTTATCTGGAACTCATCAGCATTTGATCAGTAGCTTGAAATAATTTCTAATGACTGGAGAGTCACCAAGCCAAATTCATATCTTAAGTAAGCATATGCAGCTTCAAATAAGTCATGAGAATTCTGAGGCAGACCTTTACAAAGAAAATAAAACATTGTATTTGTAGCCCTGTGCTTTACCCTCATTGACCTTCTCCCCTTCTTTTTGCAGGCCAAACATAAACCAGGGTTTTAAACGTTTCTAGTATGTTAATGATTCTTCCCTGGCTAAAAGGAGAACAAGTGGCAAACTGCTTTGAAGCATAAATGTTCTTGCAAGATTTTCAACCCCTCCATAGAGCTAAAAGAGTTGTACCCATACCTAATACACAGAAGCCAGGTTGTTCCTGAGCGTCAGAAGGGTAGCCAAGAAGGCAATATGAAAATAAACCAGCAGTCCTTCACCTCACCTCCACCTTACAGCTAAGAAAAAAAAAAAGAGAAGAAAAAAAGAGAAAAAAAAGGAGAAAAAAAAAAAGAGAAAAAAAAAAAATACATGCTCTGCAATTTTCACATGCTTCTTTTCCCTCCAACCTGATATTTCCACCTGTCCTTCTCGACAAACTCTGCTCTCTGTTGTTGACAATTGGACTGACAATTTTCTGACCAGTGCCTTCAACAAATTAAGATACTGTTCAGAGTTCACAATCTTTTTTCCTAAGAATCTATTTTTACTGTAAGGCCAAAATATTGATGTTCTGGGTGTTATCCACTTAAAAGTTTACATGACTGAAAGCTTATAAATGCAGGTCATTGTGGTGCTATGCCCTTCTTTCCCACAGCATCAACTAATAGTAATTAACTTGATTTTCTTTCCCATTTTAGAAATCAAGTTTATTTTTCATGTCCATTATGGGTTTGTCTGTCTTTTCCTTTTTTTGATGTTAGGCTCTTTTTATCTTTAAGTACATTTTAATGATTCACAGAATAAAAGTCTATCTCTCTCACAATCCGTTTGAATGCCAGTGTAGTTTCACTTGCATATTACTGCAACACCCAAACTGCCTCTTAGAAACAAAATAAAAAGGAACCTATCAAACCCACAATATTTAGGTTACCTGTAGGTGTCAGGAGCTGTTAAAGGTAGGCAGAAGCAACAAAATGGGTCAGGAGAAATGGTGAAGACTCTAAAACTGTCAGGAAATTTCCTCTCCTGTGTACATATCTTGAAAAGGAAAATATTTTGAAACAAGTAAATATAAATAAACTGGTCTTTGTTACCACAGGTTATACATTCTCTTTCTACATTCAGACTTTTAACCTATTTTCCTGATTGTGAACTTACTTTATCATGCTGTTAATACAGTAGCTTTGTACTGATTGGTTTATATTGACCCAAATGACATTTCATGTATCACAACTCATAAACATTTTGCGAATGCTATCTTTTTTTTTTTTTTTGTATCCTTGGTACTCTTAGGAAAATACTTCACAGGAAATTTAAAATGTAATTAAGGCTGATAATTATTATATCCCACTTCATTTAAAGTATTCAAAAAATTAAAAAGAAGGATATGAATAGTCAAAGACCTCATACATTTTATGTTGCCTTCGTAATAAACACAAAAACATTTTACTTCTGATTCCTCATCGGCCACAAACAAAACATGAACATACAAAACTACTCTCCAGATAGTATAAATTAGCATGGCAACTGAAGTGTTAGTTGAGCAATGATGATGATTTACACCATCTGTGCTTACAGCCCATTACCAGTTGATTTCAATAGAAGTATTCCAGCCTACAGACAAGTGACTAACAGTGAGTAAGAGCTAAAAGTAAGTGAGGTGGGTGTTTATTGTGACAACTATCCTAATTTTTCGAATGTGTTTGTGATTTTTTTGTTTTAATGTATGAGCTTTTTTGTTGGTTTTATTTAAATATTTTCTCTTTAGATATACAGAAAAATGAGAAATGTTACTAGTTAAGTTTTTCAGTTGCAGTAGATTAGTCTGAACTTGTTGTTTCTTGAAAGCAGTATTTCATTAATCTGTTTCCTGGTGACAACATGTTATTATGCTCCTTTTCTGTAAATAATATTTATTATGATCTCCAATTTCAAATGCCTCCTCAATCTTGCTGTTTTATTCAGAAGTGGCCTATGACTTTTTTCTGCTTAAGATGATTAGAATTTATCAAAACTCCTAAGCTTCAAAAAGGCCATTCATAGAACCAGAAATTATTATTTCTTCCTTTATCTTTTCTGTCTTCTGTTGTATATCTCACTTATAGCTTTTGCATATGTGTGTGTGTCTCACTGTTTGCAAACTAAGCCAACAAACTTTTGTGCAAGTGCTTAATTTTAATAAATCTGCCTGCTTATGTAAGTAAAAAAAAAAAAAGTTACTATTTCTTTTGTGAGATGGAAGAGAGGAGAGGGAAAAGAATGAGTTAGTGGTTAGATTTGGAATTTAAGAGAACTTGGTTCAGTTCTCTGATCTGCAACCATCTTGCTATACTATCTAAGATGCATTACTTTATCTTAATAAGTCAGTCTTATATCCATAAAACATGGACTCATGATACTCTGTCCAACAAAACACTAATAAAGACTACTCAAACTATGGAGATAGGAGTTACATAATTTCTTATTGAGTAATGAATATAGGGTTTATGAAGTAAGAAGATACAGGGAAGCAGGCAGCTGAAGTTCTCTTTCCCTTTTTTTCCTGGACTTACTGCTGCTCTGCTTCCTGTAATTCTCCCTTTCTCTTCCACTGCTACAAATCACCCACTGTTGTCCTACAGTGAAGAAGAATATTGCTTCATCTTGTCCTAAATTCCTCCCAACTCAAAGACACATATCTGCATTGAACCTAGACCTCTCCACCTGCATACTAACCCTAGCTCATCTGATGTGCTATGGATCTGGCAGTCCTAGAGAAGCTGCAGGGAAGTAGAAGTATGAAAACTATCTGCAGTGACAAACTAATGAGGCTATTCTTATTTAACCATTTTCCAGAGGGACAGAGCTTCCCAAAGTATGATGCATACATGGAAGGGAAGGAAGGGAAGAATAGGGAGATACTGGGTGTTCTCAGCTCACTGTCTTCCCCTGAGCATTGCTACTTGGCACCCTACATCTTTGATGCCTGCATTTCTCATGCTACTCAAATTCCTCCTCTCTAGACTGAGTTCTGTTATCTCCCACTGATCTCCAGCTACAAACTTTTCTCCCTCTTCTGCTCTTTCCCCACTCTCAGTCTGACATCTTCTATTCCTACTGGTTTCCAAATCCTCATGTTCCCACTGCTGCTCTCCTACAAACCTGTAATGCTCTTACTGCTGTACCCTGCTCTATATGCCAACAAAGCTAGTGGTATCTAAAAATGCTGTGTTTCAATGTGGGTATCTTGGCAACGCTTCTACTTTTAAATACCCTGAAAAACTGTTGGTAGCAGTCTGCTCTGAAAGGAGATTAGGCCAAACTACCCACTGCCCCTGAAGCTCTCCATGAAAAGATCATCAACTCACTTCCCATCTTGGGTTTCCCCTAATCCAGTATAGCCAAAACAAAACAGTGCAGCTGACTTCTACTATTTAAACTGCTTAAGCTACTCTGGTTGACTTTGGCCAAAAACAAGTTTGGGAGGGATTCAGTGAGCAGCTTATAGGTAGATAGAGGAGGTAGTAACCTATGGTAGAAGACAGCCCTGATGCTGACTGGGAAATGGTAACCTCTTCAACAACTCCACTTCAGCCCGTGGAGGAAGTGAGCACCTACCAGGGGATTTTAAAGCACAGTAAATTCTGTGCTTAAAGATCAATTCTCAGTTATTTCGCAAGAGGTTTCTCTGGCAAACCACTCCTTTGCACTGTGCAGAAAAAACTATGACGTTACTCAGGCTGTCGTTCATGTTTCCCGTGTTTAATCACTGCTCACTGATTAACCAAGTGAAGTGCCACAAAATCCATTAGCTGGAAAATGAACAAAAAGCTATGCCAGCTTTTATGAATAAAGAAAGAGAAACCTTTGTAAACAAGGTGCATGACCTCCAGCTCTTGAAAGTACCAACCTATTGCCCCTCCCTGGCCCCCCAGGAATAGGGGCAGTGAGGGGTGACACACTTGCAGTGCCAAAGTTTGAGGGCTGTTGCATAAACTGTTGGATAGCCACCATAATATATTTTGCCCTTGTTTTACCCCATACAGACACTTCTGATCTTCTTATCTCATGAGCTTTATAAGGAGGCACAAGAAAGGAATGCTAACTTTAACTCCTTTAGTACCATTCTGTCAAAAAGGACCAGTGAGCTGAAGCCAAAAAACCCATCAACAGAAACGTAGCAAACTACATTTCATAGAATGGATGGACTTTTGAAAGCTCAGGAGGGAAGGTCAGCAGCCAGGGACACCTTACAAGGCTGGGTACTCCCTTTTCAAGATGGTTCAGGTGTTTGCCAGACTACTGCCTGACTCTCCCTGGTTTGTGCCTGCAGTTCAGGTCATTTCCAGGAGCCCACTGTGCAAGTGCTAGGGAGGAGTGAAAGGCTTTCAAGCGGGAAAAAAAAAAGTTAAGCTGTACATGCAAACTAGTTCCTGCCCCTACAAGAGGCATGTCAGCTCACACTTTGTCCATTGCAAACAGGAGGTAAAGAACACAGCTCCTGCTCTCACTGAGGCAAGGTCTGATGCTGCCTTGTTTGAGCCTTCCTGATTGCTCCTGTTTCTGTCTTCAGGTTAGCAACAAACCTGTCCAGTTTAACCCTGCAATGTTCTTCCAGATCAGATTCTCAGCTCAAGCTCAGCTGCAAAGAAAAAGTTATTCTTAGGAACAATTTCAACATGCAGGAATTGTGATATTACTGGTTTAGTCACATCTTTATTACATTAGGAAAAAGAAATAACCCAACTCTATATTGAAAAAGCTTTAATTTGCTGTTCTAGTACAGACTCTTCTGTATAAATCTTTTTTTTCAGCTAAAAAGAAAAATATTTCAAAAAGATCACAAATACTTCTTATTCTTACAATAGTCAGGAAACTTTTACAGTCCCACAATTTAAAAACAAACAAACCAGTTACATAAGGTGTTACTGAGTTGAGATGACAAAAGAGAAGGGAGAATTGAAATGTCTTTCCTCCTCATCATGCACCTCTCTCCACTGCTCCCCACTTCTCTTTGTGAGGATAACCATGCTGGAACTATTTGTTCCTGCACTTTTCTGATCTGAATAAGCTGGGGCACTGGCTGTTACCTCCAGTTTCTCTGGCACGCTCTCCGATCCCCTTCATCAAAATGGGTCAGTTCTAGCTCTCTTAACCACCAGTTAATTGTGCAGATTTTTAATACTGTGGGCACTTTGGGGGTTTGTGAAAGGCATCTTCAGGGCCACTGGTTAATTGAGACAAAAGGGCAAAACTGCTCTTCAGCTACCGGAAGACAGACACGTGCAAAATAGTGAACAGACTGATGTTAATTGCTTTACCATAATTTCTTCACTGCTTTTGATCTTTTGTCTCTGTCTTATGGAGCTTGGGCTTCTCTCTCTCTCCAGCATGCTTTGCACTCCATTGCACAGGACGTGACTGTTCAGTATGAGTGCCAACAAGGCTTCCTCATGAGGGACAGCTCATAACTCCTTAACACTGGGCCCTTCACCAAGGTCGTTTTGGTCAATTTTGCCAGGATAGAGCCCACCACCACATAATTTGTTCTAAGTCACCTGCTTCCTAAAACACCAACCACACAAACCATTTCACTGTGACAGTCATGTGCCTTTCTGAAGGTACTTTGTTTGAAGAGATAGCCACCAAGAACAAAGGACCCATGCAGTTAATTCTCTCTCTCATGCTGTCTTCCAAGGGTTTCTGGCACAGGGATTCAAAAGCCATCAGAGGTGACTGACTGCAGTTTGGTGTGCAGTTTGTCCTGCGCACCCAGCAGTGCTGGCAGGCTCCCTGTGGTGATGATGCCTCTGAGGAAGAAAGAGAAATATTCTGGTGTACCTGCAAGAGGGATGTGTAAGACAGATAGGACCCATCCAACCCCTCACTAGTTCAGGTTGGTACTAGCCACAACAGATACATATTAAGACAAAAAGATTCTGTGTATCTGTGCAGACTTTCGCTTTTTTCAAGTTATTGGCTGCAGATTTTTAATTTTGTTTTATTTAACAAAGTTATTTAAAGGGCGAAGGCCCTCAACATTCCACGTGGCCCACAGGGTGCTCTGCCCACATCAAGTGAAGGGAACTGGATGACGTTTAAGGTCCCTTTTCTCCCCTGAACCACTCTGTGATTACGTGATTCTATAACACTACCACCGGAGGAACTGACGCCTTAACAGTCTAACAGGCCAGCATCGCACCGCACAGCGTCACAAGGCAAAAGAAGGCCAGGCCGATATTTATGGAGCCACCCGGGGCGCCTGTCCCCTCGGCTGGTGGCACCGAGGGCAGCGGGACCGCGCCCGCCCCACGGCCGGCGCTGCCCCGGGCAGGGGATGGAGGGGCCGGGGATGGAAGGGCCGGGGATGGAGGGGCCGGGGATGGAGGGCCCGCCGAGGCGGGGCGGTCCCTGCCGGGACGGGCCGGCACAGGAGCGAGGGCCGCCCGGCGGAGCCGCCTCCCCGGCTGGGCGAAGGGCGGGGAAGCGGCCCGGGGGCGGCTCGGTGGAAGCGCTCGGCGGCCCCGGCCCCTCCCAGGGGGTGCAGTGCGGGCCGGGGGACAGCGTGTCCCCCTCGGTGACAGCCGGGGCAGCCGCGATCGCCTCCCAGGGCCGGGGCTGCGCGGCCGCCGCTGCCTCCGCGTCCCCGCAGGGATCCTCTCTCCCCGCTCCTCCTCTTTCTCCTTCACCCTCTCCCCCCACCTTCACCCCCCGTCTGAGTTCATTCACTGGGATTGGTTTCAAATGACGCCATCGCTTTATTTTTACACCAATGACCTCATCCCAGCAGCTTGAAGTTTACTGACCAGCAAAACTCTTTCTCTCGTTCGTTCCTCTGCTTGTGCCTGCTCTTCCCGTGTGTTTGTCGTCCTTTGGGTCATTCTGGGAACCGAAGGCTTTAAAAAAACCCAAAAAATAGACAAAGACACACACAAAACCCCCTAACCCCCAAGTTTTTTTCCTCCTCCCTAGCTTTTCAGTGGGTGTCCCCCTCATCACTGTCCCCTTTTAATTTTTTCTAGCCATCTTGGTGGGGGAAGGAGAAGGAAAGCAAAAAAAAAAGAGCTCCAAAGCTTCAAATGTTTCCTTTTTCTGGTCCTCTCCCCTCCCACCTTCACGCTTCCCACTCTTAAAAAAAAAAAAAAACAAAAAAAAAAAAAAAAAAAAAAAAAAAAAAAAAAAAAAAAGAAAAAAAGAGCCGAATATATTTTTTCTGTTCTTTTTTAATTTTAAAATTGCCGAGGTTTGGTTGGGTTGTGGTTTGGTTTTGTTATTGAAGAAGAAGGAAAAAGAGGAGCCTTCCTAGCGCCTGGAAGGAGGCGAAGTTGTTTCGGGCGGCAGCAGCGAGGCTGGTGGCTGTTTTAGTTTTATCCTTGCCGAGCGGACAGACAGACAGACAGACAGGCAGGCAGGGGTGACACAGTGAGTGCCGGGAGGAGCGCACGGACCCCCGATCCGGGGCCGCCCCGTGGAAGCCAACTCGGGAAGGGGCCGAGGAGCGCGGGGGGAGCCGGGCACGGCCGGGCCGGGCTGGGCGGGGAGAAGGAGGAGGAGAGGGAGGGAGGTGAGGGAGAGGCGGGCGGTGGGAGCCCTCCTTCCCTCCTCCCGCATGCCCTTCCCCGCCGCCCCCTCACCTCCGGAGCAGAGCGCCCGCCGTGGACAGGTCGCTGCCCTGGCCCGGGCGGGCTCCGGCCGCTTCCGCAGGTGGTAAGAACGGGGCGAGAGGGAGGGGGTACGGCACAGGCACAGGCACAGGCACGGCACCCGCGCTCCCCTACCTGCTGCCCGCACCCGGCCCCCTGCCGCCCGCGGCCGCTCCTGCCTCCCCGTCCCTTCCTTTTCCACCTCCCGACATCCACCTGCCTCTGCCCGTGCGAGGAGGCGGCCGGGCGCTGTCGGAGCCCGGGCCGGAGGCAGCCGCGGCCGGAGAAGGATGGGTAGGAGCCCGCTGGAGGGTTCGGGGCTGCCGGTGAGGAGCGGCGTGCGCGGCCGCGTCGCTAAACTTAGCCGAGAGCGCCGGCTCCGAACGGGCTCTGCGCCGCTTAAAATGGTCGGGGATGCTTTAGAGCCCCGGAGGGCCACCGAAGAAGTGTTGAAGTTCTGCCTTCGACTTGGAAAACGTTTAAATTGAGGCAGCTGACAAAATGGAGGGCTGCCGCGGCGTCCAGGAGGGAGGCAAATTGCGAATTGTTAACCTGGCATCGCGTTCGCTCCAGCCTCCAGCTCGGCGGCCGGCGCCGGGACGCGGCCTGTGACAGATGCCGGTCCCAGCTCTGTTTGCCCCCGGGCCGGGATGCGCAGCCGAGCCCGCACCGGACCAGGTGTGTGCGATGTGCTAATGGCAGAGCCTGACCGGTGGCAGGACTTTCCAGCGGCCAAAAGCCATTTGGTTGGTTGTCAGATGAGAAGCTGAGGTGTTGTGTTTGTTTGTTTGTTTGTGTTTAGAAAAGAAAAGCCAGGAGATTCTTTCTTTAATCGTCGTTTCCGCTGGTTGGAATAGAAAATCGATCTTTTTGGTTTTCCTTCAAATAAAGAGTGTAGTCAAGTGAGCTGTATTGTCTAACTTTTTTTGTTCAGACATTTGGTGTATACCTAGCAGAATAAATAGATCTATGCTGGTTTTGAAAACTAAAAGCGTATTAAACTGTTCCTCCTTGCAAGGGTGTGTGATGGGGTCTTAAAGGAAAAAAAACCCAACCAAAACCCCCAAATGATTTTGTAATCCTTGCTTTGAGATTTGTGCTGTTCCTGGCAGCGTGTGGTTTGGTAGATACAGAGTTTACAAAGTCACAACTGACTAAATAGGAGTTGGTTTAGACTCTTGTGTTTTGAGGGGAGGTGGAAAAATAGTAAGTCTTAATTTCTTTTTATGGTGTTCATGCCACTGCCCATTGGAGATTGAAGCATTCATCACAGTTGTTTATGTTGGTTGTCTGGGAGTTTCTGCTCCAATGTGGAGCAAGTATGCAACAGGGACATGTACGTGTATTTTTAGCTTTCATTTTTAATGACAAAAGATACAAAGAATAGTGATATTCACAAGTCAGTCCTGTGTTTACTGAGTATGCTTATTAATATTTTGAGGATGGAATCTATAAAAAATATGTGAGGTGTAAAAGTTCTGGTCATCATGCTTGTTACAGTAAGTCTTAATACATAATTTAAAAGTCTCTTTTTAAATGAACAAATAAGTAAAAACAGCAGAGAAGGTGTTAGTTCCTGTGCTAGAGGTGGTAGCTTCAAAATGCTTTATGGTTTAATACGTGTGGAAAGGTCCAGAAAACCAAACCAAGCATTTGAAAATGCAACATGTTGTATAGAGATATCTAAATACATCCCTGCTCCAGCAGCTCTGCTTTTGTTAGCTACCTAAGCAGATATAATGAAACAAAATCACACCAGAAAAACTTCTGTGGAAAATAGTGAGCTCAGTTATGCTTGTTTCTGTAAAATGCATGCTCTTCTTTCAGCAAAGGCAGCTGCTCTGGCAAGAATATTTGCTTTTAGCTAGAATAGCTTCAACTGCCCGTAGGAATGATATTGTCAGAAGCTGTGCAGGAATGTGTTAAATGGATCTCGCCAGGATCTCTGTCTCCCAGGCCAGTCCCAGCTCCTCTGGGGTCACTTCCAGCCCTCAGCCCATGGGAGGACTTGTGGTTGTATCTGCCATGTGCCTGTGTGCCTTCCTTGGCAGAATGACCCTGCCCTGAGAGTGGTGTGCTGCTGTACTCGTAGGGTGAGTGAAGTCATACGGAGTTACTAGAAATTGGACGATGAGATGGCTCAGTCACTCCTCTGCTTATCAGGTTGGTGGAACACACAGGCCTTTGGAAGCACTCAAAGGCTAAATTCAGGCTCAGTTCTAGACCTTTGTAAGAAGTGCCAAACAGACAGATTAGCCCCTGATTTCTGTTACTGGCATTAATCTGCAGGTGATCTCTGCTCCGGTGCATTGGGCAATAAGAGATGTGTGCAGGGTGAGGGCTTTGCTTGGTCACTTGTCTTTTTAAAGTTTGACACCTTAATCCTCAGGCCTATTCACCAGTTTTCACTGTTTTCAAAATAGAATTTTTCTAATATATACAATAAGCACAGCCTTTTTTCCCTCTCAAAAAAAAGGAGGCAGGATTATAGCTTTCGCTTCACATTATGCCTGTTGAATTTTCTATGACTTTTTTTCTTTTCCCTTTTCTATAACAGCAGTCAGGAAAGCATTACAGATATTCTTCAAGTGCTGACAGTCCTTAATAGCCAGATGGCATAGAGTACTTACTGTCAAAGGATGAGGTGTGGAAGGACTGACACATCCCTTCCTTTTTCTTTTCCATTTTTTTTCACCCCTAGAAAGAATCGTGGGTTTGGCCTGCGATTCCAGTGAATCTGCCCCTATGGATTTGTTGTTATGATAATGACTAAATGCTTCTTGCAATCTTGCAGTGTTTTGTGCTTGGTTGTGTAATAGTATGTCCATGATTATTAAAGAAGAATTATCCAGATGCTGTTTTTTTGGGTAATAGAAAAGTAAGCATGTCCCTAATGTGTTAAATAGTACATTCACCTTCCCTACAATTCTTTAGGGATTGCTTCCAGAACTAGTGTTGTGGCATGGGGTTTCTGTAGAATATTTTAAATATCAGTATCTACATATCATATCAGTAATATTTCTCTGGTTTCTCTGGAACCCCCTCACAGACAAAGGGTAATGCATCATTCTTTAAGGCTGTCAATTGTGGATGTGGCCTCTGCTTTCTGCACAAATCAGAAGCCATAATTGATGGCTGGCCTGGTGATGTGCATCAAGATGTTGTCCTGGACTAAAGCTGGCAATTAACTAAAGATCAGGAGTCATTTGCATGAAGATAATGCTGTAACTTCAGGCTGCTTCGTAATTGTTGCTTGGGGGACCTTATCCTCAGGGTTTTATCACTACTATAATAGTATCCCCACCCTGATACCAAAGCTAATTGTGAGCAAACCAGCTCAGGAGCAAGGTAGGAGGCTGAGATGCCCTGTGCTACTGCAGTATGCCTGCTCTCTGAAGATATTCGTGGCAACAGGTCAGTTTGTATCACCACTTCTCCACTCCACCTGTGCTGGTCTTTAGATTGGTATTATTTGCAAATCTCTATTATAGTTACTCTGTAATTTCCTATAACACATGAAGGAAGCCAAAAATACACATTAACGGTAAAGTTTGGAATTTGAACTTCTAGGTTTACGCAGTTTTAATCTGAGCAGTTCTTGGTTTGCTTATGGATGGGGCCTGCTGGCAGCTCTCATGGTCTCCAGTGGAGATGATGTTGGCCACCAGTGAATTCCTCCCCAATCAAAGAAAGCCTGCATCTAGGGTGTGTATATGGAGGATGAGAGGGAAGATGGGCATGAGTTCAAGGCCTTGTGTTTCCTTTTGCTCCGCTATGTGGTCTGCTGTTGAGCCAAGACTGACCTACTCGGAATTGGCTCTGGGAAGGCTGGCAGCTCTCCATGTCGTGTCCCTGTGAAATGCTCCAGCAGCTGAAAAAAAAGCACCCAACCAAAATTAATAATTAGGCAAGCTAGGAAAGAGGGGAAAGAGTGTTGTTTCAATGATGAGAGGTTTCTGGTGGGGCTGTGGAGGTTCAGCAAGGACCTTCCCAAGCTCCCATGGTGCTGGTTTTCTGTGTTTTCACTGGCCAAAACTGTAACATACATGAAGGGAACTTCTGAAACCAGGTTCTTCTTTGAGGGGAATTCAGTAATCTCTGCTCTTTCTTGGTTAAAATAGGACATATACATTGCCAGTAACTTGTACAGCTTTTCTTTAAGTGTGTTCTTGGAACTTTTTCCCTGTGTAGTATGATTTTTCACGCTGTTTCTCATAAACTAGGATCAGTTCTTTGCACAGACCTCCTTAGGTATGTTTGCACTCTTGTTTGTTCTCAAACTGAAGATATAAACTTTTATCATTTGTTTAGCAAATAAAGATACAAAGCAGAGGTGAGCAGAGGCTTTCATTACCTGAGGATAAATGTAATTTTTTTTCTTTTTTTACATGCTAGCCAGAGTGATAGTCGGCTAAAATTATGTGAAAAAAAATTCTTCATAAAATCATAACTGTTCCATTACATTAGTTTGGCAGAAAACTGACACATTTTATAATATTGGGAGTGAAATAGTGTTACCCATTTTCATTGTGCTTGACTTGATTTTGCTTTGCTGTAGTAATGTGTGAATTGAGCCTGTTGACTAAATGATAGATCAGTAGCTTGTAAAGACAGTCTCTTTTTAGACATCCATGCCTGCTTGTCTGATGTTTTTTACATTACTGAAGGCATTGTGGGAGGCAAAAAAATGAGTCTCAGTGTAGTCTCACTGGAATGAGAACTTTACAGAGAGCATAAACTGAGGAGGACAACGGGGACTAATTGTATGAAATTCCTTTTATGCACACGTTCTTGAGTTTGAATAACTAATATGTATTCAGCCTGCTGTATTAGAAGGCTTTGGCTCTGCATGTGTAGCATAGACGTTGCTCTCAAAATAGGAAAGGAACTCTCCCTTCTTGAACACTATTCCAGATAAAATTGATTTAGTACTGCGTTTTGCTCCTGCTGAACCCCTAGTAAAGCATGTTTAAAGGCTGAATAATTCATGATGTTAGAGACATAAATGCCATGCTTTTAATAGCCCAAGTTGTTTGTGCTTCTTGATTGCTAGGTGTAAGACTCATTCACCCCAGACTTTAAAGACTCAAATCCCATGCCAGGACTTGGGATTCTACCTGCATGATGGTGCTTGCAGGGGAGTGCCTTTCTCCCTAGTGTGTATTTCACTAAGTTTGTACAGTCTCTTAAGCATGAAAGCCATCCATCTTGTAAACGCTATCTTACAAATATATGCAGAGAGTCTGAACTACACTTCAGAGGGCTTTTCTCGGCATGCCATCCTACTACTGACACAAACCTTCATTTCAAAGGTGATTTGAAAGCATCAGGAACATTTGCCTGAAGAACAGCATGAGATTACTCTCAGCTCATTCTGTTAGTGCTATCTGGAACACTTTCAGAGCCATCACCTATACAGTTCCCACAAGCATTCTGTTACAAGTGCTTAGGTGTTGGAATTTCATACCTACCTTCTTTAAAAATCATGCTTGGGACACAGTGTTTTCTCTTGCTTTCCAGCTTTGCTGTGCCTTTTCTTGGCTGTCTGAACTCTGGAAAACTGGGAGGGAAGAGAGGCGGAGGGGGAAGAAACTTTGTGTTACAGGTCTTTCTTCTAACCCATATTCTAATCATATTCAGAAATGCCTTTAGAAACTAAGAGGATTTAGGTAGAGGCCTCATACTAAAAACACTTGGGTAGCAAACAGAATCATCTTCAGCCTGGCTTCCACAAAGATTCATAAAACTCTGCCAATTTTTAAGCAAGAAAAAAGACTACTCCAGCAAAGGACTACAGCAGTAATCTTAGTGCACTGGGTTGACATGTTGTTAGGTCCAAATAAGTTTAAGAATATGCATTAGATTAAATCTAGATTAGCAGAAGGCAAATGGTGTTACCACTTCAGTAGGGCTCCCTCTGTCACAAGACCCTGTGTGCAAGGCAGGTACACCATGAAATGGGGATGGGCTGTGAAAATCTCTCCATAGTTTGCTTGGAGTTCTGCATTGATGGCAAATCTCTTTTCATAGCAAGAGCACCCAGTACCTTCTTCCCTTTTCTCTCAGACTATTCCCATGTCATTTCAATTTCCTGAAAGCTCTCAGAACACAGTGAGTGTTCTGAGGCCTTACTGAAGAAAGGTAATCTACAATGACTGGTCTGCAGGTTCACAGTCCTGTGTCTTGGGAAGAAAGAGCAGCTGAAGGCAAATGAGCACCATCCTTAGGAGAGCTGGTAAACTTCATGTTCTCTGAGCTGATAGGAGACTTATTTAAGGAATGTTTAGACAAACTAATAAAGCTGCTTGTACTTCTACTTTCTGCAGCTGCCTTGTTTGTTTCTTACTATCTCACTTTTGTTTTGGTTTTACTTGCACGTAACTTTTCAGCTTAGTATGTACAGTGTTAGATTTTTCCTGGTCAGTGTGGAGTGAGGTCTCTTGTCCAGCTGATGAAAATCCCTGATTTCTCCTGGTTGACATGTTGTGAAGATGCTGTCAGCTTCTCAGTCCTCCCTTCTGCTTGTTAGATAGATGATCCATGTTTGGTTACCATGCAGCTGACAAAGCCTGTTTCCTCAGTGTGGCTCACTTCGCCTGCCTACTGTGATTTCCAGGTGGACCTATTTGAAGATGCTCGAAAAATCTGTTTATCCAGCCCTGACATGATTGTATGAGTAGTCCATCTGTTGCCTGTTTCCTCTCAAAATATTACTGAAAGAAATGAACTCCTTCAAGCAAAACATGGATGGAAAAGGACACTGCTACAAGTTCAAATCTCCAAGATACTGTCCAAGGACAGCAAAAGCAAAGTGGCGAAACACTGCTAATACTGTCATTGTACCTTTTCCCAAGATACTATTTCCATGAAGAGACACACATCTTTCTGCCCCCTCGGATTTACAGGACTTGAATATTTTTCTGCATCTGAGGCTTGCATGACTTGCCAGTTCTCCCGCAGGTGTGACCTGTTGTGAAACAAGGACACGTATAGTGTCTTTTCCCCTGCTGTCTCACATATGGTTAAACCTATAGAAAGTTGTGGAGGAAGCACAGGCATGCTGTTCCTCTGACAGCCTTCTGCAAATACAAGCTATTAATGACCATTGCCTTTCATGGGCAAAACCAGTCCTGGCAATTCCTTTGTGCCCTTTATTTAATGGCATAACAAGCAAGCACATCAGCTATTTTTATTCAAGCACCTAGACAGAAGCCAGTATGGTACAGTGGCTATGAAGTGTCTGCATAGCTAAGTGAAAATACAGCTACTGTTTAAATCTTTTTCTTTTAGTTACAGGATATTGAGAGTTCGACTAATGATCATCTGGCCTTTCTAACTGAGCTGTGGTGAGGATTTTGAAGATTTTGCATTAAAATAGGCATAATGTTCTTTTCAGTCACTGACTTTTTCTACTGTTTAAGTCAACAATAAGGGAAGGACTTAGGGAAGTCCTAAGGTGGGTGGGGAGGAGAAGACTACTTCAGGGTAAAGGTTCAGGTCTTGTCCTTTCAGAAGGTTTTGGGACTCTCTGTTTGAATGTCCTACCTAGTGGCAGGCAGAAGAAAAAGCTGAATACAGTGACACTATTGGCAAATGCTAGCTTAGAAAGATGCAGTGTTTGTTTTGGGAATTTTTAAAGGCTGCCAAACCCTTTGATGGTGGTTTTTCCTCCTTTTTTTTTTTTTTTTTTTTTTACTTCCCCCCCTTCCCCTTACAGAGGCTGTCTGACAGAAAAATGACTTCCATAGCATGATGAATAATTTTAAAAAAATTTAAGACTGTGTTGATGATTTAAGTATTTGAATATTTCAAAGACAGGAATTTATGTCGTGGATTAACATGGGAAGAATGTTGAGCATTTAATTTTTTGTGTGTGTGCATGCTCAGCATATATAAATGTATATGTACATATGGTTTAAAAGAGAAAAAAAAAAGAAAACAAACCTTTGAGCATAATGTAGATGTTAGAGGTCCTAAGGAAAAAAAAAGACATCACTTAATATGCTTTCCCTGACCTGGAACCTGCCTGATACTGGAGCAGATATCTGGTAGTAGCATTTTTATATACCTTTGCTTAACAAAATTATAAAGCAAACTTACAAAAATCTTCTTGTTCCATTCAGCAAAGTACAGCATTTCTATTCAGTGTTCAGTATTTAGCCCAACTTGTGGTACTGCTTTTCTGTACAGTCGGACATTATGCTTACTTAGCTATTTATTACTTATTTACTTGTTTTTTCCATTTATGTTAGCAAATTGAGAATATATAAGTGCAACTTCCTCCTTGAAAGGTCTCTCCCTTTCAAATTGCCATTACTATACATGAAAGCATAGCTGGAGAAGTCTTATCTATTGGTAGAAAATAGAATTACTTTTTTTTGAGGTGAAGTGGGATGGGTGTTAAGTAGATCAGCTGCTTTGGGACAGGATGAAGATAAATTAAACCACCAACATAGAACCTCATCTTTCAGCTTCTCTAACAACAGAAAAATAGGCTTCTATCATGAGTTGCCGTTTTTTCTTGCTGTTAGTAATTGTTGGCTTTTTTAAAGTCCGGTATGTATGGAATTATTCTGAATGGAAGAGAAACTTACATTAAAACAAATGTTGGCAAATTTTGTGTTTGCTCCTAGGATATATTCAGTTCAAGAGGTTGATGTCCTCTAACTATGTTGTAGGTGCAAATGTACCAGCTTCCCTAGGCCCTTGATGTTTGTCTTATAACATTCTGAAGTTCCCTTATACGCTGCCACTGGTGTAAGTGCTTTGCAAGAACAACTAGTCAGTGCCCCAGGGAACTTTAAGCTAAATACAGAAAGCAGAACAGTAGTCTAAAGACTATTGACTAGTGTCTTTTTCCACATGTGTACTAAAAACCTGAAAGCATTTCTCTTATATCATACTTATTTGGTAAAATGAAAAATCTCTTTTCTGCTTTGAGAATGGATAGCTAGTAATATCTATTAATTTCTTACCCTGATTTTTTTTCCTTTTCTCCTCATATTGACCTTAATGTGTTCAGAGTTGTCGTTTTTCCTCACTTGTTAATTGCTTGTGTCATCTCTGCCCACTGCTTTGGGGGAAATGTTGATTAAACCTACAGTTCCATTTAGTATTCCCATTCCTTTTCAAGTGGTGGAATTTTGCTGACTTAGACATGTTTGCATGTCACTTTGTGCAAATAAGGCAACTGAAATACCCTGTATGTCAACACAGCTCTGCCGTTCAGCCAGGTGCAAAGGTATTAATTCCCAATGACTTTATCCAATGTTGTTTCTATCAAAAGAGACATCACTTTGTCTTTTTTTCCCTCTACTACTCTGAGGTTTTTTTTTCCATCTCCTCAGTGGTGGGAAACGGGTGCATGCATGTGGTTGTAAATATTATGTTTATCTATCTTAAAATTTAGATTCTTTGAAACGTTGTTATAGACTACAAAGTCTAGTAAGTCTACATAAAGTTCCTTCAGACAGTTGAGTTGACATGCTCAAAGACACATGGTCAAATTTGATGGTGGGTTTTGGTCAGATGGAGAAGCATGGTTACAAACACTTGGTAACTGTGATGGAATAGCTTGCTTTAATGAGCATTACATATTTCTGCTTTCTGCTCAGCCCTTAAATTCTTTAATTCCCTCTTAAACATTGAGAACATGGTGGCTTATATATATATAAATATTTTTATATATATTTATATATATATATGTATGTATATATACACATGTGTGTGTGTGTATATATATATATACACACTGTATATACTGTTAGTTAGTCAGGGGTTTTTTTATTCTGCTCCGATATGTCAGTCCTGACTTAGTCCATTTTGAACTTACCTTTTGCCAGCATTCTGTGTAGGAGAGGCTCTTGCAAAGAAGCCTGTTTTTGCTTTCTCAGCTATTATTATCTAGTTGCTGGTATTAAATTTAATTGCACCCTTCAATTTTTATGCACCAGCTCTTAGGATTTTTCTTATTTTCTGTGTTTTCTGATCTGATACTCTTTGCTCTTCTAAAGTCTTTATCTTTTTTTTCTTTTTTCTCCCCATCTGCTGTCACTTATACTGCTTTCTGTTTCTTTACCCAGGCTTTGATTCACATTTTTCTGGGATATGCTCATTTGGCCTGTGTAACCTCAAGAAAATGTTACCATTTCGACATAATGACTCTTTTCTTTCATGGCTTCCTGTTCCCTTTCCTTGTGAAGTGGTATGTATACCTTCTGCAACTTCCAGACTCAGCTGGGAGCTAAACATGCAGCTTTTCATTTCCTCTCTCTTCTTGCATTGAAGATCTTTTGGACCAGCAGTGCCTTAATCACCATTTCTGAAACACTGCAGTGTGGTACGAGTTTTGGTAGGAGTTCTTCCATGAGTGTGGTGAACTCTGGTTGTATTGTGAGTATTGTCGTTTAGCAGTGAGCTAATGCAATCAGTAAACAGGCTTTATGACATAGGGTAAGATCATTCTAGTGAGGAGCAGGGGAAAAGCTTATTTTCTTATTGCCAGGTAAAGAACAAACATGGAACAAAAAATGTCCCTTGGCATGTCCTGTAGTGGTTCAAAGGCTGAACTGAAATGTAGATTCTCCATCAAATTAAATTCCTTTTTGTCTGGCATGGTATTCCTCTTACTTCCTTCTCTAAACAGAATTGGCTTGACTCTTCCCCCTTTTCCACAGTAACTATGTGATTCCTTGTTCAGTTTGTGAGAATTGCAAGAGCTGTGATGTTTTCCTGAATTAAAGATGCCAGATTTGTAGTGATTTCTTCCTCCTTCCAGTTGTTCCTCCCCTCCTTCTGACAGACTTATTTCAGGGTTTGTTTGTTTGTTTGTTCTTATTTTCCCTAAGGAGAAGGCTTTTCTTCATCATTCTTCGTGGCAGCTTATGGTTCCTGATGTACAGAGGGCTCTGGTTGACTTCAAATGCAATCCCAGGTCCATTTTACCAACTGAAGTAAGAAAGGCTGGATTATAGTATAGTGTGCTTGCTCTCTGCTTCTGTATCAGCTCTGGTCCTTTCACTTGGGGACCATAATTCTCTAAAGTCTTTCTTGGTAGGTTTCCATTTTGAGATACACTCTGTTTGGAATGACACAGCATCTCTGCAAGCATAAAATTGTTATGAAACGCTAGGCACAGGGAACTTGTTATCAAAATACTTGTTTCTTCATTTTGTTTTTATCACTGTTGTGAAATTGAATGATTAAGAAGTGTTACTCCAGAAACAGAGGAAAGGTATTGGAGATTGCCTCTTTTTTTTTTTTTTCTGCAAAAACAGTGCTGTCTTGAGACCCAGTTATTCAAAAACAAGTTGTAATGAAAATATCCAAAAATCCTTAGCTTTATCTTGGTTGTTTCAAATACTTGGTAAAACTCCAAGGTGGTAAATAACTTGGTTATTTTCTTTATGGAGTACTAATCTTGTTTGCTTTGGCATCCAAAACCAAAGACAGCTTATTTTTACTTAATATATACTTTTTTTAGAATATCCCTTCCATACAGTAATAAAGACACTTACTACAGAGCCCAGGAGGCCAGTCACAGACCACGGGGTCTGCTGTGCTTGGTGGTCCCAGAGGCAGAGAGGAGCAGTGTTCACTTGGGCAATTCTGCTTGACATAAATAGTGTTAGTTCTGGTGCCAGAGTCCTTGTAGGCATTTTAGCAAAGTAGTGGTTTTGAGGCAGTGTTTGGGGGGAATGTGAGAGAGCTGACGGTCTCGTGTTATATGGCTTAAGAAGAAAATGGAGATGCAACTGGTCAAAGGAACAGGTGTGGAAAATTTCATTTGCTGCAATGTTCTGTGTAGGTGAGAGCAGCACAGTTAAGACCAAAAGAAATGCTACTGTACCAGAGAAAAAGAGATTGAGTGCCTAGGGGAGTGTTTTTCATCCATATCTGTGGTTTAAAGTGTCTCAGTACCAAGTGGAAAAATGAGCTGGATACAACTTTGATGTAGAAGTGTGTGGTGAAATCCATCATGTAAGATGGTGTAAGAGAAAAAGGTGAAAGAAGGGGAAGCCTCTCAGTTGTAGCAGATAGGTACTAGAAATTATTTAAACATGCAATGACTTGATTTGTTGGTGAAACCATTAGCTAGTGCCTTGTTTTTCTAGATTGTCCATCAGTTAATCACGTTTTCTTTCTGTCACTGTTTTTTATTGCAACGTGTGGTGGTTAGAATCCAGAATGTGTAACAAATCTTAAGTTGCCTGTCTTTCCAGTTACTTCTGTTAAAAGCTACAGTTTATTTTTGTTGATGGCTCACATCAGTTGACCTGCAGAAGATGACATCTTCAAAGTAGGTCTTTAACAAATAAGCCCGCCTTTTTTCTGTAACTTCTGCTGTAAATTCCTGGTTTTCTACTTTTTCTCTTGAGGCTGTATTACAAGCAGTAGTGTTTTCTTAATATAGGATATGGTCTGCTGTGGAGGTTTTAACAGTGCTAAATTTTGAGACAGCAGTCTAAGATGAGATGTTGAAGTGATGGGTTTACACGAGGTTCCTGACAGTCCCCAAAACACCTCATGTAAACTTGTTTCTGCTCCATCAGGACACATCCCTTCAACCACTGTTGCTACTGTGTTCTCTTGTGAACTAAGTGAAATAGTTCGCATGGTGTGTGTTGAATTGAGATTTGCTTTCAGCATGAGAAAACTCAGAGCTACAAGTTGGCAAGTTTTCTGATTGAACTTTCAGATCTGACTGTCTTTAAAAGACCAATCATATGTAATGCTGTGTGATCACTGAACTGTTTGTATATGATGCTACAAATCTATTTCTTAGTGAAGATGTCAACCTCAAACAATTTAGCTATGTTTATAATTTTATAACAGATTAAGTAACTCCTCTGGCTTCAAAAATTACAATCAAATCACAGTTGATCGTGATGATAATATAAATAGGGTACCAGACTTTACAGAAGGCTTAATCTCTTGTTCTTTATGGTTTAGTTGAAACCTGTAAATCACAAAACGTGGCCCACAGTTGCTCTTCTCCTTCATATATATATAAGGGTTTCTTAATTGTTGTGAGACACTCAGAAGATGCCTATCTCAGGAAACCTGATGGCAGTGTTGCCTCCAGGCTGTACACTGGCTGTTCTCTGTGTTCTGAAGGCTTCTGCCATGGTGGGTGCATCACCATTCCTGCACGGAGCATCAGCAGTCTTGGCATGGATTTTGCAAATTTATCTGTGTCTGAAACTACTGGTAATGTAATTGCTGGGTTCAAACAGGGAACTTGCTCTTTAGAAAAGCTTTCTGTGGATAAACCTGGATGCATTTGAATGTCTGAAAAGAGCAAGGATTGGGTGGAGTACCATGGGAATTGCCTTTAGCCTTGCTGAATGGATAGATGGTCTGTGAAAGGCCTCAGGAGGATTCAAAATATGAAAAGAAGGTATCCATATTTAAATTCTTAGTCTGGTCCTCTGTGATCACTTATCCCTAAAATGAAATGTAAATTCTAAGTCAGTAAATCGGTTACTTGCTGTCAGTTGTTCACCGAAAGAATTTTGGATGTGACTGTGGCTTTCTCAAACCAGGTGTTAAAAGATACCTGCCTGGTCTATTCAGCACCTGTCTGGGAGCCACAGCTCTAAGTCACGGGTGTTATAAGCAGTAGTAGGTGCCAAGTACAGTGGAGAGGGCCATTTTATTGCACATCTCTATCCTTGTTGAGTGGTGACAGGGTGGAGTGTTTTTTCAGGTGTTCTTTGAGCTGGTGAGCTTTGTCCGTTCATTCTTTTTGGACGAGACACCTCAAATGTTTTAAGTAGCTAATGCAGAAAGGGATCATGCTTTTCTGTGGTTAGGAGCTCAGGTGCTGGGAGTAAAGGTATTTTCACAGGTAGGCAGAAAGAGAATCTGGTGTTCCTGGGTAGATCTGTACTGCCTAAATTGCTATATGGAGTGGGGCAGTTCCCCTGGGAGTCCTTTTTGTGTTTGTGAGGGGCTAAAGGTACAGCAAGAGACATTTTCTTCCCTGCTGCTTTACTTGGTTCCAGTCTACCTGAAGCAGACTAACCATGGGTCCAAAGTTGTCATTAAGCTTCCTAAGAATGCTTTTATTAATTGTGATTGTCTGTACAGTAGTTTGACAAGGTTAGCAAAGCATGGAGTGCACTTCCTACTGTTAGTTTTTTCTTTTAATGACAAAGTTCTTTGGATTTGGCACAGTCTGTCTGCTGCAAACTTCTGAAGTGCAAACAGTGATGACTTGGCAAAGAGCACAGCACTGGTAAGAGGATGTTTGGGCCAAGGACTCCTAGCCAAGCTCTTACCTTTTTGCATAAGATTTTCTTTAACGGGAATGCAAAGGAGATGGGCTTGTGGTTAAATAATTACTACTTGATTGAGCGAGAACTGCCCCGAGGAAGGTGCTTATGTAATGAAAGTCCCTATTGTGCTGTGTAAGAATAAGGACTCTGTGCTCAGATGGTGTGAGCAATCATCACGCTGTTGCTTTCTCATACTTGACTCTACAGACCTGTGCTGAAACGAATTATTAACTTGAGTTTTACCTTAAACACACCAAAAAACGATGGCAGTTTAGCATTAGGGGCAATATTGCACTTCAGAGTGTGCTGCAGGGCTTTGGATCTTTATGCCCAGGCAGCAGGCACCATCCATTGGCACCAGTGGAGCAGGAATTCTTTGTGGACAACTTCCCCTTTCCAATCCAAGCAGCTCATACTTTGTTTAAAACCAAAGGTGTATCAGCTCCTGGGGAACACTGTGGATTAATATTTGGTGGCTGAGTAAATCTTTTTGGAGCATTAGTGTATTTTTCCCTCTCCTTCATACTTCTCGCTCAGTGCTATATACAGACCACTGCTGCTGTCTGCAGCAACCTATTTGTGCTGGTGGTGAGATTGTTTTCCATTCCTTACACTGTTTATGTGTCTGAGCAGGAGTAATAACACAAACTTAGAGACATCTGCTTTCTCCAGTGTTTGGTATTGTAGTGGCACACAGGAGCAATGGCAGAACAAGTCATTCTGGATGTGGCAGTCGGGGAGATTGGAGAGGCTCAGTCTAGTCCACTACTGTATGCTGTGGAGTGCCATGGAGGAGGCATTTAGCCTGGATATGAAAAGCTCTGTAGCTGTGCCATGAGGTGAGCCTGCACAAATAAACCCTCCTTTCTGGCAAGGCTACTTTGAGCACTAGGCTAATGGTTTGGTTGAGGTAGCTCATGACTCTTAAACATCTCGCCTGCACGCTGTCCCTGCACTGAAGCCTGTGTGGAATATCAGGATAATTTAGCTGCCAAAAGCATTAAAACCTCCCAAAACCTGCAGCTTCTTGCTTTTTCACTGAAATTCATGCAGGTGGCCTTAGGCATACCAATAGGCATACCTTTGATGCCAGGTGGTCTCCCTGCCAAACCTAAAGCTGGCTCTCAATAAGATCTTATGTGGTTATGCTTTCAATAGACTGCCAGAAAGCTGAACCTTGGCAAAACCATGCTTTAAGCTGATGGTGAGAACAAAGTTAGGAAGAATGGTTTAGTCTTGGATAGGCATTGTAGCTACAGATAGACTAGATACATTTTCTTCCAGATCTAAGTCACAGATTTTATTTATTTTGCCTATTCCAAAGTAGTGTAAGCTAAATTAAAATTTAGATGTTCTAAATAATTTTTTGGATTTGTCCTTGATTTTTGCCACCTCCCAGCTAATGGATTACTTGATTTTGGAAGCACTTGCCCTAAGCATTACTGCTCTAATTTGAGCCTAGTGGTGTGGCTGCAAAGGAAGAAGCCTGAAGGGGGTGGGAGGAGCACTTCTCCTTCCCCTCTTTCCTGGTGACCTCTGCTTCTGTGGTTGCACTCAACTCTTTTCCTGCACATTTTGACCTGTGCTGTAATCCTATCGGAGAGGATAATTGCAGTCAGGAATGAAGGCTTTTCTGGAAAAGATTTCTCGCTTAAATCTGCACATATTAAATGTTTTTGACATTCGTTGGCAGAAATTGGCTCCTTGTGCTGTTGTTCAAACCATCAGGGTTAGTCTTTTCATGCCACTCAGTGTTCCTGTGGAGAACCTCGCTGCATACAACATTCTAGAAGGCAAACTAGCCAGCTAGGACTTCTTTGCAATTCAAATAAAGTTAAAAAAACAAACAAAATTACCCCAGGTAACAAACACATCAGCTACAACTAGCACTGTCATGACTTTGTACAGGTAAGTGTGTCTAATCTCGCTTGTCAAATGCACTTAATCTCATCTGCTGTTTTTGTCATCGATACCTAAGTCAACTTGGAACTGAAGGAAAAGAAAATTAGTTTTGCTTATAAGACCAAAGTTATTGCCTCCTCGTTGCATTGTAGAATTCTAGTTCTAGAATTTTGAGTAATGCGGTACATTTTTAGTTGTAGCTGGAAACAGTCAAAGTTTTTTAGTAACCTGGAAAATACTTTAAAGGAAATTGTATTTTTTCTATGGTGTTTTTATGGTTTTTTTGTTTGGGTGGACTTTTGTTTGTTTCTTTTTTTCAGAAAATACAAACTTTTCTCAGACAGGCTTGTAAGAAACGTTTGTAAGGAGAGGAGTTTTTTCTGTATAAATGACTAATTTGGAGAAGACAGGCAGGGTTTCAGGAACACAAACCTCACTTAAATCTTGAAAGAAAAGCAGTGAATATAAAGCTAGGTCAGGTTTGAGTTAATAGTAATAAACAACTTTATAATCCAGAGAAAAGTTTGTTTATGGGAAAAAATCTACCAAAAATCTGGTAACTTTGTGATGACTCTAAGATTTTCTGGTTTTGGTATCAAGTCCAAGAATTTGGATGGGGGGAGTGTTCTTTCTTTGAGGATATCTTTTAGGTTTCTTTCTGTCTTCTGTCACATACTTTCAGTGGTGTGACTTCAGCTAGACAGTTTTCATAAGAAATATGATTCACTGGGTAATTTATGACATACTTCGGGATGTGCTTTGGACTTCTTTTCCTGTTTGGGAAGAGGGACAGGCTGGATGTGGAGATGTTTTGGAAGCCTTGGCTTTTGTTTCTGTGTCACGGTTTGGTTCTGTTTCACGTCTTTGTATGTGAGGAAGGGTTTGTGCATTCTGGAGTTCGTGCCCTCCTTCTTCTTATCACTTCATATTAACCGGTCTCATAAAAGATATCACCTCTCCATGCAAGACCTGCCTTTCCTGTATCCTTGGGCAGTTGCAGATACAGCAGTAATAGTGGGGATCTGTTGGATATGCTGTTCCTGTGAACCACATCTGTATGTTTTCTTTCACAGAGTAGCTGGAATTTATTGTGGTGAGGAAATGACTGTGGGATAATGTACCTTCTCCTGATACTTTGTGGGATGCTTTCCTAACCGTGTTAAGGATTCATGCAACAGCATTGTTCCATGGATATATATTACAGCTTTTAACATACTGACATGGTAGTTTAAAATCAACATACAAAAACCAAATAAAAATATCTGTAGGAGTTGGGAAACACGACCTCATGAATGTGAGAGTGGGAGAGCCTGGGCTAGTGTTACATCACTTGTAGTGTAGCCCCAAGAGAAATGCTTCAGCAGCATAAAAATGGTCACTCTTTTTTCCTCTTTTGCTTCTGCTCCAGCTGAGTGTTTACGAGGTAGAGTTTGAGTGGCTGCTGCAGTGGGAAACATAGATTGGCTGCGGTTGAGATGCACACAAAGGTTTAGTATAAATATTTAGCAACAGGCATAAACAGGAGTTAAATGGTGCGAATTGGGATTGCTAAGACAAAACTTACAGATGGCCATTTTCAAACAGTGACCTTTTTTTTTACCTACCACTGCATTTTACAGGGCTTTCCTTTACTTCCACCTAAGATTTTTTTGTACCCACAAAAGGCTGATTGCACCTATCTGTAGGTGAGGAGAAAAATAGTAGGGGAGATACAGGGTCGCACGTCAGAGTGAGTCTCCTGCTGGCAGGTGAGAAGTGGAAGGGACAAATAACTGCTTTTAAAACCTTTCCATTATCTCTTCAGTTTTATTTTACCATTCAGACAAAAGAAGCAGTAGTGGTAGTTCAAACAGCTGCTTCACTCGGGTCTAGTTAAAGATGCTTGCGAAAGCTTACTGCTCTGTCTAAGGCTCATTTGAAAGTTTGTGCCTAGACAAACTCACAATATCCTTGTGCCTCACAAGCTGTCAACTTTGCCAACATGCTTAAAAACAGTGCAGCAAGTTTTGTGTCAGAAATGATAATGAAAAGATACCTTCCTTGAATGTCAAAAATTACACAGACAGATCAGCTTCTGTGTGTGAGCGTACTCTGTTTTTATGGGATGGCTGCATAAGAAGCATTTCTGTATGAAGTCCCAATTCAGCAGTATGCTTTTCATTCTCTAGTTAGCTGGATTTACATAGAATACAGGGACATCTAGGATTTCTTTAGGTCATATAAAGATGGGGAAGTACCATAGAATGGTTTGGGATGGAAGGGACCCTAAAGATCATCTAGTTCCAACCCTGCTGTTGTGTGCAGGGACACCTTTCAGTGGTCAAGATTGCCCAAAGCCCAATCCAACCACATCTGGAATGCTTTCAGGGATGGGGCGTCCACAGCTTCTCTGGGCAACCTGTGCCAGGGCCTCACCACCCTCACAGGGAAGAATTTCTTCCCAGTATCTAATCTAAACCTGCTTCAGTTTGAAGCCTTTTCCCCTTGTCCTATCACCACATGCCCTTGTAAAAAGCTCATCTCTGTCCCCCTTTAATTATTGAAAGGGGGGTTGAATTAGTTAAACACCTGTTTCCCCCAGCTTTTAATGGTGTTCTTCTTCTAAATGGTCTTCTGGATGTTATGTGGAAGGTGAGGTCTAAAACGGTAACCTGAATATGGACACAGTTCTTAAACTTTTAGTCCGTAAAGTTTAGGAAAAAAAAAGTAAGGGGAGGGGGAAAAAACCCCAAACTGTGCAGTATTTGACAGGAAGCCAGTGTAACTCCCTTGAAACTGGAGTGGCATGCCTGAGTCAGTGAAGTATGAGCTAAGAATCTGGCAGAAGCCTTTTGCACAAAGGAAGGTTGAGAGAGTCTCTCGGGAAGCCTGAACGCTGCTAAATGTGGCATGTTTGAACATGAGACTGACATCATTGTGAGTTCATAGTAGTGAAAGAGCAAAGTATCAGCCACAAATTAGACTGACCTAATTTTTAAGTCACTTGTAGACACCTAATAGCCCAGTATCTTGCTTGTGCAAGCTGTTTATTTCTATCCCAACCTCTGACTACTTAATTTAAACTACAAGTTAACCCTCTAAACTGTAAAAGAAATTGTTCTGGAAGGTGTGTGTGTGTTTGAGCGGTGCTACAGATTTCCTTCCTTGGCTCTTTTTCCACTCTGACCTCAGTTTTCACATGAAGGAAGTGATTAAGGACCACCCATCGTATACCTTTATCCTTCAGGATCAGTTTTGGAGGTAAGAACCTCAGGATTGTGTACCAAAACCTAACTCGTTCTATTGGCTGCTCACAGGCAGACTGGAATTCTGTCTGAAAATTATTAGAACATGTGCCAGTGGTATCAACAGGAATGTATGTAGGATGAATAAGTTATTATTAAACTTATCCGTATTATTTATTGATGTGTCTATGATCATTGACTGATGCTTCTTCCATTGCTGAATACTTAAGAAATATAAGGATCTTGCAGTTTGCAGATGATATACTACTTTCCAAGTATTTTAGTTGGCTCTGCATGCCCTGAATTTGATCCATTCTGCTGATGTATTACTTCAGTTATTGCAGAAATATATTGAACTCTTCTAGCTTGGGATTACTTTGTCAACAGTCAGTGCCTTTCTGGTTGCTTTTTGAAGGACTGTTTCAAACAAAACACCTCTACAAATTCTGGACAAATATAAGATCTTGTTTAAAGATTTGTACAGAGCTGTGTGTACATGTAAACACACATCTAATGGGATAATACCAATAGATTTTAAGGGAGTATGTTTTGTTTCTCTTTGCTGTTCAAAATTCTGGTAGAAGCCCAGAGAGGTTGCTACAAAACACTTCTTGTTGACCCTAGTCTTTAACTAAGGTGCCTATCAGATAATAACACCATAATTTACTCCCTTGGTTTAGTATTGCACTTTTTTTCCCTTGAAAAAAAAATTTTAAAATCCTGCTCCCTTTTGATTCTTATACATTAGATAAAATGGTGGTCACATTTTGTCAGTTGTTCTTAAGGGGATTTTGTGTATTTTGTGGTTATGTCACTCCTCTTCCCCTACTTGAGGAAGGTGTACCTGAAGGGAACCTACAAGAGGGCTGGAGACAGACATTTTACAAGGGCATGTAATGATAGGACAGGGGGGAATGGCTTTGTACGGAAAGAGGGCAGGGTGAGATTAGATACTGGGAAAAAATTCTTTACTGTGAGAGTGGTGAGACACTGGAACAGGTTGCCCAGAGAAGCTGTGGATGCCCCAAGTGTGCAAGGCCAGGTCGGACGGGGCTTGGAGCAGCCTGGTGTAGTGGAAGGTGTCATGGGGATCATAAGTCATCCTCTGCTCTCCCTCTTCCATTGTGAAGATATATGTGGCTTCTCTTTTCAGCCATGTGGTTACCCTGTTAGAAATGTGGCTTTGGCACTGCTGTAGGTCTTGCATAACATGATTCAAATTCACAGAAACACTTGAGATCCATTGAAAAAGACATAGCAGAGCACGTTACCTGGATCACAGCTCAGGGA
Source organism: Platyrinchus mystaceus (assembly GCA_035041135.1). NCBI lineage: Eukaryota > Metazoa > Chordata > Aves > Passeriformes > Tyrannidae > Platyrinchus > Platyrinchus mystaceus. Next base: position 64,951,230 of record JAWWLV010000045.1, read on the forward strand.
GTACCATGACTTGCTTTTATTCCCAACTGAAGCCCTGCTGGTGCCATTCTGTCAATATTTGAAAGCAATTTTAATAAGCAGGCCATCATAATTACCTTTGTGAGTACAAATTAGGTATGAAAATATGTTCTGTTCCCATACTGTGAGCTGTTGGTGGTCTTCCACTCTGGTGAGAGTTTTCAGTCCCAATCATCTGGATCTAGGAGTTTGTTAATTTGTTTTCTGTACTGCATCTGCAGTTCAGCACTCACTGGGTATCATAGATTGAACCCCCTACTCTGAACAGCCCAGAATGGGAGACTTCTTAGCAGGATTACTGAAGCTGTTTTATTTCTGGGAACACAAACTTGTTTTATTCCTCCATGTTAATTGGGAGCCACTGTTGTACAGCAGATACCTCCATGTTTCCTTCTCTACTCCTGCTTCAAGATAGTTGGGCTGTATTGTGTTTGTGGACTCTCTCTTTTCCACCATCTATTCTGTTTCCTTGCCATGTAGATGTCATTTAAGGAAAAACCCAATTAAAATTAATTGCTTTACTGAGTAGGACTGAGCTTACATATGTGTAATGTCAATGTTTTATTTGCCCCAGCATTCCTTCTGAAGATGCTTCTGCATGCTTTTATCACTATGTAGGATACACTGGTGACAATACTAATTTTGTTTAGAGCATGCAGAGGGCTTTTCAAATGAGTTTGACAACAGAATTAACACTTATTAGGTTGTGTTTTTTTTAACTTCTAGATGTTTATCTGTACAGCTGACAGGACATGCATGCAGCGCAGTGCAGCACTGTATTTTCAAACACAAGCAGGAAGAAACAAAGTACTAATGTTGACAGTTTGAAAAAAAAAAAAAAATTCCTTCCAAACTTTCTCATGCCCTGATGTGAAGGGGTTGAATGTGCATGTTGCCTTCCGGGAGAACTGGTGTCATTTCCTGAAATGGGTGAAAGACCAGGATATTTTAACCCATGTCATACTGTACCATGGAACAGTTTACAAAATCTCTGTTCTTAAAGGAGATTGGCTCACTTTAGTCATTCAGTTTCATTTAAGAGGAGTCAATAAAAAGTCTGCTGCAAGAAATTCATCCCTGCCTTGCCCAGAAGCTATTCTGATTTACTTCCCTGATAAAATTACCATCATTATCCTCTGATTTTAATCCATTCTGGTCTTTGTTTGAAGGCTTCAGATCCACCTTCTGTTTTCATCATACAGGGACCATGAAGCAGATCAGAGTTGCTTTTATTTCACTTTTGTCTCCTTATTTGCAGGGCCATATTATTTGAATGTCTCCCCCTTAAAATCTCTCATTAGGCAAAAGGCCTTATTCTTAGAGACCATTATCTGAAGGTTCTGAGGTCTCATTTCTTTCATGGTAAGCCTTTCAAATCTTTCAAAGCAGTAGCATGGACTGTTATAACAGCTGTACTTGATGTTTATTTAGTGGCTACTCTTCAGAGCAGTCCTCTTTTTAATCTGTTTCTCAGCAAAAGGATGACCATGTAAAATAGAAAAGTCACTGTTTGTATTGGTCTGCAGAGCTGCAGAACGGTCAGTTGATTCGGAATGTGCAGATTGTGTAGTAGATGGGAACCTTGGTGTCCTGAAAGGTGCTGCTGTAAAGCACCCTGGTTGTACAAAGAGTAAAGAGAGGCTGGAATTTCAACAGCTTGAGGATTTATGAATTAGTTCAACACTTTAAGGTTTTCCCTTTTTTTATTTTATGTCTTGGAAAGTTACAATAGAATCGCTGTTAGAGTGGCAGGTGTGGCCAATTGGTCACAATTACATGATGAATCTTTACCATTTGATGTACAGGACCAAAGTGCCACACGTGGTGTGTTTTGTGAGGATAAGAAACTGCCCTTCAGTTTGGTTTGTGAATTCATATGGTACGTGCTGTGGCTTTGGATTGAGTCTCTTCAGACGTGGATTACATAGATAAATGAAGTAATGTTCTATTTGTAAACTTCATGATTTTTATGCTAGATACTTCAGACAAGATGAGATTTTTAGGAAAGGACAGCATTAAAGTTTTAGGAAAGAAGAGTTAGGTGGGTACTGAGATCCTTAGAAGAATGCTGTCATGCTTGGCTGTTCAGTGTGTCCCTGGCTTCCAGCTTGCCTGATGCACCCACTGTAGCTGTGGGAGGAACACTCTGTGTGACCCACTGGTTGGGTTTGTTTAGCTGCAGTTTAGGGAAGGCCCTGAGCAACACAGGAGAAAAAAGGCTGCCATTTCTAATTCTGGGAAAATAGAAAGAGGTATTTAAATAAGGCCTGGAGGACTTATTTGCCAGAAGTATAAAGGTGAGTTTATATACTTTTGTAATTCACCCTAATTGAAAGTTAGCAGAAAAGTCCTGGCCTCTTAATGATAAAAGACTTTTTAAAAAAGTTTCCCTTAAGCACAAATAGCTGAATTTTCCACTTTAAACTTGGGTGGCTCATTCATATTTCACTTAATGGTAATATGGTATCCTCTCTCTCCCTTACCCTCCTTACCACCAAGGCTAAAAATGGGGGGGTGAGGGGGAATGGAATATAAAATGTTTCTGAAAATTACAGGAAATGTCTGTTCCTTAAATAGCTTTGCCAGGGAATTTCCAAATGTGCTTAATGCTTATGGCTGAACTTGCAGCAGCTCAGTCTTCAGTCATGAGTGGATCCTGTTCTTAAAATGTGACACCTCCTTCCAGTAAACTACGCTGAAATTAGGTATATGCTTTGTTTCTCATCTGCTCTTCAGCAGAAATAATTGTGCCCAGTGGTGAAATGAGGGCTCTTGGGGGCTGATTTAAACACTTGATTTACTTCTATTTATTAAAGTGTGAAAATAGTATATAGTTTCCTGAGATGGTAGCTGGTTTATTTGTGAGGACTTCAGAGAGGCATAGATGGCACAGAAAGGCAGGTACTGGTGAATATGAAGATCATCTGGCAGTTTTCAGAGGGACTTCAGGAACTGCACATGAAGCACTAAGGAACAAAAAGGGAAATGCTTTTTGTCTCAGTAGTTTGTTTCCTTGGACTGTCACAGGGTGGTCTCAGATCATAGGGTCTTGTCTGTAGGCAGAGCCTAATCGGTGTTAAGCATTAGTTTACTTTTAGTTTCTGGGATGAGATTAGAAAAGGGGATAGCAACAAACATGATGAGTAGGATGAGCTTTCTCTTCATTCTCAGTTGTCTTCAGCAAGGCTTTTGCCACTGGATTACAGGAAGAAGCAAAGGAAGCCTGCAGAGCCTCTTCTTGGGGCTTGAAAGGGAATTGGATAGCTGGAGCAGGCAGGGGGAGTAAAGGACCTGTAAAGTCTGTTCACTGACTGCCCTGATGTGCTCGGCCCTCTACTGCAGTGGCTCTTCAGATGCTCATATCATTTACCTCAGCCACTCCTGGATTTCACAGTAAGGCAGTGCTTGGCAATAATTTATTGTCATGCTTTGGGTTACGGTGATTAAGCAAAGCTGTTATCTCTTGATAGCGATGATTTGAATCGTATTTTTAGATGCCCAAGAAACAGTCTGGAATTGACACTGATGTGTTTATTTTTGCTTCCTTGTGTAGAAGTTGTAATTTAATTTGTTTGTGTCAGAACAGCAGGTGCTTTGTGTAGGTGTTGTATGGGTATGACTGCGTGTAATGATTGGTGATGCCAGTGTTACCAGCGCAGATGCAGTGTTGGCTTTTTTACTGTGTGGGGACGTGGGATTAATTACTCAAGATGTCTTTGTCAGTGCAAAATATAGCTGTATTCAGACTTACTTATGGCCATCTTTCATATTACTAGAAGCTGAACAAGGGTTTGTGAATTTGCTTCATTCTATGCAAATGCATCACCTGTGAGCACTAGTTATAGATTAGTTTTCTAGCAGGGAGATGTGTTAAGTTGTTTGGAAGGCTGCTGTTCATTGGTTCTTTTGTCAGTTGTTTGTTTTTAAGCATCTCCAACTTCTTTCTTTTTTAGTTTAAGGGTAGTAGAGGTAGATGTGCTGTGGTGTTTTTGTCTCTTTCCTATTAGAAAATCAGTATTACATAACTTTCTATTCCAGACCCTTTCCACATAAACAAATGCTAGCATTTATAAATATCTTCTCACCGAGATATTCATGTGTTTTGCCAGTTTCTCTTGTTTAAATAGTCCCAAGGACGAATCCCAAACTCCAATAACTCCAGAAATGGACAGAATTAAAAGAAAAACCTCTACTTGATAAAAATGTTGTTTCTCCCCTGCCCAATGGAGATGTTCCTGTCGAAATAGGATTTCAGTTGCAATAACTTGAGGTGACATTGTTAAGTTTATTACTTTCAAGTCATGCTTTCAAGGTACTTATTGCATTAAGGTAATATGGTTATTTAAAAAGATTCTTCACTGGTAGCCCACTTGCCTTATGCTCTTTACATGCTCTTTACCCAGTCACCATATATGACTGGTTTGAGTTCTTTCTAAGGGTCTGCTGAAGCAAACTTCTGTTATATGAAAGTGAAGGCTGAGACAGCCAGCAGTAAGCATTTAGAAGATATATACCCAAACTGAAAGTTGCAAATTAAAGATTAAGTATTTTTAACAGCATGTGTTTTGGAGTTCTGTAGTTTCTCAGCTGCTTTATTTTCCTGTTATTACTTGGACTTTAAGTCAGCAATTTATCCATCAAAACAAACTGTCTAGTTCATGAACAAACTGTCTAGCTTACAAAGGAGCTAGAGCCAATTACCACTAGAGCCAGTGGAAAAGTTTTCATTGAGCTCAGTGGGTTTGGTTGGCAACCTTTGATATGATTAAAAGAGAATCAAAACTTGTGACAGGACATGTTAAAGAGAAATTTTAAAATATGCAGAATACTGTTTTCCTTCTGAAAAAAGAATGGACACAACTATCAAGTTTCCTTTTTTCCCCCTTGCAAAATGGCATAGTCTTTTGATACCTTCCTGAGGCCAGTATGTAATGACTGCTCTTTGAAGGGGAGCACACTTGCCAACCAGGTTGCAAAGATAGAAGTTTTATTTAGTACATTTAATTAAGGCTTGGTAAAGTTTTTTTTTTCCAATTTTTTTTGTAGTTGAGAGCAATATGCATTTCACATCTGCATATGTGCTATGTGAAGGAAGCACTATGTGCTTCCTTTTATCTGGACAAGCTTAAAAGCACTGGAAAATCACATGTCAACCTCATGTCTGATGTGAAACCTGGTGTTTTTCTTGTATTGCCACATGAAACTCACGAAATAGCTTTCAGTTTCCTTTTTTGGGTTGTTAAAGTGGAGTTGTGCTTTTTTCAGAATTTAATTTTGCTTAAGATTTTGTATATGTAGATTTGTGTAATGTATCTGATGAGTAAAACATCTCCTGACCTGTGATTTCCCGTTGCTGAGCACAACTGATCTGTTGGTGTAACAGGACTTTTAATAATCTATCCATAAATCAGTTTGAATTAATGACTTGTCTTGCAATTAAGATAAAAAATGAAGATTTCAAACGGAAACAGCAAGTTTACACTGTAAGTAAATTGTAAGTTAAAACGTGGGCTAAACCCCTTATGGATGAAGCCCCATGGTGGCTCCTTTCTGAGGAGTGTTCCTACAAGGACTTGTTCCATCAGAGTGTATTTTGGGAGGCTCTGAAGAGCCTAAGGCAGCTGTGAGGCAGGAATACGAAGAGGTGGTGAAAGAAGTCAGGTGGTTTCACTGCTCTGCTGCTGCTGTTTCAGCTGATGTTGTTTGGATGCTGTCAGCATCTAATTTTATGAAAGTATAGTTTGTTTCAGGTATTATTCAGCACATGTGCTAAAAGTGTAGCACACCTTATATAACTGTCACACCAGCTCCGGAAAGGGCAGAAGGATGCTCAGTGCTTTACCTTTGAGCAGTGTGAGACCTCTGTACCATGTCTGGTGTTAAATTCAGATAAAACACTTGTGTCCTGATGTAGCATCTTGTTCTTCTGGTTTCTCTACAAGAGTGTTCTTAAGAGAGGTGGATGTAAGTTTGGTCCTGTCTTTTGTACAGTTTCAGTTCCTCAACTTGCAGTGCTAGTTTGTAAAATACTTTTCAAGGCATTAAACTTTAAAAAGGTTTAATGTTTAAAATGTTTAAATAACTAATTTTACAGCTTCTTACTAAGTGGTGAAGTGCTGAAATGCATTTAAACAGTTTTGCTGTTCAAAGGAATACCATGATTTAGGGCAGTATCTCTTAATTATGTTCTAACAGTCTTGTGAAGAAGCAGAGCTAGTGGCAACAAAAGTCTGCAATTAAGGCAGGGTATGTTGCCTGAAATACAAGATAATTGTCCAGGCAAGATTATTGGAATAGATTCAGAGACTGTAGTTGCCAGTTCTCTCTCTAGGTGTTTGGCATACGTAGCAGAGAGGAGAAGTCCTCAGGAATGTATTTATTATATGGTATGGCCCATGTACAGTTAACTCAGAGCTGAATGTTTGTTTTTTCCATCTTCCCCTTCTCACAGGCTTTTAATCTGGTGCAGAGCTGATGGGTGGGAGCAAAGGTAAAGAATGATGTGTTGCAGCAGCAGGCAGAAAGCATCTTTTGTGTGAGTTGTGCAATGGCTGCTCCATAGCCATGTCCTGATGAATCAGACGTGAGGGGCTGCTCTGTGGAACGAGCCCTTTGTGACGGCACATCAGCTGGAAGCAGGAGAAGACGTTCAGCTGAAGAGCCCTTTCCGAAAATGGATTTAACTTTTCTTTTGCCAGTCACTACCAGCATGACCTCATGCATCTCTAGTACAATGGTGTGGCTAAGCCTTTGAGTACACAGCTATTACATCATCGCAGCAAATTAGAGAGGGAGGTGGGGAGAGAGGCCTTATTGTTGTCATGGCCGATGAGATGATCAGGACTCAACTCATTGTGGCTGAGAAGTTGGTGGCTTTGCTGGAGAGCGGTACAGAGAAATTGCTGCTGATTGACAGCCGCCCCTTTGTGGAATACAACACGTCCCACATCTTGGATGCCATCAACATCAACTGCTCCAAGCTTATGAAGCGGAGGCTGCAGCAGGACAAAGTTTTGATTACAGAGCTCATCCAGCATTCAGCGAAACACAAGGTAGGAGTCATTTTCCTCTTATTCCTTGTATTTGTTTAAAGGAGTGGCTGGAAAGCAACTTGTAATAATTTTTCCTTAGGTATTTCATAAAAAAACCCCAAAAAACCCAAACAAAGAAACAAACCACAAAAACCCCCAAACCAAACAAGACCAAGGGACTGAGTTTAGCTGAGATCCTACCTAACCAAAGAGGGTATTGATTACTATTACATTTATTGTTGGAGTTCTTTGTAGCCCCCTCTTCCCTAAGTGACACATTAATGGGGAGGGATTTAGAAATTACTCAGAGTGTTCTCAGGGTTCTTACATGTCTTGTAAAGCACAGTCCTTCAAATCAATGTAATTGAGGCAGAAAAGATTCTCCTCCTAAACTTGGAAGGATTCTTTGGGATCTGTGGTGGTGGGGATTGCTTAGCAAGCAGTCATATGGTTTGCAAAGAAACTGCATCTCTGTCAATTCTGGCTCCTACTTGCTCTTAAAAATGCTTTTCATGGGAGTAGTTTGATGGGTTTAGTGGTTTGCTTTTTTTGTTTGTTTGTTTTTGGGGGGTTTTTTGTTTATTTGTTTTTTGGGGGGAGGGATGTGTTTTTTCCCAAATAGTGTTATCAGTGAAAATGACTAAGCTGTTTCAAATTAATGCATGGGGGGGGATTTGGGTTTTTTTTTCTTACCCATTGGTATTTGTTTCATGTGCTTTGGATACAAAAATTATCTGCTACGTTCTTGCTATGACACGTTAAACATGAAGATGATGATGATGATGACGATGTTGGTTTGGGGTTTTTTTATACATAAAGTTGTACAGGTAACCAAAAGGTGTGTGGCCTAGAGGCAGTTTAAGGTCTCTTTACTGTTTATGTACAAAAGCTCCAGAAGCAGACACTGAGGTAGGGCCTTCTTCTAAAAAGCTTAGCTTTTAAACAAATCAACCAGTGCTAAAGGTAGAGCATTTCACAAGTGACATAAAATTAGCTAATGATAGAAATTTGTGGAGTGTGCTTCAACTTGCAGCAAATAATCAATTTACAAACACTCCAAGGATAGGCATATGAAGTGCAAAATAAAACTGGTTCATGTACAGCTGCATAAGAAATCTATATATCTGAACTACTGTCTAGCAAATACATGGGAACCCTGATGGAGGTGATAATGTGGTGCTTTTAATCATCTTCCTCCTTTTTTTACTCTGAGTTACTTGTGTTGCAGATTGAAATTGATAGCAAGCAGGAGGTGGTGGTGTATGACCAAAGCTCTAGAGATGTGACCTCTCTCTCATCCGACTGCTTTCTTACTGTGCTCCTGGGCAAACTGGAAAAGAATTTCAGCTCTGTGTATCTGCTTTCAGGTAAGATGCACCAAAAGAAATCCCTTTCAGGTAAGATGCACCAAAAGAAACCTCTGAAACACTTGTATAAGGAGAAGAAAAAGAAAGCTGTTGGTACAGCAGATGTGTACAGTTCTGTAAGTGCTGGCATAAACCTCAGTTATAGCATAGACTTTTCTGTAGTCCTTTATGCATGTAGTGACGCTCATAATACATATGGTGCTTAGAAATTACATCTTACAGGGGAGATATTACACCATTGGTATATGTAAGTGGAAATGGATCAGTGTGGGAGTTTTTAGATGCGTATGTCTGCTACTTTAGGGTCAAAAAATAGGAAAAGAAATGTGCTTCCCTGTTTTTTTAAGTATTGTACATGCTTGGAAGAAAACCTCTTCCTTACTGAATTGGTACTGCAATAAGAACAAGGGAAATAATCTCCCAGAGTTATGGAGATTAGTTTGTGTGACTTTTTAAACTTCAACTCCTGAAGTGGTAGCACTTTATTTAGGTCTTCTCCCTCACTCTCCTTTTTTTTTTTTATTTAAATCCCAGGTCAAAGCATCTGTAGAAATTCAGCTCCTTCTAATATCAGATTTGTTGGTCTTAACGTGTGCTTGTGTCATTATTTCTATCTTGGAACAGTAGAGCCAGTGTTCACAAGGAGAAACAAGGAGGGGCATGAGGTAGATCCAAAGCTGAAAGAAGAGGGAATGATGAGTATAAGTAGGAAATCCATTGCATTGACTTGATCAGTGATCTGATGAAGTGTATACCTGGTCTCTGAGAAATGCTAGAACTACAGTCAGGGTTACGAGAGAAAGGGAAATAACTCTAGAGATGCTTCATCTCAGCAAGATGGTTTCACTGCAGTTTGTAGTCATCACTTCAGATGAAAGTGATAGGGGAGAGCTTGTGGTACTGAGAGAACTTTTCCCAGTTTTTTTTTAAAAGTGATTACAGAGAAAATGAATAATTTCTGCACTTGGACAGGTGTGTTTGGTATTCATGTGAGGCTGTACTCAGAGTAAACTAAGTAGAGTTTTGGACTGGCTTATTCACTGACTAGGTAAGAATTACATCTGTGGGTGGTGGACTACAGCATTAAATTAAATAACTCTTCTTTCATATGAGCCACCAAATAATTGTGTGGTGTCTAGGCACAGTAAATGTGTAATGTAAGAGTGCTGAATTAATACTGGTTAATACTCCCTTAAATTGAAAACTGTTATTTAAAAAATAAACCCAGTCTAGAAGCAGTTCATCTCTTAGGAAATCCTTTTACTGTTTGAATACACAACTCTGCTCATTTGTCCTGAGGGTTTTTTTAATAACCAGAAGCAAATTACAGCTCCATGCTGCAATCAGACAACTTAATTTCCATGATAGAAAGAGAAACAGCTGTCTAATAACTGAGAATTAGACCTCGTAGCAGGGAGGAGTTGGTAGGCATCCTGAACAAGGCCAAGCAGAGGAGAGTGTCATGAAACTTCCCTTGCTTTTATTGTCCCTCCCTTGCACGAGACAAGGCTTTGATCTTCTTTTTTCCTCTGCTGGCCTCCCTGAAGGAAGTGCTGGATGTGTCTCCACTCTCAGACTTGCTTGTGGCTCTTGTAGGAATGGACAGGAGCAGGAAGGGAGTGTTCCCCACCTCCCCAGTGCACACTCTGGGCAAGCACCAGTTGCATGTATCATAATGATGCTATGAGAAATTGGTTTGTTTTCATTGCCAGCACATGGTAGTTTTCTGTTCAAGATGAAAATGCTTCTTAAACCAGAAGCAAGACAGTAGTGACATAAGCTGAGGTGAACTTAGCCACATAGAGCTGGTAAGGATTAGTTTGATTGTTAGAGAGAAAAAGGGAATCTAATGTATCAAAATCTTCCTTATAAAAAGCAGGATTTGTATTTTAGCATGTCAAATGATTTTCTCTTGGCAAAGAGTAGTTTTAGAGTTTCACCTTGTATTTGTTTACATAGGGGCTATTTTTGAATGCAGAAACAACTGCTGGCTTTAAAACTAGTGGTAGAGGAGTATAAAAGCAACAGGGAAATGTAAGGAAGTTATTACTGATCTGTTACAGGTAAGTGCTTATTTCAGGTGCTTATTTTTTCCATCTATTAAAAATCTAGCTACTTAATATATGCAATACAAGAAACCTTTTGGGATGTGGGGTGAAGGAGAATGAGCTAGATTCAGTCTTATGGAAAGTTCCTTAGTTTATTGATATGTGGCTCTAGGAAACCAGATAAAATATGTTGTCTCAGCAAGTTGATGATGAACTCACATAAATGTTTATGGCCCATAATGAGAGTAGAGGTCAGTGCACCACGTAAAAAGAAAGACCTTTGGACTTGAGTTCTCCCTATGCCACTAATTCTGGTTTATTTAAAATGGTGACCTTAAATAAACATTTTGGGTAGCAAAATATTTTTTTGTTGGGATAGAATAAGGAGCAATTAACAAATATCTGAAATTCCTGCATCTGTTCTTCTTGTCATTACCGAGCAGTCGGTGAGGTGTTTTTTGATTTAGATTGTGCATAAAGGTATGTTCAACCCTGGAGATTGTTTTTCATTGAAGTAAATGTTGTAGAGACCTCAGAGGAACCCTTACCAATTAGTTTAAGCTGTTGGTATAACCTCATAACAATATTTATAATCTGGTGAGGAATGTTTTCAGGAATTTAAATATCTGTTTTGGTTCTTAATTTTAACAATACACAAAATACTGAAACATGGGTACTGAAGGCTCAATCCCACTCCCATCATGGCATCCACTCATCTGAGTTAAATAAGATTTAAACATGGAGATGTCACTTGATTCCTTCTCTTTCCATATGTTAGGAGTTGGATTTACTTGCATGGAGTCCTTTTCCTAGCTAATAGTGTTTTTATGATTCTTCTGCTTGCTCTGCAGAAACAGTTGAGATTCTTGCTTGAATGATCATTGTTAAGGCAGTAAACATCAAGAGTCAAGAGTCTTGCTTAAACTCTATGGAAATCATTCACGTTCTACTTTCCTTAAAAACTTGCTCTTTCCCTGCTTTTAATCTGGTTTAGTCCTACTCATGCAAGCACAGATGTCTTGGTGATGGTTACCTTTAAAATGTTGCTGGTGAACAAGATGAAACACAGCTTTTTATTTTGTGTTGATTTTTTTAAACTTTTTTTTTTGGTACAGAAGGCTTTCTGAAAAAAACAGAAATGCCTACTTTTCTGAATTTACAAACTGTCATTAAAAATTGTGGTAGCCTAACACTGAAACACTGTACTGGCTCTGAACTGAAACCAAAGGCAAGAATTACTGTACTCAGGTGGGTGTAGAGCAATGGTCAATGTCCAGGAAGGACCAGCTAAACTTCAAAGTACTGTAATGCAGGATCATAGAAACAGTTTTACTGAATTCTCTAAGAATTTTTCAGTGCTGCAAGACCAGAGAATATTTTGCCAGTGAACAGTGAAGAACTTATTTTTCTGTCAGTCACTAAATTGCCCCTTAGTGGTATTGGGTACTTTGGTACCCCTGAGAAGAACTAATATAGAAAATTTACATAATCTGCCAGATTATGAAGTGTATGGGCAGAAGGGCAGTTAAAGATACTGGAAGCCTTTTGTGAGCTTCTAAAATTGCCTTTCTGGTTTTGCACCCCTCCTCTCCAGTGCCTGTACGCTGAGGTGTGGATTTGTATGTGACTGTATTCTATTGGAGCCATGCCTCTCATTAAATAGGATCCACCTCATCTAGATGGAATCAGGGCTGTGGATACTTAAATCCTTCTGTAGGAAACATAGATCCTGGAAACAAAATAGTGAGTTATTACCTGGGGACTGTGGCAAAAGGTATGCTTTTGCTGAAACTTCCCAAATCACTGTTTCATCCTTACCTGTCCCTTGCCTAACAGAGAGTGTGTACAAAATAAAAGACTTGCATGAAGGATACAAGGAGATGGAAGCAAGTCAGGAACTCGCTTGCACTCACCTTTATCCTGGCTTTTTTTTTTTTTTAGAAATATGTGAAGTTGGAAGCCCATTTAAAGAAATTTGAGTATAAAAATGCTAGTATCCCTAGGGTACATTTACCATCGTGCTGTGCTGTCTCTACTTGCCTAAAGGAAAGCCGAATAAGAAAAGCCAAGTGCTCTCTCCCTGCTTTGTCCCCAGAAAAACTTTCCTTGTGGCAGAGGCGCATGAAATCCTAAGACTATTCCCTTGTAGGTAGCGCTGATCATTTCTATGTCCTGAAGTGACCAGGGCTGCAAGACTGAGCTTCACTCCCAACTTCTGCAGTCCCACACATCAGTTAAGAGGGTGCCCTGTGGTTCAGTGTGGACTGAAAGACAGCGTGAGCTTTGTGCTGTCTGACACATTCCTGGCTTACATCCTGACACCTTTTAACATGTGGATTTGAAGCTTAATAACTTTTGGTTTTGACTGACTGAAGTTCTGAGTGTTCCCTATATGTAAGTCTTTGCAGAGTACCCCAAGGAGAAGAGCTCACCTTCAAATGGCAGTCATCCATTAAAATAATGAGGTTATCTGTAAATTGAAATAAGTGCAGCAAGAATGACCTGTTGAACATCCTGCCGGTGTTTAGAGGAGGAGAGGTAGTTGCACAATGATGTCAGCTTTCCTGATATTCTGACTGGTTGATTCCATTAGAACAAACCTCTGTTGAAAGAGGTAAAAATCTTGCTGAAGGAACGCAGTATTCCCCGATGGTCTTGTAACCTATGGAATACAGCCATTGTTGATGGGGAAGAGTGAGAGAGGAGATTAGCTCTGAATCATCCTCTTCAAAAGTCTCCCTCTCAATCAATTTTTAATGAGAGCATAGAAAAGCTAGTACCCTTGGCTACAGCCAGTCCTTTGAGAATATCCTCCCACCCTGTGTACTTAAAATGCAGTTTTCAGTGTTCATTTACTGCCATGATTGTTTTAAGCACTTGAAGAATGGGAGTAGGGTTTATTACTTTCATATGTGTATCCACTTGCTGTCTTTTGAGAGAGAGAGCAAGGCCTGACTGGAGTAGAGCTCTCATAACATTTCTCAAGCCCAAGAATAACTTGTTAAGTTTGCTTTTGTTTTGGATACCTCTGGACGCTTGTGAAACTTAATTGACTGAAATTATGGTGCAGGGTTGTTTTGTTTTTCTTTCTTTAAAGGCAGAAAGGGCAAGTGTGGGTGTCCAATATGCTCTTTTTACTTGCCGTGCCACTTGGCATATGCCACTTGGGTGGGAGGGGAAGCTCGACCCCATTCTCACACATCCCTCCTCCCCCACCTTATTTGCTTAACCTGCCTGTTAACCTTGTCCTGCCCAAGGCAGAAACCCTCCAAGGCAAAGAACTTCCCTTGCTACTGTGCTTGTAAAACACCTGGCATAACAGGGCCACTTTCTGAATGTCACCAGAAGGAAAACACCACTGGCTTCCCCAAACCCTGAAAGCTTGGACGCTGTGGAATCCCCTGTGGCTGAGGAGCAGGACGGGAATGGGATGGCAGCCCTTCTGACTGGGCTCTCCAGCCCCAGCTTATGTAATGGAAAATGGCACAAGTCCCTGCAGAGCCGAGCTGGAATGCGGGAATTGTAATGGCCTGTGAAGGTCTGCAGCTCGTTTAAACGGAGTGGAAACATTGTAGATTCATAAAACTTATGAGTCAGAAAGTTTACAACTTTCTTTTCTTACAGCGAGGAAAAAACCTGTATTGCAGCTTTTAGATAAACAGTTTAATGTTCGATGGGAATGTGACTGGGAAAGGGCTGTTAAATCACAGCATTAAGATCCTCTGAGGCAAAGTAAACGTAAAAGTTAGGGGCTTGTATATTTTGTCTTTGCTATAGTGCTGTTTATTTTTTTTTTTCGTGTAGTTTTCAGTAATGTTCCCTGCACTACTGGCACTAACCAGTATTTACAGTAACAAATTCTAAATTGCTATTAGAATAAAAGAAAAAAACCCAGAAAGCTAAACATGAGTTACTCCACTGCATACCTTTGGTGAATGCAGACACTGGGTGAGGCTTACTTAAAATTATAAATCCTAAATATTATGTTTTAGAGGTAGTTGCAAAATTTCCTGCTTTTTTATTGTTCTTTTCCCTTAAAAAGAAAAGTTAAATGGAAAAAAAAAGATACCAATATTCCTTTAAAAAGGGATAGCAATATAATATTTATTAGTATGTGGTTATATAAAATTATAAATAATTAGTGTCCTTAATGAGGAAGCAAATTCTGGATTTAAAAAAGGTGGAACATTAAATTTTCAAACTTCAGTGTCTCCTTGTAATGCTGTACGTGCATGTAGTCTTTGTTTTCCTGACTTATCACTTGGGTCTTAGATCTTGTCCACTCCCTGCTTTAAAGTAATTGTGTTTGATGCTGAATTAACACTGATGTACCGTCAGACATTCAGGTCCTGTGGAAAAAGGAAGGAAGTAGCTTCTAGTATGTTTTCAAGAATTCATTGAAGAAAACCAATTTCTCCCTTAGCTTTTTCAGAATGATCAGAATCCAAAGCAGGGGAGAAAGGAGCAGTATCTGATTTGAACGTCACTTAGGAAAAATGCCAAAGTTTGCTCTGTTATCAGTGTACATTGTGATCTTTTCCAGCATGACCTGTGAAAAACAGACACATTCACTGTCTCTCACATCTCCATCAGGAGCACAAGACAGATCTTTCTGTGCATCCTGCATGAGGCACATGAAGCTGCAGGGCCATGTGGATATGCAGGGATGTTGTATTAAACACTTCATAGGCTTCTCTTAACTGCAAGTTTTAGGGTAGCCAAGCTCTTAGGAGTTGCTATGTTGTCTGTCTCTCTACTACCCACAAAAGTTGCTTTAAAAGCTCGTTGGTCACCTTCAGTAAGCTTTGACAAAAGGAGTAATTAAATGAAAAAAATAATGGAATTCTTGTAAGCAGTATGGAAATGGGCATTGGTACAGTGCAGAGCCTCAAAGTAGTGTCTCCCTCTGAAAACTGGTTTTGGGTTAAGCTGAGTTGGGATGCAGTAACTCCCAAGGATCTACTGTGAGATGGGCACTGGTGGCAAGGGGGATTCTTTGGTTCTGCAGCTCTTCATATTACCTGGTTGAAAAACATGTTTGCATACTGTGAGAGTGGAAAGCTGCTCTTCTGGTCCTTAGAACTGATCTCTGTTAGTTGGACAAGGTGGCAGAGACCTTCCTCCTGATTACCCACATTACCCACCCCTTCTCCAGCTGAATCTTTTGTCCTCTCTGTCTTGGCTGTGCTCCAGGCTCTGGGTGGCAGCAGCAATTGCTGGGGCTCTCTGTCAGCTTTAGCTGACAGGGTCACTGGAAACACATGAAGTGATGTGAACACCTATATCTCACCTTTCTTTAACTCAAGTAAGGTTTCATGACCGCACTTAAAAAGAAACAGTACGAAATCCTCACAGAACAAATGCAGTGTGAGCTTGTTTTAAGTTTTTAACTGTTAGAATTTGTATATGCATGGAGCTTTCATGTAGGGGTTGTTACCATAATTGGACAGTTATATACCTAATGCTAAGGTCCCCTACTTTCATTTCCCTTTCCCTGCAGAGTTGCAGGCACCTCAGCGTTTGCTTTTCAATTTCACACCCAGACTTAATCCACCTTATCTCTGAAGTACAATCAGATCTCTGTTACTTTGTGCTTTGTCAGTATGCACATGCCTGATTAGCAAGAGCAGCTATCTCTAGATGATGAAGATAAAACTCTTGGTTCAGATCTCTGGAAACATGTGAGGATAAAAAGGAATTACAGAATTGACTCTTTCAACAGTAATTTCGTGAGCAACTACAAAGAGATAAGGATTGCCTCCTGATTGATTGTTGGTTTTTTTCCCCCTATATGTTAGAAATACATGTAAATTGAGACATAGGATGGATGTATGAGGGAACATCTGTGCTCTGTTCAACATGCATGCAGGAAGGACTGAAAGCTCAGGGTGAATGGGTGGTGTCACTGCAGCAGGCCTGTTTGGCTAACAGAACCATAAGCAATGACACCAGCTGACAGCCTGGTCAGCAAAGGGGGTGCTGGGCTGGTGAATGGGCAAAGTGTACAGGGTAGCTGGGGGTTTTAATGTGCTCAGTGACAGATGAAATTTTGCTGGACCAGCTATGATATCCTAAAGTCAAAGCTGCATAACCTGGGATTGCATGAGGAAGGGATGTGTGTTGATGTGAATGAAGAACAATGAACAGTGAAGAACATTTTGAAAACTGATTTTTTAGTAATTGGTGTTTCTGCTTGACTTTTTTGCTCTTCCCCAGGCCAAATCAGTAATTAACATGTTTCCTGCAAATTTGCCTTGTCTAATTTTGGTCACATCTCTGAATGGTTTGACATCCCGTTGAAGGAAATATAAAGACAGGGAGAAGGAGGAGAAGTCAGCATAACATGGAATGAACATAAGAAACGTCCACCAGTCCTGTTATGGTGTTGTTTAACTAGAAAAGTTTTATTAAGTATTGGATAAAACTAATGAAATTGTCTGCACTTCACAACTTTGTACTAAGTGTTCAAATCAAGACCTCAGGGCTTAACTGGCCTTTCATTTGCAAACCTCCATGGTGGTTTGCAGAGGTGCAGCTGCAGCATGGTGACTGGCAGCACTGTGGAATGTTCCTGCTCTGTTTCCACAGAACATAACTGAAATGAGCTGATGTAAATACTTGTGCTCCTCAGTAGTTACTCCTCTGTGTTAATTTAGGATTTGTGTTTGTGGTACTTAAACTAAGCAGTCAAAAGGATCTGGATTAATTCCATGCTCTCAGTTCAAGGAAACTCATCCCAAATCAATAATATTTCTCTATCATTTGTTGCCACCTGATCCCATAGTCTTTCCATTGTCTATTCCTGTGTCTGGCAAAGTTAATTGGGAGTTCTGTTTATACGAAGATTTATGTAGTGAATCTATAAGAAAGAACAACTTTTACTGTGGAAACGTGCTGAAAATTTTTCATCCCTTCTGGGTTTGGCCCTGTTTTGTTTTCTGAGTTGGCTGAGAAGGGAACTGAAGCTTCTGATACCAGGATTCCCTTAAAGATCATACCTTTATGGTCCCAATTGTAGTTAGGGAAGTGGTGGAGTGTTGATTAAAGGAAAGTCTGTAGTCACCACTTTGCAGCATAGCAACAGGGCAGTCAAGTAGTGTACTCTATCTTGCCAAATTTCTGCTAATAGGTGTGGAGGTTTGGTAAGCAAGAAACACAGGCTTTGCTATGAACTGGGAGGTGTTGGGTTGTCTGTCACAGAAAAACCACTGACAGCTTTTGGCCCCTTGATGTGGTTTTGTAGGAACATGGAGTTGAATGTCAAGGGAGCTGCTTCAGCTCAGCTTCCCATCCAGAGTACAGAAGACCTGTATGGTTCACAGCTACTTAAGAGAGAATATTTTGGAGGTATTTGTCAGTCATCTATTTTCAGGGCCCAGTTACATTTATCAAATAGTTCAGTGAAACTCTATTAACCCAGTAGCCTTGTCACTGATCTGCAGATTTATTCCTCTCTCCCCCATAATTTCAACATGCTTTTGCAATTGATTATTAGCCACGTGAGGCTGGAGTAGTGGTGGGAGAAAGGGTGTTATTTAGAAACTGGCTCCAGAAGTAAAGTGTATTTTCTATAATTAAAACAAACTGCACAGTGCTGCCAATGGCCCTATTCCAACTAAGGTAGGTAAGGAGATTTAAAGAAAAAAATTAGCCTTGTTGCAAATGTTATTCTCAGATCATGGAATTTGAAACAAAACCCATCACATCTTTTTTTTTTAAGGCTCAACTTTCTGTTCTGCATTCCCACCTATAGACTAAATTAATTTTCCATGTGTTTAAGGTTTATTTTGAAGACAGTCTGCTTCATTTACAGCAGAAGTGTACAGGTAGTCTGAGTGCTTAAAGCACTTTTCTTCTAAGAGGCTCCTCATTCAGACTGTGTGTAGACTTCAGCTTTGGGGACTTATGGGAGCCATAAATTGTTAGAAAAAGGAGACATTCAAAATAAATACCTTTTCTCTACACATTTTTTTAATACATCTCCCTATATATTTTTAAAAACAGATATATTTTGTAAGTTAGCGCAAGCAAATAGTGATGTGTGCAGTTCCTTAGAACAGAAATTAGTCTCATAATGCCATGACAGTTCAGTGCTCATACATGTGGATGCTGTTGTTCCAGACCCCTGATACTGTGTTTGTTGCACTTAAAGAGATTGGTAGTTTAGCAGGATGCATATACAAGTGTGTTTTGTTGGTACAGGGTTTGTTTGCTTGTGTTTTTTTAAAGCAATTTTTCCACATACCCTGACCTAGAATGTATTTTTCCTATTGGGGGTGCTGTAAATCAAAGCCATATTTATTAAAAAACTACTACCTTTTTGAAAACCTGGTCATAGAAGATGGCAGGGAAGATTGCTTAATATTTGAAACAAATCACCAATTTCTGCTTTTCAAAACAGTTCACTACAGATACTAATAGGTTAAGATATATTCAAAGGAAAGGAAGGTTCACTTGTGAGCACAGTAGAGATAGGTAATATAGTGCCAATCTTAATGGATTTGAGACCTTTGTGGTTATAATTCATGTTGTAAAGATACTGAAGCAACATGTTCCTAGGGAAGCATAAGTAGAAAAGAAGAAACATGACTTTGAAAGGATGAATGCCCTAGAGGAAGTGTTGAAGAATCCAGTCTTGAATCACATGAATTTGCCTTGACAGAGCTCTGGAATAAAAATAAAATAAAAAATTGCTCCTTACACTTATGATGACAGAGCATGGGTTCCATCTCTCAGAATCTCAGGTGTTTTGCACATTAGCTTCTTGTTTAATTTCTTGTCACAGGTTTCACACAGAAGTGAGACCAATCTGTAGGTAGTTGGGAAGAAACCTTTATTGTTGAACTTTTGCCATGTAGTCTTTTGCAAAGAAAGCACAGACATAAAATCCTTGCTTATGCAGCTTCTCTGTAAGGACTTCTCTTTCCAGCTGTGTGGGTGAGAGGATCCAGAAAGCAGCCAACAATGTTCCCAAGAAATAAAGAATAAGCAAATGAAACCAAAGGCCAGTACTTGATTTCCCCTTCTTCCCCACCCTCTCAAAACACTGCTTGAATTTAATCTGAGAGGCATATACTGCCTGTAAATTCAAAGAATGCTTCCTGTAACAGAGGGGGAAACATTATGCTGTACAGAAGAAAATTT
This sequence comes from Platyrinchus mystaceus, assembly GCA_035041135.1. Taxonomy (NCBI): domain Eukaryota; kingdom Metazoa; phylum Chordata; class Aves; order Passeriformes; family Tyrannidae; genus Platyrinchus; species Platyrinchus mystaceus. The sequence goes on from JAWWLV010000045.1 coordinate 64,970,838, forward strand.
AGAAAGTATGTGAGAGAATTATTTTGCACACTCTTCCTGTAATTCAGTGGACACATTGAAGAAGCAGGATCTGTGCTGCCTGAACAGTTGTAAAGCAAGAAGGAGGAATCCCAGGTAATAGAATAGAATAGAAGATGTCAGAGCCAAACCTTTGCTGTGTCCTTAGCTTTGGTCCTTTAGTTTAGAGCTATGGCTGTGATGGGCAGTGCCTTAGCTTGCCTAACCAAATAGACAAGTTATTTATTTATTTGTCTGTTTGTTTATTTGACTGAGCAGGAATTGGTGTTCATCAATTGTTTGCTCTAAAATCTGCTGGCTTTTTTTGTTTATTAGATAAAATGGGCACACACTTGGCTATAACCTTGGTGTTTCTGTATTCCCTAATGATACAGATTTAAAAATCTAAATAGGCATAATACAGGCAATGGTAATGCAAGCCCTGACAAAATAGTACGTTATCTTATTCCTGAATAATTTTAATTCATGTCTTCAAACTGTATTAATAGTGAACATAACATTTGGCACATTCAGCACATCAGTACTTCCAATTCCTTGATGACAAGCATTAAAGGGAGTAGAGACTTCTGGTGGTCTGCTAGGGGAGTTCATGGCTTGGTGAAGTCTTCCCTGTAGTCCCCTCTCTGTGTCCCCCACTTGAGGTGGAGAAGCTTTGGCTTGGTGTGGCTTTGAAGGCTGAAACTTCTTCCAGTGTGCTGGAGGAAATACGTTAATTATGGAGCAGCATACAAAATTGTAATGTAGGATTTTAAAAGCAAACATTAATAAATGCATATTGACGCTTTCACTAAATTGAGTAAACATTACTTTTTCATAATGAACTCCCAGTATAAATCTAATACAAAAGAAGAAAGTGTTCAGAAAACAGCTTGCTGGGGTGGAGATGAAAAGGTGTGCATGCTTTTGGTATGGTGGGTGCTGTGGCTGTTTTTCTGAAGTCTTATTTCCAGATTATTAAGAATGGGAAGAGGCATCAAAAACTTCTAAGGAATAGAAGTAGAGAGAAATTCTTGGCAGAATAGGAATACATAGCGAGGCCTTGGCTGCTACTGAATGGTTCCACAGTCATGGTTCATCTGGAAGAGGCACACTTAGAGTTTCTCTTTAGGGCTTTTCTGGTGCCCCTCAGTGCCTCCCCATCTCCTACAACAAATGCTGCTTTCCAAGAACTGGTATGGGCACAATGCCTGCACCACCACATGTAAACTGAATACATATGCTTCTTCTCACAGGTGGATTTGCTGAGTTCTCCAGCTCTTTTCCTGGTCTCTGTGAAGGAAAATCCACACTCATCCCTACTTGCATTTCTCAACCTTGCCTACCTGTTTCCAACATTGGCCCAACCAGAATCCTGCCTCATCTCTATCTTGGGTGTCAACGAGATGTCCTCAACAAGGTGAGCATTCTGGGTGTCATGGGGTTTACTTGGGTGAGTCTATGAGTGCCATCATTATTATATTATGTGTATTATCCATGCTTGTCATGCTTCATCATCACAGCTGTGAAACAGCTGAGGTAGGTGCAGATAATACCGGCCTGCATCAGCCATGGAAAGCTGTGCAAGAACTAATGATCCACTGGGCCATGTAATTAATCTACGTGCCATGTAACATGAAACCTGGTCTTCCTTCTCCTTCATCTCAGAGAAGATGATATGGTACTTTCCTCAGTAACCCATCAACCAACAGCAAACTATCATATCTGCCATTACAGCAGGAGTACTTCTTTTGTGTACAGCTCTGACTGGTTTGTTTTGGCAGGTCTTGGATGTTAACACAGTTACATTAATGGTCACAGTAGGACAAAGGAAGATTGTCTGGTTTTTAGTATTTCCTTCAAGTGCTAGAAAAAATGGCATTTAAATACCATGAATTGTGAAATAAGAGACTACTGCAAACAAATCTTTGTACATCAGCTGAAATGTTCAGATTTGGACAATCAGTGGGGTTGTTTAAAATGAGCTATTATGGTAGCACTGCACTAACTCCTACTGTTTCTAAGTATATGTGCATTTAGTAATTTCTGCTCCTAAAGAATAGCACAGAATATTTTTAAATATTTCAAATAGTCATCTAAGACATCAAATATATCACTTGTAGGATGCTGGACTATCAGATGTTTAGAAGAGCTTGTCTCAAATTGCTGTAGATCTGTATTCCTGTGTATATCCACAGATGTTTGCTTCCATGAGGAGATCAACTCATACTGCTTCCAGTCTGAATCTTGGGTCCCTTCACAAAGGAATTTTTTATTACTTCTCCTGCATGTGCCCTCTTGCCCCCCATATTATCTGACAGTCCTGTTCAATCTCCAACAGCCTTGATAAGATGGCATTAAATACATGGATAGGGGAGAGGGAAGGGGTGCTTCACCCTACCACATTGCCTTAATTATGTCCAAGGCTTTTGTGTATGGTTTTGTATCCATGTACAAAGCTTAAGCCTGGAACTATCCTACATAGTCCTGTAGCTGGATCACATTCATGTACTTTGACCATTGTATTTTTCACTGTTTTCTTCTACTTTCATTCCATTCCAGTCTGGCCATTAATAGGCTATTTTTAGGTATTTTAAGGGCATTTTTGAAACCCAAATAATCATGTAGAAGGTGACTGTGCTTTAACAGAGAGTACAGAAACGGAGGATAGTCAGCAGTCATTGCATCTAGTTTGCCCTTTAAAATCTTCCTTGTCTTTATTGCCAGGTAGTGAGTCAACAATTCAAATTTGATTCACTTATGGATGTCAAAGCAGCTTATTACTATTCCTAACACAAAAATAATTTGCAGTCCCCAGACAAAAGACAGAAGGAACTAAGTAATTAAAAGAAAAAAAAATTCTTTGCTTTCAGCTGTAGGGTATTAGAAAGATGCTTTTATGCTGTTTCAGAGTGCGAAGGGCAGATGCTATTCTAAGACAGGGTGGGGAGGGAGGGAACAACTTGTTTTCCTCCGGGGCCGGGGATGTGTTGTACACACTGACCTTATTTTTGCCTTCAAATGCTGTCTGTGAGTTCTTGATTCCTTCTATTCACCAGACATACTGATTTCTCTAAAATTAAATTGTCTCAAAAATATCTGCATTACTAATTTGACCTGATGATTTAAAGATTTTGATATTTTATCAAGATGAGCCTACCTTTTTAGGATCTTCATAAGCTTATCTCTGAGTGAATGGCTAGGGAAATGCTCCTCTTGTTGCAAGACTGTCTGTATTCATGATCTTTTAAAAATACTGAAGCTATTTGCCATTAATCCCTCTGCTGATAATGCTTTATTTAGGAAAGATACACAAACACAAATGCTTCGTTTGTGTCCTTCAGCAGAACTGATGATCAATTCAGGAAAGTCTTAGGAGAATTTTTTGTATTTCCTACAGATTTCTTTCTAAATGTTTAAGTCTGAAAATGTTCGTAATATTTTTTGCAGTGTTGCAATACTTAAAACCTCATAAAAGTTTTAAGAGAAAGGTTTGTTTCAGTTTTGGGTCTCAGTGTGATACATTGTGGTACCTCTGTGGCATTGCAAGAGGGTACTGATAGTTATTGCTCTTTGTGAAAGAGAGGGAGACTAAATTCTAACCTAGATGGCAGTGATAATGTCCTTTCTGAAAGTTAGTACAACAGGGAAAAAAAATCTGTATTGTGCTTCTGGGCCTGAACAAGCCTCCTACTTAAATCTCAAGGTTTGTACCAGCATTTAAACAGTAAAACTTTCTGCTTTCCTGCTTACATAACCATTCTCTTTCTTTTCTTCCAGACCTGGATTTTATTTCCTGGAACAAAATAACATTTTAGGGTGCTATTAATTTTCAGATTAAACAAGTCATAAAATGTAAATAAGCTTACAAAAGAGCATTTACCTTCTTTTCACAAAGTTGTTAGTATTAGGATTTCTGGATCTTCCTCCCATCATAATTTACTTTTTCCTCTTGGGTGCCTTACAATGAAGGCACTGTTATGGTTATTACACTGGAGCAGGTTGCACAGGGAATGATTGATACCTTAGAATAGAAGGAAGCATAACTTCCTTTCTTTAGCCTTAGTCTGAAAGACAAGCACTAATATTTTGGGGTGTTTTTTGGCTGGTAGATCTCAGACTTGGCATCTGCAGCCTTTTTGTTCCCATTTGAATAATCAATTCCACATCAAAAACCTTGCATAACTGTGGAACTGTGATGGCTTGACTGTGCAGCTCACCAGCATTCATGTTTTAAAAGAAATAATAAGGTTTTCCATTCTTCTAAATTCATCATCCCCCCCGCCCCTTAGCTGTATTCTGAACAAAAATGCATCGTGGCAGTCCATTTGTTCATCACCTCCCTTCTTTATCCATGAGAATGCTCATGACCCTCCAGGTACTTTTGTACTGGCTATTCCAGTTGTTCCTTCCTCACCTTCAAGCAGTGACAGCAGGGAGTTCAGCTGGTTTGGAGTCAGTATTTCAACTCAGCGATCTGAGACAAATAATCGTTTCACAGTTGATGCTGAAGAGCTTGGGATGCTGGAAAGGGAAAACTATGTAACCCAGGACAGTGAGGGAGGGATGCTGGGGATTGGGGGCATCCCCTGCACCAAGAAACCCATTCCCAGTACCTTTCCTCTCTGCATAATTCCAAATATTCCCCTATTCCCCTACAGCACTCCTGCTCTTAAACATGTCAGTATGCAACAGCATCAGGTGTAAAAGGCAGGCAGGGCTGAAGGGAGCTTTGCTGGTTCAGCTAGGGAGATGTGCAGGAAGGGAGAGGGGGAGATCAGTGACATATTGGAATTTTCACATTCCCTTAGAAAAAAGAAAGCCCCAGACTTGAGAGGAGACTGCAAGAGGCATCCATTTCGTTTCATATTTCTCACCAATATCTGTGATAGGGCAACCTCAGTCTTAGGTATGTGATCTGGAAAACACATATTCAGGTCAGCATGTGGGAAGTGTTTGTTGTCAGCTTGCACAGTGAGAATTTAAACCAAAACAGCAAAAAATTCATTCTCTTGGAAGTGATGCTTCAAATTAGCAGAAGGTATTCTATTATTATTTCTGTTCCTTGTTAACTTTGTTTTTATGGGATTTGCAGTCCAAATGTTGTTTGCATACACTGGATGTCTCATTAAAAGTTGTTAAAAGAATTAAAAGTTGAGGAGTTATCTTTTTCTCAAAAGAATGTCCCTTATACAGTTAAAGGAATTCCAACACAAATTTCAGTATGGTTTTTAGCTTTGTAACGTGCCAAAGGTACCTTTTGACTTCTCTAGGCTTAATCTTTCTCTCTCTCCTAGGACCTGATGCAGCAGAACGATATTGGCTATGTACTGAACGCCAGCAATACTTGTCCAAAGCCTGATTTTATTCCAGAGTCCCATTTCCTCAGAGTGCCTGTGAACGACAGCTTTTGTGAGAAAATTCTGCCTTGGTTGGATAAATCAGTCGATTTTATAGGTGAGAAGAAAATTTAAATTCTCTCTCTATATATATAAAAGTTTTTTGATTCCTCTGTGTGTCTGCCTTGCTGTTATGGTTGGAGGAGCCCAGAATGCTTTCTGGGTGGTATGAAAATACCCTCAGGATCTGTGTACATGATCAGCATCACTTTATAAGCGCAGAAGCAAAATAACACAGCAAAATAACATTCTGCCACTGCATGTTCCAGCATGAAAGAACAAAAACACTGAAGAGCACAACTCTGCTTTCAGGCAGCCTGGTAGAATCCCAATATATGTCTCTAGAGAGTGGATTAGAAATTTGGACATATAGCTTCTGTCTTGACCTGTGAGAAGGGAGCTAGCCAAATCTGAACTGGCCAAATTGTTCCATCGTGCTTGCTTGTTACTTGCATATAAAATTAGAAACAATTACCTTTCCCAGACATCTGAATAGGGTGGTTTATGTGCACACTAAATTGAGGTATAGTGTAACTGCAGTATGTTTCCTGTGTGTGTTATGCCTTTTCTATACTCAGTGCTGTACAGTACTGGAGAAAATAAGTGATTTTTGTTAAAACCTTCCATGAGATTTGTAATTAGCAGTTAATGTGGAAGTTTTGAATAATTTTAAATAACACTGCTTTCTTTGCAAACTTTTCATCACGGTGAAATGCTGCTGACTTTGACTCTTGCCGATTTCTCTGCTGTGCAGAAAAAGCAAAAGCATCGAATGGCCACGTGTTAGTGCACTGTTTAGCTGGGATATCTCGCTCTGCCACAATCGCCATTGCCTATATCATGAAGAGAATGGATATGTCCCTAGATGAAGCTTACAGGTAAGAAGAAATTTCCTTTTCATACTAATTCTTTTCCCTGTTGGCTTATTTCACAGTGACTGATGTTATAGGACCAAGGGTAGAAGCAGACATTTTACCTGGTAGTTCACTGTCCTCAGCACACTCCAGCATTAAGCACAGACTTCCTCCAGAAAAAAATAATGGTGTTGAATAGACATTGCACAGCTAATATTAATTGCCCACCTGCAAAATGGACTTTGCTCCAAGTAGGCAAACACATGGGATGTTAACTGCCTATTGAATGTATGTATATTGTCCTGGTTCCAGCCAGGAAAGGGTGGAAGCTTGTGCAAGCTGATAGTCCAGGTTATCATGTCAGCTGGACTATTCCCTAGCATTGTTTGCTCTTTCACAGATTAAAAAAAAATGCTAATAAAAAAATGCAAGTTTTGTTTGACATTTTTCATGGGCTTGCCTGCATTTGTGCTAGTATATACACATAGACACAAGTACACCTTTCCATTCTTCTCACGCTGGCTTTAATGACTGCACACTCATCGTCTGTAGGTCTCCCCAGAGAGATTATATTTTTAATAATATTTAATTTTCCCGGGGACATACATGTGTGTTTGTACTACATTTAGCTCCTCAAGGTTTCTTCCCTTGTTAATTCTTTTGTCCAGGAATGTTTCTTTAAAAAAACTCCAAAAGCAGAGGAGAGCGGCTTTGGGCAGCTTTCTGCTTTGCAGCCTGTAAAAGCAGAGTACTTATTTAGCTGTGTTGCAAATCAGACAGGTAGGGAGTATGCTTTTGTATTTAACTTTGAAGTATATGACATGATTTCTATTACTTGGGTCTTTCATACATTTAGAGTTCTGGTTCAGCAAAACATTTTCAGTCTCATTGCACCTTCTCCATATTCAGCTCAGTACCTGACTGTGTGCTTGGACTGGCACACCCATGCCAGTCAGGCTGCTTCCTGCAGGACCCAAAAACAGGTGAACTTTTCTAGGGACTGGGCAATCCTGTTGCCCTTTACTGCTGAACACCTATAGGATTTGAGAGAATGTTCTTTGTTTTAATGCTGCATTTGCACCTTTCTGTTTTTCTTTTTGATTATCATATCAGTGGTCAATGCCAGTGTGGGGTAGGAACTGCTGGAACTTGCTGGATAAGGTCAGAATCTATCATGGCTCTTTGTCTTGCCTAACAATGATAAACAGGGTAGGAAATGCTCACTGCAGTAACAACAGCATGAGAGGTGAAAGGAACATGTGATGTCATCCCTTGGAATGATGGGGAAGGTGTCCACTCTCTGTGGCACACGGGAAAGGGTCTCTTGGCTAAAGCTCAAATGTTGTTCATGCAAAACTTGAGGAGCTCTTGACTCCAGTCAGAAACCAAGGTAGCAAAGATCCCACTGATGAAGTAAATAAGGAAAATGATGCACTCAAATCACTTGGGGACATCATGAAGAGTTAAAAAAATGCTTTCTTCCCCACCCACTTTTTAGCCACCTTTAAGTAAGCTATAGAGACAATTGACAGCCTCCAGCATTATTTTGCTTAAAACTGCCTTTTTTTAACTCTATCCCCAAGTTACTTGTGCTTGATTGAACCCCAGTCCAAGCTAAGTTAAGAATAGGCTGTAGACATTCACAACATTCACTTTAGGGTTATCCTAGGTCTGAGCAGCAGGTTTTTTAAGTAATTCTTGGTTTGTTTGTCCCTTCTTACCAGATTTGTGAAAGAAAAGAGGCCGACTATTTCTCCCAACTTCAATTTCCTGGGCCAGCTTTTGGACTTTGAGAAAAAGATAAAAAACCAGAGTGGTCAGCCTGGACATATTAGTAAGCTGAAACTTCTGCATTTGGAAAAAAGCAGCGAGCACGTGCAGGTTCCGGAAGGTGGGCAGAGCAGCCTGTCCGTGAACCAGCTCTGCATTACTGCTACCTCTGAGATCGTGGAGCAGAAACCCACGGACTGTGGCAGTGCACCACGAGGGCACCTGTCCCCTCTGGAAGATGGCCCACTGGTGCAGGGCATAAACGGCCTGCACGTCTCCCTGGATAAGGTGGAAGACAGCAACCGGCTGAAGCGCTCCTTTTCTCTGGATATCAAATCTGTGTCCTACTCAGCAAGTAGCAACCGTGTGACTGCATCAGTTCAGGGCTTTGCCTCCTCCGAAGACACCCTGGAATACTACAAGCATGCAGCTGCTTTAGAAGGTAGCAGCAAATTGTGTCAGTTCTCCCCCGTCCAGGAGGTGTCGGAGCAGACCCCAGAAACCAGCCCTGACAAAGAGGAAGCAAACCCTCCCAACAAATCCCAGACCCCGTGGCAGCTGGACAGCCAGGGCAAGCGGCAGCACCTGGGGAGAGGCAGTGGCAGTGCCAGCACTCAGCGGTCACTCCTGTACCCCCTCCACCGGAGCGGGAGCGTGGAGGACAACTACCGAACGAACTTCTTGTTCGGCCTCTCCACCAGCCAGCAGCATCTGGCAAAGTCTGCCGCCGGGCTGGGCCTCAAAGGCTGGCACTCGGACATCCTGGCCCCTCAGGCATCGGCCACGTCCCTCACCAACAGCTGGTACTTTGCAGCCGAGTCCTCCCATTTCTACTCTGCCTCGGCCATCTACGGCAGCAGCACAGCCTACTCCGCCTACAGCTGCAGCCAGCTGCCCACGGGCTGCGAGCAGAGCTGCGCCGTGCGCAGGAGGGCCAAGCAGGGACACCGAGGGGACTCCCGGAGGAGCTGGCACGAGGAGAGCTCCTTTGAGAAGCAGTTCAAGCGCAGGAGCTGCCAGATGGAATTTGGGGAGAGCATCCTGTCAGACAACAGATCCAGAGAAGAACTGGGGAAAGTAGGCAGCCAGTCGAGTTTTTCAGGCAGCATGGAAATCATTGAAGTGTCCTGAGGGGCGGGCAACAGGCTTGTGTGTCTGTATCAGAGTTGCTTCCCCCTCCAGGCTGCTCCCCCAGCGTTTGAGAGATCCCTGTAAATCTGAAATTGTGTGTAAAAAGGTGGGAGGAGGGAAGAACCTCGAGGCTTCAGTGTGAACACAGCAAAAGTTTAGTACTGCAAAGAGATGACAAGCAAGCATCTGCCCGAGGACACCAGGGGTACCGCTGGGTTCTTCTGCTCTCCTTTCCTGAAGAAGGGCAGAACACTTCAAAGGTCTTTCCCTGATAAGAGGAAGCAATTGTATGCAATGGATTGCACAGAGTTTCAGTGGTTTTTATAAAGGAAGCTTTCTTGGTATCAACCTTGCTCTGGTTCCACTGAAACATGTTCCTACCTGTCAAAACTAGTTTTGTTCCCCCCTCCTCACACCCCGTATGTTCACCAGTGCACCTTAGCCCTGACACTGAGCCAACCTCTGGAGGGAGACCTTTTTCCTGTAAGGAGACTGGGAGCAATTCCAAAGGACATAGGGACTGGTTACAGCAAGGCTTGTCTGAACACACAGTTCAGACAAATGTAAATAATGGTGTAACTATTGTTCTAATGGATAGGCTTTAGGTGATTTGCTAGAGAGCTGCTTCAGAGAAAAAAAACAGTACCTCAAAAATATAAAAAATAAACTAGGGCTTTATGGCTGCCACATGCTGGTAGTCAGTTCATAAGCAATGTGAACAAGTAATGACTAGCCACATTTGTGTTTTTTTTTTAAAGCTGTCTACGCACAAGTGTTTCAATTGGCTCAGCAGCAATGCTTAAAAGAAGGTGAATGAACCATACTTAGGAGTGTTTCCCCCAGTCTTTTGATACAGTGTTCGTATTTTTTATATTAAGCTGGCTTCTGGGAGAGGGGTAGTTGCTTTGGCTTCTAAGCTCTTATGGAGTGGTTGATAGGTAGGGTTACATGCAAGAGAAGTGGCTGCTACAAGCGGCCACAACATGCAGTTAATAATTCAATAGGGGGCTCTTGAAGGCTTTTTTGGTTTGGGGTTTTTTTGGGCATTTTTTTGTGGTTTTTAGGATAAAAATGTGGTAGGCTTTTATCCTTAACTGAGCAGTACCATTGAGGAACTGCTCTTCATATGTGGTCCCAGTCCTATGTGGGGTGGGGGCAATGCAGGTGGCTGTGTTTTATTCCATTCCAACATGGATTGGGACTGGCTTCTCATTAGTTTTGCTGACTTCATCAGATAAAGGGAAGTCTGGCTAGCTACCCAAGGAAAACAGAAGGGGGCCTCCAGTGTCCCATCTTATAGTGTGGTGAGAAAGAAAGGGGGTTCGAGAAGAGACAGCTTCCCATTAAGGGAAGCCACTCCCCTCCCATACTCACAGCTTCAGAGGAACTTGATCCTGCCCATTGTTCTCTGTCCCAGTGTAGAGTCTTGGTTTCCCAAGATGCTGATCTGTGATTTGTCTGCAGACGCTCAAGGCTGTACCGTGTCCTCACTCCAGAGATGCCAGCGTGAGGAGGTGTCACGTCCCTGCTGCCCAGGGGGTGTTTCACTGGAGATCAGGCACAGCCCTTCTCATGTTTTGCCTCCCCTCAGCTCCCGTTGGTACCTTGGCTGCCCTGCTCAGGTCTGTTCACGTGTGCGCGTTGCTGCAAGAGATCTGCGGTCAGTGAGGGCTGGTACCACTGTGTAAAGCCTCATACTCCATGCTCTGAGGGAAGCTGCACATGCCTTACCTTGCTCTTTCCCAGCACCCCTCAGAAAATGTGTATTGAGGGGAAACTATATTGTTTTGTCCCATTTCAGTGCAGGCAGCTGAAAATTGTACATCACATGCAACAAATAATTAACCCTGGCCAACAGCTTTAAAAAAAAATTTGTCAGCAGCAACCTGAAGCCCTAATTCAAGCGAGCAGCTTGGGTTGTGTTAGGGGTTTTTTTACTGTAAGTTTAGCTAGTTTGTGACTCAAATCTCAGGTTTTACTATATTGAAAAGTGGAGAAGATTTTGTCATTGTTTTGTTTTGTGGCTAGGATGTGACTTTAATTTCCTACAGTGGACTGTTGAAAATAGCACTGAAAGCTGCAGCATTGATTAACTTGATCCTAAAAAGTGCAAAAGGCACAGAGAGAGACAGCACCAGGAGGCTCTGTTTGGGTCGTGTGTTCGAGATGTTGGAAGAAGAGGTAGCCCAGGCAAGGGACAGGTTGACATCACACATATCAGGTGTTCATTAAACATACTGGCACTTGTCTCTGTTTACATATCAGGTGAAAGCAATTACATTACTATTATCAGCATATATATACACATACTCTGTGTGTATATACCTATGTTAACAGTTTAACAGTGCTCCTCTCAGCCAGATTTCAGGAAAAGCCCATGTCTGTGGTTTAAATTAGTGGGGGTTAATACATATCAATCCCTGAAGACAGCAGCAGATTCTTCCTGCCTTTTGTGTTCCTTCTATGTTTGGGTTTTGGGTCTTCTCCTGTTTGGGGTTTGTTTGCTTGATTGCCTTCTGAGGAACTGAAATCTGGTCTTGTGGCTCCTTGTGACTTCCAGTACGCTCTAGGCCCTGAATGAATCAAAGCTGTAGGCTCGGTATTTTTAGGGGTGAATCCCCATAGGAGGATGCCTTAACCCCAGGTCCCACACAGGGTGGTGCCCTGGCTCCTGTCTGAACTAGAGTCCTGTCCCTAAACAATACTGGAAATGGTCTGTAGAAGTCTGGAAAGCAAAGTGGAGGATGTGAGAGGGGAAATGTGTACATGTTCAATATGAATATAATGTATGGCCATTGGTATATGGCATACTTGGCATATTTGTTTTATGGCAAGTTATTCAAATGGTTCAGAGAGATGTGAGTTTCTCATCTTGTTGTGTCATGAGCATTACCTGTATGTATGATGAAATAAAATCAGAAATGGTACCTGTTTATATAGAACGGCTGAGGAAGGAGTTGTGGAGTGTGCATTACCTGCCTGCAGTACAACCTGCTCCTGAGCAGGGGGCTTGTCCCTTATCATCCATACCCTTCTCTGCAGCTGTGCCTGTTCATGAATTACATGGCTTGAGCAGCTTTGCACCACTTGTCACAAGTAGCAGCGATTTTACAGCACCAGTAACCATTTAGGCCTCTTACCTGTTCCTGAATACCCCACCTCTTCTGCTCCCTTGAAGATCAACTGTGCCACTCCTCTGCCATCAGACATTAACAATGTCTAAGATGGTTGTCAGTAACCTGCTCCTCAGGCAGCTGTGTTAGTCTTGTTGAAGCAAGTATTTCAAATTGATTAGGTTACCTAGAATGATCCCCCAATTTTTTTTCTTGCCTCCCATACTTCTTATTTAAAGATTAATGTAATTACATGTTTAAATACTTATTTTGACTGATTTTGTCAGTCTTGAAGCATGCAGAGCAAGCTGCTTCAGAGAATAGCTCATACAAATTACAGTGTTTGTGTAACAGCATCTTTAAACTCAGGTGCAGTAGCAGAAGCTTTTTCTTTTCTTAAAAAGAGAATTTCAAAGCATAATCCCAGAAAGGGAAATGCAGAATTCTTAGCCTCCCTAAAAGAAACCAAACCATCAGCCAGAGCACAACTAACAATCTATGTGAGTTTTGTGCTTATTTTCTACAAACAAGATGTAGCAACTCTTACACAGAAAGCTGCATCCATTACATGGCAAACCCAGAACCACACAGATTAAATGGCATGAGCTGCTTAGCCTACAAAACAGGTTGACACGACAATCTAAGCTTCCCTCACTGTACTCCAAAGTCCACTTCTGATCACAGTAGCTCTGTTCCCTGAAGTTCTGTTCTTTGAAGAATGCCCTTCAGCTTTCACCACTCCTTTCTGCCTGCTTTGCAGCACTTGCTCTGCTCCTGTTCACCCCATCCTTCCACTCCTGCCCCTGCCAGTAGACAGCTCTGTGAAGAGACAGTCTGATGCCATCTCCAGTCAAAATCCAAGGGGCAACTGAAACGTGTCTCATGCATGTCATCAAGACTTAATTTTCATTTCATTGACTGGCACTGCTGGGAAGAGGTCTCCGAGGTCACTTGGCTCATAATGTATCACAGTGACATTCCTAGAGTGAAGTGGACTGAAAACAGAGCAAACCTCCTCCCAGTAGGGCTCAGGTACCCCTACTTTTGAGGGGGCTGGGGAAGATAGAAAGGAGAAATGTGCTAATTAGGTGAGCTGCTGTCTTTACTAACTATAGTCATCAGCTTGCTCCTTAATAAGCTTTAACTCACAGCTCAAGTTATAAACTGATTTCTATGAGAAAGTGATGGTATGAAAAGCCAAGAACAAGGACCTGGCAGTGCTCCTGGGGCCATCACTGGGATCCTAATAAGACTACTACAGCCACTTTTTAAATCCAGAATTACTGAGATTCAACCAAACTCGCCTACCCAGACATTTTAATTAGCTAGCCATACACCTAGCTAGCCTGTATTTGTTTAATTTTCTGAGATAAAAAATTAGTACTTTTAGACTTTGTAACATTGTACTACATACCACTATTATACACACAAACCCACAGACAGAATTCAGATAGTACAGTGTTCCTAATATGTCAGCTTTGACTGGCAGCTTTCCCTTTGAACCATGCCTGCAGAGAACTTTTTGGCACTTAGGTCCAAGTGGTTGCTCTGAGGCAAAGTGTTGTGTTTCTGCAGCGAAGCCCTCAGCTAATTCTGCACTTCAAGAATATTAACAAGAGCCACCATAAATAGAAAAGGAAAGGGAGCTATTCCTTGCCTTCTGCAACACCCACCCCTCCAGGAAGGGGCTGCTTCCCTAGCATGTAAAATGCTGTCAAACACTTCTAGAGAATTGTCCTGCTGGAAGGGATTGCTCCCTCTGAGGGGGGATTTCAGCTGCTGTTTACAGGGGCCCTTACCACGCTCCACTGCTGCATGAAGCCAAAGTGTCATACCCTACAGGAAACAATGAGGCTGGGGCACCAAATCACTTTTAAAAAAAATCCAAACAGCAAAACAACCCAGTAAATCTGCCTCTCTTTTTGTTCAGCACACCCTGTGCAGTTGGTGAGAGTTCATCACCACTTCGCTTTCCCAATGCCATGAGAACAGCGTTCTGCTGCAGGTACATTCACTTACCTGCCTCTAAAACACTGATAAGGTTTATGAGAGTAACCTGTTTCCTGAAGAAACAGCTTCATCTTAGGATTCCCTAAGTTCACCATGTTCCCAAGAGACGCTTATGGCACTACACACTCCAGCCACCTCCTGCAGAGGGAAGCACGTACAGATTACAGGGCTGTTAATGCCCATCCACAATCAGCTCCCCAAAACTGGGGCAGAGAGGCCCTTTTGCTTCGATACACACATAACTGGGTACTGGGAAGTTCTCTCAAATCCTTCTCTGTACAGATTAGCAGTTCACATAAAAAATGTTCTGACAAAATCGAAATCCCCATTTATTCCTGGTTATGTTACTGTCCTATTGTAGGCCATCATATTTCATTACCTTCACAGCATCCCTACGAGGTCACTGCTCACTCTCCACCTGTAAAAATACAGTAAAAAGACAAAAAGGTTTATTCTGGGCAGCTGACATTAGGAATTGCCCTTTGAGTGCTTTTCTCTCCTCTCTCATGCCCAAGGATGACTTTTTAAGGCTGTAGATATGCTGGAGCCCATCCATCACCACCTCAGACCCACCCTGGCTTTGGGGACTGCTGGGTGAGCAATTTTCCTTCACAGAATCGGAATCACAGAATACTGAGTTGGAAGGGACCCACAAGGATCATCAAGTCCAACTAGTAAGTGAATGGCCCATACAGGGATCAAACCCACATCTCTGGCATTATTAGCACCATGTTCTAACCAGCAGAGCTGATCTCAGGGTTCCTGTGGATCAAGCTGTCCCGTTCAGGCTCACATATTGAGGAAGTTAAAACCTAACTGTGGCAGCTAAAAACAGCCCCCCCAGAGGGATCACAGACCAGCTGAAAGAGGCTAAACTTTGGCTAAAAGCAGAGTCTGATCCAGTCAGTGAAGTGCAAGGAAGTGGGAGGAGGAGATGAGCAGCCAGCAGGGCAGAAGCCAGCCTGCCCAGCTCCAGCTCCTGTCCACAGACATCACGGCGAGAAGTGGTGACTGAAAACGAAGAACAAGCAAGGCAAGTGGAGAAACAAAACACTTCAGGAAGAGCCATACCAAACGTTTTAATGCTGGAGCTGTGGAACATGTGAGCTTGTAGGGAGCTGAAAGCAGAGCAAATGTGCAAACAGGGTAACCACCCATAAACCATGGAGTGCTCAGCCACAATGCTGGTAATCAAAATACACAGCAGCAGCTTGGGAACAGGAGGGACATTGCAGTGGCACCTCAGGAAACCACTGGCACACACTCAGAGAGAGGGGATGGCTCTTACAGTGCATGGGCTGGAGAAAACATGTATTTTCTGTGTAAAAGCTTAGAGGAGGGAAAAACACACTTTAAATATTTCAATATATTTAAATATATTTAATTTAAAATACATTTACTTAAAAAAAACCTCGAAAACTCTTTTCTGTCCCCTTCACCAGATCTTCACAGAAATTGCCCTGCAGATAGGTTGGCACTTTAGCACCCTGTCAATGCATTCGATTGCAAAAACAGAAAGAACAAAGCAAACCTCTTCTGCACAGGTAGCACACTGACCAGTGTGGGGTGCAACAAACACCAGTGGCAGCACAAGGGGAGAGTTGCAACAGCAGTCAGGGGAAGGAGCAGAGCAGTTCAGGCCAGCAGGAAAGCACAGACTCAGAGACTCACCCTCTTCCCCAGCTTTCCAGAAGATTGCATATCAAGAAGCTTAGCTTGTATCCCAAACCATACACCACTTCAGAAAGCAGAAAAGGGTGGAAATGTCTGGTTTCAGTGGAGCACACCATATTATTCTCTGTTCATAGCACGAAATTTGTGGTAGAAGTAACAGCTGGTACATTCGTGAAAGATACCTGAGGCCTTCTCCAAAAGCATTTGGCTTGGAAAAGGAAATTCATAATACACAGAAAGGTAATTTCAGTCACATCTCAAATCTGCTAAGCAGCATGGGAGTGAAGTGACAGTCTCACCCTGAGCATCACCTGCACCTGAAGCTGAGAGCAGCGTGTAGAGCAAAGCCAACGAGGAGCAGCCAAGCAACAAACAGCTCAAGAAGATGTGGCAGGAGATGTCTTCCCCTAGCAAGAGGGCCAAAGACTTACAATTAATGAAGGCCATGACAAAGCTTTAAATAAAACTGTAAACCTTTGCTTGAGAACAGTTAGAGGGTGCATGTTGTCTTACAAGTACCCATACAAGAGACTGTCCTGTGGAACGGAGGTGATGACATATCAGCTTTGGAAGAGGTTCCCCTTCCCCTTTCAGTTCTCATTTCTTTCTAGTTAAGCTATTAGGCCTTTCACAATCTGCCCTTGCTGCATGGAAAGCTCTACCTGTGAGGCCCAGCAGCACAGCCAGTGTTCCTAGGAACAAGCATTTTCTCCCATTCTCAGCCCAATGCCCAGGTGTTTTCCAGCAAATGAGGAAGGAACTGATTTGCAGCCCTCAGTCCTGCAGCCTTCAGATGGGAACACTACTCATTTGCCCTCATTAGCACTGCATGAAGCAATGCTTTGATCTCATACTTAATGGCATGAGGCCAGATGTCTAGAAACCTTACAGGAGAGAGCATCTTACAGGAGAGAACATCTCAAGGGCCCTGCCTTGAGATCCAGTATCAGGATCTTCCCACTACCATGGGCTTCAGCACACCAGGGTGTGGGATATTAATGATCCTGTCTGGCAGACAGCTGAATGTCGCACATTTTAAACATCCAGACAGCATCATTTGGACAAACAGGACAAAAATGACTGCAGCTGCTATTTAAAGCAGTTCAATATTCTTGTGTGTCTGATGACAGAAGGCAGAGACATATTCCATGATGGACAACAACGACTCACATGGGCAGGGCCATGACAAGCAGGTTCTCATGGGTTAAGTCTCATGGAAGCTTTTAACAAACCAAGTGTAAAATATGGCAGGAAGCTTGAACAAGGATGTTGTATCCCATGCAACACACAGCATATGCCTATGTACATAGTGGCCAGTCTTCGCGAACGAAGATCTGGGAAAGGTGTTCCCACCTTTCAAGCCTGCGCAATGGATTTTTAGGTGAGACACAGCCTGCGCTGAACT
>JAWWLV010000045.1:64988287-65024301 GCA_035041135.1 Platyrinchus mystaceus
TGGATGGCCTTAGGGGCTGACGAGCTCCATCTGCCCGGGGGACCCGGGATTCGAACCTGCGGTCTTGGCGCTGAGAGCGCAGTGTCTTAACCGCTAGGCCACCAGGGGTCCCCTGCCTATGTACGTACTACTGTGTAAAACCTCTGGGGTGGGAGCAGCAGGCAAGGAGGCACACTCCGCTGCCTTTGCCAAAAAATCTCCTGCTGAGTTCCTTGCCCTCTCTGAAGCAGTCAGTTGCTCTTCCCAGGGCAGCATTCCAGGGGCTTCATTTCTATAGGACCCTGCTTTCAGACAGTGTTCAGCAGGCCCTGGGGTCCAACCACCCCTGTGGTTCAGATGCACATCAGTTTGCTGCAGTCTGCATCACAAACATTCACTTTACACTACACGGCCTTTGGAAATGCAACAAGCAAACAGCCTGTTGCTTCTTGCCACCAAGCAATAATTAATATCATCAGAAACCTATTGCATTCTTATTTCCAAATGCTCAGAGGCAACCTTTTGCTGATTAAATACTCTTGAGTACCAAGACGTATCAAAGCAAGTTGCCTTTGGCAAGTCACCCAGCCTTGTGCCATACTGGAGGCTGGTTTGTCCCTGACAAAGAGGGCTGTCCTCACCACTGGAACTGCACTCCTGACATCAAACCACCCTTGGGGTTCATGGGCACTTCAGCCTCCTCACCAGCAACAGCATGCTGGGTCCAACAAAATACACACAAACCTACCCTTGCCCAGCCAATCAAGGGCTCCTCACTCCTGGTTACATTCTCCTGCTGCTGTGACAAGGGCTGCCATGCACTGGTGATGCAGGCTGTTAACCCTATTTCTAGATCTATAAATATTTTTACAGCAGCATGTAAAATATCCCTGGTTTACACAGGGAGAAACCAAAGCTCAGAGAGGTGCTGCAAATTGCCTGCAGCCAGCAGAGCAGCAGCAGACTTGGCAGCTACCCTGTCTCCTGTGGGTCAGCCCAGCAGCCAGGCAGCACGGATATGCTGCCTCCCTCCCAGCAGTGCCCTTGGCTTGCCTGGGAGAAGGCAGGAACATCCTGTTGCCTTTGGAGCAGGTGGCTGAGAACAGTCCCTGTTTCAGTCATGAAACAGCATGCTTAGGCCAGCTCTCAGCACAGTGGCAGCTAAGCAATGCAAAGACCTAAAGGACTTCTTGTGTCTCTCCACTCCATACACTAGAGGGTAAAGAAGCAAGTGCACCTCTCTGGTAGAAAAGACAGCACCACAATAACTGGAGTGTCCCAGTAAAAAAAACCCACCTTATGTCCAACTTTGGCATGCAAAGTGAGCAGGTTGGTACCAGTGCCTGTCAGAAGAACGTGAAATGCCACCAGCTGGGGCATGGGGACATTGCCAGGGCAAGGGGGAAAGGAACACTGAAGTTTGCTTAACACTAACAGACATACATATCTAGAACAGTTATTCCTTTAGAGGCTCATAAATTAGTAAGCCCACAGAAACAGAAGCCTCAAGGACATGCCAAAACCCTGCCATGCAAAACATGTTAATTATGATAATAGGCAGATTTTAATAAGCCAGTTCCTGGCTCTCACACTTTCACCTATAAAACACACATATTTCCAAGGCCAGGGGATGTCAGAAATACCTTGCAGCCATCTAATCGTCTAAACCCCAGTGGCACAAAAATCATATTAGAAGGTTCATCACACCCTGTATCCCTTTGAATTTTTTGAGTAAAAACCAAAAAGTCAGATGAAAGAAAATTCCTCCTCTGTAAACCCCAACTAGTCACAGCAACGAAACAAATGTCTCCACAGGCGGTGGTAGTGGTAAAGGAGACAGGAGGGCAAGAGGAGAGAGATGAAAGAAATGTAAATCATGTTCTCCAGAGGACAGGACAGGGGAGCTCCTGCGTTCCTGGCTGTGCAGTTCTGGCAGCTGATGCTGTTCTTCCTCGGATGTCCCAGCAGAGTCGGGCAGCGCTGCCGTGTCTGTCTCAAACAGCTGCCAGTCCAGCCTGCTGGAAGCAGTCTGTGCCGAACACCGGAGCACGGGAGAGGAGGAGGGGCAGCCTGCTGGGTGAGCTACGACTTGAGGTCCCGGTCAGGTTTCATGGAGAAGGGCTCCAGCCTCTCGCTCTCGGGCAGCATGCTGTTGAGCCGCTCCATCAGCGGCACCGTCTGGTCAATGCCCATCTGTATCCGCCGAAGGATGGCAGACATCTCATTGACCTTCTGGATCTGCTCCGCATACTTGGCATACTTCTTCTGCCGCTCCTGCATCAAGCTGTAGAGAGTTTCCACAGACAGGTCCATCTGTTTAAAAACAACAAGTAGAGCAAGGCACGTTAGGCCAGCTGTTGCCGGAGACCTTTCAGCACACTGTCTTTCCTAAAAGCAACCAAGAACCACCTTAGATGCCCCACTGGAAAGACCAGAAAGGTGCAAAAGAGCTCCTTGGAAGGTACAGAACCAGTTTGTCACAAAGTGGGATTCATAGTTGTATACCAGAGAGGACATATGACAACCTCAGTTCCACACCCAAATACCTAAGTATATGATCAGAAGATTCTTTATTTGCAGGACTAGAAGCCAACAGGCACTGCCAGGGATTTCCCAATAAACCAATATCCATATCCTCCAAGTTACACAAACTCAGGGAACTTGTGGCCTCTGCCTACATCTGTAGTATATTTTCATTGGAAACTGCTCATTTGTAAGCATTAAGCTCTACCATAATTGGCAGTGCTAATTTTCCTTGGTTTAGCCAGGTTACTCTGCAACTAAGCCACAGCTGTTACCACCACTATCAACTGGAAAATTCCTGCCTTGAGAACCACAGTGGATTGCTACTGTCCCTAATTTTCCTGAAACCCAAAAATAAGGAGTGTTATGAGTGACCCCCGGAGAGACATTAAGTAAATTAGCCATGCAATTAAACACAGTCAATACCCAAACATGGTTCAAGCATGATGACAATGACAGGAAGTGCAGTGCTGTTCCTGCCATTGAGTGATGAAGGTAGCCTTTATAATTCACAGACCAATCTTCTCTTCAGCCAGACCTGCAAACCCCACACAGAACTCAGTCAGTAGCTTCCGAGTCAGACGGTTTAAGCTGTTTTACACATTGTATGACATACCACATATTCAGAGAGTTTAGTAACAGGTCTGCTCCAAGCCCTCAAGCTCACACTTGAAGCTGTAGCTGTACCCAACAATCCCAGTTACTCCAGTGCATGGGCTCCTTGGCTCTTCAGACTGTGGAGACGTTTTGGGGAAGGCAGTCCCTCACTTGGGATGCAGCACATGCCCACAGGGGCTGCTGAGTGAAGGACAGAAACACACACACACTCACCAGTTTCAGCCACTGCCACCTCTTACCACCGTTTTTTCAAATCTCTCCCATCTAATTACTCCCAGAGGAAGGAGGTCACTGCTCATGATGAAGCAGCCTCAGGGAATTATGCTGAGAACTCCTGGTCTACTAAGAAGCACAGGTTGAAACCACATCCCTCACACTTTAACTGTGTGACAGAGTCAACCCATTTGGTGGAGAACAGTGACTGTGCCTGTCATCAGGGACAACACAAATTTATCAGTGCAGTGCTAAAAAACACACCTTGCTGACCTGATCTGACTTACACAGCACTTAATCAGCAAGTGTAATCCTCACCCAGTATCCAGTGGTGCAGGGAAAGCCTGCAGCAAGGGGAGCAGAGGGTGGACATGGTGCAAAGCTGGAAGGTGCATCCCTCACCGAGGATGGAGGTCCCACCAGGGAGCACTGCCATCCCACTGGCAGCAGCAGGGTTTGGCACTGGGGGAAAAACTGGTGTAGCTGTATATGCTGACAAACATCCCTTTCAAGCCCTGGGGAAGAGGTCAAGTCAGAAATAGACAAGAAAAAACTGAAAACCTAAGTTACCTTAGGTTTTTTGTAATTTAACTTACCAACAGCAGTTAAACACAAGAGTTTCCACTGAACTTGTCATGGGGATTAGGGCACATTTTTTCCTCTATCAGAGCTGGATACAGTACCTTTAATTTCATCTGTACTTTCTACTGCTTTCAGGCTGAATTCTTCCTCTTTGCCTCTGTGCTTTCCTGTGAATTTCTCCCTCCACACTTCCATGCACGGGATAAAATAAAACCAGCAGAGCAGGAAACTCCAAATAGAGTGGAAGCAATTTAAGCCTACACAGGGGTTTCTGTTAAAACCCCAGCTAAATAATTTAGTAGCTTGGCACTAGCTCTGTAAAATGGAGTGTGTAAAAAGCAGACCACCACCAACCAGTAAGTTCAATCCAGTGCCTAAAAACATCCTACCTAATGAGACAGTGGCCTGGAGTGGCAGCCAGTTGGAAACCTGCCAAAAGGCAGCATGCCTCATTAAACTGAGCAGTGTGGGGACCCAGGCAGAAACCTCCTCCAGTTCTGAAGTTCTCATCCACAGGCAGGTTCTCCATGTGGCCTCACAGCACTGCACAAGAGGCAAAGCTTGTACCTACCAAGCTTTCAAACAAAAGATGCCAAAGGGCCCCCTTTTCTCTCTATTCCAACAATTTCCACCTGCTGACTTTTAGGCTCCTCGTGTAAATACGTGTAACGTCCACTAAGGGGTGAGGAACGCAGGAAGAAGCTGAAGCTGACCTGCAATAGCAAAAAGAAATGTGGAGTGGCTTCCAAGCTCTTTGCTACCTTTGGACACATTCACAATGGCCATTAAAAAAGCTGCCTCACAAAAAAAGAGAAAGGGTGGAAATGAGTGTTTCCTATGGTTTCCCTATACCTAGCACTCAGGTTTGCCTGCTGCAGGAGCCACGACAGCTGCACAGCCAGCACCACAACAGGGAGGATTGAAGTTCAGTAATTGTGAGGAAAGGTCAATTTTTACTCAGACTGAGCCTGGTATTTTTAACTATTAAAAAAAAAAAAGCAACTACATGTTAATTCCTGTAGATAAATGCCAATGTCTCTTTGCAGCTTTCCTTGAAGCAGCCCTAAGCACACACTTATATCCTTCCTGCCTCCTCCCCCTCCAAGCAAGCTCCTCTAGTCCCAGTCCTCGTGCTTTTACCTTTCCTGGCATGCAGTACCACTCCTCTCACACTCAGACAGGTCCTTCATACTCTGAGGGTCAGCCCTATTTACCCACCACAGCGACTAAAACTGGCCTTTAGTGATCCATAATGAGCTGGGAACATGCATAAGAATCCACTTAATTCCAATCTATTTAATTTCATACAGTACCAGTAAAAAGCATCTGGAGAACGGGAGCTGAGGTAGAGTCTGCTCTCCTGCCCACAGCAGTCCATGCTTTTCAAGACACCCTTGAGGGTCAGTGAGTGAATCTGCCTTCTCTGAACAGCTCCCATCAACTCCCACCTCCCCGACACGAAGCCCTGCCAAATTCTCCTCTGTAAAACGTTCAAGTCTCAGCCTTCTTGCCCATCCCTACTGTGAAGCTCTCTGGGAAGGCCCAGCAAGACATTCCAGAGCTCGTTGCTCTTCCACTGTCCTACAGCCATCTGAGAGTGCTTATTTGAGCCATTGTTTCTGCTCTGCTTGCTTCAAGCCTCCTATACAGCAGGCCAACAAGCTGCAGATAACTTCCTACCAGCTGGCCACTACCCTGAGCCCATAAGATATGAGAGAGGTGAAGCAGCATTGTCACCAGCCCCTTGATGACCTCACCATCAAGGCTTCACCATCACCATTTGTCCTTCAAACATCATCACCAAGTAAGCCACAATCATCCCCAACTGAGAGGTACAGAGGAGTTTAGAGAGTTAAAAGACTGGACCTGAAGCCTGTAAAGAAGCAACAGAACAAAGCAGAGGGCAGAGCCCAGCATGTGAGGTCAGAGTCCTAATTCTCATCAAAACAAGAAGTTCTGCCCAATCTGGACTTGAGAACAAAAGACAGGTTCTCGGGGAAGGGGTGAGAGCTCCTAATGCATATTTTATTTCTTTCCAAAAATCATTCCTTCTGTTAAAGAAGCAAACCTGTGGCTGGACATGTCCAGAGTAGAAGACAGGATTTTTCTTCCCTTCCTACGTTGAAAAGCATTTTTCTTCATGTTTTTCTTTCAGAAGTATAGTATATATAGTGTATGTTTATATACACTTCTACAGTGTGTATATATATAAACTTCTATAGTGTATATATATATATATATTCTATATATATACACACACAAACACTATAGTATATATATACTTATTTCAGAAGTATATAAAAATGAACAAGCCTAAAACTCACCTTCCAGCATGGCATAATTTTTCAGTACAGGCAGTGACATTCAGAATTTGTGCCTTTTTCTGTTTCAAAGCTCATGCCTCTTCTGTGGATCAGCAGCAGTGGGACACTAATTTATGCCTCAGTTTCACATTTTAAACATGAAATGACATCAACAGGGCTTTTCTTTTTTCAAATAAAAACAGATTAATAATTACTTCCAACAATAGGGCAAGATGGATATTTCCCCACTTAAATGGGCCCCAGCACAGCCTCTCCTGCTACACCATTCACATTGTCAACCCATAAGAGTTCTGCATTACACAGGCCCATTTGTAACACCACACTGATGAAACACAAAAACAACTGAGGATACTGTCAGACATCTTGCACACCATAAATTCTTGCATTCATTTAAAAATTTTTCTTGGCCCACACTGCCAAGCAGAATAAAGACATTAATTTAGCCCACAAAAAGATTGAGGTCAGCACTGGCCACTGCCCAATTCTTTTCAAGAGACCACACTGAAAGCAAACCAGTGCCCATATATACACATCTCTTACCTGGCATGGGTTTATAGCACCTCTGTCATGGGCATATGAGCATCCTGAGGTCTCAGAAACAGTGGTCACATCTTGTTAGTTCAATAACTGAGAATGAAAATTGCAGCTAGACACATTTTCCCTGGGTGCAGAACATGGTTGCAGAAGTTCATTAAACTTGGAATCAAATTTCTAGAGAGGCATTGCTGACATACATAACAAAACAAATACATCTGAGGATGCCTGGACATTCCCAGCTTCTCCACTCCCTCCTAAAATGCTAATAAGGCAAGACTATGCTTTTTCCTCCCCCACACTCAGCAACAGCCTTCAAGAGTTCAACTAGACATCCATTTGTCCTGTGTCCTTCTGTCCTAACAATTTGCTCTCATCTCCCATTCCCTATGGCTGCTGTTCAAAAATACACAGCTATTAGGGTTCAATCCTTATTCCAGAAAGTTCATTTGCTGGAACAGCACTCAGAGCACAAGCAGCCTTTCCTTCACATTGTCAGGTCATTGACGGGGGTTAAATGAACTCCTTCCTGCAGCTGCACAAAACCCACTTCAGAAAGTGACAGGCACATGACTGCATGGAATATTGGTAATGATGTGTTGGTGTGAAAATACTTTTCAATCAACACACTTTAAACTGAAGACAGCTCCTCTTTCTGTACTGCCTGAAAACAAACGTGCTAAAGGAATGGCTTTTTTTTTTCCTTTCCCCTCTGTCTTTGATAATGTCACGCAAAGTCAGCACAATAGATCATGATGACTTCCTGAGGATGGGAACATCTTCTGTTTCTCCCACTCACCACACACAGGTAAGTGATAAACTGACTGTGCAGCATCTCTTCCAGGCTAGAAAACACAGACACCCAGTCAAGGATCCCACTCTTCAGCTTCAATCATGAGTACAGCTCACATGGGTACCCCTTCCTCTGAGCCACTGCCAGGTAAACAATTATAATTTGTATTACTTATCACATCTAAGATTGAATCCCATGCCAAAATATTCCTTTCACTCGCTCTGTAATTTGTCATTGCAGTAAACAAATGCTAAGGATTATTCTGTCTAAGCATTGCATGGGTCACAGTCAAGTTAGAGAATGAAGAGTTACCATTTTAACTGGCTCCAGCACTGAGTTTTAGCAATATTAATAGGTATATCAAAGCCCTTACTCCAAAAGATCTACAGTTAAACCCATGCCTGGTCCCTTAGTACTATAGTGCTATACATGACAGTATAAAATAGGCTACTGCACCTGTAAGATCAAGATTTAATTATTTTGGAAGGCCTTGGGATACACAAAAGCATTCAGAATTCCAAAGAATAAGAAGGTTCATTCTTGAAATTAGCTTTTCCATCTTTATGTAAATCTTTTCCTGCCTGTTGTGTTATTGGACAGGATATGTTTGTCACTACCACACAGTCTGACCTCCACAGCCCACATCTCCCTCACAGCTCCGACTCAAGCTCGAGAGCTACCAGCATCCCTCTGCCAACTGGCAGCCCCCCAAGCTTAAGTTATGACTGCTATCACTAACTGTTGCTAAAAAAAGAGTCCCAACGCTACAATTAAAACAATACCTACCTCTTGCCCAGCATTAATGAACCAGTAGACCTCCAAGTGTTTAAAAGACAGGGCCCCACTTCACAGAGAAGATGGGCAGCTAAACCTGACACCCAGCAGCCATCTGAAGTCTGGTGCTGCAGATGCTACAGCCAGCTCTCCAGTTTGGACATGTGTCACATTACAGTCCCATTCTATTGGTCTCTCTTTACTTATATTTCCCTCAACACGACATATATTCGTCATCTTTGTCTTTCAAAACAGCTAAACCATTAACAAAAGCAGGTGAAACTCAAGGCACTGCAAAGCAGCAGTCACACCCTCCTCCTTCAAATGAGCTGAGTAATCACAGGCTTAGTTCTGCACCTAAGTTGTTGGGGGAAAACAAAACAAATTTAGTTTTCCCAGCCTGTCTCTTCTTCAGTGGTTTGGTCTGTCCCATCAGCTTGCCTGACTGACCTACCAGCAGGATCATGCAAGAAAATGCACCTTCTTTCCCCCTGCACGTGTTCCTCGATTCTAACTTAGTGTTTGCTGTGGCTGTATCAGACTTAACTGCACAAGATTTTTGAAAAAACAGAAAGGAAAAAAGAGTAAGCTTTCTAAACTGCCACCAAGAAAAGTTTATAGTATTTTATAGCTCACTGTCTTTGACTAGTAAGAACACTTTTTTAGAGCTTTCAATCACTGCTTTCTTAGAACAATCTACATCCATCTAAGAAGCCATCTCTAAAATTTATCACTACTAAAAATGTTGTTATATTCAAAGCATTAGAAATGCTTCCATACCTATTCTAAATAAGAAAAAAAATTTAAGAAGAATAAATAAAATCTCCACCCAAAGAATACATAAGATTATTGAACCTGTATGTGCAATGGTCTCACAAAACCTCTCTTTTGTAGAATACAATTCCACAGAAATTAATAAGAAACTCCTGGTCTGTCTTCAATTAGCTGTTCCTGGAAAAATAAAAGTACATATCTGTTACAGATCTGTTGCCTAAGTGATAACTTGCACAACTCTTATTTCAGGCTACCTAATAATTTGAATTTTTGCACTACGATTTGGCAGGAGAACTTATACTTGAAAAGTAAGTAGTTCACCTTCAGTTCCCGTGTAGCTTAGGTCAGGCATAAGCAAGAATTAAACTCTATGGACTGGATTAAGCAAAAGGAAAGGCTATGCTCCAAGAAGCCTTTCTGACCTTAAAAACTCTTAAAAATTCTTTGCCATATACTGTTCTTATGTTGACTTCTTTTACAACAACTACCTGAGCGTCTTTTTCAGCTGAAATTCATCTGATTTGGGATTTTTTCTTTTAGACAATTTACCAGTCGCTGCAACTGCTCTTCAAATGCATCACTTGCTGTTCCAGTTTAAAAAAAAAAATTAAAAATATTATTTCCTGTCAAGTACACTACAGCTTGGCACAGTTCATACACGTGATTACAGGGAATTCTACTACACTGTAATTCAGCATTTTATCCAGGCTTCTAGAGGTAGATGACACATCCAGTCAGGAACAACACCCACATGAATTAATTAGTAGTAAATCCTATGTTTCATACCTCTATAGCAGTACAATAACTAATGTTCTAATAATGTTCTCATACAGAAACATTCATGCTGCAATGATACAGGAACATTAAGGAAACCCTACCCTTCATAAACACCAAGACAGGCAGATTACTTGTGCTAAGGCTTTGTAATACTTTCAACATGAAGTCATCTCTCCAAATCACATCTGATTATTATCAGAATTCTAATTACAGGGCTGCTAACACAAGGGTAACCCAGCTCCCTCAAGTCTACCAAGTAGCATCTTCACTTCATGGATGCAACTCCAAATATTTACAAATAATACAGGATGACCTATCCAAATAAACGTCAAACTGCTGAAAAGCTTTTAGCTCATATTCCTGACACCTCCACAGCCCACCCCCATTCTCACTTAAGGGTAGAGTTGACACCTTGAAAATTTCAATTCAACACTGAAGCAGGAGGTAATTTTTAAGAAAGTCTCTAAAGTGACTTTTCCTATATCAACACAATCCATCATGGAGGGAGAAGACTATTTTCAATTTACACTAACCCCAGACTTATTTAAGAAGAGAAATTGTACCATATTTTCTATCTTTACCTGACTAAGCCAAACAAGTAAAGCTTTTCCAGTTTCCTCCCCAAAGTTCTCCACTCCCCATGCATCCTTAGAGCCCCACAGCAAGCCCATCCTTCCCTCAGGGCGGCACAAAACCACACTGATGACTTCTGCACACCACATTCCACAGAGGGTTTTGCCACTAGTTGACAGGCACGTCTGATAAAAACACATTCTATGTCATAGAAACAAAGTAGTTGCAATAAAAGTCAAAAAGCTACGTGGTATTCACAAAAAAATCCCGAAATCCCTAAACCCCAAAATTGTCGGGCGCACGTGGTGACATGAATGGCTGAATCACAATTTATGAGTCCTAAATGCATGGAGAGAAGCTACAACATCCTTGTGTATAAAAGTGATTTTCTTGTTAGTCTGTCAAATGCACTAGACTTGCTTATTAGAGGAAATAATGTTTTAACACCTATTCATAATTTTAAATAGCTGAAATATATTGGGAGACACGATGTCACGTATGTATGGCTGCAAAAGTTATTTATTTGCCAAATATTAAGGGATTTATTTCTGGACATCTTAACTACCTACTAGAGAAGCCCATTACATTTACTCTTTTGCTGCAAACTGATAAAGGAAGAAAACCACCACCAACAAACTGAAACAAATAAAATCCATACACGTATTGTTCTGAATACTTGTTCAAAACAATGAGCTGTTCCCATAGAGGAGTTTTTAGGTATGAAACAAGCCATACGCTGCAATTTGCTGCATGACAAACCAATTACTGATATTAATGCCCCCCTGGACAAAAGTTGTTTAACTATGGAGAATATAAAAGTAATATTTATTATATTTGAATAAGTGGGGGGTTTCCCATAGATGTGTGCCATCTTAGACTGAGACATTTTAAATTTCATCTCGTATTGTAAAAAGTGCTATGTTTTCCAAATTATTGGCAGTATGGGATTTCTATGGCAACAAAAGCTACAAAGAATAATGTATTTATATTTGTTGTTAGGGCAAAGCATAAGAGACAAGTAACCCGCTCTGAAATACATTTTTAGCACAGTGTATCTAGGAACTACATTTGCCTTTGAGGGTACACAGGATACTTCAAAAGCACATTCCCTTTGACAGTGCTGGAAGTCTAATAAGAAAAGCTGAAGATCTTTTCATTCAGAGGTTTTTTGAAAGGAACTTAGATGGCTTTCATCTTCCTTTTTGCTTTCACAGAAAGAATAGGCCTAAGTTTTGATGTGTGACTAGTAATTTTTGGATACTGACCCTCAGATATTTTGTAAGATATTATTTTTGAGATGTTTAGTACCTTATGCACAAAAAAATCATCTTTTTTTAAGGCACTTACACTAGATACAAAATCATGGCACACAAAATCACGGGCCCTTTCTGAAAATTTTGCTCTGTTCCCCAGCTTTTACCTATTCTACTTGTTTCCCCTTCCCTGTTACTCACCATCGTCTATCACATTACTCTTGAAAGTCTCTCCCTGCCACCCAAACCAGACATCCTCCATGGATAAGGACTTCATGTAAAGTAGTCTTCATCCTACTTAATTTCCTACTTTTCCCCTGTCATACCTTTAGCACTGATCAGCATTTCCCTTCAAACTCATCTTGTACATCTTCTTTTTTTTTTTTTTTTGACAGTGAAGACAAAACCTCTTGCCATAAGTAAATCACTCTCTTCCAAAACAAAGCTGTTCAGGTACAAATAACTGTAATTGCTGAAGAAAGACACCCAAGTCAACTACCTTCAATCACATGTTCACTTCTTTCCCCTCCAAGGAAACACTTGGGTAAATGTATTTCCTCTTAGGAGAGAACAGTCACACTAACCTGGAAGCCGCACAGATTCTAAAATTTAGGAGCAAATACGGATCCAGCCAACACATTGCAAAGAAATTCTGGATAAAGTGGGAAATGGGATGGATAGCAAAGCTAAACTGTTTTGCTCCCTGAAGTTAAGGAATGCACAAATGTGTCTGCTCAGACCTGCAGTAACTACTGTCATGCAAGCACTCTTTTTTCTTTAGCTTATTCTCTTTCCTGTTAAGAACCACTGTAATTCCAATTGTGTGCTGATTACAAACCACCACACTCAATTATGAGTTATTGAGGACCAATAAATTTACAACAGTACTTCTGAGTTTTGACAGAATCCAGGAAACCTTTTTTCTGGCAACGCAGACAATGAACAAAAGATATTTGCCCTGGGACATTTTGCCAAGGAAAGACTAAAAAAACACTGCTGGCTGCAGACAGTGAGAGTGCAGCACACTGTATAGTAGGAGTATTACTCACTGAGTATAGCCAGTGATAGTCTGAAAAGTGAACATACCTCAGACAAATGGTAGGATATCAGGGACTGAAGCTCACCAACAGTTTGTAGGGAAGTTAAAACATCAGTCACTTGATAAGTCTGTTATCAGAAGAAAAACACTTCAGTGGTTACGATGTTAAAGAAGGCAAAGGGAAATACTGGCTACCAAAATGAGGATAAAAGAATTTACTGTCCCTGCTCATGCACACATTATGCTTTTCACAATACACTTTATTTTCTCTTTCACTTTTACTCTTCACTAGTGGTCAAAGCTTTGTGTACATGGCAAAACTAAATCATTGCTGACAAATGGGTAATGCCAAATGTGATTTCCTTTGTCTACACTTGTAACAAGAGACATACCCTGCTCTAGTTCAGCTGCACCCCTCGTTGTCAACAACTGTCACCAGTGGTTTGATTTAGTTCATCAAGTAGAGCCCAAACCATTTGGAAAGAACGATTTAAGCCAACTGGGTCCCACCCAGCTCCTCCAGAACACACATGCAGAACAGCCAATGCAATTTAAAAATCGTTAGCCAAATGAACACTAAAAACCCACAGATCTGGCAGAAGGATTGAAAGCATCTGAAGTTACTTAAATGTGGTGACCAAAAAAAACCCTCACATCTGACTTATCAGTTCCCTGCATTACAGAGCTGCCATCACAGGAGTCTGTTATAAAGAAGTTAGTGAGAATATCAGTATCATAATTGTATTTATTTTAGATGAAAAATAAACACAAGCTTTACAAACTGGAAGAAAACCGCCATAGCTAAATTGAAAGGGACTCTGCCACTTGCCCTGTACAAGCCCAATTAATGCAGATTATACTGGTGGAGTCTACAACGACTTTAAATCATGTCAATATTCCCTCTCTCACTTTAAAAGCCAGAAGAATTACAGTCTGCTTGGATTAATGCAGTACACTGTCATTAGGCTGGCAATTAAATCCCATTTCTGAGACTGTGTGATCTGAGTCACCAACATCTGCAAATATCTTTGTATCCTGTGTAATAGCTGGCCTCAGATCTTGATATACCAAAATAAAAAGGCCATTTTAATGGCTCCCACATTACTTTGGACTGAAAACTTCATGATGACAGCAGCTTCTCAAAACAGCCCATAAATCAAATTTATTATTCATTTTGTCATCTGGGGTTTTCTTAACTCTAAGCCAATAGAGCGACAACAAATCAAGGTCAGTGTTTATACTGCATGAATAAAAATTAACCATGTCTTCAAAAATTTTTTTTTACTCTGAAAGGTATTTGGTCTCAAGAACTTTTAACATATGCAGCATTCAACAATTCTTCTACACATATGGGAGTATCTGAGAAAACATTCTCAACATCTCCTCTCACGCCAGCCTGTCTTGACTTAAAATAAATAAATAAATAAAAACCTGTCAGCCATCCTACTGCTTTCAGCATAAGCAATTGCATATGAGAAGGACAATTCAATTGCAGGATGCTCATTCCAGCAATTAATTTAATCCCAAACAGTATAATTCAATATTTAAACAGACCAGTGATTTCTAAATGATGGTTCATTGGTAAAAGCAACAGCACAGGAAGACCTTTTTGCCATACAGGTCAGAAACAAGACAGCATGTTATGGGCTTTGAAAACAAGTCTAGCTCTTCCAATCCATCGAAGCCCTACCTTCTCCAGCCATAGATATTTAGATAACTGTTTCTTTCCTTATATCAGAGCCTAACCACAGGACATATTAAAATGTATACTATACAGATCTAAATAAGGAATGCTACCTTTAAAAACATGAGTAATCTTTCAGTTCTTCCACAGTTTCTTGCAGCACTTGCCATACCAGTGTTTACAGCCAGGAATCACAGGGCATAACCAATAAACACACAACCCAGCAGCAACCACAGTGAAAACCTGGAGACTTCGCTCCAAGTGCACAGGTACAAAGTTTCCCTGCAGGAAGGGAAGCCTTTGAAGCAGACTGCCAGTGACACACAGGTGCCTGGAGCAAGCACCTGCATTGCCCTGTGCATTCCCAGCCCTTCCCCAGCCCCAGAGGACACAGACAGCACCTCCTTGATGCGCTTCACCAGCGCGTTCTGGTCGAAGGCCACGGCTTCTGCACACTGGTGCAGATGGTCCTGGTAGCGCAGGCAGAGCTGCAGCACCTGCTGCGGGTCCAGCTTTTCCAGCTTGGTGTTGGTGGGAGAGGTCTGCCCACTGAGGAGTCCTGCAAAGAAACCAAGAACAGAATTCATCTGACTGTTCACATTAGTTCAGATGCAATCCAAGAGACAACACAGCAAAAGCCAGAAGAAAAAATGTATGAGGGGTAGTGAGAAACTAATTCAGAATAATTTATGGATGTTTCAGATTTATAGCAGTGCAAAGAACAGTTTGCTGTGCAGCCTAGCTCTCCTTGACAGAAACTAACCAGACTCTAAATGCAGGTCCATAATGCACATCAGCTTGCTTTTCAGTGATACTTGAGCCCTGTTTTTTCTCCTCCACAAGCAATCCTAAACTGGGACAAATGAGCCCTCTCCTATTTTATGTACGCCCAAAGAGGAAGGAGTTGAGATCTGCATTTCCATAAGGGGATTGCACTCAAGCTATTTTCATAGAATCACACTGTCAAAACCAGAGCTCTAGAAATTCACTGGTCCCCCAAAACAAACCTGAATAAAAAAATGATCCACCTTAAGTTAATTTATTAGGTGGAATGTCCATATTTTGTCTACCTTGCCTTTTTTAAAGCTTCAGAACTCTCTCACGTTCTAAGATTTTTCTTTACAATCTCAAAGACTAGCAATAAACTTCTTTGTTTGTTTGTTTAATATAGAATTAAGATCCTTACCTACTTGCATGACCAGGTTTCACAAAAAGGCATTGGACTTAAAAAGTGGGACACTGGTAATATCCAGAGGAGCACAATTATGCAGATAAATTTCTCCTGCCCATTGACTGTTGCCTGCATAGTGCATCTTGAGAATGTTTGCTGAGCTCAATCACGTGTGTGCCACACTGACCACTTTCCCCACAGCTGCTGGAAAAAATGATGCTAAGCTCTAAGGCCATCTTTTTTTTTTTTTACTGCTTCATTTACTTACTTTCATTTCATTTTTCTTCAGCATTAGCACGACCTTTTTCTCGTTGGGACACCATCTGTAACAAGCTGCACATACACACAATATGCTTTTCCCAAAACACCCATCAAGCTTTGTAAACTGAATTCAGAGACTGCATGTATGTGCCCTCCAGGACTCTCATTTTACAGACTCACAGCAAATGTAAGCAAGTACCAAACTAAGCAATTAAAAAGTAATAAATGCCAGTTATTTGGATTGGAAAAGTTCTTCCAAGAATGTACCTCAGTGGGAAATGGAAAGTGTTTACAGCAACTTCATCAGATACAATGAAGTAGGTTTACTTTTCATCAACACTCAACATCTTATTCCCTCAGGATGCTCAGATACCCTCTGCAAAAATCTCATCTTACGATGAAAAAAAAGAAAAAAGGTAATTTTGTTTTACTGACTTGTCTACTACAACTGTGCTACCTCAGTCAAGAGGTCAGGAGAGGAAACAGACACTTCACCATTTAGTCTCAAACCCATGTATTAGCAACAGTCAAATTATTTTTTATGTTCTGAAAAGAATAATCTCAAACAAAATCTTGGGTTCATCAATATCAGTTGCAAATCTTTCAAGTCAACTTTCAGCTACAGTAAAAAGCTTTGATGGGAACAAACCCACTGAAGGAATTAAGACTTTTTTAAAATGTTTATGTTTTGTGTTCTAATACTTCCTCATTTCATTAGTTGTGATCTTCTATAATATTTTGTCAGGATGAATGCCCAAATAATGTTGTCAACTTTTAATATTCTGAATGTTCACATAGGAATGAAGAGTTCACCATACACCTGAGGCGGTTATCTTGTCTCAGCACTGATCAAATACATGATGCTATCAACCAACTAATTTTCTTTTATAACTAATCTCTCACCAACTTCAAGATGAAGAAGAAAATGAAACACTATTTAGGAGATTTAATTAACCTGAAGTATATATTTTGGCCAACTTATGCTGCTTGTGAGAATTTTGAAGAGGAATAGGCCAAGGACTATAAAATGAGCTAATAAAGAACATGCTACTTAAACTTATGTACTTACAACCTTGTACAGGTTGCATAATGCTAAAAGAAAAATTAATAAACTGTAAGAAGCCTCTAATTCCCTATCCAGAAAAACACAAGTGAAGGGAGACATTCCCTATTCAGCTGGAATTGCTTCATAAGAAGGCAGAGGTGGAAATACAATCCAGTACAAATGTTTGAACTAGCAGTAAAAAACAAACACCATGCTGCTTAAAGACAGACTATGGTATTATTTTGGGAGATGCAGTAAGAAGAAACCAAAGTAACTAGCTTCTCCAAAGATCTCTGGGGTCATGCTGACAATGCCAGAGAACAGTTTAGCTTAGTTTCAAATTGCAAGAAAGGAAAAAGTACACTAAACAGCATAAAAAAAGCCACTGCAGCCTAGCAGAAACTCCCCTAGTCAGAAAGTTGACCCACCATTTTTTGTTGTTCACTGTAACTACCCATGCTATGAGCACTAACACCTCCTAACTAACATTCCCCTCCACTCTTGTGAGACCCCACCTGCAGCACTGCATGCAGCTCTGGGGTCCCCAGCACCACACAGACATGGATCTGCTGAGGTGAGCTCAGATGAGGGCCACAGAAATGGTCAGAGGGCTGGAGCACCTCTCCTGTGAGGAAAGACTGAGACAGGTGGGAATGTTCAGCCTGAAAAACTGAAACCTCCAGGGAGACCTTCAGCATTTAAAGGGGGCTTGTGAAAAAGACAGAGAGAGACTTTTTACCAGGGCCTGGAAGTGATGGGACAAGGGACAGTAGTTTTAAACTGGAAGAAATTTAGACTGACCATGAGGAAGACATTTTTACAACGAAGGTGTTGTGGCACTGGAACAGAGAAGCTGGATGCCCAGCCCCTGAAACTGTTCAAGGTAAGGTTGGATGGGGCTTTGAGCAACCTATCTAGTGAAAGATAGTGAAAGATGTCCCTGCCTGTGACAGCGTGGTTGGACTAGATGATCTTCAAAGGTCCCTTCCAACCAAAACAATTCTATGATTTTATTAATTCACTGTACTTTATCTTTTAGCAAATCAGGAGCTTTGCTGCAAAAGAGCAGATGGTAACAGTAAGTCAGCTTGAAACTTGATGCAAGAGAGAGTGCAACCACTCAAATCCCAGTGGGGTTTACCAGCACATCTCAGAGCAACTAACCCTTGAGGTACTACCTCCTCTTCATGGGGGAAAGGGTGTTCCTGTGATTTCTTCTGGGTGAGTATCAATCCCTGGACCCCAAAAGCACAGCTCTGCTCTGAAATGAAAAGCAAACAGCATCTAAAGCTTTCATTTCTTATTAAATGGAATACTCATTTTTCAAGCTGTTGGGTTTCTTCCAAAGAAGGAAGTACACCAGGAATCATCTCTGCACTGCCTGAAACCTTGAGAAGAGGCTGCTTGGCACATGAGTGATAACATACCCCAGTGTGATAAGGAAAGGCAGCATGGGGGGGTGTCATGGCTCGGGGAAAACAAAAATGGGGAAACGGGAGAAGAACTGCTGTAGAGCTATAGTGCATGGACCAAAAATACCGGCCAAATATGCCCAGTCCTGGCTATCAAATTAAACCATAAAACACGTAAGATGACAGGCCACCTTATGTATCTGCTACGATGAAAAGAAGTCAAAATCTCCCACCTACACTGGACACAACTGAGCAGCAAACAGCCAGCCGATGGACGTGATAAACAGCAGCCGGGACACAGAGGATTCACATTTCTAAAGCACAGTGGTGCTTCAGAAAAAAAAACCTCAATACACCAAGTATGTCATGCATAGAGCAATATCATATATCACTACAAAGCCAGCTGACCCACAGACTCGACAAATCTGTTATTG
The DNA here is from genome assembly GCA_035041135.1 of Platyrinchus mystaceus. Taxonomy (NCBI): domain Eukaryota; kingdom Metazoa; phylum Chordata; class Aves; order Passeriformes; family Tyrannidae; genus Platyrinchus; species Platyrinchus mystaceus. The sequence goes on from JAWWLV010000045.1 coordinate 65,007,051, forward strand.
TTTCCATACTCCTTGGCAAAGCAGAGGTATGTTAAAACCATTTTCCTCCTACTTAGTCATCTCCTTGCTGGTTCCAGGTCAACATAACTTCCAACAAATCACATCCTACCGAGCAGAAGAAAGCTGTTAGCTTAAAAAGCATCTTTATGACTAGAAGTGAAATTCTTGAAAAAAAGCTTTTCATGCAATACTGGTTCTATACACACAGAGAACATAGTACCCTACCATAATTACATTCTGCTACTTTAATGAGCAATCCTAACAACACCTTGAGCACTTTCCAACCTGAAAAGTATTAATATTTCTTTTGGACTTCTGTATTTCCACTTGTCAATTCCCTTTTCAATCAGTAACAGCAGGCATTACAAAACAGGTCCACAGTAGTTCATTTATTACTATAGACAGTAAAGCATATGATGATATGGTCTTGTTACTAGTTTTAAGGCCAGAAAGGGTTGCTGTCATCAGCTAAACAATCTTTCTGTGGAATAAGGGAGGACTTCTAAAGTAGAAGTCAATGATAAAGAAATTGAAAAATAAAAATAAAAATAAAATCACTGCTATTCACACAGAAATCTTTAAGTTGAAATGTGGATAACCACATGATCTCTTTTACAGACCAGTTTATTTTCTAAAAATCTCATTGATAAAATACCTGGCAATAAATTACGTATTCCCTCTAAAAAAACAAAAGTTGGCTTTGTCGCCTGTGTATTTTCACTTCCTTTGAACTTTACTGGGCTAACACAATGACTGTAGGCAAACTGAATAGCTATTGTATGAGCAAAGAACACATTTGTATTGTTGCAAGGAATGTTGGCTGCAACAGCAGATTTTCTCTCTACTTTGGAGTCGGTACCATGTGATCATTTACTTCTGCATGGGTGACAGATGGGCTGAAGACTCTCATCTTGTCATAGCGTTCAACAGGCAACTTTTCTGACCACAGAACTCAAATATGTTCCCTGTGTGAATAATCCACCTGCATCTCTTACAGGCCATACTTTACAGTGCTTTAAGATATGTAAATCACCTCCCCTTTTGTTCTTCCACCACCTGTCTTAAAAAACAAATATTAAGAGGATTCAAGACATTTAGGCTTCTATAAAAACACAGTTTGCTACAATTAAAAAAAAAAACAAACCACACTCTTACAGATTTCCACCTATTAGGGTCACATAACTTATATTAGAAGAAACTGATTCAGAGGGGGGTTTGTTGTTGTTGTTGTAATTTACACTAAACTAGTATTTGTTTGTGATACTTCTGCTTTCCTATTGAGTCTCACTTTTGCTTAGGACTATATTCTGAGAAGAACTTCCCACTGCCTGCCATGGTTGGTGCTGCATCCACACTGCAGCCGTTCCAAGGCCGGGACCGCAGGAGTGCGCTGGGACCTCCTGGATTGCAGCCTCAGCAGCGGAGGTGAAACAGGGATTTCTGGGTGACATTTGCTCTGTTATTGTTTGGTTGTTGTTTCATTATGGTTTGTTCTCCGTTTTTAGTAAACTTTATTCATTTCTACACTTTGGATCAAAAGTCTCACCATTTCAGATCTGCATCACTTTAGTGGGAGGGGTTTCTATTCAGTCACAGGTCCCACCTGCATGGGATACACTTATGTCTTTAAAGCAAGACAACCTAATAACATTGTCCTGATCGGTGACCCAGAGGGAACTGCAGTCCAGCAGTAGGGCTTTAATCAGTCACAAGTAACAGCACGGGGTTATCACACCTGGGAGCTCCTTGAGCCTGGGCTCCCCACGCTGGAAGACAATGACTCAAGTTCTCAGAGCCAGTCCCACAACTTCCACATTCCAGCTCCACCAGGCACGTGCATAATTTCTCTGCAGTTAGAAATACCCAGAATATGACAATTAATTTCTCCTTCCACTTAATGCCCACTCAACACAGTACAGCTGTAAAAACATCCCCCCTTACTTTTTATTTTTGTATATACAGTCTCCTGATGGTCTGCTCACACACAGCATGAACCTGGTTTTTAAGTCTGTCATGGAAAGTATCAGTCATTTTCCAGCAAAACTTCACTTCTTCACTCTAACCGTTCTAAATATGTGGTAGGTAGAGTTTTGTTCATCCTAAATCACATCTCTCTCGAGGTACTTAAAAGGTCCATTACAAGATTTATAAAGCCTTCCTAGCTGGAAAGCCTCCAACCTGTTGGGAAAATTCCCCTGTTCCTGTTAAAGAAGACACACTCTCAGAATCACATCCTGAGTTGATCTTGGGGTGCTCTGCTGCTGAAAAGGGGATTAATCTTGTTCCTCTGCCACCTGTCTTTGCCATGCAGACCAGGCCCCATTCTTGTCCCAATTCTGGTTCTCACTCAGCTCCTCCACAGATGGATCCAGCCCACCAACCTGCCTGAAAACTACCTACTTGTCACTCCCAGTTCCTCATCAGCCCACCAAGCCAAATTAACTCACAAGGGGGGCCAACAGGCCTCAGAAGCAGCACACAACACAAAGCCATCGGCATGTCCTTTCTCCTCACAGCACTCAGACTGACTCTCCCACTCTGGGGATGATCTGCAGACAGACATTCTTCCAGTCTGGGGCAGAGTCTGGCATGCAAAACCATAAAAGCACAGAAATCACTCTTCACACCCTCTTACTACAAGAGAAAGAAAAAGACATCATTTTAGGGATATATACAGCATCAGAACACCACCAATGAGAGTAATTATTGGTACATGAGGACATACTAATTCCACATGCTCCTAATACTAGAAAATAAGCAGAATAGCCAAACAAAACTAAAACCACAGAATAGTTACACAGCTGCTGAGTATTTTATCTTTATGGCTTTAAAAAAAAAAAAATCACAAACAAACCAGACTTTCTGACTCAGTTTATTTTTAGAGAAACTTACCAGCATTTCAATTAACACATCTCCATCGGGTACTGCTCGTGCACAAAGCCAGTTAGAACTCTTGGTGAGGCTCCAGCACTGCGAGCTTTCTGCTGATTAACGAGGGGCCTGAGTGGGAGTGCAGAGCTGCAGTGCTTGGCCACTGTGGCTCATGCCCTGAGGAGCAAGGCTTGCTCCCCCAGCTCAGGCCTCCTGCCACAGCAGAGGGGCACACTCACCTCCTCAACTGCTCTGCCAGCGGTACCCGGGGCCCCTGGATCCTGCAGCATCCGTGAGGAGCCACCAAGCAAGACAGAACCAGCCAGACACTAAAATACCGGGAAGGGATGAGCTGTAAAGGCAGACAGCCTTGTTCCCAGGCAAATACTCTTTAAGTAGGGAGAAGAATAAAAAAGTTTACAAAGCGTAACACTTCCAAATAAAGTTTCTGCGATTATACATGAAAACAGTTGAAAATTAAACATTTGGTGGGATACTATGTGCATTTGCTGCTATTTTAAAGAATAGAGAAAAAGTTCTATTTCACTACATTTGGCATTTCTAAAGCTCTTAAAAGCAACTTGTAGAGTCTTAGCATCCCCATGAGACAGCATCTAAGACCTTTTGCTTTTCAGATCACTCAAGATTGAATAAAAGATCACATTCCAAAGCCTACAGTCAGTTGGTGTTGCATATCAGACAGAGCTGGGCTGCTTCTCCACAGCAATTTGCCACCAATTTCAACAGATAAAGGCTGAGCTCTTGCACTGGCACTTGCAGGGTAAGGGGGGTAAAGGGTGCCCAAACAGCCCCAGAAGGGGTCCCCCCACAACCCCACTCACCTCCCCCCTTCCCAAAGGGTTGTGTGCTGCTGACTCAGCCACCCTTTTCCAGGCTTAGCCTATATTACAAACAGTATCTGCAGGTCTATGTGACCTCTAATTCCTACATCTACCACTGATTCACTCTAAGGGGATTCTGACATTAGGTTCTCTATCTGCAAGACACAATCCATACTTTCTTAGGTTTCTTACGAAAGTGGCAGACCTTGCATACTTAAACTGTGTTCACATTAGGCACCAGTAATGTCAGGATGGCTGTAAGCTGTGCAGCTATTAACAGAATGTAGCTGCTCCACATGCTGTGTTTGCATAGGGTCCTACATAAACATCTTCACTTTTGCAATGATTTTAGCACTGCTTGTTCAAACTGTACAAAAACAGGCTCAGAGGCAGATTTTCAGTAAAGGCCACACCATTTTCAGAAGTTGTAGGGGAAGAATTTTGATCATCTGGGAATCTGTAAGCACAGGGGTGATGACAGAAGAGCCTTACCATTTTTTGTTCTGAAATCATGGAGCATTTCTTGTTCTTACTAATATAAACACATATCAACATTTTGACTTCACATCTCCACTCTAATAATAAAAGTCTAAAAGCAATAAGAAAACAAACTGTGGTAGTGCAGACACATATGCATTATGCATCTCTTCTTGGGTTGGGGAAGAAAGAATAGAAAAATTACCTCTACAGAAGACATGAGTGACAGCAACATATAACAGTATCTAGATCCCCAACTGCCTCAAAATTAAGGTACAAACCAATTTAGAACACGTTAGAGCTTGAAAGTCCAGAGTCTTGACTTCTTAAGACTCAAAAAATTCACTAGAACTTTAAATGTTTTCATTCAACTCTGTAGTTAATAAATGCATGATTTTTTTTCCTTTTCTTATGACTTGATTTAGGAGAGGAGGATGACACTTATAGAGCAGTTAAATGGTTTGATTTTGATAGCTCTACAACATACAACAAACTTGACCATTCCTCCTTCCCAAGTTAAACTGCCTGCACTTTTCAATGGCTCCAACACAAGTGCAACAGCTTTTCCTTGTCCAGTCTGCCTCGAAGCCTCGTGCACTGTCCTTTGCTCACACCCAGAGCTGAGTCACTGCAGGGGAGGTCTGAAGTGTGCTTGTGTCTAGTAAGGTCATTCAACAGAGAACACTACAATCCAGCCTAGGAGAGCTCTTTTCTAGTTTAACCTGTGCCACTTCAGAAACGGTCTGCTCTGAACTAGAGTGTATGAACAAAACAGAGTAAACACCATACAATTTCTATTTTTATTGTAAGTTTTAAAATAAATAAATTTTTAAAAAGCCCTGTTGTTCTTATGCTCTGCAAGAGCATTCATACAAGGGGACAATCAGTAGTAGGTGCTTCAGTACAGACAAATCCCAAATAAGATGCTGTTAAAGATTTAACATGCCTTTTTTTGGTTTTAGAACACTCTTTGTTTTTAGAAGCAGTTTTTTATAAAACTTTTCTATCAGAATATCCACTCATATCTACATCTTTTCGGAGGTGCTTTCCAAGACCACGCACCCTCAAATTCACCAAATACCAGTAGTTACTTCTTAGCTTCAGAGTGGTACCTCCTGAAAGGCAGCTTTCACTGTTCTGCTGCCTGTGTGGTGCAAGTTTCTTTTTCTACAGAGAAAACTCTGCATTACTCGAAGTATAAAATATGATGAAGCTTTAAAAGAAGAGTACAGAGAGACTGAGGGTGAGGGGAGGTCCTCCTATTCATTGGCCAGGCACTGAAACCAGCAGGGGTCACAAAAGCTGAACTTCTTTATTCAAGCAAAAATTCCCACTGAAGCCAAATGAGGTTTTGTTGAAGGAGGCCCACAGGAATAAGCCTATAGTACACTCTCCACTGGGAGCAAGTCAAAGCAAATTATGCAACAGCTGTCAGGAATCTGTACTCAGCTCTTCAGAGCTGCAGTGTAGGAGGAGCCCTGAAGCATCCTTAACCTTTGTCTATTTATGTCCCAGCACTGAGACCCCTTCCAACAAAACAAGCCATGCTTTAATATATTTTTATTAGCCCAATTTATAGCAAACAGCACTCTCTTCCTCTTCCTCTTTCCCCTCCCCTCTTCCCACCCTTCCCTCTCCTTCCTCTTGCCGTGTTGTGCTGTTTGTGTGGAAAAAAACGGGCTCCCACCCTTGCCAAGAGTGACATCAACTCATTCTTATCCAGTGATGTCCAGCAGAATCTTCCTCTGATAAACATTTGCTCAGTGTCAGAGCCCCAAGGTTACTGGCTGCATTTTGTTTTCATTGTCGCTTGTTTTCTGACACTTTGCTGCTTGTTACACATTAAAATCCTCCCCCCTCCGTGTCTCTGACCTGGAGCCAGAGTGAGGCGAACAGGGCATTCCTCCATGCTTACCCCGTCTTCCCACCACCCCCTTCCCTCTGAAACAACAGTCTGTTTGTCTCTCTGTGAACAATAAAAAGCTGATACTGCAGAGAAGTAAAAAAAGAAAGGAAAAAAAAAGGAAAAAACATATGCAAAAAGAAATTCATGAGTGCAGACCTACATATTTTTAACCTTTTTCTCTTTTTTTTGTACATATTTCCTTATATCCTTTCCTAGCATGCTTCGAAGTTAGTGAAGAGACATAGCTGATTAATGGGCTGATGTACCTTCCTCTGCTTGCACAGCAGCACTCCACCAAGACTCAGCAGTATCTGCTCAAATAGGGTATCTGTGCTATCTCATGCTTCTGGGCTCATTCCACCTGATCAAGAACCTCTGATGTTTTCCTCTTCTCCTCTCCCTCCTTTATCCATCCTCTCCTCACAAACCACCACCTTTCTGGAGAAAAGGGAAGCAAATGATCCTTTTCCTTTCATGTTCCCCTACCATGTTATCCAAGTTGACATTTATCTGAAGTACATCAATCTGTGCCTTCAGACAACTAGTACAGAATGAATTTATTACTCCCTGTCCCAGCAACATGGAACCCATGAACAATCTCTTAAAGAAAGAATGAGAGAAAATTTTGCCAAATCCAGAAGGCTGAGTAAAGGTCAAGAGCCCTGAAATGTCTAGCAGTGAATAAAGAGTGCAAACAAACCCCTTGCCCTTGGATGGCTCCTATCTACAACTTCACTGAAAATAAAGCACTTCACAAAAACTTTGACTTACAGCCTAATGGATACAGTATCTACAACTGCATCCTTCCTTGGGTCATCCAGGAGGAAGAAAAATCCATTTGTACAGTTTTCCAGAAGAAAAGGTCTGCTGCAAATAGAAGGTGATTTTTGGTAGCACCAACCTTCTGACTCCCACTTTTCTAGTCCTAAAACTTCCTCTGGTGTTTACAAAAAGGCTGCAGCTGTTCTAAACAGCTTATAAAAACAATGTTCTTTTAGCTTGTATGTGACAGAATGAAGAACAAGTACCTTCAGAAAGAAAATACAGAACAAATTGTTTTGAATATTGCCATTAACACATGCCAACTGTACTAGAGCATTAGAAGTACTGAGAAAAACTGACATGGAAAATTACTTCCTGCCCTGCCACCATCCCTTAGAGGAGTCTGCTAGAAGAAAGAAAAGGAAGACCATGTCAATACATTAAACAAGTAGGCAAGAGTACAAGCAACAGCCAAGGTCAGGCAAGAAATATGTTCTCAAATACACGATGAGGAAGTAACATCCAGGCTCTCAAACACTCTTTAAGGAACAAGTAAGATACATTTTAAATCAATTTCCAGTGAGAAGGTTGCCATGTTTTAGAAAGATGCTTGGAAAGATCAAGGTCTTATTTCCTCTTTTCATAACAGTTCATTCGAAACGGTAAAATATTAGTAATAGTTGAAATGTAAAGTCATCAGGTAGCCTGCAAACACAGATTTTGCAAAGCAGGCTCCCATACATTAAGTTATGTGATACTTATTGGGATCCCCTCTCTCTTTTCAATAAGACAGCCAACAGATTGCCCTCAGGGTTATCCTGCCCCTTTCCCTGACTCAGCAGCCAGGTACACCACCACCTCACACTCAAACACCACAAATCTATAACCAAACACGGAATGCCATTCCAGGGAAGCATTTATAAAAACCCTACACAAACAAAAACAACACATGCCACTCTTAAAAATACAATTTCTAAACAGACTGATTTTTCAGAATGCAAAAAGAACATTTTTAGCACCAAATTAATTACAAGCATTTGCACTGAAACATGTCTTAATTCAGTGGCCAGACAGAGCTTGGGTAGAAAAGGGGAGAATATTTTTGAATGGATATAACCACATCCATTTCATGCTACCTTGTCAGAGGTTGTTTCACTGCCCTAAAGGTGAAACAATTGTAGGCTGACATGTAGGAATGCAGCTCCATAGGAAACCTGGGTGACAGACACACCTGTGCTCATTTCAGGGTTGAGTCTTTTTCTCAGGTATCCTTTTTTATGGTATTTGAGGTATGTGAGTATTTCCAGCATCCAGGAATAGGATGTTTGGTCACAGAACTACTAACAGGAATAAAAACTCCCAAATGACCTGGGCTATAATTAACCATCTAACTATAGCAGCACTTGGCCAACCAAAACCACTCTGGCTGATTCGTTTCAAGGGACAGACTGACTGCAGAATTTGCCAGAGCTGTCCTCCCAGTAAGACACAGCCCTTGTGCAATAAGGGAGGTGACAGCTGCAATACAGGAATGCATATGTGAACAAAATAAACATTTTTTTTCACAACAGAAAAACATATAGCAGTGGTGTCTTAGGGGTTTAATTAGCATCAAAGGAACCCTAATAACAAGACATCAGAAGCTTTGCTTTCAACAAAACCATTTAGTATCAATTGAAAGCACATAACATGTATAACCCTGAGGTTCTCAATGCCTAGTAATTAAGTATTGGATCATTTCCCATACTCAAGAGAGAAAGGTTTATATAAATCAACAATAATGAGGGGAAGTTGTTCTCCTATGGAGACAAGAAGGGTTTGAATCCAGCACACTGATTTCAGCCAGTTGTCCTTCTGAAACTGAAGCATGGCATGGCACAGGTTTTCTGTGCAGCTTTCTGAGATCTCCAAACAAGACTGTGAATTTTTCCTTCCTAACATTTTGACTTACTTTCCTCCAAAAATCAGTCCACATTTCCAAAGTCTCTTATACACAAAGGAAAATCTAAGCCACAGCAGAACATCCACCCAAAACTGTACTTATCCACCTGACTCTGCCTCACTGGTTTGGTTTGAGACTCCCTGAACACTCCCTTGCATTGCCTAAAAGTCAGCCCTTAACATCTAAATTTACTCCTTACCAATGCAGTGTGGGTGTTCACAGCAGTAGCACTACTGCTGAGGGTGTATGTGTGTTCCCTTACCACAAGCAGTCCTCCCCTAAAATGTATGAAACCAAGAGGCTGCAACCACACTGCAAGCCAAACTTATAAATTTAATTTTTCCAGTTCCCCAAAAGCCTCAGACATAGTTTTCTGAACACAGAATGCCAGAGGGGATCATTACTAGAGGACTGACTAGTCCTGGATCTCCTCTGAAATATTAAAAGCCTGAGAATGAGCAGAAGCTGGGTGTCCTAGTCTAATACCTCGAAACCAGCACAGACTCAAAAACATAAGGTTTGAGACTCCCTCCAAAAGGTTTGGTAATCATTTATTCTGACAACTCCCTCTATTCCTAACCCCTAAGCAAACATCCAACTCCTTTTTGAACCTTATTAAATTCTTGGCCCCGTCAGCATCCTGTGGTTGACTGTTCCAGCATCTAACTGCAATTCCTAACTCCTGGAGCCGCCTGCTGCAGTCTCTCTCACTTGAACACTGAGCCCACTCCACCCACGTGCAAACCAAGAATGTTCCTGATAAAGCCTGTGAATACATCTGCTTCAGAGCAGAGCACTGCCTCAGTGCAGGTCTGCACCAGGCCTCCAAAACCCACAATTAAACTGCCAGAAAGGCAAGAAGGAAAAAGACTATGGCAGACTAATCCCTGCAGAAATATTTGCAAGAAGCACTTAATCACTCTGCTAGGCAAAAATAAATAATGCAAAGGCAGAAAACAGAACAGCTGAATCAGAAGAACAAAATATTCAAACAGGAAGGAGATGCTCTGGTTTCATCACAGCACACCTGATTTAAAGATGTGCTCTTGTAACACATCAGTCCCTAGAAAACAAAATAGAAAATACAGACGAAATGTGTCAGGCACATATAACACACCAGTGCTGTATCATCTCCTCCCTTGCATCCTGCATATCAGGGAGTCCAACTGTACTGGCCAGTCTCCAGAGTGAAATCATATAGTCTGCTACCAGCACTATGAATTTATATTTCCAGAAAATCCTCACGTCATACCCTGAGAGCAACTGTCAATGAGGAATTACTGATTTTAATGTCAATGAGAATGTAAGACAGTGAACTAAACTTTACAGTCTACAATTCATTAACCCCTAGCTACATTCAGGCAACATGTCTTTAAAACCTTGCAGTCTTTGATGGAATCATCCTAATGTGAGGGTTTTTTAGCAAAGACTTCAAAGTGTCCTTCCAAGGACAAGAATACTGATGTGACCTTCCCAGCTCCGCTCTGAATCAAAAGCTGCTAGAGTGTGACTTGAGGCCATTGTGAACGTTAGGGCCTATTGCTGAGTCCCTCTTTTGCCTCATAGGTGTCATGGGGCACATAGTTAAAGAAAAATAATGAAACATTAAAATGAAACATTATCACTGTCACTTGTCTTATTGCTTTCTAATGTACAAAAGTCTTTATGATCCATTTCTGCTTAATGCTAAACCAAAACCAGCTACTTCACTTCTTTGCGTTTCTATTATAGTCAGAAATCCCAGGTCTCATTTCAAAGGTTCACTGGTGAAACCAAAGCCAAAACATAAACATAACTCACCAAAACTCAACAAGGTACCTAATTGGATAAGAAATCACCTGTCTTGACCCAAAATATCACAAAGCTAAGCTTTTTAGGGCATTGTAAAGTAGCACATTTAGAACAGCACACCACCATTCTCGGACCTGGTTTACAAGAGCAATACCTACACCATCACCTGCCAGGGAGCAACTGGGAAGATGACCTGGCTCCTCCAGCTGCAGCAACCCTGGCTTTGAGTGTCCCTGGAACTACAGGGAGCAGCTGCTCTTCCACCACTATGCATCCTGAGGCCAAGTATTACTTTAAGGATAAGGCTCTTCAGGTAGGCAAGACCTAAAATGTCACTGTGAACAAAAAAATAGAAAGGAAAAAGAACACACATGAACGTGGGAGTCTTTTGGCTCTCTGACCCTTATGGATTGAAAGAATGTTCCCTCCTTTTGTAAGAAAAAAAAATTGATAAACATGAGTTGAAGTTTAGTATCAGCATGAGATAAGACCAACCTTTTTCACATCAAGCCTCCTCCTGCAGTACAGCACTTCAGTATCCAACTCACTCCTGTTGTTTCACTGCACAGGAAAACTGCTTTAATTTACATTTTAAATAGTTGATGCACTCAAAACTCTAATCTATTTAGATGCTTTCTTCTGCAAGCTGAGGTGATACAAAGGTGGACACACCACCACAATTTTCTTTGCACAGGTAAGAGCTATGGCATGAAAAATAATTCTGCTCTTACCACATTTGTGCCATTGCCTGGCATTAAAAGCAAGGCTGAGCCTGCACATCCTTCATCCAAATACATATGCTAACATTGACAACAAAAGTAACTGGACTTAGATACTAGCAACAGGCATTTGGCATTTAAATAAAGAAGTGAAAGTCTAAAACGCCACTGCAGCTCAATCATCAGTTAATGTACTAGATATCATTAGACAAAAGAAATCATTTACCTTCCCAAGTGAGTAACTGACAAATTCTTACTGCCTTCTCTAGCACAGGACGTAATAAATCAGATGAATAACTAAGGAAACGTACAACAGTGGAGAATTTCAAACTATTGCAAAAAAAAAGCAACTCAGCCACCACCCAAACTGACTCCAAATTTCAGTTCATACTAAAACTGGTGACAATATCCCTGAATGGGAGACAACAAAAACTAAGTACAAGACTAAGTATTCTACTCTAAGTTGTCCTGTTTCTGCAAATGTATAAATGCAAACATGTACTTCCATTTCAATCACCTGCATTTTGATACTTTCACATCACAGAAAAAATAAGATTTAATCTCAGAGGAGGCAAAGCAGCATGCATTACTTAAGAAGCTGATCCATCTCCAATATCTCTTCTACTTCACATTACAGATAACAGTTCAGTTTACTCAGATGAAATCTTTAGGATTAAAAGGAAAAATCAATCTTTCCCTTTAGGTTCAGGCTTTGTTTAGCTGAAAGAAATACTCCAAAACTCCTATTACGAAGAATGAGAATTGGTAAAACCCTGATCAACCTTTTGCCCATCCTCCTCCACAGCCAGCTGAACATCTGGAGGGCTTTCAGCTGAACATCACTGCACCACCCACTCCTCACTAGTGCAGTACTGTTTCAGCCTGAGATGCCTCTCAGTTAAGCACTGTGTGGGCTCAGCCCACAGGTCCACCTGGTGCCAAACCCAGCGTTCCAGCAAGGCCACCGAGACCTTGGGCACTCGGTACAAGTGCAAATAGAACACAAACGTTCCAGAAAGCAGTTTGCAGCCACGCTTCTTTTGTATTCCAGTGACGCCCTGTGGCACTTCCCCAGACTGCAGGCTTTCCAAATCTCAGTAATCATATATGGGTAAAGAACAGCAAACAAAAAAGCAGAGAAAGGACATTGCAACACCGAGTTGAAGGATTGCTGGTGCACCCCATTGCTCCTGAGGCATGAAGTGCACAGGTTTCTCTTACACAGCAGTTACTTACTCTGTTCCAGCCTGTGCCCCTGTCCCCAGTATCCCACCTGCTGTTACACCTTTCTGTTGGGTGCAAATACATCACTGCCACGCTGCTGTAACACGGTGGAGAGAATCTAGTCTTAATGCCTGAGCTTCTTGGGTCATTTACTGCAACATGGAGCTGCACTTGACACTGCAATATTTCTGTCTACGTGACTTCCAAGAGATATCCTGACTAGCAACAAGAGCACTGCAGCAGGTGATCCCAAAGTCTCAGTTTTCACTGCATTAGAACATACCCACCTACCATTTCAAGAGTATAATTTTTATATGCATCAGCATAAAAAAAAGCCAAAAACAAAACACACAAGTGAATTCAAACAGCAGCCTAACAATTTTAATGCTTGCTCTTAACCTCATGGAAAACACCCTCTTTCAAATAGCAAATGCACTTGCTTTTGTCCTTCAACTCTTTACCACACAAAGAAATATACTCAAAGTGGATCTCTTAATACTGCACTGCATGACATTTTGCATTTAATGAACACATCAAGGGCCAACCTGGGCATATCATGTGTCTTCTCTGAAATTATATCCTGCAATAACAGTTAGTAAATATTTTGAAACATGGGAGAAGTAGACACGTGTAACACAGGTAAAAGCACCCAGGTAACTCAACCAATCACACACAAATACAAGAAAACCTCAAACAAAAAACTCCACAAGCATCCAGGAGAATGAGCTCACACACAAAAGGTGTTCACATCACTGCAGTGCAATATTCAGAACTTCTTAAGATGTTTTAAAAATGCTGAAAGATAGAGTTTCCACCATAAAAAAGAAGAACACCTCCCCAAGTGCTAAAAAGTCCTGCTACAGAGTAGGCCAAGGATGACCACAGGCTGAGCAGCCTGTGTAACAGAGTGTATAAACAGACAGGTGAGCACAAAACCCCCACAGACGTTCCCATCTGCTGAACTACCAAGGCCCCTGTGAATCCAGTTAAGGGTGCAAGGGAGTGTCAATTCTAAATATCTTACTGGGAAACTTTCCACACAGTCTCCAGAACCTGCTCCTTACTGTTAAATGTCAAACATCAACCTAGGCAGTCTACCATACAAACTTAAACTGTACAGAAATGCACACTATTTTGGGTCCAAAATCTTCCTTCAGCTGGAACTGACAGAAGCTTTGCCTTCAACTTCAGCAAAGCCACAATTTCACCCTGGACATCCATTACTGATACAAATTATTGCTTTACAGCATGTACAACTCCTCCTACTCCTTCCCCTTGACTAATGATGTAGGCTTCCAAACTGAATTGCACAGCACACTGACAGAGTGGAGCTTATGCACAACTACATCAGGCAGCAATTCTACTTCCTACTAATGTTACCACTCATAATTTTGTTACTATTGCAAACTGAAAATAAATATGTCCCAGAGATCATCTGCATCTCAGTATTCAATGTGTAATCTGCAATTGCACATCTTCTAGTTTATGCATGCAAGGGTGTCCACAAGCCAAGCATACCATTACCAGTCCCACATGGAAAATAGCAGGAGTATTCAGTATGTCAGCCCTCACTGTTCAGGCCAAACGAACCACAAAATTCCTATTTTCCCTTTTGCTAAGATGCCCTAAGAAAGGAATAGAGGCAGATCAAATTCAATTCTAAACTTCAAGGTTTCTTAACAATGAGCTTGCTGACCTGTGCTTTATTGGTGGGTTGTTGATCTCATCTTACACAACTATCCACAGGGAGCTGAGCTCCCACCACACTGCTTTGATCACAAGGCTTAGGAATGGAGCACACTTGTTTTTTCACTTGTATCTTATCTTTATATAAATTTAGTAAGTCAAGCTCTAATTAGAAAAGGGGGGTGTTATCTATAAATACAACTTTCTAGAATCTGCTCTTTATTCTGCTGATAGTGCTCAGGCAGGGAAATAAAGGCAAGAGTAGCTTTTGAATTATGGGATGTTATAGAAAGTGCAGGTAACTGCAGACTGGCAGTAGATACAGAAGTATCTACTCATCCTGTACCTCTACCATAGTTACTTGACAGAATCAGCACCCATAGGAAAAAAAAGTCAATAACTAGGGTGTGATAATTTATTTACATTGTGCCAGTTGGTTAACCATAATATTTCTCAATAAACTGACTGGCTTAACACTAAATAATTTCTGGACTTGGATAAACTTATCAATTCCTATAAAGCCTAAGATCAACCAGAAAGATTCATTTTTCAAAAGTAATGCATCGCAACACTGCTACTGATCTAGCAGCAAAACACAAGCATTCCAAAAAAAGCCACCAGTCAAGAGAAAGAATATTAACAGGGGATCAAGCAGAATCACAAGAAATAAGCTACACATGTACAGCTTGTATATACAGAAAATACATTATATACACTACACATATAGTGGTATAGTATATATACTATACATAGTACACACCATACATACACACTGTACATACCATGTACATGTGATGTATTCACCATATACACATGTAAATACACCTGAAGTGAACAGTATTCAATGTTAAGGCCTATATTGGTAGGTACAATTTAGTAAAACAAGAACTGTTGGTAAATAAGCATGTTGTTGAATCTTCAGCCTTTCAGTACAGGAGAACAAAAAAAATTAAAAGAAATGCCCTGCCACTGTATTGTAACATCTTCTAAGTTTGGTCTCTCCTAATAAAACTTTCTCATTTCTTTTGTGGATTTGCATTTCAGCATTTACATTTCAAGCTGTCACTGGCATGATCCTGGTTCTGCCTTACATACAAAGCAGGACAAAACATCTGCTTTACAGGCAAAGCATGCTCTGCTTTGTTTAATGCTCTCCCTACCTTTCTGCCTCTTCTGCTGGAAACAGCAGTCAGTGCTGCAGACTTCTACACCCTATCTATCAGTACCCAACAAAATGCCAGCTGCTTTGCCTGATAGGCTGTCATAATGTCCACAATACCTAATCATGTTCCAGGGTCCTCATGTAGTAGACATAAACAAATAAAAAAGGTAACGAGTCTCTGGCCAAAAAGTGATGTTGTGCTGCTACGTCACCTCTAGTGACGTCTTTGGGGCAAAGTGGCTCCAGTAACTTCCCGGTAGCCATGCATGAATCAGTGACCTAAACCCTCAGCTGTACAAGAACACATCACTGCTTCCAGTAGCAGGGAGGGCTAAACATCCCAGCTCCGTCCTGCAAGGCATGAGCAAGTGCTGATGGCCATGTATGTCCACACAGCAGGCCTTGCATTTTCCAAGGAACATGGGTTCACTGAGTGTCCACTGCACAGCACATCCACACAATTTGCTGACCCACACTGTACCAGGGCGAGGAACCCGAGAGGAGGCTGCTTTACCAAATCAATTTGTGCAGGCTGCTCCAGACACCTCCCTTCCTAAGGGACTTTCAGATACTAATGACACTGTGCAGACTCCTCAAAAATAAATAGCTAGAAGCCAGGCCACAAAATGCACAAACAGTTTTTGTTAAACCGTAGGTTTGACAGCTTTGATTGAAATCTTACCTTTGAACAGAACAGAAAGAACACAGAATGAGTGCAGGGGATGTACGAAAAAAACAGTGTGAGGAAAAGAAACAAAGAAAAGTCTCAGTCCATCTACCCCACCCCAAAAAAACAGGAGCAAAATCTGCTCTATGTTGGAAACTCCCACAAGATATCTTGATTTCAAGCAACTGAATGCATACACAAGTAGTTATGACTCTGAGAGAGTAACACACATAAGAGACTAAAAGCAAAACTGGAGACTGTGATCCATTATATTTCACAATGTAACATACATATCTCATCAACCAGTGGTACAGGGCAAGCTGGTGCGCTCGGAACTGTTCTGTCTTCATAGCAGATGGTTCCACTGCAGAGATTACTAGCACACCTCTAAACCTATTCATCCACTGTTTAGAAGGTTGTGACAGAACAAAAGAAAGGAAGGTTTAAAAGAAGAGGGATAGTGAAAAATAGGGACAGAAATATGAACTTCAGCAGGAACCTCAGGATACACAAAGCACACGTTCCATTAGGTACAAAAAAAAGACGGCTTTTAAAAACAGAGGAAGAACAACCACCTACCTTTCAAAAGGGGCTGGAAAGTTGGAATTTCCTGCAGTTTTATGACATCTGGATCATTGCTGACATTCCGTGAGGATTGTGTTCCTGGGGCTACCACCACAATGTCATCCATTTTTGCGCGTTGCTTGGCTGGCAAAGGAGATGCTGGAAGAATATGGGAGGGAAAGGGAACAAATTAATAAGCAGATTCCATCAGAATCCAACCCTATGTGAATGTTGCTCTATTTAACCTCGTACAGGTATGCTTTTTATAGTACAACCACATTACCGAGATCACTGGAAGACTCTAAGCTCCTTTCTCTCTTTCCAAATCGGGTAACAGCTGATTTTGAAACACCTGCACCACTGACAGCATCCTGCCTCCTCCTCCCTGAGCTCCACACCCCACTGTGCTCCCACCTCTGCGGCTCTGCCTCCCCCGGCCCGGGCGGTGCCCCCTAGCCGTCCCAGGGAGGGCCGGGCCGCCTCCCCCGCTGCCTCCCAAGGAAACAGCGGTTCCTGCTCCACAGCTGCCGGCCCTCGTCCCGTTCCCCGGCGGGCAGCCCCGTTCACGGCGCTCTGTCTCCATCTCCCTCCCTCCCTTCTTCCCTCTGCCCCGCTCTGTCTCCATCTCCCTCCCTCCC
>JAWWLV010000045.1:65027723-65070182 GCA_035041135.1 Platyrinchus mystaceus
TTCCCCCTTCCCCATCCTTCAGCCGTCAGAAATGGCTCTGAACATGGATAAGGAACCGAGGACTGGAGCTCTCCTCTGCACCGATGGGGGACTGAGAACCAGACCCTCACACCATTAACACTATCCTAACAGTCCTGGTAAAGAACAAGTTTCCTCACCCTCCACCAACCCAGCCAGACCTTTAGCCTTATTTTTCCACTTCTTTCTGCTTGGCTTCTTCCATCACCACTCTGTAAGCAAAGGCAGGTGGCAGCTGCAACTTTCTCTAACACATAGTAGGAGTAATACCTGGGCTTGCTTTTAGTATTCATTCCCGTTGTCATTCACTGTGTGATGCAGTTAATAGGTGACACCTTAAGTGTTCACATTCTCTTACAACTTTTTCTTTAAACAGTGAATGTTACCAGTTAATCAAAAGAGAGATGCCTGGCTAGAAAGAAACATTTTCCCAAACAAGTGCAGCTGAAAATTTCAGATAAAAACACCCCACCAAGAATGTGAGGATGCCAACCAAACATTAAGAATTGCCCCAAAATAGCCATTTGATGCAAAATGTGATGGTGGGCTCAATCTCTTAGAACAATCATGTCCAAAAAAACCCCAAACCCCAGCCATATTAACAAAGGGGATTGACTGGCATCAGGAACATCCATCCCTTGGCATCTAACCATTACAATATATAAAATAACCCGCCCTTTGGTATCTCTTCAGGTAATGTACCATCTCTAAAAATAAAATGTCTTTTAATTACAGGAAACTAAATAAAAGGTCTCTTTCTTGAAAAAGAAGGAATGTGTCCTATCATCCTTTCATTCTTTGCACTCCTTTGTCTCTGGGTTACTTTTACTCCTAAACACTACCCCAAAAATAATAAGAAAAAAAATTAAAAAGAGGAAATGAAAAATTTCCAAGCAAAAACATTACTTAAGCAAGTGATTTCACAGAGACAGCTGAGGGAAGAATGGCTAAGCCACCAGGCAGTGGTCCTAGTAGACAGGCTATTGTGTACAACTCCCATTCCTCAAACACCCTGTGCTTGGCTGTGATTTGAACAGGATTACTCAGGTAGCAAGGAGTCTCTTACACAGACATGGAAATATGTCCATGTCCGTTTAGTCCAGGATATGCATATTAATCACTTTCACTACAGCCTCCAAAAGCAGATCTGACTGTGGGCAAAACCACAATAGCCTGACCAACCAAGAATTTCACCGCGTGGTTTTGCCTTTGTGTCTGATACTCGGAAAGGGCCCTTGGCGTGGGCAAGAGGCTGGAGGAGCGGGAACACCCGGCAGGCAGGAGGGCAGCTGGGCAGGGGAAGGGCAGGGAGGAGGAAGGGAGGAGGTGGAAGGGAGGAGGAGGGCAAGCAGAGGGGAAGGCAGGTAGGTAGCCAGGTAAGCAGACAGGTAGGCAAGAAGGCAGGTAGGAGAAGGGCAGGAAGGGGGCAGGAGGAAGGCAGACAGGCAGGCGGGCGGTCCGATCCCGCCTCCCGCGGTCCCTCCTCCCGGACGTGCCGGGACACCCGCGGTTTCCCTGAGCGCCCTCAGGAGCCGCCGCCTCCCCAACACCGGGTGGCGGGGGGGGCGGCCCGAAGGTGCCCTCAGGAACTCCCCGCCCGGGCACAGAGGAGGCAGCTCGGCCGAGA
This sequence comes from Platyrinchus mystaceus, assembly GCA_035041135.1. Classification (NCBI taxonomy): domain Eukaryota; kingdom Metazoa; phylum Chordata; class Aves; order Passeriformes; family Tyrannidae; genus Platyrinchus; species Platyrinchus mystaceus. The sequence goes on from JAWWLV010000045.1 coordinate 65,029,369, forward strand.
GACCCGCCCGGCGCGGCCCGGCCATCGGAGCCCCCCGGGTCACCATGTGCCCAGGGGGCAGCCGGGGCTTGGTTCGCCTGCTGCTGATCACCTGCGCGATGGCCGGGCCGGCCCTGAGCCGGGAGTGCTCCGCGGAGAAAATGGAGAACTCCATCATCGACATAGACCTGTCCCTGCCCCGGGGTGTCCGGGGCGCGGAGCCGCTCCGCGTCCCCAGCGCGGGTGACTGTGTCCGCGCCTGCTGCTCGGGGCACGGCCTCGCAGGTAACCCCGGTCCCTGCTCCGCCACTGCCTGCCACAGCCTGCCAGGCCCCTGCTGGGCTCCCTGGCGCTCAGCTGTGTGCAGCACAGCACCGTCAGGTCATCCTTTCCGTCAGGTTTCCGTAGTACCCGCTGCTCCCCTCGTCTGCAAAGCGTGATGTTGGATCTTAAGGGGAGACCCCGGGGTGCTCAGGAAAATAGTTGCATCGTAGAAACTGTGGTAGTTTTAAGTGTTAAAAACTCTCAGATCCCCGAAGCCTGAGATGCCTCGGCTGTGCGTGACGAAGTGACTGATATTTTGCGCTGACACTTTTGTATTTAATTTTAGCCGAAAATGAGAATGCTTGCCCTTCTCTGTGGTGGCTGGTTTGCATCAAGCTCTTGCAGCAGTAGAAGGCAAAGCAGCAAGTAGAAACGACAGGGGTAGAGGTGACCCTCCCAAGCAGCAACGAGACAATGTAATAGGGAAAAATGTATAAATAATTTCCTTCCTCATGAGTTTATCAAGGAGGTTTTCAGATTTATCAGGATTTGTAGGCGAGAAATTGTTATATAAAGTGGTGCTGTTGTGGTACAGGTAAGGGGAAGATGAGGGATTAGACTCGATCATTTCCCCAACTTCATTTGTACAGGAAGAGGAAGGTGTGACCTTTTGTATTTTGGCCATGGGCCATTCTTTTGTAGTCCTTGGCTGTTCTTCCTGTAGGGATGAGTTAGTAGTTTTCCTCTTACTCACATGAAGAAAAATTAACGAAATAGAGCTCATTATCATACTGCTATAAAAGTTCTTATTGATGAAACATAGATTTATTATGTTTTGCAGGGGACAAGAAGTGTAATTTGATGATTTTTTATGCTAGAAGAACAAGAGCACATCCAAACTGCTACCTGTTTTACTGCCCTACCACAGACGCTTGTCTGATGAAACCTGCAACAGGACTTGTGAGCTACAAGATAACTACAGGTAAATAATAGAGAGATTATTTAACAATAATAATAATTCAATAGTAGCCCCCACACTAGAGGACTTTTCCACCTGTGAACTTCAGTAGTGGCCAGAAAATGGTTTTTTTGTGTGTTTTTAGTAAAATGTTCTAAGCCAAGCCCTATAAATTGAGGAATGTTGCTCCTTTGCTTTGTGGAAAATGGATGGGCAGGTATGTGGTGAGCTTCTTTGTGGGCCCAGCTTCCTGCTTGGAATAACATCATGACCCTTATAAAATTCCTTCACATTAGACTGAGAACTCTTCATTATTTGCCCTTGCTTAGAACAAAAAGAAGCTGCTGCCATATTGATATATTGGAAACAACCTATGGCTTGTGAAGTAAAACGTGCTCAGGAGGTGTTCATTTTATAAGAATGACAACCTGAAGTTTGATTTCTAATGAAGCATATTGGATTTGAGATATCAGAAAGACCATTTTATTCTTTTCATCTCCTTTTAAAGTTTGATTCATATAGTGCCCTTGTTCCTTTTTACCAACAAACATCTATCCTAGTACCCCAGCTGTACCTTGCATGTGACGGTTTTGGGCCACTGCATCTGGGAGCTTGTAGTTTAAAATGGAGACAAAAAATACTGTAAAATCAATGTTTGATGGAAGATTAAGATAAAACTGTGCCTGTGATTCCAATGAAGTATTTGCTGTACTCTTTAGCATTGCTAGCTTTTTGTTTTGTTGTTTTGGGGTTGGCTTTTTTTGCACTTCATTTTTTTTTTGTGGAGTCTTAAGACTTGGAAAGATATATTAAATCAGTAGCCAGGTAGGCTTCTTTGCATGTATAGTAAAACTGAAATATATCCATCCCTCCAGATAAGAGATTCTACTTGAGAAAAAGTGACAGCAAAAATGTAATGGACTTCTTTTTAATTTATTTCAATTCCACTGCATTTAACAAACCTCTTTGTTTCTATGATAAAAATAGATGAGTGAGAGTCAGAACTATTTAAGAGCGTGTTCCCTTTTAAATGCTTTGTGCAGCAGCTGAATTTTTATAAATATATATTGTATTTTTATATTATAAATATAATTATAAATAACACATATATATATAAAATCTGAATGAACAATTAGCCAGTCTTAGCAAGAGCTTGTGCTCACCCAGATACTTTCTGTAATGCTGTGTAAAATCAGGTAGCTGCTGGGATCATAATTTTTATGGTATTTCTGTCACATAACACTGTTGTTCTTCTCCAAATTCTATTAAATGACATCAGCCACCTGTTTTGCAAGGAATACATATCAGCCTCTGGAGAAATTTATAAAATGTAGTCTGCTTCTCATGGAGGTCTTCTCTGCCAGTACCTCAGACACTCTTGGAGCAGTGTCTTCAAGCACAGCCGTAGGAACTCGGGTCATTCCTACAAATCAGTATGTGTATAAAATGGAGATATTATTGCCACCTTGTATCATAAAACAATTTTTGAATGTGAATTGAGTTGTGTCAGGCACAGGGTGCTTGGACATTACAAGAAAGGGCTGTATCTAATCATAATAACTAGGTAGAAATGTATATCTGACAAAATTGATCGAAGTGACATTGATAATATCTACTTCTTAACTTACAGAGGCCAAGGTGTGAAGGCCTATTCACTCTGCTTTTCACCTCTAAATAAATGCTTACATGCCTGCAATGTAAGTGTAAACTAATCATATTGGGATGGTCACTCTGCAGAGGACATTTCTGTAAGAAGTTGCAGTCATGGTCTGATGTGACCAGGCTTGAGGCTGACAGGTACTGTGACATGGAATTTAAATGTCACTGTGTATATTTTAAAGAAAAGAAGTTCATGATGCCTCAGTTTCATTAGTCATTACCTCCCAGAGCTCCCTTATATCTCTCTTTCTAAGAAATACAAATTGAGTAAGGCTATGTTAGTAAAAAATAGATTTAATAATCAAATACTGGTATTTCTGTTTCCAGACACCCATGCCCCAGAGGATAAATCCATCAAAACTGAGAACTTTTCTTCAGATGAGTATTCTTTGCCTTTGGATGCAGGAACCTCTTTGTCTCACAGTCAGAACAGCCACCAGAACCATACTGCCACTTTGGAACAGTCTGTATTTCATCAGGCAGCTGAACTCGTGAGCCACATAGGCAAGCATTTAGACAACATTGAATTTCATACAGATTTTCCTGAATCTCAAAGGGCAAAACAGTCTGAGAGCTTAGATTCCATCCCAAGGCAGACAGTAATTAATCTGCCACCAAACATGCTTTCTGCTGTTCAAATTGGAAATCCCACTGCTTCGTTCCCCACCACTCAGTCCGGTGCTCTCGAGACCAGCAGTACTGCTCCTGCTCCTCTGCCTACAAGTGCTGCCCAGCTGGAATTTCATCCAACCTCTCTGCATCCTCGTGCTGCCAAACCTGCAATCACCAGCACCACAGCTGCCTCTGCACTCACTGCAGCCACTGGAGCTAAAGCCGCTGTCCCTGTCAGCAGCACCGCTCTTACTCACAGTCCTCCTTCCACAACTTCTACAGCCAAGCGAGTGACCACAAGTTCCAGATCTGCTACTGCTCCACCAGGGCTGAGGACTCCAGCCATGTCTCCTGAGCCAGCAGCTCCCTCTTATAATGATACCAGCCATGTAACCCTCCCCTCTTTTTCAGATTTCATTTTCTCTACTGGCGATTCCCCCACATCTTCCCAAAATGACCTTCAGGGTTATGACCCATCTGACTCAGGAAGCGACCTGTCAGAGGGTGTTCTGAGAGGGAAAGGTGTGCTTCAGCTGGGGGAGAAAAGCAGCCTTGTAGCAGCTTTGCTTTTTGGGGTGATATTCTTGTTGCTGGTCATTGCACTGACAGGGAAGAAAATCCATGAATCTCTTCAGAAGAAGCATTATACCAGGCTGGATTACTTGATCAATGGAATGTACGCTGATGTCTGATGGCGAGAGGGAGTAAAATTTTGAGGAGCATCTCATTTTTGAGAGGGCAACTCTGAAATGGAACAGTAGATACTGAAATCTCAGAAGAGGATGGATTCCTTTTTTCTCCTCTAATGGGAAAGCAGAAGGCAGGATATGGGTTTGGTGGGGAAAAGAAATGCTCTTTCTATGCTGAACTATAATGTCTATCATTTTTGATTTATACTAAATCCTGAAAGTAAACACTCAAATCCAAGTTAATCTAAGAAGGTCTTATATTTAAGGAGAAAAAGCATTTAATGAGCTTAATTTGTACTGTGACAAGATTAGTGAAATAGAAGTACAACTAATAAATTGAGTACCTGTGCAGCACCTGAGCGTTTTCAGTGCTGTTTGCACCAGATGCCATAGTGTTACATGATTGCCTGGCAATCCTATTTGCTCTATTTGTAGCTTTAAAGGAATACTTAGTAATGGAGCTTTGCATTCAAATGGTTTTAGGTACAAACAGTAAAAATTATATTACAAATAACATAGCTTAATTTTCCTTATCTACATATAATTTATAGTTATATACATATCTTTAAAGTTCTTTTTCTGCATACATCACAAGCTGTCCTTAAAACCACATACTGCAAATCTGAATTCACCTCTTCCAAAGAGTGGAATTTGCCCTTTCCAAGCTTGCTACCCTATAGCACATTGGATTTGTGCAATATGTATCAGAGAGAAAGTTATCTTCCGAAAGTAAAGCAAGCTACAGTCAAGGTCTTTTGTGACAAACTGCATCACCAAGTGACTTGGTATGTGCATGGCAGAGGATCTGTTCTAAGACACCTAAATACCTAACCATTGAGACTCAACATCTCAGGAAGGCTGAGAAACCTGGCAGTGGGCTTAGCAGAGACAGCAGCTGTGTTATTGGCAGGAGACACACAGAAAGGTGTGGGCTCCCTTTGCTGAACATCTAACAAGAGGTAAAGAAGTTTTAAGAAAAATGGTGACTATGTTGTTGGAGGGTGCACATCTTAAAGAAGTTTCCTGCAGTCAGCAGGAACAGATGAACAAGGTTGCATTTTCTTCATGCTCCTGGCATTCACCTACTTCCCTCACTAGTGGCTCTCAAAAGAACTGTGTGTGCCAGTGCTGGACTCGCTGTCCCTCCTGAACACACTCTGCTGGCTCTCAAAGCACACCCTCTTCACTTCCAGGGTCCTCTTCATGGGACTGGTAGTAAGTACAGCTGCTTATTAATGGTTGATCTTGATGATCTTCAAGTTTTTTCCCCATCTAAACAATCCTGTGATTATCTGTGTTTCCCTGACTGTAACAGTGAGAGGGCATGTGACATCTGCTGCTTGCACCACAGCTTCCAGTTCATATTATTTTAATTTCCCTTTGCATGCACTCACTCTAAACCTGTTTTTAGAATGAAAGACTAGATTTCAAAGTATCCATGTCAGGCAGCATAAGCAACAACAAACCTCCCGGCAGAGAAGAGAGGGTGCCTTCTGAATGCAAGGAAACATTCTATTACAAAATATGGAATGTGACTCACATCCAGGAGATTGTTACGTCTGTCAAGCTTAGTGTGGTGGAAAGCAGGCGTGATCCAGAAATGGCCTCAAGGCAAGTTTTCTGAAAGCTCTAAGAAAATTCTCTGAAAATTCCATTATTCAGAGATCAAAGAAATGTCAAGAAGTTGAATTCTTACTATGGGAGGGCTGCACATTGCTTTATAGATACAAACCCAGCTGTTCTGTAAATGAAAGACATTCTGGATAACCTCTTAAAGGTGAACAAAATTACAAATGAAAAGTATCTCAAATTCATCAGCTTGTTTGTTGACTGCACTTTGTTTAACCTCAGTTGTTTTTTTTTATAGACATTTTCAGAGGTTTCTCATCAAGGAACGTGGTAAGAGGGAACAACATTTCTAGGAAATGAGTTCCCAGACTGATAGGTACTAGACCTGGCTGTAAAAATGCAGATGCAGATCTTAGGTTGACCATAATTTACTCTCATGAGAACTAAAACTTCATGAGAAGCTTTCTACGTTGCAGGTGAGCTCACAGCAGCTTATTGCAGGACAGGTTCTGAGACAACCCCTGAATCCTCACTGGGCATTTCTGCTGTAATTTGTTGGAGGGAAAGATGGTTGGTATTAATTGATAAGGTTACAGTACAGCAGCAAAATGTTCAGGAGAAGACAAGCATTTACATCTCAGGGTTGTTCAGAGCACCGGGCAGGTATTTAGCTGGAGAGGGGCATGTTACAAGGGGGTGATAGAACAAGTGACAGAACAAGGGGGAATGGCTTTAAAATGACAGAGGGTAGGTTTAAATTGGATATTAGGGAGAAATTCTTCCTAAGGGTGGTGAGAAGATTACCCAGAGAAGCTGTGGTTGCCCCATCCCTGGAATAGTTCAAGGCCAGGTTGGATGGGACTGAGCAACCTGCTCTAGTGGAAGGTGTCCCAGTCCATGGCAGGAGAGCTGGAACAGGATGAGCTTTAAGGTCCCTTGCAGCCCAAACCCCTCTATGAATCTACAGTTTGACTAATATCATTAGAAACACTGCCCTCCAACCCAAACAGCAGTGCATGTCAAGCACCGTGAATGGCAGAGGACAGAAAGGGGCACAGGTACCATGAGTAATTTGGTGAGTGAGGGGCCTTTCACAATATTTCACTAAAACAACTTCACATGAAAAACCTTTCTCTATGCTTGAGCAAAGACAATAAGGTATTAGGCAGCTGTACTGAAACACTTCACCTTTTTTGTTTGTTTGGTTTTTTTTTGCCAGCCACTGGTTGTGTCAGGTTAAGAATAAAAGGGGAATTGTGAGGTGACCAGTTTGGATCTTTCTAGAGGAGCCTTTACAAGCTGTGTTTGAACACTAGAGGGCAACAATAGTTTATTAAATAGACTTGACATGTTCTGAGGATGACAATTAAAAAAAGTTTTAATTAGTTCATTTTTTAACTTTCCAAACTACAGATATTTCATTCCAAAAATGTTTTATAGGAAAACTTTTTGTTTACTGGAAAGTTCTGGGTGGAAGATTATATACACACACTTTTAAAACATCTTACTATATCATACAGTGTAGAAGACAACAAAACTAAGTGTATTATCTTCTCTATTTTAATAACATTAAATCAGATTGCATTATTAGTCATGTACTGGCATTTCCAGTAAGCAGAGAAAGAGAGAGAGATTTCCCATCATCCTTTCAATTATGATATGTTATTATATGCATTTTTAGCTTACTTATTTGTCTGGATAATGCTTTTGTATTATGAATCAGAAAGGAGTGAGACAAAGTAACTGTAAAAAATCCATTCAGTTTGTTATGCTTTTCAACATTAAGACTTCTGTGCTGTCTTCTGTTTTTCCATTGTCATCTCCTGTGGTCTTAACTGTGCACCACACATGGAACTGGATCAGTAATCATCACGATATGATGACAACTCACACACTTGGGATGGCTCTTTCTGAAGGTAACTGGTTATGTCATGAGGCCAAAGGCTGATTGACTTTTACTAACTGGAGATTGTAATAAATGCTGTAGCTGCTTGTTTTTATGTCGTTGCTTTATAGTGCTGAGGAAACACAAGGTGTGTAAATATAGACTGTCATGAACAAGACTGTTTTGTGTTATCCTGCAGTAAGGCAAATAGAAAGCCCAAGTTTTATAACCACTGAAAACAATCACAAAGAAATAAATTGCAGATCTATTTGAGATGGATGAGAAGGGTACAAAGTCCCTAACTCTAAGGGCTGCAGACTCAGCATCACTTGTGCTCTTCAAATAGTTCTTCAGTTTAATTCTGGTAGGAGTAAGAAATGCTTATACTCAGGATTATTTCATGTAAATTACTAACCAACTAACAAAAAACAACAAACAAACAAAGAAGAAGAAAAAAAAAACCACCCAAAAAAAGAATTACATGAGAAAGCAGTTTCAAAACTGGATGTTTTTTCCTTCTTGCAAAACCATCTTAGTGGATTTGAATCTGACAATACTGCTTTGATCCACCGTCCTGCACTCTGCGCTGGTAAAAACATAGAGCTTTATGTGCCAGTACTGCAGTCAACAGTCTCCTTTGTGTTTGGTAGGTACTAAAAACAGTGAATAAAAATATTTTTAAGTTTCAGTACAACTATGCTGAATCCGTGTTTCCTGTATATTGGCTCACTTAATGAAAAAAGTTGTGCATCAGCTTCCGTTCTGTTACTCCTCTCCTTCCATCCTCTAAAATGTCATTGTCTTAAGTTGGCAAGAGTTTAGATATGCCGTGTTCAAGATGTTCTGATCCCTCTTTTTGGCTTGCTATGTTTTTAATAGAAAATTGAAATGGAAAATGGAAAAATCTGGCATACCAATAACATCCAGGAATAGTAATCAGATAATCTGTGCACTCTAACTGAGGGGTGGTACCCAAAGGGGGAGCAACAACTAAACAGCTGCTATATTATACAGTGCTCTGCAAACATTTTTGTCTCCTGTCTTTAAGTGGTTTTGGTCTGTGGCTCCCACTGTTGGTTTTTTAACACTGTGACTGGAACACCTTTTGCTATACTGAATTCATGATTTACAGTCACAGTATACCATAGGCCACACATATCCTGTTTCCTGCTTTTAAAGTGCCAGGATTCTTAAACCACAAATGAAGATAGGATGCTAAATCAGAGTTTCTTTCAACACTTAGAGCTTTGCTTATCTTAAAAGAAAAAATGCATTTCGGGAAAATAGCATTTTAAATGTATTATTCAAAGAAAAGATTTCTTAATATGCCAAGAATAAATGGGGATTTTGTTCTGTGTAAGCTCTTTTCAGATTGTTCTAAAGATATTAGACTTTTCACAACTGTAATAAGGAAAAAAATTAGTAGAAGTTGCATTAAGTACAAAGCTCTGAGACTGAAAAAGGCATTGGAAGGAGCTTTATGAGTCAGGGCTATTCAGACACAATTCCCTGTCTTTTATTCAAAGATCCATGTGACCAAATGTGGTCTCTGTGGGCTTGACTGGGGAGGGGGTAGAAAAAGGAAGGATGAGGAATGGATTGGATAGCCTCACTCTGATCACTATTTTTTCTTGTGAGGAGAAAATATAATCTAATTATTCCATAATGGATTATGATCTTTCAATAAGATTTTTATAGCAGGCACTACTATTTTAATAAATATATTTGGGGACTGGGTCTGGCTTTCCCTGAGTTTTCCTTTCTCACTTCCCTACATTTCGTTGCCAGCTGCACTGCAAGAGTCTTTACCCACAGACTATGTCCTTCATGCTGCTTTTTCAGACCTTAAAACACGTTTCTCATAGTGAAACATAAAATTTGTCAAAAAGAGTATGAGTAATAGTTCTGAATTGTCTGGGCCATTGCTTTTTCTCTGAAAAACCCTGGGTTATGGTAGTTTAATGAAAATGTTACCAAGAATATGCCTCCATCTTTATTTTTAATAACCATTTTTATTTTTAATAAATCAAGAGGGTAAAAAAGACTTGGGTGTTCCTTGAAATAATAAATTGTTCCAACATCTTGCATTTGTGTGGTCTTACCTTACAAATCACTTAAAAGAGGAATACTCCATGAAACATCACAGACATTAAACCTGAAGATTAACCATTAGAGGGCAGTCTCTTCTGATCTGAGCAACTCAGCTTGCTTTTCCAGTGTGTTTTGAGAATGCGACTAACAGCTCATAAAAACAACACCCATGAAGAGGTATCATGGTTAATGATCCATAGCCATATTCCTGAGGTGATTAGTGTCTTTGATGACCTGAAGACTAATTTTTATATTAATATAAAAATAAAGATATAAACATAAATATGAGAATGACTATAAATATGAAATATAAATAAGAAATGCAAATATGATTCTTCCTTACAAAGTTTGAACTGAAGAGGGATGAGTCTCTTTGCTTGCCATAAACTGCACTTTATGGTACATACTTTAGCCCAAAGTGGCTCTTGTGAGTGGCAAATGAGCTCTTTCCTACATACAGGTGCTGTGTTACACTGTGTGCATTACAGCAAGATTGAAAATTGTTGTAGAGAAGATTGCTAGTTATGGTGACACAGTGACTTACCTTTCCTGACCACAGGCATGAATTCTAGTCACTAATGCCTGTGACTGAGAGAGTGCAAGAAACTGTGCAATGCTTTACTAGTAACTAATTTTTAAACTTCAAAGGCTGCAGTGCAAAGCAGAATTGTTAAATATTATGCATATTGCAAAATGCTGAAGGGGTTTGAAAGGAGTTTGAAAAGGAAATATCCTTAAATTGTTGTTGCTTAAAAGGCACGCACATTATGGTTAATAGAGCCCAGATGCTGACTGGTTTGGAAAAGCTGAGCAAGCTAAAACAGAATACTGTTTTGGTGCATGTCAGCCTGAAATGTGAGCTCTTTTAAAAGGATGTTTTTGCCGTATCAACATAGCATTAAAACACTTTACAAATTTTAGAACAGTAACTTTCTCAAATGACATTTTTATAACATGGCTTTGCAATGTAGCTATGGCTAAATATTCATAAGGAGAGTTTTGGACTTGCCCTGTGGTCTGGTGGGCAGTGCCAAATTAAAATCACAGTCCTGTGTGGTTCATGCTGAGAACCATGACCACTGAAGGAGAGTATCCTCGAGCAGTCCTGTTTTCAACTCTCTGGGAGATGTAGAGGAGAAAAGAGGTAGTAGGTAGACAGCCTGACCTTGAATGAACCATCAGCAGGAGTCCAAACACTTCTCCAAAGGCATAAAGAAAATGCCCAAGCCTTCCAGGTCATCTTATTTCCTATTTCCCTGTGGGGATATCACTGCATTTCTGTTGGACTAGCTTGCCTTTATGGGCTGATGAAATTGAGCACCTTCTCCTCTGTGAAGTTTTTGTTGTAAGGGGTTTTTTTTTAGCCACACAGAAATGCAGTTCTCGTCCTGGGCACCAGGCAGCCTCTTCTGGTAGAGGATATGGGAAAGAAAGAATGAGTATTGGGGGGGGAGAATAAAATAGTGCTGAAATGTAAGGCTCCCAGGAGAGACAGTCAAGACACCAGAGTGTTTCCAGCAGAAACAGGCAAGATATGAGAGGGAATGGCATGTAGAGAAATGTGTTTTGTGATGCAGAGTTCAGGCTGGAGGTTTTGCTCAGCTGTGCACTGTGTGGTTAAGATACAAAGAATTCATGACAGGTCTGCCATACCTCTCAAGAGGTTAATGACAGATTGTGCAAAATTATGAGTATGGAAGAAGTATAAGGAAACAGTATAAGAAACAAACAAACAAACAAACCACCAACCTCTTTTCGTCTCTGATTCCAATTAAACAGTGAAATAAATTAAAAAGTCTGCTCCTTCTGCCCACTCCTGCAAAATCAACAAGGGTTGGACACAGGTTATCTACTGTCTAGGGTACATTTTTGCATGGAAAGCCCTTCCCCTCTACTATCCATGAGGATCTTGCTTGAGTTTGCTAATCCTCCCAGCTGACAGCACAGTAACAGAGGAGGCACTTCCATCCAGCAGTCAAGGACAACATTTTGTAATGCAGACCTGGCTTTGGGCAGGTCTTGCTGTTGAGTTGCATTTGAAAAATACTTCTTTTTATAAAAAAATATGAGGTTTTGTTTTTACACAGAAAATAATACCAACTTTGGAATGGAAGTATATCAGATGTTGCTGTAAGTTCTTCTGCTTCGCATCATTATTCTACTCACCAGCTGTCATGATCCACATGTAAGGGAGAGTGTGATGTAGACATTTAGACTTAATGTTCCTTGTTGAAATAATGAATAAAAATACAAGCTGCATTTTGTATTATTTATTAGGAATAAACAAAGAAGATAAGGAGGGAAGTTTTTTTGAAATTGAGAGTGTATTACAAAATCTTAACTTTTTAGGTTCTTCAGAAGGAGAAGGGCATGTTTACTTGAATGCAAGAGGGAAAAAGATTAAGTCATGTTTAAACACAGCATATTAGCTACTCATATTATTTGTGACTACTGCTCCAAGCAGCACAAACCCATCGTACCAGATTTACTTTAACAAGGGGGAGATAAACCCAGAGCACCCACAAAAGCGCTGGGAAATAAATCACGCACCATCCCCTCAGCCAAGCAGCAATTCCTGCCGATAAGGGACGGCTGCTCCCTCTGCTTTGGGAAGGGCCCAGATCACTCACTGCTCGTCAGGCTGTACACACAGGGGTACCAGCCGTCCTCATTTACCACACTGCTCACACTGCTCACACCACTGCTCACACCGCTCCCCCGCTCCGGCCCTTCCCGGACCTGCGCTCTTTGTGCCGCCCATCCAGCCCCGCCACTCCGATCCAGCCCCGCCACTCCGATCCAGCCCCGCCGTTCCGCTCCAGCTCCGCCGCTCCGCTCCAACCCCGCCGCTCCGCTCCAACCCCGCCGTTCCGCTCCAACCCCGCCGTTCCGATCCAACCCCACCGCTCCGATCCGATCCGATCCAACCCCGCCGCTCCGATCCGGCCGCTCCGCTCCGGCCCCGCCGCCGCTCTGGCAGAGAAAGTAGTCCCGGCCTCACGCTCCCGTGTGGTGCGTCACGCGCCAGTGTTGTACCGCAACGCAGGCGGCGGAGGGGGCGACGGGAAGCAAAGTAGTCCCTCTGGAATGCGACGGCGGCCGCCTCCGCCTCGCCCTGCCCGCGTCCCTCCGCCCGGGGGGAGCCGCAGCCCCAATCACCGTCCCTCCCGCACGGAGCCCCGCCGGGCTGCGGCCGGCCGCGGAGCTGCGGGGCGTGTGCGCGATCCCGCCCGTGCGAGAGGCCCCTCCGGGCGCTGCGCCGCGAGCCGGCCGGGCACGGCGCGGAGGGGGCGGAGCAGGAGGCGGATCACGGTCCCGTATCCCTGCGCCGTGCGCGCCGGCGGAGGGCGGATGGGGGAAGGAGCGCGGCGTCGGCGCTGAGGCGGCCGCGGCCGGCATGGAGGGCAGCGCCCGCTCCCGCTCCCGCGGCGCCGCGCCGGGGCCAGGGGCCTGCTAGGGACGGGCGAGGGGCAAATCTCCGCGGCCGCCCTTCCCCGCCTCCCCCGCCCGCCTGGAAGCATGAACTGGCAGCGGAGGTGCTGCTCCTCGCCGCCGCCTCCCCGCCGGTGAGAGCGAGGAGGGAGGGAAGATGGGGCCCGTCCTGCGCAGCCTACTCGCCTGCAGTTTTTGTTCCCTGATGAGAGGTGAGCGGGGCGGGCGGCGGCGGGAGGGGCATGGGGAAAGTTGCCGGGTTGGTGGCGAGGGGCCATGTTTGGGCGTGCGGGAGGGAGCGGCGCGGCCTGGCTGTGGCGGGGCCCGGCGCGGGGATAGCGCTGCCTCCCTCCCTCCCTCCCTCCTTCCCTCCCTCCCTCCCGGCCGCCGCCTCCTCCCCGGCTCGGGAGCAGCTTACCCGGCCGAGCCGGGAGCTGACCGCCCTGCCCGCGGCCATCGGCCGCTTCCCGAGCCGCCCCATTGTTGTTTTCAAGTTTTTTTTCTTTTTGATTTTTACAAAAGAGCTCCCCAGCCCAGCGCGCGTCCCCCATCTCCCCGCACCCCCAGCAGCCCGTGGCCCCGCGGCTCTGGGGCACAGCTCGGCCACGCCTGTGTCAGGCTGGTACCGCTGTTCCCATTCCCAGGCTTCCCCCGTTCTCCCCCCGAGTGTGGATCCTGCCGGGCGCGGGGAGGCTGGAAAGTGCCGGGAATTGGTGCTCCACCGACACCCTCCTCGCAGCGAAGCGAGCGAGGGCAGCGATGAATGCTTCTCTCAGCTGGGACTTCAGAGAAGTTTGTGTTTCACGGGTGAACCGCCACGGATGTTCATACAGCTTTAAATCAGCAGTCGAGCGCCTTACGAGGGGATGTCACTTAAAGTAGCTGAGAATTTTGATTCCACTTCCCAACTCCAACAAAATTTCTTGTCTTGCAGGGCACGGTCTGAAAGAAAACAGGATTTTAATTTTTTTTTTTAAATGCTGTAAATCTAACTACTGCAGCTGTTTCTCTGGGTTCAGTGTTTCTGGGAAGAAATCGTCTGCGGTGTTTGCATACATCATTGTGCTGTTTACTCGATTTTTTTCTTGCTAGATGGGGAAGAGGTTAATTGCTAACAGTTTATCAACGACACTTTGATTTAGAAAATTCATCCATGCTAGAGTGTTTCGATTAAGATTAGACTAACTCAGGTTAGGTGGTGTAGGTTGAAGTAACTGCTCTGTCTCCAATTGCTCGGTACTCTGAAAAACAAAGATTTTCATCTCCTCCCTAGCCTTTTTTTTCACTCTATGCATCTGTTTGCCATATTGTATCCTGTTTGCAGAGATACAAATACACTTATTTAATAGTACGTGTAACATTTCATACTTCTGTTGTAGCAGTTAAACCCCAATTTTCAGAAGTTAGGTTGAGTCTGGAGTATAGGGAGCAACTGTTTCCTGGTTAGTTTATTTTAATAAGTAACAATCATGCCCGTTCTTAATATACCATGTTTGTCTTTAATGTTCAGCCTAGTTCAAATGACAGCACAGAAATAGCTGTTGCATGTGATGTCAGATAATATTGTTCCTTTAATTTCTTCAAATCTCAAAATAGTGACGTGTGCTTTTGCAAATTTTTGTATATTTGATGCTTAATAGGACACTTTGAAGAAGCATTCAGTTTATAAATCATATGACTGTCATTTATTTTCTTGTCTCTCATCTCTGTTGCCAAGGACACTCTTATCCAAACAGCATTTTTGTTTCCTCTGTGTTCATGGCTCCCTGCTGTCTGATCCCTACCTGAAGTCATAGTCTTCTGTTTGTGACATGATAGTAATTTCCCTACTGGCTAATTGTTACTTTAGATAGAGATAAACAGCAGGAACAGCTGAACTGTGAAGAAACAAAAATCAAATGTTAATGCATATATCCCCCCTAATAAACAGCCTCTATGCAAGTAGAATTGGTTCAAATAAGATGTGTTGAGTTCAGAATAGGTGTCAGCAGTTCCTTAATGAGGCAGAGGCAATGCCAGCATGAGTATGAATGAGCTTGTACATGAAAGTAGAGGTGAAGTTATGAAGTTCACTGTTTGGTCTGTGAATTCAGTGCTGTGGAGGATGCCAAGCCAACAGTGCTGGAGACAGAAACTCAGAAAATGTAATAGTGTGTGTTTGTGGATTGCAGCGTCCTCTGTGCTTCCAGAACCAGCCTCCCTGTTCTCCTAAAAAAGGCAGATGGACAGAGGTTTACACAACTGAACTGTGGTCATTACTCTGAGGAAACTGGTAGACTTGTGTAGTGATCTGGTAAGGAGTAAAATTGGTGCCCTGGAAGTATATAAGGACTTGAAGTACAAGACCATTACTGGCTAGAAACTGATGCACAGGGCAAGGCAACAATCTGTCAAAATCATTCGAGGACTGTGACAAACCAGATGCTACTGATGTTTTCAGGGCAAGTGCTTGGATTTCTAAGAGACAGCAGGTTACTGTCATGACAGCTTGCTGTGCAGGTTCTGTGGTTTGGAGTTGGGTTTTTTTTTAGTGTTATGCCTGGTGGAAGAAAGAGGTCACTGGTCCCTCTTGGCCCTTGGTTTGATTTGGGGGATTGGGCTCCCTGACCATCAACAGTGCTTCTTGAAGCTGCTCCCTGAGGTACATCGAGGAGTTGCTGTTTCATGGCAGCTTTGGGGTGTTCTTCAGGACAGCTGTGAAACCAATCAGATAGGTAATTGTTGGATAATTGACAGCCCCAAAGTGGCAAAAGCAGTGATGTCACATCTGTTAGGGTGGGACAGGTAACTGTGAGACTGGGGTTTCAGCTTTTTAAAAAGTCATAGAGAGTTATTCCTCCACCGGTGTTCATGGCTTGCTTTCCTTCCTGGAGTAGCTCTCCAGTCAGCATGCAACTGTGGTTTTGTTTTGGTTTTAAACCCTGGTCATGCAGACAGTGCATTCTTGTTTGAATGGGAATCTTATAAATGACATTTGTGCAGATCTGCTGAATGTTTCAGACCTCTGTGCTTAAGGTCAGGTAGTGAAGAAATCAAAATGCCTCTTTGGTAATGGGCATTTTAAAACTTCACTTCCCTCTTATGCATTTGGAAGAGGGTTTATATTAATCCATTGTTATTGTTATAATGTTATTGTTTTAATTGTTTTTAATCTGTTGTTTCTTGGCTTTCATAAACAGACTGTTGCTTTTTTGCATTTTTTTAGGTAGATTCGTTTGCATGTTTTTAGAAGAACTTGATGTTCAAGACCTGCTAAGCTGTGACTGGTGGTGTGTGCATGTATTTTTGTACCAGAAGTCAGAGAAGGGGACAAGGAGTAGGTTTTTGCTTCTGAAGTGCTCAGGTTAGAGATGAAGTGTGGTGTTTCCAGTGTGGTTTGTGCCTTCAGGTGAAGGGTCTCTTTACCTTGGACTGTACAGTACTTAAGTGGTCTATTTCTTCACCCCAGCTTGAATTAGCCATTTTCTAGTCATGTTTCTTCATTCTATGATGCCTCAGAAATCAGTGTGCCTTTGTCTGCCATAATTTCCAATGCATTTTCCCCTTTCATCTCTTCATAAAACAATCTAAGATTAATGTGATCTAACGTGTTACAAAATCCACCGTTACTTTAATAGTTCTACCAATTGTGTCTGTGATATAGTTCATTTATCATCAGATTGCTGTAGCTTTTATTTAAAACTGGAACATTAGGACTTCGAAAGTTTGATGGCGTTCTTTTCTCTGTCTTGGAGGTGAGGTGAAATAGCATTTTGGCAAGGGGCACTGAAGATATAGGGAAGTTCTGGGTATAGGGTGAAACTCTGTATATCTGGTCAGAGGTGTATGCAGGTAAAGGATCCCTCAGTGTGAGTTATATGAAGATAATCGGGTGGAAAGCTTTGTTCTTGTTTCACAGCATTAATGGTTAGGGGAGCCATGAACTGCATTCATGTTTCCTTTCCCTGGTGAACTGATACAATCAGCATTCCCTGAGTTCTAGGTAAGGAATTTGGCTAGAAGCTGTAGAATGTGTAGAAGGGGGTTTTTGTTTTGGTTTGGGGTTTTTTCCTTTTTTGTTTTTGTTTTTCAGGAAGATAGGTCAGGATTGGGCATATAAACTTTTAAACTCTGTCTTTAACACCTTTTAAACTCTGTCTTTGGAAGCTGGAGAAATCTGGTTCCTTTGGACATCTGTAATGCACCTTTGTAATGATGTCAAAAATGCCAGCGTTAACAATATTTGTTGCACTGCATGTGATATGGGATTTGCTTTAGTTCAAATCCAGTAGAGCAAAGGTATTTTTTCTTCCTTCTGAGGGGGTGGGCTAGGAGAAGAAAACAGGGAGAAACAGGTCTCAGTTTCTGATCTGTCACCATTCATCTCTTCTGGCAGCCAGTCTGCAGACTTAAATACTATATTCTTTGTCCCCAGCATATTTAACCTCATTAATTTCCTATGAAATGTTAAATACTTGGGTTGCTTTGCCAGTGGTTTCTTCAAAAGAGTCCGATTTCTTCAGAAGAGTCCAGTTCCTTGTACTCTAGGGAGGGGTATGTGTTATTGTTGAGTGGCACCAGAAATGCAGTTGTAATTATAGCTTTTTTGCATGCTCCTGCTTCTGGCTGAGCTGGTGGCTCGTCCGTGTCTGGGAGTGTGCTCAGCTCCTCTTCCAGTTCTCCTGCTGAGGAGCCCTGACATTTCAACCCACCCACTGGAGAGATTGAGGCAGTAAACTGCCACCCACTTCTTTGGTGGCACATGGGAGCCATTTGTCCTTTGGAAGTGGTCGTTGCCAGTGAGGCAGTATTATGTTGATATGGAATTTCCCCCAGGTGGACTTTTACCAGTAAGTGATTTAAACTGTTTAGAAAGATATGGGGGGATGCAACTGCCTTGCAGACTTCAGGAGTGGTCTGTTCACATTTATAGTTGGCATTACTGACTTAAAAGTGAGCCCTTGAACCCAAAGCTGTGGCTCACCAAAGATGACTGTTGGTGTGCACACCTGAGGTTTACCATGAGCACACAGTGAGTTCTTGCACTTCTTCTGTGCTGAGCACTTTGTAATGATGATTCTGCTAAAGTGCAATTGCTCCCAATAACCTTTAGTTCTTCAACTTGCACATCACATGTGGTTTCAGAGTATGTGCTACTTGCACAGTGCTCTAAATGAAGATGCTGTGTCATTCTTCTGTGGTAACTGTCCAAGGCTTGGAAGGGGAAAGCTTTAAAGCTTAATAGATTGTACAAAAATGCTGGGCATTGACAACCTAAATATTGAATAATCTTTTTCAATTTATATATGTGGCAGGCAAGCTGAGGTAGAGAGCCTTCATTAAACTCTCTAGTTAAATATTCTTGTGGTTTATAAGTATTTATGTCAGGAGATTCACAGTATGAACAAGCTTGCTATTTGCTCCACATGGACAAACCCAGTCAGAACACCGTGTTGGTATTTGCAAGTAGAAATGAGTTTGTTTTCTTTTCCTGTGAGAGGGTTATGAATACAGGGTGATTTTATTTTTCTCCTTCTGATTATCTTGCTACAAACTTTTCAATTTCAATGCAATTGGCACTGTTCCCTACCAATTTTGAAATGGAGTCAGACATACCAGTCTAGGAATAGAATGAGAATACTGTTAATACCTTTTTCTGTAGTGCCTTATTCTTAATATACTTTTAAGAAATTAACCAGTCAAAGTCTAGGTTAAAAGAAGCAATGATTTAGTTAGTAGTGCTTTGTTTCCTCTGCAAAATGCTATAAACTATTTGGAGAAAGAAGCATATCAGTTTAAAAGATTGAATGCTTTTCAAGCTTCATTATTTATACGGAGAGAACAATAAGGAAATGTTTTTAATATAAACAGACATGGGAAAATGGCAACATTCATGCAGATTTTTTTAGTATCTTGTTACAGGATCACATTACCTAAATAGAATTACTCCCTTGTGATATAATCAGTGTGGCAAAAATGGGATTATAGTTTTAATTCTGTTTATGAGGGCCATGTGTGGGCTCTTGATGTCAGATTTGAAAAGTAATCATATTTGAGACAAAATGTTAATCAACGAGCTATATAATTTTGCTTAATCAAAAATTGTTTTCCTTCTCTATGATACCGAACTGTAATGTTCTCCTTTATATCTCCTTATTACTCCCCTCCCTTCCCAGTATGTTCCCAGAGGAAAAATGTAGTTTAAAATTCTTGCTTATTGTCACAGTATTAGAGTTAATTAAAATATTAACACTTTGGAAATCCAAGAATGGTCTTGTCCACACAGGGATTAATAGAGAAGGAGTATTAAGAATAACAGAGGAGTAGGAATTTGTAAACCTTGTGGTGACTCTTATTATGTCCATTTAGAAAATGCAGTGATGTTCTAATAACTCAGAAACTTAACTGAGGCTCAACAGTTACCCTTTACCCTGTAGGTAATGGTAAAATTAGCAAGATAATTCAAAGTTGGGTGAGTTTGTGTTTATGGGTTTTCTTTTGGATTACCAGAAATTAGCCCCATTCAATAAGAAAAAGACAAGATGAAATTATTGAAGTAAGTGCACATCTTTCTTTACCCATTAAAACTAGTCCCTAGATGTTCATTTGAACCACAGTTGTTACTTATTATGTTAATCTGTAGTAAACTTAGTAGGTTTAAGAATTTGAATGTTTGAAGTGTAATTTTGGTTTGAGAACTTTTTTCTTTTGGCTGATGGGAAGTTGTTTTAAACTTGCGCTCTGATTTTCTTTCAATTATCTTACAGTACTGTCTTCTAGTTCAGTGTGAATTCTTCATATTTTTGCAAAATTTTTGAGTCTGCCTTGTCTTGAAGAACAGGAGAAACAAAATCTGTGACCTCGTATGGAGAAAGGTGTTGTAGTAGGAGATGCAGCTTTTTCTGTTCTGGGTTCTTGTTACGATGGATGAACTGACAAAGGTGCTGTTTGCCAAGCATGAGCTGCAAAGTCTGCCACAAAGAAATAATGACATCACCTGCAGGGTGTTATTCTGACAACTGTTTGAGACACTGGAAGTGTTTAGGGAAGATTAGGAGGACACCTGAGGAAGTATAATGTTGAAGTTCTGCAGACATTAATGTGTATCATGGTATTACTCGATTACATATCCCTGAGGATCTTTCTTGCTAGTCCTGCAGTATGTCTTGGTCTCCACAGGTATGATCTGGCCAAAGGCCTGCAGAGCTAACAGCAAAGCTTGGTGCAGAATCCAGCTGCTGCTGTTGCTGCTGCTTGGTGTCTTTGCTTTTGCACTTGATTTAGTTACTTATTCACTGGCAAGCATGACTGTTCTTGTGACCTTTTGAGGTACCATCTGAACAGCTCTTGGATGTCTTTAGCATGGAGAATATACTTAAGGTTAGCAGAAAAGAGGAGAAAAGGTCCTTTCTGCCAAGTTTGGGCTTCCTCAGGCTTGTTTACTAAACACCTGGTTAGTTGCTGTGTCCTGCAAGTATATTTGTGAGAACAAGGAGGTTCAGAGAGAATAGTGCTCTCTGTTCATAGTGAAAGTGGAATGGGGGCCACTGGTAAATCAATTCATTAGTGTTAATAGAAAAAAAAGTATGGAATTGTGTATTGCATGGAATAACTTGGGGAAGTGATAGAGAACTCGGTGCAAAATCCTGGCCTGTTGCTTGCTGTGCTGAAAACTCGAATGTACTTCCTGGTGATGTTGTTGTTTGGTTGAAAATACAAACCATCTCTGTATAAGTTTCTTGAGGCTGGCTCCCTACTTTTGGGAAAAGTTTATTATAATTTTCAAATTATCTCTTTATTTAATACAAGTCTCCCAGGCTTTATTCCCAATGCTAACCTCAACCTTGTCATTCTTTCTTCTCTAAACTGAGCAGCAAAGCTCAAACACTCACAGGTAACAAATACAGAGAATTCCTTACAAGCATGAGCAATGATGAAGAAATTTGAAACCAGGGGAATGAAGGAAGAGCCCTCACAACTGACAGTTCCAGAATCCATGTGTCAGCCCAGAGATTTTTCATTATGTGCTTGCCTTGATTCTCTGTGGGACATCTTGGGGATGGTTATCGTATTACAGACAGGCAGTTTTGTATTTTGAATGGTTTTAAGGAGTTGCAATTAATGTTCTTTGCTGGTTGCATATGCCTATTTCTCTGCTTTTCCTTCTCTTGTGGGCTGAGTGTGGGTGTCCATTACTCTGTCAAGACATCTGTTACCCTTCTTCCTTACTGTGCCTCATCCAGGTCAGTGTGTATGTGCTTGGTACGCCTCATCACTGTGTCTCCCCTTTTCTCCATGTTTGCCATCCTCATGGCACTGTGCTTGGCAGTGCTAATTCACCTCAGAGTTCTTCAGCAAGATCTAAAAGGAAAGGTGCAGAGCAGGATCTGAACAAGATTTCCCCAGCACATTTCTCCGCAAACTGGAGCTGGACAATTTTGGGATACAGGCACACTGCAAGGGTGACAGAATAGGATAGTCCAAAGAGCTGAGTGTCCTCTTCCCAGCTCTATCACATCTTCTTCCGGTGTGACAATCCATGTGTTTCTTACCAGTGGACTACTGCATGGATATTTCATTCCCCAGTGTCAGTGATTGCTTGGTGGTTTCCACAGTGTGAGCTGGGCCACGCTGGGACTCTGACAGCTTGCCACAACTTACAGTGGCCACCTCTAGTCTGATGAGTCCTGCTCCTCAACTGGAGGTTCACAAACAGTTGGTTCAACTAATTAATCAAAGCTGATGCAGTCTTTCCTTTCTCTGGTGTGCTGTTGGTTGTATTTATTTGATTTTTGTTCTGCACTAGTTCTGGATGATGGCTGGCTAAAAACTGCTTTTTGGCAGGTGGTGTGGAGAGCTCAGCTCAGTAGTCTTCTGCTGGTTTAGCTCCCTGCATGGGAGCTAATGGTATGGGAGAAGTGCTAGTGCCAACATGAGAGGTGTGGAACCAAGAGCTGAAAGTGAAGCCAGGGAGAAGGGCTATGGCTGCAGTCACATCTTGAGCAGATCTAGCAGGCTGCCAGAGAACAGGGGGAGAGCTGCTCCCCCTTCCAGCTCCCTGCTGGTTGCCTTATGTTCGTTTTGGATTTTGCTGGACCACTTCTTGAGTTGGTTCAACTTGCTAACCCAGTCAAACCTTTCACTGACATAATGGTTTGAATCAGCTTGAGGAGGGGCCCTTAACTAAGTGAGGGGATAGAGCAGCATTGCTGGGAGTTGGGAATGAGAAACAAGAGTTTGGGGAAAATGAACATATGTTAGTTGCTTTAACCAGGCTAAACTCCATGTCAGTAAAAGAGAGGCACCCCAGAGCTGTCCTGGATTTTTGAAGGTGGAAAGGACCAAGTGGGAATTTGTGGAAAAGGCTACTGGACTAGTTAAAGAAAAGCGTGACAAATTCCGACAGATTAAAGTTGCTACTTAAACACCAAAAAGATTAAAAAACATTTTTAGCTGGTGAAATGATTGTTTTATGTTGGTTCATCACTTTGCATCCTATGGGCAAAGTATTCTTATGCCTGTAGCAGGTGCTGCAGGCATAAAAGTCAGATGTGCAAAACAAGACTGAAGTAAACAAGAGTAAGGGAAACCAGACTTAAGTATCTTGGGGATTAGCAACTTTCAGTGTGCTGGGGGGAGTGACAGGAATTGCAGCCAAGAGGGATCCGTGGTACAAGAGCTGAAGTTTGGCAGTGAGAAGGCAATGAGAATTCTAGTTGTAAACGTAAGGCAAAAAAGACAATGTCTGAACTTTAATATTTAATATGGTAAATTTAGGAAAGGTCTTATGTGAATATTTGAGTTAAGAAGCAGTTACAGGCTCAGTAATCACTACTGGCAGGAGTTTCTTATGATTTAAATTATTTTTGTTGCAGTTGAAATGTGTTAAACTTGAGGTTTTGTAACTTTTATGTTCTTTAAGGGAACAGTTGTTCATGTTAGTGGATACAAAACCACCCTTATTTTATAAATAAGCATAGCTTTTACTTTGTATTGGGTATTTTAATTAAAAGAATAAACTGCATGGAGACCTCTCAGGTGATAGAGGACATGATAATATTCACTACTGTTTCAGTTTGTGATTTCCAAGGTGGATGTTTTCTCTTTTAAAAATGTGTGCTTCTTTTTGGTGTATTGTAGCTTGTTGCAGTTACAATATATGCTTTTATGATGTCTACAGAAAGAGAAATAAAAACATGTAAAGAGTTCAGCTTCTTAAAAAAAACACCACTCTGGGTTGTATCTTTTTGCCCTGTTATAACTTAAACTGCAAAGTAGTTGCCTAGCCTTGAAAGGAGTTTCTCTTGGACTTCTTCCCTTAGGTTATTAGTATAGTTCATAACTTCATTATTCAAGAAAGTCATCTTTTCAGTGTCTTATGCTTCTTTCAAAGTTGGGACAGGGTGGCACAATTTTCCTTTTGGTGTTGCTGTCTGAGTGAAGTAAATGCAAAGATGATACTGGGTACTAATGCTGCTGCCAACTTCAGTAACAGGGTTTCATAGGACATTGAAGCCTTTGTGTTCTCTGGGAAGGGTTGGAGGCAGTGGGGGAACAGACCTGTTTTTTCTAATTTTGGTGCTGCTTCATTCCTGAATGTCCCAACACGTTGGGAAGCTCCATATCCTGCTGGGCCAGCCCTGCGGAACGCGGTACAGGCTGTGGCTTTGAATCAGCTGCAGGAAGCTGCACATCCCAGGTGTAGCTGTGCTCCCTCTGAGTCAGCACTTCCAGAACTTGTCCCACTGATGAAAAGGAAGTGTTCCCCAGTCCTTCCTGAGCCGGCTCCAGTGAGGAGTGAATGACCTGTGCAGTGTGGCTGGGATGGCTCAGCCTGACATGCCTGGTGGTCCAGTTCAGTGCATGTGTGTGTGGTACTCCATGGTGCTCACAGGAATGCAGGTTGTACTCACCTGTGTGTGGATTTCCCTTTTTCAAATGCTGGGCATGCTGTGCTGTTAGAGGAAGCTCTGCCATTTGGCTGCACACTTGCCTATGTGCACTAGATGGCATTGAGCTGGCTATTAACTAGATTTTTCAGGTTACAGTTGTATGCAGGCTTTAAAAAGTAGATGGTTTTATTACATTACTGTTTTTTACGTGTTGCAGTCTATTGAATACTTCTTGAAAAAGCATAAGCAACCTGCACTTCAAGGAAATCTATTGCAATTAATTTTAAATCTTTTGGGGTGGGAAATTATGCGAGGAAGGGAAGGAGATGGCAAAGTAAGGTAATAATAAACCTTAACATAAAGATTCCACTTCTAATTTTAAAAAGTCTACTGCTTCTCTATGGAAAGATAATCTCTAAATTGAATGGGGTTTTTTCACAATTAAAAATTGCTTTCTGGAGAGGGGAAAATAGAAATATAAATTTGGTATTATTAAAACAAACAAAGTTTCACCCCTCCCTCCTTCTGTCTAAAGATCATCATAAATCAGTTTATATTCAGTGTTTCTAAATTTAGGATGACAGTCCAAGCAATTAATTTTTTAAAAACCCCACCAAAACCAGCAAAACCCTCAGCCCCCACCACCCCTAAACGTGTATAGCAGAACTCATTTAATTGGAGGTAGATGAAGGAACTTTTTAGGTTTTTCAGCTTCTCCCAGTTCATATGTGACAATGTCTTTGGGAAATTGTTTTGTGCTGCAAAGGGGAGTAGTCTGATTTTCAAAACTAGCTTTTGAATTTATGTCTGTGTTAATATTTCTGATTTCAGTGCAAGTTTCTCATACAAGGAACTGTATCTGTTCTGGCAGTGCGGCCTTGACATTATTGAACCATGCACATCTTTGGCTCTATGAATGAAAACCTTTTGGTTGGGACATGCATCCTTCTCCAAGTTTAAAGTGCCCATCTATGCTGATGAATAAATCTGCAAGTTCCTTGTGAAATTTCTCAGTAAAGGCAGGGAAAGGTTGAAATGTTTTCTGATAGTCAGTTTAAAAGGATGTGACTGCCTTATACAAATGTAGTATTTTTGTAAGCTTTTGTTGAAGAAGGAATGAGGCTGGAATTTGCATCATGCTGTATATAGCTTGTGATTAAGGACAATTAAGAAGGCATATTGCATTTAAGAAACTATCTGTTTTCATGGCTGCTGCTTTACCTTAGTCATCTTAGGTGTTGTTATGAAAAATATACTGTGAAAACTGACAGAGTAAGCAAATAAAGCCTATAAAATAAAGACTTTGTGTTAGAGAACTAAACAGGAGTGGTAGAGCTGAGTGTTGTCCATACCTGTAGAGTTATTTTTCTCCCTACCTCCTCATACCACTTTTGACACTCTTAACCAACATTTGTCTCATTCTGTGCAATGAATTTTGGATATTTTGTATTATATGTAAAATGTCTGAGATATATAATTTTGGGGAGTATCAACATGCAGGTGGCTTTGAAAGCTTGACATGAATTATGCTGTTATTGAAGTGGTGTGTATATTACTGAATTCTGTAAAGAAAAATAATCACTGCTTAGGTGGGCCAGCACTGAGTGCTTAGAAAACTGCTTTGCTCTTGTCTTCCTTATTCTTATTTAAATGTCCTTCTGTACAGAACAGTGTCATTTGGGTACTTCAGACCCCCATTTTCTTTGTTCTCTGCCTTCTGTATTGCTATTTTAATAATGCACAACCCAGAACAGTGAGCTGCCTGTTACGAAGACACGATCTTGGCTTGTAACAAG
This sequence comes from Platyrinchus mystaceus, assembly GCA_035041135.1. Taxonomy (NCBI): domain Eukaryota; kingdom Metazoa; phylum Chordata; class Aves; order Passeriformes; family Tyrannidae; genus Platyrinchus; species Platyrinchus mystaceus. The sequence goes on from JAWWLV010000045.1 coordinate 65,055,174, forward strand.
GTTGAAAAGCTTTAAGTCGGTGCTTTTTAGTCAAACTTTTAAATGTCTCCCCACCATTTCTTACTGTTTAAAAAATACTCTTACCGTGGTATCTCCTGATGTCCTGACGCACCATCGGAGTGCCGGTTGCAGTTCATACCGTGAGTTAACAGGCGTGTCTGTGTCCCCTTGTCTCCCCCGTGGCAGCTGCCCCGCTGCTGCTGTACGCCAACCGGCGGGACCTGCGCCTGGTGGACGCTGCCAACGGCAGGGACAACGCCACTGTCATCGTGGGGGGCCTGGAGGACGCGGCAGCCGTGGACTTTGTGTTCGGGAAGGGCTTGATCTACTGGAGCGACGTGAGCGAGGAAGCCATAAAGCGAACGGAGTTCAACAGGTCTGGCAGCGTACAGAACGTGGTCATCTCGGGCCTGCTGTCACCGGACGGGCTGGCCTGTGACTGGCTGGGGGAGAAGCTGTACTGGACAGATTCGGAAACCAATCGCATCGAGGTCTCCAATTTAGACGGATCGCTGAGGAAAGTTTTGTTCTGGCAAGAATTGGATCAACCCCGAGCAATTGCCTTGGATCCTGGAAGAGGGTAAGTCTTTGTTAAAACAAAGTAGTTACCAATACTGAAGTTTGTACTATTTCTTGTTTGTTGAATGATTTTAACTAGGTGATCGTACTGTTATTGAAGTTATCCTAAGCCAGTCTGCATTACTTACTTCACTTTCTACTAGTGTGATTTGCAAACGATTTGCACTTCTAAAATTGCATTCATAATGGTTTGTGAACATCAGACTTTTAAAAAAGTACTAAAACTTCTTTTTGCAGTAGTGCAGAAGATTACCAGAAATGGAGAAGTTCTAATGTAAACCTAATACAATCTGCTTTGCTCCAGAGACCATCAGCTGCATGTGGACAGTCAGACTTGTGCCTCTCTGACGTGTCAAGTAATTTTTGGAGCTTTAATCATTATTGATATTCATGCTTTATTGAAACACCTGAAGAAATGAGATAAATCAATATATACTGTATTAATAACAATTTGAGACATGTTTTGGCATTTAACCAGAAGATCTACAGAAAGGTTCCTCTCCCTGCCCTTGAGGGAACTTCTGTTGAAAAACCCTGTGTTTTGGCTTAGCCCATTCTAGCACTGATGTAATTTTCTCAGCCATCATTGGAGTCTCTGGATGTGGCTTACAGTATAACCTTTTTTCTCTGTTCTTGGGACAAAGTAGTGTTTGCCAAAAATGCAACATTCAGTGATGTTTCTGGTGATGTCACTTAAACAGTTAGCTTGAGGTTACCCCATAGGTAGTCACCTGTGTTGAAGTGTTTGGCTCTCTCAAAGTGCAAGACTAATGCTGTGTAACCTTCTGACAATTTTTTCTATCTGTAGTATAGAACATATTTATATTATGGGTTTTTTTTTTCCTTGAACAAGCAAGAAAATTAATCTATTGTACTGCCATTGCACATATTTAGGCCAATTTTTTTTTTTTAGGGGAGGGAGGATGGGTGCCTTTTTTGTTTGTAAAGATGAGGGTTGTGTTTAGCTGCATGCCACTTCTTTGCATTCTAATTTGTTTGCCTCTTTTCCTCCAAAAGAAGAAAAATCTCTGCAAAACATGGCTTCTTTCCTGAACTTCACAGAAATACTGTATCTTGAATATTTTCTTCCACAGTTTCAATAGTCCTTTGACAAGTTAAAACCAGAAAAGATGTTTGGTTTCCGTTACATATATTTCAGGCTTTGAAAGTAACAGAAGGATGGATTTATGCTTTTCCTATGTATTTACAACTTGTAAATTGGAGCTAATGACACTGTTAGTTTCATTTTATTAGATTCTAAAACCATTTAAGAGTGCAAGGGAAGTGTAACACTCTGTCTTGCCATATTGCAGTTGCAAAAACTGCAGTTCCCATATGCAGTTTTGTTACAGAAGACCTTTCAGCTTTCAATAAATCTGGTTATATTTCAGAACCTTTCAGTGGAAGGGTGACATCAGCACAGAGATGTAAATTAGAAAAGATAAATAATTCCTCAAACTCTTCTTGTATGCATGCTTCTTTCACTAGTATTTAGATTATTTTAGCCCTCGCATTGTCTTTTGGTTTCATGATGTTACCTGGCAAAAAGTGGTAGGAATAAGTCATAAAAAATTCTAAGAGCAGTTAATAAAATCTGAAACTTGGAAAAGCAAAACCCTTCTCATTTTCCTGCAGTCCAATCCATCTCCTATTATGCTCCACCGATGTTTATTTCAGGTTCAGTTTTGTAAGACTGTAATTCATGAAAAGAAATGATTTAGCAGCAAAACTTACACAACGGTCCTCTTAATCAACAAGTTCAGTTTTTCATCAAAGTTAAATTGTCAAATGTACTTGATCTAAAGTAGAATACATAAGTATTTCCTGATCAAGTTCATTTAGGTACCAAACTACTGGTCTCTTCTGTGTTGGTATGTCTATTTATTAAATGGATCTATCTTGCTGAAAACATGAGAATGCCTACCTGAAAAGGAAATGGTAAGAACTGTATAAGCTAGCACAAATATTAGTCATGAAGAGTGCATTGTCTTGGCAGTGTCCCAAGAGCGCAAAGAGCTACAATACTTTTTGTGGCAGCTGAAGTTGATTTCTGGATTAAGTACTCTGCATGTTGGGGAAGATCTTCAGGTTTAATGGGTACCCTCTCCCAACAAACTTATTTTTTCATGCAAAACCTTTGCAGGGAGCACATACTTACTTTAAGGACCTGCTTCTTCTTTTTTTTTGAAAGTTGGAAACTTGTGTCTGAGCAAGTCAAGCACAAAAGCAGTTGTAGTACAGGACTTACATCTGCACATTGTAACAACAGGTTCGTGGGAATTGGTAGTACTATTGCCAAGTGCCAGATGTTATGCAAGAGTATAAGAAAAGGGAAATGGACAGTTCTAATTGCAGTTACAGTACCTTTGATTTTGGGAAAAAAAAAATTAAAACAAAAAAAATTTCAGAATTTCTTTGCAAATTCGCTTGTTTAGTGAAGGGCTTTTATTTTTCATGCAAGTTAATATTGTATAAAATGGCGCTTTAGGTGTAAATTCCCAAAATAATGCAAATAAGGCTTTGCTTCATACTTCTTGCTTGATGCCATCTCTCCCTTGAGCAGAGTGTATCTGATTGAATATCTTTGTGCTGCTCCTTTGCTCATATTAAAATGTCACAGGTGGAAGATTGGTGCACTCAGCTGATTGTCTGCTGTATAGCCTGGCTCGTGTACTGAGGAGTTAACTTCTAGGTTTTATAGGTGATGTGTAGGCAAGTGTTACACTGATAGGAAATCTGCACACTGCTGTGATATTGGCACAGGGACATAGAAGGTGTGTTCAATCTTTCTTCACCTGAGGAGGCTTTGTTTATCAGAAGATGATTGTTGCGAGTACATCACTAAATTCTGGGACAGTAAACAAACCATGAGATATTTTTTGGTTACTTAGAAATAATGAAGCGCAAAAGACTGGAACAGTATTGTGCAGGTTGTCCTGATGAAAGTGCATCAGGAGTGTCTCCCTTGCCTCCTGGGCAGGTAACTCCTGCAAGACCTCAAATGCAGCACTCACATTGCTGGTAGTTGAGTGATCCTGGCATGAGGACTCTTGTGTGACCTGAATCTCCAGCCATGGGACACTACAAAGCAGAGGACACTGCCAGGATTATGATTCAAAACCCAACAGCATGCAAAGCAGTGCTTCATCCTGCAGGAGGCCAGCACGGCATCTGAAATGTCCTTGCCATCTTCTGTCCCACAACTGTTGTAACACCCTCTGCTTCTGCAGCATCAGGTGTTTGGGATTTGGCTCTTGCTTCTATGGAGGTCTTTGTGGCTACTGGGAACAAGATCGGACACTATGCACTTACTTCAGTACCCTTCAATATTAACTCGAGGGGTTTGTTTGCTTGATTTTCTTTGGGGTTTTTTTGTTTTGTTTTAATCTCATTGATAGTTAATTTTCAAAGTTTCTGTCACAAAACTTTGCAAAGTTTGCTGGAGATTTGTCATGTATGCTTCATATTATGCTGGTTTCCAGTCCACTGCTGGGATATTTCAGTGTTGGGTAGATGCTGAAATTGTAAAGGTTTCATTTTATTGCACAGCTCAAAATGTTGGTTTCTTTCTCGTCATCTTTTCTCCTCATGTGAAGGAGGAGGTGAAGAAAGGTAACCAGAAACCCACATATTTAAAAGAGAGTGAGGACTTGGAGAGGTGACCTCTCCTGTAAATCTTGCTGTGCTGGTTTTATATGTTACTGCCACTGTCTGCCTGTCCTCACCCTACTGCCAGAGGTTGCCAGGAACTCAAAGGAACATACTTGCTAGTATATTTTCTTTATTTTGAAGGTATTTTACCTAGGTTTCCCTTTATGAAAAAGGATGGGAGAGATTTGGCTTGTTAAAAATCAAACTAGAGTGCACAAAACTGATTTGTGCAGGACAAACGTTTTTCTTATAGACTCATACAACAAAGTTGTAGGTGCTTTTAGCTGTAGGCAAGTTTGGAAATAGTCTTTCAGCCCCACCTCCTTCATTCAGATTCTGGGATAGAGAACAAGACTGTGGATGGGGTCAGGTGAGAGCTGAGCTTTCCCTTCTGCCAGCTGCCCTGTGGAAAAGGCAGTAGCATCTTGAAACACCGTAGAGTTTGTCAGAACACTAAGTTAATTGGCTTTTTTTCACTTTGTGTTCAGTTTCAGACTCGTTCCAGTGAGACTTGTGAATATGGTGTGTGAAATGATAGTTGGCAGTTTAAGGTAACTTTCAGGAGGATGATTTGGTCTGTCCTCTAGCACATACTTCAGTGTTGCAGTTCTAAGGGTGACAAGGATTAGTAAACTTTATGCAACTTGCTCTAAAATATCAATATTCAGATATTTGCATCCAGTCCTTATTTAAACTGAGGTGGTAATTTCTGATCTGCATGAATAACCTCTGGTGATGAGTCCTTGGGTATGCTTCTGTATCTGCATTTTCACTCCCTGCAATTATAACTTAGCATCCAAGCCTAGACTTTGAGGACCTGTTATATTTTAAAAAATAAAAATCATTATTTTAGACTTCTATTAAGCATGATGTTAATTAAAAAATATTTGTTCACACACTTTTAAAAATTAAAATAATTCTAAGACGACTTTTAATAACTACCAACAGGAACTCACAGGGACCGTATTAAATTATAGTGAGAGTTATAATCTGATATGATGTTCATTCTGTGTTCTTGCTCGAGAAGTCCAAAGTAGCATTGATTGATAAGGAAGCAGAGAAGCTTTAAAAAAATGTCTGTGGTTTCAGTGGAAGGGACCAGAGAAAAAAAGCCCCTACAAATAATCTTCTTCTCCCCAAAACGTAACTTACATTAACTTGGCAGTGTTTGTCAGGAAATCATTACTTCAGAGTCCGTGACAGCTATTAAGACTTCTAGCAGGGAGCTTGTGGTTGCTCACTAAAACCATTGCACTAACTAAGCTTAATAATTGCAAGAAATTATTTTTATACTTCATGTTAGGGAGGTTTTGTTTGTAAGCTCTTTACTATTCAAGGCAGGATGTTATAGAGGGTACTGTTTTCCAGAAATGATGATGATGAGCATTGCAGACAAAGTGTGTTAAAGCAGATCTGCACTAGAAGACATTTATTGGCAAAATGAGCCTTTAGTGAGTACAGTTGGTTGCAGTGTGGTTTAGTCTTGCTGTGATAGATCAGCCTGCACACTGCACTCCTGACAGCAGCATCTGCAGCAATGGAGGCAGAGCTGCAGTGGGTAAGAGGAGCAGGAGTGTCTGATCTTATCACTAATGACTCTGCTTGTTCAACGAGTCATGGGCTGCACAGATGAGAGGAGGAGCGCTGGAACAAGCGTTTTCTTCTTTTAAAATCAAGATGGGGTTCACTGGTAGTGTACTGGGTGTGTCCTCCATCAGTGTTTTGGGGAGCTCCTGAAATGTGTCCATTTTAGAGTGTAAAGTCTGGCCCCTAACTTTAGACCAAAGGTTTGGTCTGTGTTGTACAAAACAGAGCAGAAAGTCACCTTTGTTCCTCTGGAGGAAGTTCATAATTGGATTTATATTGTTGACAAAAAAACCCATTGATTTCTGGCTCATTTCTCGAAGAAAGCTGATAAATTTCCTTGCTAGCATGACTCAAAACAGAGTGATAATATTTTTTAGGTAAACTATGGATTAAGTTTGTTTAAAAAATGAAAATCAGAGCACTCGGGTATATGAAATTTAGGCATGATTAACAAAGAAAAAAGTCTATAGAAGAACCATTTTTATTTAGCTGCATTCCTGGAAAAAAAATAAGACTGTCCCTGTGGAGAATGAGTGTATTTCAGTACTGTCTTCTTTGAGAATGGTAAGATAAAATGTCACAGGATAATACGTTGCAGAGAGGATGCTGAGCAGATGCAGCTTTTACAGTTCAGCTAGTGAAAAAGAAGGACATGCCAGGGACAAATGTTGAGGTGGCCGAATAAAATATCTAAATACACCTTCTGAGACCTTGTGTGGTGACCCCAGGGCTGGAGATCAGTTCCCATTACAGAGTGCCAGGGTTGCCAGTTGAGCCTATATCTGAACTAGTACTACTTTACCATTTCAGCATCTGTGTATATGAGACCTGAAAATGAGCTGAGCAAAGCAAAAGTAAGTGCTCTGGATTTCTGCTTGACACTCGGAGAAAGAAATTACTCCTTTTAACTCTTTGTTGTACAATTGTAGCCCAAGTTGTGAGTTTCTGCTCGGTTTGTTTCTTTGTTCGGGGATCCCCCTTCCAGGCTGCTTTTAAAACATCTGGCCCAGTTGTGGGTGTTCCCTAATGAAAGAAAGTCACAGGAAAAACCACAGCCTTGTCAGTGGAAGCAGAGTCACTGCAGATGGGCCAGGGATGCTGTTCCAGAGTAATGCTCTAGATTTTAAATGGTGTGCTCTAAATGCATATGTGTGGGTGAGAATGTACATGTAATGTGCATTTGTGGTGTCTGTGTCTAGTATCTTATACTCCAAACAGCCTAAAACCTGAACTCACTCCCAAAACACCTCCTTACCACCCCCAAGGCCCCCCCCCCACCAAAAAACCAAACACAAACAGCAATCCCCAAATGCCCGTAAATATGGAAACCTTTTTTCCTCTTGGACTGATGAGTAGAAATATAAAGAGCAGTAACTCATTCTCTGGACCTTACTGGTTTCATTAGAATCCTTCTAATAACACTTCCAAAAAAACAAAGTCAGCATTCTGGGCCCGTCTTCCACCCTCCTCCCTTGAGTTGTTTAACATGTACTTTACATTTTCATTTCTCATGGGAGCTGTGTCGTTTCTCACTTCTATGTCTTAATTCCATGGTTCAGTGTAAAGTATCAGTTGTGTTAAGTTTTCTTTGTCATTTCAAGCAAGAAATAGTAAAGAAAGCAAATGATGCAACTAAGAGCATTGTCAAGTTGAAGAGCTTTTTTCTAAATAAATCTGTTAAGTGTGAAATTTATTTTTCTTATTTAAAGGATAAGTATGATCTCTGCTCTAGCAGATTGTTTAAAAATTGCCTTAAGATTCAAGAAAACTGTCTTGCAAATTAAGCTTGTGTAATTTTTTTTGCTGTGTATTGTAGTGATGCATATAAATATCTTCAGTTCTTGAGTAGAAGATTCTTCTAGTAAAACCATTAATGGTTTTCGTCATAGAATAAAACTGTGCCTTATGTCATGGTCTAACCTCCAGGTTAAACTCTGGGAAACTTACTGTGCTATTTTGGTATTTATACTATTTTCAGCATATATTTTTCTTGTGGATATTTTAAAAAATTCTTTCTGTGAAGTATGTGGTTAGATCTGGATATAAGCTTGGTTAGTGTAAAAATTAAGGTGGGGAGTGTAGGGGGGAATTACTCAAGAGGTACCTGTGGTTTATAAAGTAGTGGGCTCAGGCAGAACGCCATGGAAGAGCGTTTAAGATGCATAAACCAAAACCTGCCTATTCCTTACTGTAAGCACTTGCCATGCCATGGAGCTTAAGCAGTTGTTAACAGTCCAGAATCGTCTGTTTTTTTTGTCCCTTCATACATTGGTAAACTGGTGCTTCACCTGATCATGAGATTTCACACAAATGTTCTGTTAACTGTATAAAGTATAAATATATATATATAAGGTTGTGCAGTAATTTCACTGTGCTTTCCTGATTAAACAATTTGTTGTTTTATTGCAGTAGGATGACATACTGTTTTAAACAGTAATAATGTGCTTATTGTGGTCAGAAGTGATAGCTGGAGGTTGTGGCTGAGCTTTTCTGTTGCCCTCTCTCTACACAAGTGTAAAGGGAGTTGTTTGACTGAGAGGGATTGCTGGATGTGGTGTTCACTCTGCCCTCAGCACCGAGCTGGCTGGCCTGGGATGGCTTGGCCAACTAGTCAATACCATAACCAGAGATTTGTTTTAGGAAAGGTCTGATTGCTGCTCATAACCACTAAAAGCTCTGGCATTAAATAAATTATATAGTCCTAATCAACATTTTATAACTACAAACCAAATTTGGATTTAAGTGATGGATACTATGAAAACATGAAAGTCCAATGTGTTCTTGAGAGTTGGCAGAAATTTGTTACTTAATGAGAGAAGAATTCTGTCCTTGCATAAAAATGTTCTTCTATTTCAAGGCAGAAATGAGAGTTGTAACACTGAGCTCCTAAACTGAGGAAATGAGACTTGAAAAATGAAGTTCTTTATATACGTATATTTGGTTTAGTGTCATTACAATATAAATGGGTGCTATCATCTGGTCTCACACAAATAATTAGCTAATGGAAATTAAAAAACAAAAGCCAAGGTCAGAATATAAAGGATTTCTATGCATCAGCTTTTAAATGTCCAGCAGGACATACCTGAAATAGAGCCAGGAAGTGTAAGGTACAGCTTGTCAGGCACATGTGGAGTGAATGCTTGACTGATGTTTTTATGATGGAAAAGTTCTGGGTCCTTTTTTTAGAAACAATAACAAAAATCTGTGGTAACAATTAGCCTTTTTATGACTGACTTTGAAGACATTACATGAGTTGTTTCTTCATTTCAGCCTGTCCCTCTGGAATTACAAAGCAACTGGCATCTATTTTCTCAGTACCCTTGAGAAATGTGTACTAGTCTTCACAGAGATAGTTAGGTGTTTTCTTTCTGTCATTAACTGTGGAGTTTCCAGTCTTTAAAAAAAATATTAGTGCTCCAAAGCCATAAAATTATATGAACAATTGATATATACAGAGTCAAGAAAAAAGTTGTAGGCAAACTATATACATAACAAACCTTTTGACCTTAAATAGTTTTATTTCACCTAGAATTACCCTGTTTTGCATAACCAAAGACAACACCATTTTAAGGTAGTTGTGTTTCTATGCCTGACAAGAAATCATGTAAGTTAATAAAGTGGTAATGTATGGCCTCGTGCAGTCTCCACCTAGACATTCGTAGGCTGAGTTATGCAATTCATATGCCTTGTTACATAGTTCATTTGCTTACAACACCTTACTCAGTGTTTCAGCAATAGGAATTGTTGACAGGAGTGGCCATGCCCAGTTTTATTTCAGAACTTGTGTCTGACTTATCCAAGACCTTTTCATGGATAGATTTGTTACCCTCTTTAGGATTTGAGGTACTTGAAGTTGTTTTCAAAAACTGAAATTCTCTGTGGTCAGCTGGTGATTTTGGAGACAATAATGGGCCTGGGTGGCGTGCACAAAACCTTAAATAGGCAGTCACTTAAGGGAACATTTAATTGATGATTTGTTACCTATAAAGGCATGAACTGAGAGTTTTTGGTCTAGTAAAGGTCTAAATGTAACTTGGGGAATGAAGTCAGGAAGCCTAGCAACTTTAGCTGAGAGTGAAGTGCTATTTAATTTAAATTTAAATGCTGTCAAACCACTTGCATAGATAGATAGTCTCTGAAAGGGAAGGCTCCTGTGTGTAACTCTGGGTATAATGAAGGCTCAAGTCCTGATTAGGCCATGATATAAAGTACCAGGCATCCAGACAACATGGTCATTCTTAAAATGTCAGCAGCTGTTTTACACCAGTCAGTGTGTAGAAAATAATAACTGTATGGTTGTGTTGCATCATCCGAGCTTCAGAATTTAATTCTTTAGATCATGAGTGTTTAGGTACATTTAGGTTCAGTTGAAGACTTTATGCCATGAAATGGCAATAGCTGCGAGGATGTAACTTTACAAAAGCATCATATATTTTGTGGTGTAATATGTCTAAAAGTTTTGGTAGCAGTGCAGTCTGCCTTATCACTGTATTTGAGTGGAATGAGTGATTAGTGTATCACTGAGCAAATACACTGCTTACTGCAACATTTTTCAGTGGAAGGATATCTGAAGATTTTGTGTCTGGTTCTTCTTTGTGTGGTATGCTGTGTGTTTGTTTTTATGAGAAATTTTGAACAGATCACTATTCCTGCCTTAACTTTCTTTAAGATATTTGATGTTATTAACTGGTTTGTGAGCACAGCACAGTTCTCTGCTTTTCCTTTTCCCTCCTCCCACTCCTGCACATGCCTGCTGGAAGAAGTACTGAGATTCTCTCTGCCTGAATGGCACAGGCTTGGGCCAGTGCTGTGCCAGCCTGTTGTGATTGTTTTCAAACAAAAGAAGCAGCAGTTGTGCTGTTATATATTCATTCTGACAGCACTGCTTGTCAAACAATTCAGATGAGCTAGAAGGGGAAAAACAAAAATGTGTTTCAAAACCTAGAATAAGTATAACCACTTTTGGGAGCACTTTGGAGGATTCTGAGACACTCTAGGAATGCTTGTGATAAAAGCACTCTTCTGCCACTGCTGCATCCTCAAATGCAAAAAACATGGTGCTCATGTGCCCTGAACTGTCTGTAAAGGAACAGAGATGCTGACCTGACTTCTTAACTTGAGGAGATAAATTATATGAACTACATTAAATGGTGAAGTAAGAGGTAATGCTTTCATTAGAGGATTTACAGTCAGTTGAAGTTGGTGTGGAATTACAGTTTATTTTTGTAGAAGTGGTGATTCATCAAAATTGACATTTTTGTGGAAACATTTGTTTTGACAACTTTCTCTTATGCTGTCATGCTGGGTCACGTGGTTGGAGCCTTGAACTTCCTTCTCTTTTGCAGTCATTCCCCAGTGGCTGGCTGGATGCTGGTAAAATGGTTGAGGATTTTCAGCTGTGGTGGTTTGTGATCTCACTGTTCTTAGATGTTTCTACCCACATAGATCTTTCAGTTTTAAATGTGATTGTCACATGCTGTTCTACTTCAGTGATAACTTGTAAACTTTGGTTTTGTTTCATTCCTTACAACAAGGCTTAGATGAGAGTAAAATACTTACTGCTAAAAAAAGATACTGCCCTTTCCACACCCCCAGTTCTCATTTCTTTGTCAGCTCTTCCTTATGCTGGCACTGTGGTTTATCCTGCACTGGGTATTGCCTCGATGGAAGGTATGATTAATGCTTGTCAGGGTCACCAGAATTGTAGTACCTGTCTTGCAGACCCCAGAAGGCAAGAGTGTCATAAAAGTATAGGGTTGTTTTGTTTTTTTTCAGGAGACAAACAGAGCAGCTGAAGAGAGATGGAGCCTCTTCCCCTTGTCAGAAGTTTTAGCTTCCTGTGCTGGGTGACCTGTATACCTTGGTTGTAGATTCTTGTTGACATATAGGAACTCTGATTATCTGGTAACTGTTTTCATAGTCAATCTTTTGTTTAATAGTTGCTAAGTAGTTATATCAGGTTTCCAGTTTTTGCTCACTGGTGCTTTTTCTCTAAGGTTGCTGCAGACTTTGACACTTTTCAAGTCCTATTTAAAGGTCTCATTTTCATGATGACTTATCAAAGTCCATGCTATGAAATGCAGAAGCATTTTTCTTTATTACTTGTCAAAAGCTATGTCATTAAATTGCAGCAGCAGCCTTCTAATTCACCCTGTGATCTGTTCATCTTTTTTTCTCAATGCTAAGCAGTTTACTTCGTTAAAGTTGTATTACATTTAAATATATAAGCAGATGCAAAAGAGGAAATATACACAGTTGCTTAACAGAGCCTTTTTATCATTTGGTAGATGTTCTTACTCCATCACCTTCTAGCACAGGATGCATTCTTGCTTCTACAGGGGGGATTGGAAGAACAGAAAAGAAGCAGCATCATTGTACTGCCAAAATAAATAGCTCATGGGCCTCATCTACCACTCCAGTCTTGTCAAGATAGCTCTTATCTAAGTGTTTGAGCTGCTTAATGGTGTGGGGACTGGATTTTGGTGGGGGGTGTAATTAGTGACAGGTTGTGCTGCCAACTAATAGCTGTTTTCTCTGGTAATTTTGTGTTAAATATGCATAGCTCACAAACAGTCTGGGCATGCATTAGTGCTTCCTTTGGAGGATTGAACCACATGAGCTGCAGGCCGTTCCCATCAGTGGTACTGTTTCTCTGTACAAGAGGTTTTATCAAGAGCTCTGCTGGCTGGCTGGCTTTCCATGGATTTCAGGCATGGATGGTTGGTGTCTCTTGCACGACATGGCTGTGCTCTTAACTGGCTCCTCTGAGGTTACAGATACACATATCTGAAGTTTGTGGGGCTGAGGAAAGCAATGTTCACTCTCTGCATTGAGCATATCACACTGAGTTATGTTGAGCTAACATTGAGCACACACATATGAAAACAATGATGGATCTAGGAGATGTCAATAGCCTAAAAATAGGGAAAAACACCATTAATAGCTAATATGTGATGCGTGTGTGAATACTGTAGGTATTTGAGGCCTAAGTCATAACATAAGCCCCAATTTGATCTCTAATTTGTTGCTCAATTTCAGCCAAGCTGGACCCCAGCTTCATCTCAGTGACCTCCCAGCCCAGTGGCATCCTGCAGGTCTGTAACAGGGCATCCCCATGGGACAGACCTGCTCCAAATGCTCTAGGGGCTGGACATGCTTCATTTAGTTCTTACACAAGATCAGCAGCAGCACCAGCTTTTCACAGAATTACAGAATATCCCGAGTTGGATGGACTTGGATCATCAGAGTCCAACTCCTGGCCCTGCACAGGACACTCCAACAGTCTCACTGTGTGCTTGAGAATATGGTCCAAACACTTCTTGAGCTCTGTGGGGCTTGGTGCAGTGACGCCTTCCCTGGGCAGCCTGTTCAGTGCCCAGCCACCTCTGGGTGAGGAACCTTTTCCTACCATCCAGCCTAAGCCTCCCATGGCACAGCTCCAGCCATTCCCTGGGTCCTGTCACTGCTGCAGAGAGCAGAGATCAGTGCCTGCCCCTCCTGCCCCTCCCAAGGAAGGTGCAGACAGCTGTGAGGTCTCTTCTCCTCAGCTGCTCCTCTGAAGGGTAAATTATGGTGCATATATATTATGCTTATAAAATGAATTACTCATCATTATGCTGAGTACCCCAAAATTACTAAACCCACAAAGGTACCATGTGTAGCTTTTTCTGCTCCTGCAGTATCAGGCGCTATTTTTTTTTAACAAGCTGTAACTTGGTGGGTTTATTTTTTTTTTCCTTTAAAAGTCTAAAAGTAAGGATACAGAAGAACTGCAGTGAAAGAGTCACTGCTAGAACTCCCTTCTTGCAACCTATTCAAACAGAATTAGTGCCTGATCTCCTTCTATGTTCCTCAATTTCTGCAAGCAGATTTCCCCCAGTGGTTCAGAGCAGTAAGAAATTTTCCCCACCTGGGCACGTTGGGTTTTGCTGTGCTTAAGTTTAATGTTTCCAACTCTTTATTTTCTCAGTGCGTTTTGTTCTGCAGTTTTTAACAGATGCACTGTCTGTAGTGAGTGCAAACACAGCAACAGATGTTACATCACATTGAGTCACGTTTAAAGTTGCCATTTTCAATTCCTACATGAGAAACTGGGAAACACATTATAGCTGAGTAAGAGGGACTGCTAGCTTTCTAATATAACACAGTTGTTGTATTCTAGAAGGATCTTTCATACCTAACAGTGATTCTTTAAAGTACTGCATTGTAAATTCACAATATATTTAGATACAGAAAAGATGTTTGTTTGTTTTTGAGATGCCTGTTCATTTTTACCATGTTCTTATGCTTGCTTTAGATGTATTAGCATATAATTTATACATAGGTAGTGTTTTGTTTAATGTGACAGCTCGTTTTGCAAGTTAAATGCAAAGAAAATTACATTGCTTTGTTATAGTAGTTTTTCTGTAAAACCATTCAAATTATTTCTTCTGCAGGAAAAGCTTTGAACTAGACAGATTTTTTTTTTATGTTTGCTTGGTTTCTCCCTGTTTAATGTTTCATTCCTCTGAATTGTGCCATGTAACGTGGGGTTTGGCTGTTTTTTCTTGAATCAGAGGTAAATCCTAAGTAAAATGTCTGGTTTTGAAAACAAGGTAACTGAACTGACCTGGGTGGGCTTCTTTGGTATCAACACGTTTTTCCTCCTGTTGTCTTGTCACTAACACATCTTTTTCACTCTTTGGAGGGTTTCTGAGTGGAATAAGAACGTGTGGGTCCCACTTGCACTGCCTTGATCCCCTTGGACTGGTGAGTGTAAGAAGATCCTGCATTCGATGCCTCACTAAACCTGTGCCCAATGATGACTCCTGGACTGAGGGATACCAGTCCTTCCTGTCTGGGCAGGCAGCTGGCTTAGCTGCTGGGAGGTTCTGTGTGTGAGAGGTAAGGGAAGACAAAGACAGGTGTCCTTCAGAGAGCACTTGAAGGACGTTCATTAGTGCAGGAAAAGGTAGGCAGCCAGTAGGTGCACTGTTGGGCCCTTCTGTGCCACTGACTCAGTCCTCCGTCTGTACTGATGCAGGAGAGAGGTGGAACAGTGGCAGCCCTGAGGTGTAGGGCCTCTGGGAAAAGCAACTGCAAACAGATGGATCAATTATAGGTAAAGTATTTACTGGGCAGGGGACCCCCGGTGGCCTAGCGGTTAAGATGCTGGTCTCTCAGCGCCAAGGCCACAGGTTCTAATCCCGGTCC